>CM065589.1:463500101-464700101 GCA_033119425.1 Bufotes viridis
TGCGTATATATTTTTCTACTAGTACTAAAATATGCCCCTATACGCTTTCACCAGAAATAACTGCAGCAGTGAACTGAGAATATATTTTTCTTGTTGGACTGAATTAGGCCACTATACGCATTGACCGAAAAAAAAATTAAAGAGTGAACTGCGAATATATTTTTCTTGTAGTACTGAAATACACTCCTATACACTTTCAACAGAAATAACTGCAACAGTGCAGTGCATACATATTTTTCTTTTTTTACTGAAATACGCCCCATACGCTTTCACCAGAAATAACTGCAAAAGTGTGAATATATTTTTCTTTTTTTACTGAAATACGCCCCTATACACTTTAAACAGAAAAAACTGCAACAGTGCAGTACATATATAATTTTCTTTTTTTACAGAAATACGCCCCTATACGCTTTCTCCAGAAATAACTGCAACAGTTTAGTGCATATATATTTAACTTTTTTTACTGAAATACTCCCCTATACGCTTTCACCAGATATAACTGCAACAGTGCAATGCGTATATATTTTTCTTTTTTAACTGAAATACACCCCTATACGCTTTCAACAGAAATAAGTGCAGAAGTGATCAGAGAATATATATATCTTGTTGGACTGAAAAAGAGCCCTATACGCTATAACATAAATAACTGCAACAGTGCAGTGCATATATATTTTTCTTTTTTAACTGAAATACGCCCCTATACGCTTTCGTCAGAAATAAGTGCAGAAGTGATCAGAGAATATATATATCTTGTTGGACTGAAATAGGCCCCGATACGCTACAAACTAAATAACTGCAACAGTGCAGTGCGCATATTTTTTAATTTTTTTACTGAAATACACTCTTATACGCTTTCACCTGAAAAAAGTGCAGAGGTGATGAGAGAATATATACAGTACATCTTGTTGGACTGAAATAGGCCCATATACGCTACAACATAAATAACTGCAACAGTGCAGTGCGTATATATTTTTCTTTTTTTACTGAAATACACCCATATATGCTTTCACCAGAAATAACTGCAACAGTGCAGTTCGTATATATTTTTATTTTTTTACTGAAATATGCCCCTGTACACTTTCAACAGAAATCACTGCAGATGTGACCAGAGAATATATATTTCTTATTGGACTGAAATAGGGCCCTGTACGCTTTTAACGGAAATAACTGCAACAGTGCAATGCGTATATATTTTTCTTTTTTTACTGAAATACGCCCCTATACGCTTTCACCAGAAATAACTTCCACGGTGAAATGTGTATATATTTTTCTTTTTTTACTGAAATACGCCCCTATACGCTTTTACCAGAAATAACTGTAACAGTGAAATGCATATTTATTTATCTTCTTTTACTGAAATAATCCTCTATATGCTTTCACCAGAAATAACTGCAGAAGTGACCTGAGAATATATATTTCTTGTTGGACTGAAATAGGTCACTATACGCTCTCACAAGAAATAACTGCAACAGTGCAGTGCGTATATATTTTTCTTTTTTTTTACTGAAATAGGCCCCTATACGCTTTCACCAGAAATAACTGCAGATGTGACCAGAGAATTTATATTTCTTGTTGGACTGAAATAGGCCCCTATAAGCTTTCAACAGAAATAACTGCAGCAGTGCAGTGCGTATATATTTTTCTTTTCTACTTAAATACACCCCTATACGCTTTTACCAGAAATAACTGCCACAGTGAAATGCGTATATATTTTTCTTTTTTTACTGAATTATGCCTGTATACACTTTCACCAGAAATAACTGCAGAACTGACCTGAGAATATATATTTCTTGTTGGACTGAAATAGGCCACTATACGCTTTTACAAGAAATAACTGCAACAGTGCAGTGCGCATATAGTTTTATTTTTTTACTGAAATATGCCCCTATACGCTTTCAACAGAAATAACTGCAACAGTGCAGTGCGTATATATCTTTATTTTTTACTGAAATACGCCCCTATACGCTTTCAACAGAAATAACTGCAGAAGTGACCAGTGAATATATATTTCTTGTTGGACTGAAGTAGGCCCCTATATGCTTTCAACAGAAATAACTGCAATAGTGCAGTGCGTATGTATTTTTCTTTTTTTACTGAAATACGCCCCTATATGCTTTTACCAGAAATAACTGCAGAAGAGACCTGAGCATATATATTTCTTGTTGGACTGAAATAGGCTACTTTAGGCTTTGACCAGAAAAAAATTAAAGAGTGAAGTGTGTATATATTTTTCTTGTAGTACTTAAATACGCCCATATACGCTTTTACTGAAAATAACTGCAACAGTGCAGTGCGTATATATATTTCTTTTTTACTGAAAGACACCCCTATACGCTTTCAAGAAATAACTGAGGAAGTGAAATGCATCTATATTTTTCTTGTAGTACTGAATAAGATACCAAGATATAAGCCTCTAAAGGCTTTTCAACATAACACTTGCCCAATAATAAAAAGCTGGAATGACAGAGCTGTCTAATGACTATTTGGATCCTCAAACAATATTTCCCTACACTTGTTAATTACTTTCCTATCAATGTCCCTAGCGCCTTCTGATGTCTCTCCCTGCACTAAGATGCTGTGAAATGATTCCTCCCTATCCTTTCCCTGCACTTGTAAATCACTTTCGTATCAATGTAACTAGCACCTTCTGACATCTCTCCCTGCACAAAGATGCTGTGAAATGATTCCTCCCTATCCTTTTCCTGCACTTATAAATATATATATTTTTTTTTCTACAATCGTTTTTCCACTTGCTGTCCCTAGCGCCTTCACACGTCTGTCCCTGCACTCTGAACGCTGGAAAATGTCTGACTGTAAGATGGCCGCCGTATTTATAGGGCTGTAACATCACAGGGTTGGCTGGCTGCTGATTGGCTGTATGCAAGCATGTCAATCTGGGTGGTCCTGCCTTCCCAGAGTTCCTTGCCCCATGTCCTCAGTCCTCATTCGTGTAGCCGCCATTTTAGGAAAATTGCGATTTATTACCACAAAGCGCGAGGAAATTCGCATTCACTGTGAATCTAATTTTTCCTGAAATTCTAAATGAATTTCACTTCGTCAGCTTCGATTCTCTTATCTCTAGTCGTGACCTACGAGCCTCATTGCCTATCCTCACGAATGTCTAACTGGAGGGACCTTCTGAACTCGCTCTCCAGTGTCATGACTGCTGGAGGTGGGTTGGGGGGAACCGGAGCAGCCCCAGCTCCATCAGCAGCAACTTAAGTCTTGAGTCTCTGATGAACAGTTTTCTTCAGCCACCTACTGAAGAAACCACCCAGCAGCAGCAGGACATGGAGAAGAACCTGAGCCATCAGGTGGTGGCATAGTTGGACTGCACCCTGTCACCCCAGATCCAAAATCCCCTGGACTTCTGGGCAGCCAAACTTGAATTGTGGCCGCATCTGGCCGAGTTTTCCCTGGGAAAGCTTTCCTGCCTGGCCAGTAGTGTGGCATCAGAGCAGGGGTTTAGTGCGTCGGGTGGCATAGTTACCCCAAAGAGTACTCACCTTTCAACACAAAATGTTGAGAGATTAACAGTTATAAAGATGAATCAGGCATGGATCAACCAAGATTTCATTCTGGCAGTAATGATCTGACTGTAGTGTGCTGCCACACCTGAACATTGTGACAAATGGTCTGTTACTTCTGGCCACATGCTTCCTCCACTATTCTGATGTTGCCACCCACATGATGCCACCTGCTTGCTGCCTGTAATGCCATCTGCTCCTACTGTGATCTGCCACCATCTTGTTCTGTTACTGCCACTGCTGTTTTCCCCTCCCCACTCTGGGCCACTATTGTGACTCTTCATCCTGTTGCCACCTCACCACTCTGTTACGGGGTCACTTTTCTGACTCTATCACACGGTCAGTATTTTGCAACAGGATTTAATCATGATTTGGAAGACAAAAGCAGGAGTGGTTCAAAAACACAGAAGATATGCAAATATTTCCATCACATGCTATCTCTATTTTGGACCAACTCCTGTTTTTGCCTTACCAATATTGATCAAATATTGATGCAAAAACTGGCCAAATACTGACTGTGTGAAAGAGGCCATTAAAGTCCTGCATGCAGGATTTCTTTTCCATCTGAATAAAACTGATTTCAGACGCAAATGGCCAAAACTCATTCAAACTGAGCATGAGGCCTATATCATACAATCAGTATTTTGCATCACGATTTGGTCATGATTTGGATGCCAAAAGCAGGAGTGGGACAAAAACACAAAACAAATACAAATATTTCGATCACATGTTATCTCTGACCCACTCCTGTTTTTGCCTAACAAATAATGATCAAATAGTGACCAAATACTGAAGGTTTGAAGACAGATGCTCAAAATACAGGATCTGCTTTTTGGACTGTTCTTTTGATGAATCAGAAGAATGGGAAAATAAACATTGATGTGAACACAGCCTTACTGCTGACACCCTCCCCACCGTCATGTGGCCACTACTTGAATCTTGGGCCACTGCGCAGTTAAGTCCATGCCGATACATTAGAGCTGGCGCTAACATTGACCTGTAAGGCTGAATTCACACTTCTGTCATTTGATCAGTTATTTCCATCACTTATTGTGAGCCAAATTCAGGAGTCAAACCTACTCTCAGATTAGGTATCATGAATAGAAACATAGAAACATAGAAACATAGAATGTGTCGGCAGATAAGAACCATTTGGCCCATCTAGTCTGCCCATTATGCTGAATACTATGAATAGCCCCAGGCCCTATATTATATGAAGGATGGCCTTATGCCTATCCCATGCATGCTTAAACTCCTTCACTGTATTTGCAGCTACCACTTCTGCAGGAAGGCTATTCCATGCGTCCACTACTCTCTCAGTAAAGTAATTCTTCCTGATATTACTTTTAAACCTTTGCCCCTCTAATTTAAAACTATGTCCTCTTGTAGCAGTTTTCTTCTTTTAAATATTCTCTCCTCTTTACCGTGATGATTCCCTTTATGTATTTAAAAGTTTCTATCTTCTTCCCTCTGTCTCTTCTTACTTCCAAGCTATACATGTTAAGGTCCTTTAACCTTTCCTGGTAAGTTTTGTCCTGCAATCCATGTACTAGTTTAGTAGCTCTTCTCTGAACTCTCTCCAAAGTTTCAATATCCTTCTGCAGATATGGTCTCCAGTACTGCACACAATACTCCAAATGAGGTCTCACTAGTGCTCTGTAGAGCGGCACGAGCACCTCCCTCTTTCTACTGTTATTGCCTCTCCCTATACACCCAAGCATTCTGCTGGCATTACCTGCTGCTCTATGACATTGTCTGCCCACCTTTAGGTCGTCTGATATAATGACCCCTAAATCCCTTTCCACAGATACTGAGGTTAGTACTGTACCACTGATTTTATATTCTGCTCTTGGGTTTTTACGCCCCAGGTGCATTATCTTGCATTTATCGACATTAAATTTTAGTTGCCAGATTTTTGACCATTCCTCTAGTTTTCCTAAATCCTTTTCCATTTGGTGTATCCCTCCAGGAACATCAACCCTTTTACAAATCTTTGTGTCATCAGCAAAAAGACACACCTAACCATTGAGGCCATCTGCAATTTCGCTGATAAAGATATTAAACAATATGGGTCCCAGAACAGATCCCTGAGGTACCCCACTGGTAACAATACCATGGTCTGAATATACTCCATTGACTACAACCCTCTGTTTTCTGTCCTTCAGCCACTGCCTAATCCATTCAACAATATGTGAGCTCAAGCTCAAAGACTGCAGTTTATTGATAAGCCTTCTATGTGGGACAGTATCAAAAGCCTTACTAAAGTCCAGATAAGCGATGTCTACTGCACCTCCGCCATCTATTATTTTAGTCACCCAATCAAAAAATTCAATAAGATTAGTTTGACATGATCTCCCTGAAGTAAACCCATGCTGCTTTTTATCAATCAACCCATGGGTTTTTAGATGTTCCACAATCCTCTCCTTGAGTATGGTTTCCATTAATTTCCCCACTATTGATGTCAGGTTTACTGGCCTATAGTTGCCCGATTCCTCTCTACTACCTTTCTTGTGAATTGGCACAACGTTTGCTAATTTCCAATCTTCTGGGATGACACCTGCTACCAGTGATTGGTTAAATAAATTTGTTAATGGTTTTGCTAGTACACCTCTAAGCTCTTTTAATAGCTTTGGGTGTATCCCATCAGGCCCCTGTGATTTATTTGTATTAATTTTAGACAGCTGACTTAGAACCTCTTCCTCTGTAAAGACACATGCATCAAAGGATTCATTAGTCTTCCTCCCTAACTGAGGTCCTTTTCCTTCATTTTCCTTTGTAAAAACTGAACAGAAGTATTCATTGAGGCAGTCAGCTAGTTCTTTATCCTCTTCCATATACCTTCCTTCTTTTGTTTTTAATTTGGTAATTCCTTTTTTTAATTTCCTTTTTTCATTTATGTATCTGAAGAATGTCTTACCACCTTTTTTCACTGACTGAGCTAATTTCTCTTCTGCCTGAGCTTTAGAAGCTCTTATAACTTGCTTGGCCTCTCTCTGCCTCATCTTATAGATTTCCCGGTCATCCTCGTTTTGGGTGTTTTGGGCTAAATGCCATCTTTTTGTTTTTAATGATTTTGGCCACTTCTGCTGAGTACTACAGTGGTCTCTTCCTTTTTTTGCCTTTACTGACAAGCCTAATGCACTTTTCTGTTGCCTTCAGTAGTGCCAATTTTAAGTAGTCCCATTTCTCTTGGACTCCATTGAAATTGTTCCAGTCTGATAGGGACTCGTATACCACTGATCTCATTTTAGAAAAGTCTGTTTTCCGAAAATCTGAAACTTTTGTTTTTGTGTGGAGTGACTCAGTCACTGTACTTATAGTAAACCTCACTGACTGGTGATCACTGGATCCTAAGCTTTCCCCTACAGTAATATCAGATACCAAATTGCCATTTGTGAATACCAAATCTAAAATGGCCTCCTTCCGGGTTGGCTCCTCAACTACTTGCTGTAGAGATAATCCCAGTAGGGAATTTAGAATGTCTGTACTCCTGGCAGAACTAGCTATTTTGGTTTTCCAGTTTATATCAGGAAGATTAAAGTCTCCCATAATGACAACTTCCCATTTCAATGTCATTTTAGCCATTTCCTCAACTAGTAGATCATCCAATTCTTTGACTTGGCTTGGTGGTCTGTATATGACACCTACACGAGTTACCTTATGATTACCAAGCTGCAACGTAACCCAAACTGACTCTAAATTGGTTTCGCTGGCTTGTATTAGATTAGATTTTATGCTATCTTTCACATATAGGGCCACTTCACCCCCTTTCTTAGATCTGCACCTGTTCTGTGGTTATGACCCACACCTGCTTTGGGCAGAAAATAACTGATGAGAATAACTGACCGAATAAGTCAAGTGTGAACTAAGCCTAATAGTGACACACAGCTGTTCTACAGCTAACAGAAGGGATTCTAACTCATATGTTTGCACTGCCACAACATGCATTAAAAGAACCTTTTTTTTCTCCACTACTTCATTGGCACTGTCTCCTTGTCCTTATTTTGTTCCATTGAGATACATATCCTGCAGGAACGCGCAGCATTTGTTTTTTTTATTTATTTTTGCTTTACTGAAGGCTGCTGTGTGCTTTCTTTTGATATAGCAGAGGTTAGCTAGGTAGGTGGCCTGCACGATGATGCGCACATCCATACTTGTTACCTGTCATTGTGACACACAGTAGCTGTTTCGCTACCAGGAAGGACTAGCCATGCATGTTGCTGCAATGCACAGTGATGTACACCGAGATACATTCTCCCCAAAGTTCAACTGAAGGCTGGGATAGAACTGACTTTATGCGCTTCATGATTAATTAAATCATAACAAAGCAAATTTCTTACAGGAATTTGGCAAAGCGACCACATTGAATTTTTGAAATCTTCACTCATCTCTAGTTGTGACTTCATCTGCAAAACTCCTTAATAGTCTACGCATTTTTTGTTTTTCTTGTTTTACTTCTTCATGAACAAACAAAAATCTTATTTTTTTTCTAAGTTATCAAATTGTACTATTCTATCCAGGACTTCTTTTCTAAGGCAAGATTTTATTTGATGATTATAAAATCTACTACTATTCCCTATTGCATATTATCTACCAATTTCTTCAAATGATTTTATACTCTCTATTATACAGCTGTGCACGCCTTGTTTCCCCCTTTCAGTTCCAAAAATTCAAGTCTCTAATTTATTTAATCATAGAGAAACATTTATATTATTTTGATCATGTATATATAGTAGGGTTACCTTTGTACTTTTAAGGATTTTCTTAATTTCCTTTCAGACTCTGCACATCATATAACCAGTATGGATGAATGGCTTTCTTTAATGTAATATTTTCTAAAGCTTCCATCAGTGAGCAGAACTACTTTTATCTAGACCCCATCTTTGCATCCACACAATTTGTCCCGCCTGGAAGCAGAGTCATGGATCTGAAATATTGAAGCCTCCATTATCTGTCAAATTTTTCAAATAATTTATTTTTTACATTTTTGGTAAATTTATTCAATAGTCCTAAATATTCAATAGTTCTAAAATATTATTAGTCTAATTTGGAGTGTGTTCCAGAGCTGACAGATTCCCTTGAACTTTATTTTCTGCCTGAATGTCTTGAGCAGTTCTAAGATATTTAAATCCTTATAATCCAGCAAATCTTTTGATATCTATTACCATAAGTATTCAAAATTTGTTTGATTTTCTGGGAAAAGAGGAGATATTCGATCAATGTCTGATTATCTAAGTGAAATATCTAAGACTTCTATAGATATTTTTCTATTCCCCAAATCCTTGAGAAATAAGTAATCCTATCCAATGATCCTTTGAGGGAAACCGTGGTGGTCTGTTTTCTAATACCTTTAGAAGTAAATCTTCTAATTGTTTGATCTTTCCTAATAGCTATCATAAGGGCTTCTATGGTTAATGCAAATAAAACAGGAGACACGGGACTCCCCTGTCTTGTTCCCTTTTGTGACTAGAAGATTTGAGACTTTTCCCTATTAACTATCATACTAGCCTTAGGGGAAATTATATATATATATATATATATATATTAAACTTTTCCCACCAAACCAAAACATTTAAGAATATTATGAAGGTAATCTAAGTCTACAGAGTCAAAAGCACAAGTTGGGTCTGTCTACAGCTTCTGATATTGACTCCTGAATGTTTATGAAAAGCCTGTGTATATATTTAGACCTGTAGACTGTCCAGGAATAAAACCTGCCTGGTCCATATCTACCATCTTTAGAATTACACCAGAATTACTTATTGCCATTATTTTTGCTAATACTTCAATAGAGATATAGGTCTGTAAGACCCAATTTTTCTGACATCCTTTTGGGACCAAAACAATGTCTGTTTCATACATTGATGCAGGAAGTTTCCTCACTTCAATCAAATGTTTAAATACCTGCAATAATACTGTTAGCAACACAGACCTATACTTTACCTCTGGTAAACCTCAGCTAGCAATATGTCCATACCTGACACCTTACCCTTGGACATCCCATCGACTGTTCTCTGGATCTCCTCAAGGGTAATGGGCATTTCTTATTTAAGCAGGCTTAGGTTTTGTTTTTTTTACTGCCAGTTAACATGTGGAATAAATAACATGATATTGTAATATGTTTGAAATTTTCAGTTATGACTAGGGATGATCGATTCGACTTTGGATGAAACATCCGAAGTTGATTCGCATAAAACTTTGTTCCAATACTGTACGGAGCAGGAGCCAATGTATTGGCTCCGATGAGCCATAATTATTGCTTTGCGAAGTCTCTCGAGACTTCGGGTAATAACTTCATAAATTAATTTGTACTGTAAAAAAACATTTCCCGAACTTCGGTTCGGTTCAAAGTGGTACTTTGGAATGTTTCATCCGAGTAAAGTTTCATCCGAAGTCAATTCTCTCATCCATATCAATTATATATATATTTGTTTTATTTTGTTTCAATGACAAATCAAAAAGTGACCTTTTTTAATTGATAATTACGTTTTATGGTTTTTAAAAGCAAGTTTTTATTTCTATCTTTTTTCCCCCTAGAGGACTTGAACCTGTGATCATTTGTACTATACACTGCACTACTTATATATTGTAATGTTTAATTATTTTATTGACACTCTATTACATCCTGCCTCCTGTTATACCTATCAAGGTGAAACAGAAGCAGTAATATTGCAGACCTGGAACTCTGACTAGTCTTCCAAAACTGTTTAGAAGTTCACAACTGTGCCTTCCCGCTGTTTAACTTCTCAGATGCAGTTGCGACATAGCATCTGAACAGTTAAAAGGTTTAAATAGGTGCCTCCGTTCCTATCTTAAATGGTCATGCTAGGAGAGTTAATCCCTTTAAGGCGTCATTCACTTTTTTGATATTTTGTACAGACCCCACAGCATGGCCAGACCCATGGTGGTAATCACACTTACCTGATCAACCCTGTTGGGCTTCACCTCACTCGCTCCTCCTCTGGAATCTGCAGGTCTCAGGTCTCCCTACATCAACAACTGGTCTAACATGTGTCACACGACTTTTGCTGCGAATAAATGGCTGCAACAGTAACGAGTCATTCATTGACTGCAGTTGTTGTGTGACCTGCATCAAACCAGATGTTGACATGGGGTAAACCAGACCTGCAGAGCCAGCATGGCAGTGATAGAGCCGGAGATCAGTGGCAGAGATCAGGTAAGTATGATTAACATCACAGGTGTAGCCAGTACAAAAGGTTATAAAGGTGAACAGCCATTAATATAAAGCAGCCAATTTACATGATGGTCTAAGTGTCAATCCACCTATCACATCATGGTATTTGTGACATTCACCCTATCATAAAGTAACAAGTAGTGTTGAGCAAGCATGCTGTGTCGAACACCAGTTCGGCTCGAGCATCGCTATGCTCGGCACATGGCGGTATTCGGCCGAATACCACATTTGCTCGAGCGCAATGATCGAGTCTCCTCCCCACACGTTTCTTGGCTGATACGCAGCCAATAAAATTGCAAGTAAGTACTGCCTCACTGTAATGCCGTAGCCATGTTGTTTACTGGCATTACAATGATTGGATGGCCAGAACGCATCATTGGGTGCTATATATCACCCGATGGCGTGTGTTCAGGTCAATCGTGGTCAGGGAGAGCTGTACATAGGAAGGGACAGTGTAGGGAGGGATATTGGACTATTTATATTAGAAAAACTTTTCAGAGACCCAAAATGTGTGTGACAGCAGCAGTATATATTATTAGCACAACCTGCAATAAATTGTTAAAATTTTACAGACCCAAATATCCTTTTAAGAAATATTATGTGTGGCAGCAGCAATATATTTTAGTAACCCGAGCCGGCCACAAGTTTTTTTTCCAAGTGCAGAAGTACGGCGGGCCCTCGCCTCCAGTCTTCTCCCCTTCCCTATAATTGCGGCTGGCTATGTGATCTTGCAGAACCCTGACCTCCCGCGGTGGGTCTTGCGGGATCCTAGCCGGAATGACCACAGCAGCACAGGCGCAGCCACAGCCCACCCCACAGCACGATTCAAATTAGAGTAAGTGACAGTCATTGGGAGAGGCTGAGCGCTGACCGAGCATTACAGGCAGAGGCGGAGCGAGTGAGGTAGCGAGCGGACTAGTACTTGATTGAAGTTTACTACTACTAGTAGGTAGTATTTATTAATTTTCTGTGGCACATACTTGTTTCAGGCCAAGGGGGGGATTTATGGATGGATCTGACTGGATGGTATGGCACGGATGGATCTGGATGGCAATAATGTGTGAAATCAGGGGGGGGGGGGCAGATGAATGTGGAACATCAGTGTATGGCAATAATTGATGTCTGGGGGGGGGGGATGTATGGATTAACAGTGGACAGCAATATCTGCCCCACCACCGCCCTGATTTCAGACAATCCATCATTGCCGTTCCATCCGTCCACTGATGATCATTCCAGACATCATTATTGCTGTCCACTGATAATCTATCAATCCAACCGCCCCCTGAATTCAGACATTATTATTCCCCTTGTCTGAATTTTTTTTCTATATTTTATATGGTAACAATAAAAAAAATTAAACCCCTACCTCTTTTTTTTAATATTCGACTATAACACATTCAAACCTAGAGTGGGCGGAGGCTTGGGAGTGGACAGAGGCTTGGGGGAGGTGGGTGGAGCCTTGTGGGGGGTCCCAATTCAAAGTTTGCCCTGGGGTGTATAGAACTCTAGTTACGCCACTGGTTGAAACTGTGCCTGCTGCCAAAACACAAGAAAAACAATCATCCACGATACCTAACTTCATGTCCCAGTTTGCAGGGCGGCGCAGGACACCACTCTTGAAGTCAGACCAGTGCGACTAGGTGGTCGGTTGGATTGCAGCAGATAATTCTTCCAGTCGGTAAAGCACCACCCTGTAACATAGTAACATACTATATAAGACCGCAAAAGACATTTGTTCATCCAGTTCGGCCTGTTTCCTACAAGTTGATCCAGAGGAAGGCAAAACACACCCGTGAGGCAGAAGCCAATTTTCCCCAGTCAAGGGGAAAAATATTAATTCCCGACTCCAATTAGTCAATCAGAATAACTCCCTGGATCAACGACCCCTCTCTAGTAGCTAAAGCCTGTAATACTATTACACTCCAGAAATACATCCAGTCCCACTTGAATTCCTTTATTGTACTCACCATCACCACCTCCTCAGGCAGAGAATTCCATAGTCTCACTGCTCTTACCGTGTCTTCCACCAAGTACAGTCTCAGTAGCCAAGGCCCTTTCATATAATGTTTTACAGGGTCAGCTCACCTGCAGGCCTTCGCATATAATTTTTTACAGGGTCAGCTTACCTACAGGCCCTCGCATATGTTTTTCAGGGTCAGCTCACCTGCAGGCCCTCACCTACAAACTTTTAGAGGGTCAGCTCACCAGCAGGCCCTCACCTACAATCTTTTACAGGGTCAGCTCACCTGCAGGCCCCTTACCTACAACCTTTTAGAGGGTCAGCTCACCAGCAGGCTCTCACCCACAACCTTTTAGATGGTCAGCTTACCAGCATGCCCTCACCTACAATCTTTTACAGGGTCAGCTCACCTCCAGGCCCTCGCATATAATGTTTTACAGGGTCAGCCCCCCTGCAAGCCCTCGCATATAATATTTTACAGGGTCAGCCCCCCTGCAAGCCCTCGCATATAATCTTTTACAGGGTCAGCTCACCTGCAAGCC
Source organism: Bufotes viridis (assembly GCA_033119425.1). Taxonomy (NCBI): domain Eukaryota; kingdom Metazoa; phylum Chordata; class Amphibia; order Anura; family Bufonidae; genus Bufotes; species Bufotes viridis. Next base: position 463,513,326 of record CM065589.1, read on the forward strand.
CTCGCATATAATTTTTTACAGGGTCAGCTCACCTGCAGACCCTCGCATATAATGTTTTACAGGGTCAGCTCACCTGCAGGCCCTCGCATATTATCTTTTAAAGGGTCAGCTCACCTGCAGGCGCTCACATATAATGTTTTACAGGGTAAGCTCACCTGAAGGCCCTCACCTACAATCTTTTACATGGTCAGCTCACCTGTAGGCCCTCGCATATAATGTTTTAAAAGGTTAGCTCACCTGCAGTCCCTCGCATATAATGTTTTACAGTGTCAGCCCACCTGCAGGCCCATTGCATATAATGTTTTACAGGGTCAGCTCGCCGGCAGGCCCTCACCTACAACCTTTTAGAGGGTCAGCTCACCAGCAGGACCTCGCATGTAATGTTTTACAGGGTCAGCTCACCTGCAGGCCCTCAGATATAATGTTTTATAGGGTCAGCTCACCTGCAGGCTCTCGCATATTATGTTTTACAGGGTCAGCTCACCTGCAGGCCCTCACCTACAATCTTTTACAGGGTCAGCTCACCGGCAGACCCTCACCCTAATGTTTTAGATGGTCAGATCAGCAGGCCCTTGCTCCAAATATTTTTGAGGGTCACCAGCAGGCCATCAATCATAATTTTTCAAGGGTGTGTATGGTGCCCTCCTTTAATGTGTAACAAGGGTGTATTGGAGTGCCGGTTCCTTGTAATTTTAGGGCAGCTGTTTCACTAAGTGCATAGGCGTTATGAGTGTAGGAGTCCCTCTACATGAACAATTGTACCACAATGTGAATGAGGCCCTCCTTTATGTGATATACAAGTTGCATCGGAGTGCCTCGTGCTTGTAATTTTTGGCAGCTGCTTGTAATTTTTGGCAGCACTTGCACTTTATATACAAGTAAGGCCTCATGCACATGACCGTTGTTTGTTTCAGCGTCCATTCAGCCGTCCGCAAATTTTTCAGGGTCAGCTCACCTGCAGGCCCTCACCTACAAACTTTTAGAGGGTCAGCTCACCAGCAGGCCCTCACCTACAATCTTTACAGGGTCAGCTCACCTGCAGGCCCCTTACCTACAACCTTTAGAGGGTCAGCTCACCAGCAGGCTCTCACCCACAACCTTTTAGATGGTCAGCTTACCAGCATGCCCTCACCTACAATCTTTTACAGGGTCAGCTCACCTCCAGGCCCTGCATATAATGTTTTACAGGGTCAGCTCCCTGCAAGCCCTCGCATATAATATTTTACAGGGTCAGCCTCACCTGCACAGGCCCTCAGCCATATAATCTTTTACAGGGTCAGCTCACCTGCAGGCCCTCGCATATAATGTTTTACAGGGTCAGCTCACCTGCAGGCCCTCGCATATAATGTTTTACAGGGTCAGCTCACCTGCAGGCCCTCCTACACTGCAGTCACTACCTGAGTGCTTTTAAAAGGGTCAGCTCACCTGCAGGCCCTCGCATATAATGTTTTACAGGGTCAGCTCACCTGCAGGCCCATTGCATATAATGTTTTACAGGGTCAGCTCTGCCGGCAGGCCCTCACCTACAACCTTTTAGAGGGTCAGCTCACCAGCAGGACCTCGCATGTAATGTTTTACAGGGTCAGCTCACCTGCAGGCCCTCAGATATAATGTTTTATAGGGTCAGCTCACCTGCAGGCTCTCGCATATTATGTTTTACAGGGTCAGCTCACCTGCAGGCCCTCACCTACAATCTTTTACAGGGTCAGCTCACCGGCAGACCCTCACCCCTAATGTTTTAGATGGTCAGATCAGCAGGCCCTTGCTCCAAATATTTTTGAGGGTCACCAGCAGGCCATCAATCATAATTTTCAAGGGTGTGTATGGTGCCCTCCTTTATGTGTAACAAAGGGTGTATTGGAGTGCCGGTTCCTTGTAATTTTGGGCAGCTGTTTCACTAAGTGCATAGGCGTTATGAGTGTAGGAGTCCTCACATGAACAATTGTACCACAATGTGAATGAGGCCCTCCTTTATGTGATATAAGTTGCATCGGAGGCCTCGTGCTTGTAATTTTTCGGCAGGCTGCTTGTAACTTGTGCTGTGGCAGCACTTGCACTTTATATACAAGTAAGGCCTCATGCACATGACCGTTGTTTGTTTCCGCGTCCATTCCGTCCGCAAATTTTGGGTCCGCCAAAAATAACGGACAACGGACCGTTTTTTTGGGAGGATCCATTTTTATGGCAGATCCATTGTAATAATGCCTATCCTTGTCCACAAACGTGAAAAAAATAGGACATGCTCTATTTTTTCGACGGAATGTAAACACGGACCAGGGATGTGGAACAAAAGCGGTTGACCATCCGCATTTTTGGATGGACCCATTGAAATGAATGGGAAAGCATCCTATCGATTAAAAAAAATGGAACGGACGGTCGTGTGCATGAGGCCTGAATATACAGGAAAGAATGTTTCCTAACAATTTTTCCTCTAAAATCGATTTTATCTTTGGTTTTGGCCGTATTATTGTCAGTCTGTAAAAGTGGCATACTACTCGGACAACATCGTTCCCAGTAGCGACCTGGGACTCCAAGATGCTTCCAGACATCCTCCCCATGCTGTTCCTGAACCATTTTGGTAGTGTTTCCATCAATTTCTGACCTTTTCCTATAAACCAGGCACCCTCCTCTCCTCAGAGCAGGGGGTGCCTGGTTTCATGTTTAGGTTCTCCCATTGACTTCCATTATTCTCATCCCGATGTGTTCGGCCCGAGCACCCAAGCGCTTGGGTGCTTGATCAGCACTAGTAAAAAGTTATGTTGTGTAGCTTATTATTATAATGCATATTGATTTGCAATCTCTATTATCTTTAATGCTTGGGGAACTGTGTTTTTGTACAATGAACCCTCCTTGAAACTACCCAGGAAGAGTGATTTTCTAAAAAAAAAAAAAAAGTCTGGCTCCTAACTCTAATGCTAGGCCTAACTCTAATACTGGCCCTTCCTTAACCCTGATACTGGCCCCTAACTCTAATGCTATGTCTAACCCTAATACTGGCCCTTAACCCTAATACTGATCTTAATGTTAATCCTAACACTAATACTAACCATAATACTGTCCCTAATGCTAATCCTAAAACTAACCTTAATGCTAATACTAACCCTAACCTGTACCCAAAAAAAAAAGCTGTTAGTGATAGATAGGGAGTTTGTTGACCAGTGGCGATCAAATTTTCGATCTGACTGCGATTAAGAAGAAATTTCAGGACTGAGGTGGAGGGCACCAAAGGAGCTTGTCCCTTCCCTGGCCTAGACAGATGTGATCCATTCCTATTGATGTATAATAGGATTTATAAATATACTAAGTTGATGAAAGCTTTTGTACACAGACCTAAGTTTAAAGGGGTATTCCCATCTGAGACAATGGGGGCATATCGCTAGGATATGTCCCCATTGTCTGATAGGTGCCCACCCTTAGGACCTGCACCTACTGTATATCTAGAACGGAGAGGGGAAAGTGGTGGCTGGAGGACCCTGAGTTTCCCTGGGTCCAACCACCACCAAGTGCTCTCTCAGGTACCTCACACAGTGACCATAATATGACTAATAAACCAGTTTATTTGTGGTGCAATCTGCTTCTTTTCACCGCTCACGCCAGGTCTAAAAAAGTGGGCGTGGCATTTGAGAAGAAGGGGATGGGATGACAGGCCCATCTCATTTACCCTTTTCTATGCCTGTTTTAGGCATGGAAAATGGTCTAAATTTAAGACAGCTCGGAAGCTGTCTTACATTTAGAAGTGGCGCTTAATCTGCCGATGTTATGAAGAGGCCTGTTCCTCTTAATAACACCGACAAATCCACCGCCAGGTATAGAGCTGAATGCACGACTTTTTTGTCCACTAAAGTAGCAGCATCCTCAGCAGACCTCATTATAGTCAATGAAACCTCTTCACCTGAGGAGTTGGTAAATCTGGTCCCTCTAATGATCATGCTGTTGCTATGGACTGAATGACGTACTATATCTGGGATTACACATGTGTGTGATCCCAACACTATTCCTATTGTTTAAGTGCTTGCCACATCTCTCCCTGTGCTCAGCTCACAGTGAAATGTTGGAGACTGCCTGGGATGAGGCTTTTTATTGGACTGTGACATCACAAGGGATAGCTATATGCGGATTGGCTAGCTGCACAGCATTATGGGTCATCTAGCATTCTTGGGCTTCTTACTTGCACTTTGTAACACGTGCAGCAGCCATTTTAGAAAAAATCTGATTAGTTACCATGAAGCACAAGGAAATTCAGCTTAGCACCGAATCAAAATATTTCTTTTTTTTTATTTAACAATTTTATTTTGAAAAGTAAATAACCCCAGAGGGGTAAAATAACAGTACAAGGTACAAATATGGGCATAGACATCAATCTGATAACCGTAGGATACATGGCAAGTCACAAAATTTCACAGTAAGGCAATTTAGTCTATTAAAGCGATATCAAAAAGGCGAAGGCATCATATCGAAGGAAGATAAAGAGCAGTATCATACACCGGACGAAGCCTAACATGTTCAGGGTTAAGCCACAGAAGGGGAGTCTAGACTAAGACCCGTGGTGGAGGATTTATATATAGTCCAAAGAGACCATTTAGCAAGAAAGCGAGGGTGAGAGCGGGATTCCCACGCTGAGAGCTCCTCAAATCGGTATAGCTGGTCCACCCTTTGCATCCATTGAGCTAGAGAAGGGAGAGTGGTCTGGAGCCAATACTTTGGAATGAGCAAACGTGCCGCGATAAGAAGTTGTTGGAAGACATAAGGAGGGGTAGGGCCAGCCGTATCCCCGTAATAAGACAGTAAAGCCCCCCTCGGAGAAAGTGGGACCTCAGTATGGCAAACACGGTTGCTAAATGCAAAGATCTCCTCCCACCACTTGTTGATCAAGGGACATTCCCACCATATGTGGAAGAAGGTGCCTCTGGCAGATAGACACCTCCAGCAAAGATCAGACGCAGTAGGGGAGAAGTGGCAGGACTTATCAGGGGTAAGGTACCACTGGGTCAAGATTTTGTATCCGTTTTCCTTTATCCGGACGCACCGAGAAGATTTATGGGCAGATAGGTATAAAAATGGTATGTCTGCAAAGGGGATATCTATCTGCAAAGCCCTTTCCCACAATCTGATAGGTGCAGGTTTAACTAAAACGGGGGGTGAATTCAAACGGTTGTACAATTGAGAAACCAATTTTTTAGGGGGCTTAGGAGACAAAGTGAGCGATTCCAACCACCCTAAGGGACGGTAGAGGGCTTCTCCTATTTTATTGGTGCGTAAAAAGTTTCGAACAATGAATCAAAATATTTCTAAACCTTGGATCGAATTTTGCTTTGGATGCTTCGATTCTCTTAAAACTAATTACCAGTAATATGAAGAATATACCGTACATGATGAATAAATGTTATGTAAGACATGAGAACAATAATTTATGATCTCTGATGTGATCGATATAGCTAATATTTCCAAATCTGTGAAAACATACATGGGAAACAAGTGTCTCTTTCACCCTTGTACCAGATGTCTTTTCTTCAGTCTTTCTTTTCCTTTTCAATCAATAATAATATGTAAACTCCCAAATGTAAACTAGCGCGCTTCTCAGGCTGCTTTTATCTCCCAACACGTCACCCCTAGTATTGACATCTCTAATCAGCCATTCTGCTTCTGTGCCTTGACCTTTAAACTGCTGCGATTGCTGCATCTGAATGTCTTATTAAACCTCTTTCCAGCAGTAAATACATTTGAAACTTCTACAAGAACTGTGCCCCCATCCCTCCTGTTTATGGTGCTCAGTTCTCCATTAACATATAATGAACATGGTGCCATGTTCATGTTCCTATTCTATTCAGCAATTCAGCATTTAGGATTGGAATCCACAGCGACAAGGTACAGTGTCACCCAGGAGCTGAGGTAAAATTTTGGGACTACTACAATTCATGCCACAAGATTGCAATTAAAGTAATTGGGGGCATTTTAAATACAGTATTCTTTATAGCTGTTTTGGCAGCCCATTAGTAGACTATAATACATTTTGCTTCACATCAGAATAGAGTTTGTGCCTTATTTTGCAGACCAGTTTGCTTCAGTTTTCATCATTATGTTCGATGCATAACCTATTGACCTCAATAAAGGAAAAAAACGGCTATTGCCTGTAAAAATTGATCTATATACAGTACATACATGGAGTGAAATTGCACTATTTCATCCAATGCGGACAGTGTGGCTTCACTATTACAGCACAAATAGATGTATACCCAGAACAATGAATATTGGAATTCTGATGATTTACATTAACATGCTCATTCAAGCTCTCCAGGATATGAAAGGTTCACTGCTTGGTATGCAGTGCTGACCCAACAGACTACCAGAGGCACAGAATTTAAAGGGGTTATCCAACCCCCATAATGCCTTCCAAAATGCCCATGCCCCTCATACTGGTTATACTTACCCGGCTCCCTGGCACCCACGTCGCTCCTGATGCCCGCACGGCTGCCTCTGCATCTCCTTGTTGCTCGGATCAAAATATCAGACGATGGGGGAGACAATCAATAGCAGGCCGCAATCGGAACGAGCCTCCCTAGCATTGAGAATGTTTTGATCCAAGCAACGGGGAGATACAGTGGCAGCCGTGCGGGCATCAGGTGCCAGGGAGCTGGGTAAGTATAACCAGTATAAGGGTCACAGGCATGTTAGGTAGCATTGTAGGGGCTGGATAACCCCTTTAAGCACGGATTAATGACAGACCCTCACAATCATCTTCTTAGGTTTACCCAAGTAATGTCATTCCATCACGTTTTTTCCTTTAAGGGAATGCGTAACCTGTAAAACAAGACAAAAACACATATTCTTTTTTTCTAATTTGTTTTTATTTTCTGATTATGGATTTTTATTCCGTTTCTTGAAAATGATTATGGGGGCTGCAATCTTACCTAAGCTGTGGTTAGGCAGGCTCCATGGGCCATAGACACAATAGTCAGGATGGGACCTACTGACTTCTATGGGAGAGTTTTCTAGGCATGCGCTGTGATCTGTGTAGAGGTCATTATACAAGGAAGGAGTAGATAAGTTGTGCATACAGCAGTTTTTTTCATGCAGAAAGCCGGTATTTTTGTCAGAAACCTGAAGAATCCCAAAATAGTGAATGAGGATCTGGCAGGCCCCAGCATTGTCCAGCTCCTCTGTCAGAACTGACTTTCTGAATATTGTACCGCACATGTGGATGTAGCCTTAGACACCAGTGCAAATCTACAAAGGATTTTAGGATCCTTTTTAAATATAGATAGTGGGGCACATTTACTAAAGTGTTTTATGTCTTAGCTGGCTCCTTGCACTGCCGTAAGAGTCGTCTAATTTATGATGAGTTATACGCCTCATCATAAAATAGGCGCATCTGTGGCAGTCCTTGTGCCACAGATGAGCCTAATATTGTCGCACATCCGTTTAAAAAAGGGTACTTTGCTTATTTTACGCCTAAAGTAGTTGGAAGTTCCTTAGTAAATGTGCTCCAGTGACATAGAAAATTAAAAATAACCTCTAAAAAATTCATTAAAAATATGTGTAACAAAAAACGTCATCATTTTCTGATGACACATTCCCCTTAGTGATGGCTGTAAGGACATGCAAATAAGCAGCCGCCCAACTTTGGGAGTTGTAGTTTCACAACAGCTGGAGTGCCGAAGGTTGCTGATACCTGGAATAGAGGATAAAACACAGAGCTTAGATAAATGCAGTTTCCCATCATTTTATTCACTTTATGCTTTCACAACTCAAGGAGTCATCTAAAGCCTTGCTTTAGATGCGCCGCCTGAAACTTTGTAATGTATTTTAATACAGCCGTACTTATTGTACACTTATCATACTCTCCTCCTCATGTACATATCATTCACTATTATTTCACTGACATCTCTCTATCTTCAATAAGGCAGAGATGAAGGCAAATTATCAACTGAGAGATCAGATTACAGCTGCTACCTATATAAATCTATAGATGGTGGGTGGATTAGGAATCTTCTGAAGTGAGAAAGAGCAGTACAGACATACACAGATACTGTAATTGCTGTTTTTAGTGAGTGTTTTGCTACCTCACCCAGTGCTAGATTCACAGTCACAGTTTGTTACTGCTGTATCATGTCCGCCCTGAAGGCATGTTACAGAGAGATAGAGATAGAGTGCTGGATCTTCGTTTCTCTGTGTGTGCTGTGTCTGCTCCAATTCTGGAGCTGAGCTCAGGGAAAGTGTGTTTATGTGTTTGTGTGTTTATGAGAGCAAAATGTACTCCACGCACATGATCCTGTTTAAAGTCAGTTTCATGTAACTTAAGTTTTGAGGAAAAGAAGACTTCCCATGCGGCTTTTGTGCATTTCATGCATACAAGCTTGTATTGATATCAACTTTATTATTTGGAAGAGAATTTACAATTATTTTTGTGTGGTTAGGAGTTTTTAAATGATTTTGCTTTATTAGACTGAAATGTCAGATGTGGGTGAAACAGTATGTGACCAACAAAAGAACAAATTACTTGATTAACACATAATACATTTGCAGGTAGAAAACAGCGAGCAAAATAATACACCGTAATAATAAAAAAAAAAGAGATTACTATTCCTGCAGCGCGCAAAGTCCGTTACAGTCATTTATTTGCTTGTAAACCTATTCAAGCAGAGGCTTCCTCTTTACACTAGTTATTATTTTTACCTCTTTACCTCTGTGAATAAAAATGCTAAAACTAAACCATGTTGAGGGCATATTATTGATGATGTGTGATATCTGTGATATTAATGTGCCAAATGATAGAAGACTACATTGGTCAATTTCCATCCACATTCTGGAAAATACATGGTAATTAACCTCTTATTATTAAACTGATCATTATTTGGTGGAGTCCATACATGCTGCTAATTTACTTTGTTTTGCTATGCATATAGCCAGTTTAAGAGTTGCCCTTTAAATCTGGATGTCTGATAATTATGCATAATCTGAAATGCTATAATTGTAGAGATCCTGATTCTTCTTTTCTTGAAGTCTTCTGGATGCAGGGGGGTAGCTATAGGGGGTGCAGAGGTAGCAGTCACTACCAGGCCCCGAAGTGTAAAGGGGGCCCAAAGACCCTTGTGCCACATAAGAAAACACTGCTATTATAGAAAGTGCATGCTGGTCAAGTAAGACCTCTGACTAGAGGGAAGGGGTTAGGTCAAGAATTTGGCATGCGGAGGGTGCCATTTCAATTTTTGCCTCAGGCAGCACGAAGGCTATGTGCTTCCCAGCCCCTAGCCACAAAGTACTGATGAAAGGGGGGCCCAGGCTGCACTCTTGCACCAGGGCCTGTGAACCTTTAGCTACTCGCCCGTATGGATGGGTATCTGCTAGCCGTGAGGGACGCCCTGCTGCATGTACTCCTGCTTTTCCTAGTCTGCAAGTTACGATTTGTCCTGCTCTCACCCCCTTTTTTTCTTCCAATTAGTATAACTGCCAGTCTGACTCCACAGAGGTAAGTGTGGGAAACTGCTCAATCTGGTGTCTGATAGGACATCCATTCTTTCCAGGATGCCCAAGACCAATTTAGAAGCATCAGCATCTGTTTAAAACAAATTAATATAGTTAAAGTCAGTAGTGTACATTGGAGACCTTGATCCCATAGCCCCCAATTATGACACTGGATTTTTCTATGAGAATAGAAGGGACTGGTGACTGTTTCTTCCTCCATGCCCTATCCATGTTCATTGGGCCAATTTAAGCCTAGGTTGCTAACAATACAGTTATGCTACAGAGGGTTTTGCCTGCACAGAGCATCATCAAGTAGTAAAAAGGATGGACCCAACTAGGGTAGGGCCCCCTCTTTTCAAGGACCTCATAGCATAAAGGAACAAACATACAGTATAGCAATGTGACCATGATATAACACTTACTTTGAAAAGCATAAGAAATCCCAGTCCTGAGTGCATTCATCCATATAAAGCAGTGGTGAATATAAAGCACATAGGAGGACATTTATCATTTTTTGTTGTATTTGTGTCAATTTTAAGTCTGTCTTTGCTTTGTGTGTGCCTGCGCCAAATTGCTGAAATGCTGCACCTTAATAATGTATTTGGAGTGAATACAATGTGATTTACAGCTTTATGTGTACAATAGTATACCAGGAGTTTGCCTGGCAAAGGTTGTGACTTTTTTGTGACTTTTGCAGTCGCACATAGTAAATGTGATATAATTGAAGTCTAATCTCACTTTCACCTGTTAATGGGGATCTCCGGGAATTAAGAAAATGAAAATACTTAAATATCACTTTATTATAAATTTTTTCCCAAATACCTTCCATTAGTTATAATGGCTTGTTTTGTCTAGGGAGCAATTATTAGGAGAAATAAAATGGCCTCCGTCCTATTAGTACACACAAATCCTGTCCTAATCACACAGAAGGATAAGTTACTTCAGAACACTGAGCTAATGAGCAGTCTCATCCTTCTCTCTGCTCTATTGTCAGAGAATATGGTCCTGAATACAGCTAATAAGATCGTCAGCCGAATCTCTGTAGGAATGAAGTTCATGAGGAGATATGAAATACAGAGAGGATGGACAGGACAGACTGTGGTAAGATGTGGCTGTGGTAACTGCTCATTAGCTACACCCCCACTTCCTTTCTGTACTTCATGTCTCCTCATGAACGCCATACCTGCAGAGATTCAGTTAAAGATTTTAGCAGCTGTACTCAGGATTATAATCTCAGACAAGAAGAGTAAAGAGAAGGATGAAGCAGCTCTTTAGCTCAGTCTGGGGAAGTAACTTGTCCTCCTGTGTGATTAGGATAGGTTCTTTGTGTACTAAAGGCCCCCTGATGATGACAATCCCCCCTCTTCATCCGGGGGGAAGCATGCCCAAGAGACAGCAGGGTTGCTATATCGCCATGAGACAGGATGGAAGCAGGGTGGAAGCATGCCCAAGAGACAGCAGGGTGGCTATGTGGCCGTGAGACAGCAGGATGGAAGCATGCCCATGAGACAGCAGGATAGAAGAGTGCCAGTGAGACAGCACGGTGGAAGCATGCCCAAGCGACAGCAGGGTGGATATGTGGCCGTGAGACAGCAGGGTGGAAGCATGACCATGAGACAGCAGGGTAAAAGCATGCCTGAGAGAAAGCAGAGTGGAAGTATGCCAGTGAGATAGCAGGGTGGAAGCATACCCATGAGACAGCAAGGTAAAAGCGTGCCAGTGAGACAGCAGGGTGAAAGTGTGCCTGAGAGACTGAAGGGTGGAAGCAGTGGAAGATCTGGAGCAAAACACGGCAGATGTACACTGTCTGCTACTCGGGAGACTAGCAGTGCATGGGTTCATAAAAGCCTCCGCAGGCAGGTAGCATTCATGTGGTGGAGAGAAAATGCCATACTTGGCACTGTGGAAATATTTCACATAGTCACTGGGAGATGTTCGGCATGGCCATGGTGCTAATGTTGGCACGACAGCCCTGCATCATGAGATGGAGCATCACCTTAAGTGGCGTGGGAAAACTGTGACAATTGTTTAGTGTTACAGCCTGATGAAGCAACCACTGCATCTGCCACCAGCCTGCAACCCCTCTCCAGCAGTCAGGGCTCGTCAACATCAGCAGAAGAAAGCTGTCGTTCCTTCCCTTCAACTTCAGTGTTGTCTTTTGCTCCTAAAGCTCTTACTCCTTCTCCTCATCACTTGCTTCAACAGAATCGATCACTGAGGTGATTGCAAAAAGACAACAGTATGCGTGCACTTATCCAACAGCGCAGAAGCTGAATGTGCACATGGCCAAGTTGTTGGTACTACAGTCCCTCCCTTTCCATGTAGTTGACTATGAAAGTAGTATCTAGTAGACTATGGAAATCATTCTTTCCTAATGATGACTATTCTCATCTTTTGCTGCCTTTACTACTTCCAAATCATCCTTTGTGGTCTTCATGACCGAGAAAAGTCAGCAAGATGCAGAGAGGGGAGGAGCTAGATATTCCTGATGACATTATTATTGGTATTAGATGATGGAAAAGGAGGAATAGCAAATGGCAAAAGAAGAGTCTTCCACCTGTAGGGTAGGAGAGCAGTTGGGATCGGAGAAGTGGGTTCACTTCTGTCACTCCGGCATGACTGTTTTTCTCTCCTCTATCAGTTTGTTGGATCCAAGAGCCGGTCAACTGCTGTGCCACAAGGTACTGTTCATATCCAGTTTGAGGATGCAAGGGTTGGAGGTAAGTGTAACATTAATTATTAGGTAAAATGCATATAATCACTGAAAAAGGCAGCTTCAGAGTTCACTCTTAAAACTGAGAAATCAGAGAAGGTGGTGCTCTAGACTGTGAAGATACCAAGTGTCCAGAAAGAGAAAGATGAAGTGTAGCACTCACCATAAAATACAATCTCCTTTATTTCACCATTTTATAATCACAACACAGGTAAACCCGCTTCTCTTCATATCTTCTGCCTGTACTGTGATTTTAAAAAGATTAAATTAAGGAAATTGTATTTTATGGTGAGTGCCACACTTCATCATTCTCTTTCTGGGAAATGTATATAGTGGTCAATTATTGGCCCCATATGGCCCCTTTTTGTAATTCTCATACAAAAGGGGCATTTTAAGGAGACTGCAAGCTACAAGAGCAATAATTTGCATATTGTGCCACCTAACCAGCCAAACCCCATACCAGCAACAGCCCGTTTGGCTAACATATTGTATAGCAGCTACTAGTTTTCAGGGTCCTGTGCCTTATGACAATAATCCAGCAGCCATGTTTGATCCATCCACCATGTTTGGCCCATCTGGTTTTAACCCTATTACATTTTTAACGTGAAATACCATCTGATTCATGGTATAGTTTTTGATTTTATACTTAGAATATGAAAATCATTCTTTTTTTAAAGGAATTCATGCCTACAGTGTTAAAATAATAATTTATGTTCTTTCAGTAGTTTTCCATTTGACAGAAGAGAGCCAGTCACAATTTTACTTTGTACATTTTTATATTTATTCTCAGTCCGATTTTTGAAAGCTCTTCATTATTTGTATTGCGTTCAGAGCATATACTATGGGGCCCATTTTTGAGTTTGCATTTTCGTTTTTTCCTCCCAACCTTCCAATAGCCATAACTTTTTCAAAATTTCCATTCATATAGCCATATGAGAGCTAATTTTTTGTGGGATAACTTGTACTATTCTACCCCTAAAAATCGCAACACAACTTATCATCAATAATCATCTTTATTCATTCACAATAAATAACACTTTACATTAAAAATATTCAAGAAGGTTTATCATGATAATACATGGATCATAAACGTAGCAGCCAAGGCGCATAGGGTTGCGCCATGCTGCGTGCAGTCTCGTGAGATCCCGCGGGATAGGTGTATAATTTTTGGATCCAATTTCAGTGTAATTGAATATTCGGTTATGAGGTATTAATTTATTTTTGATGTGTGCCATATGAGTAAGAGAGGGAATGATTAGCTGGGGGTGGGGGGGTATTTAAACAACGCACGGGGGGTTATGGTATACACCCCCAGGGGGAAAATTTGGGCCAAACGTACGTCGGGGTTGCGAACAGGTCCCCAGAAGTGTGGTTGGTATTCCGCTTCTATTACTTTGTAGCTTGCTAGTTTAGATCTCATGCAGTGTGTATAGGGAAATTAGTATTATATTGCCATGGATTTAATTATTCTACATTATGTTATCCTATTGGCATCACTGTTTATACTTACTTAGTGAGATTTTCTAGTAAAGGGCTCCTTGCATACATTTATTCAGGATGTACGACCTGCAGTTTTGGGGGACTTGGCTTGACTTGGCTGTTAAGTTTATGTTCCATGATAATTAAACCTTCTTGATTATTTTTAATGTAAATTGTTAATTGTGAATGAATAAAGAGGATATTTATTGATGATAAGTTGTGTGTCATTTTTTGTGTAGTACAGGATTTTTTGCCACACACTGTGCCCACATTAACCTTGCTTTGCTGTTGGTACATTAATAAATTGTACCACTTAAGGGCACCATACAATTTACCATGTCTGTTATTGGAAAACGGGAAAAAAGTTCTTTGTAGGGTTAAATTGAAAAAAAAAAAAAACATACTGTTCTGCCAAGGTGTTTGGGGTTTTGACAACACGGCGTTTATTGTGCTCTAAAAATGACATAATATCCTTATTCTGTGGGTCAATGCAAATATCGCAAAACCAAGCTCCTTTCTTTTTTTTTTTTATGTTACTACTTTAAAAAAAAAAAAACCTTTGAAAAAAATCACAATCTAGAGAGCTAGATACCATTTTTGTGGTATGTACGACTTTTTAATTACTGTTATTCAATTTTTTATGGGGGAAAGGGTGACAAAACAATGGTGAATCGTGTGTTTTTTTTTTCCATTACAGCAATCAGCGCACAGGAAATTTTTATAAATATTTTAATAGTTCAGACATTTTTGGATGTGTCGATACCTAATATGTGTTTTTTAAATGCATTTTTATATGTAAAACTTGGAGAGGGGGTGATTTAAACTTTTTTTTTTACTTTTACAGTGACAATTTTTAACCACATCAGCCCCCCTAGCTTAAACACCCTTACTGACCAGGCAACTTTTTACAATTCTGCACTACACTACTTTTACCGTTTATTGCTCCGTCATACAACTTACCACCCAAATGAATTTTGCCTCCTTTTCTTCTCACTAATAGAGCTTTCATTTGGTGGTATTTCATTGCTGCTGACATTTTAACTTTTTTTGCTATTAATCAAAAATGACCGAAATGTTTGCAAAAAAATGACATTTTTCACTTTCTGTTGTAAAATGTTTAAAAAAAACTACATTTCTATATAAATTTTTCTCTAAATTTATTTTTCTACATGTCTTTGATAAAAAAAATCCAATAAGTGTATATTTATTGGTTTGGGTAAAAGTTATAGCATTTACAAACTATAGTGCAAAAAAGTGAATTTCCGCATTTTGAAGCAGCTCTGACTTTCTGAGCACCTGTCATGTTTCTTCAGGTACTAAAATGCCAGGATAGTATAAATACCCCCCAAATTACACCATTTTAGAAAGAAGACACCCCAAAGTATT
Organism: Bufotes viridis; assembly: GCA_033119425.1. Classification (NCBI taxonomy): domain Eukaryota; kingdom Metazoa; phylum Chordata; class Amphibia; order Anura; family Bufonidae; genus Bufotes; species Bufotes viridis. The sequence goes on from CM065589.1 coordinate 463,528,366, forward strand.
CGCGGAGGAGCATGGTGAGTTCATGTATCATTTCATTTTTTTTCACAAGTTAGCGGAAAATGACACTTTCTGAGGAATAAAAATAATAATAAAGTTTCCATTTCTGCTAACTTCTGGCAAAAAAAAGTAAAATCTCAGACGGACTCACTATGCCCCTAAGTGAATACCTTGGGGTGTCTACTTTCCGAAATGGGGTCATTTGTGGGGTGTGTTTACTGTTCTGGCATTTTGGCGGGGCTAAATGTGTTTTGGGGTGTATTTTTACATATACCCATGCTGGGTGAGAGAAATATCTCTGTAAATTGTCAACTTCGTATAAAAAAAATTAAAAAGTTGTCATTTACAGAGATATTTCTCTCACCCAGCATAGGTATATGTAAAAATACACCCCAAAACACATTGCCCTACTTCTCCTGAGTACAGCGATACCACATGTGTGACACTTTTTTGCAGCCTAGGTGCGCAAAGGGGCCCAAATTCCAATGAGTATCTTTAGGATTTCACAGGGCATTTTTACGCATTTGGATTCCAGACTTCTTCTCACGCTTTAGAGACCCCTAAAATGCCAGGGCAGTATAAATACCCCACAAGTGACCCCATTTTGGAAAGAAGACACCCCAAGGTATTCCGTGAGGGGTATGGTGAGTTCATGTAAAATTTAATTTTTTGTCACAAGTTAGTGGAATATGAGACTTTGTAAGAAAAAAAGAAAAGCCACTTTCCGCTAACTTGTGCCAAAAAAAAAATCTTCTGTCAAAGTAGTGACAGAAATGCTGATTTCAGCGGTGTGTCAAATATCAGCTAAAAGTAAGTGGTTGCCGAGAACCAGCATCATAATCATTGCAGCACAGGTCTTGAAAAGAGTCAAATTTACCTGAGAAGAGTCCTGGTTATTCATGAATTCCTGCTCTCCCTGCCCACCTGCTGATGACTGACAGTCTTCTACCTAGTTTTCTCCCTTTCTCCCTAGTAGAGAACTGCCAATTATCAGCAGATGGTTGAGAGAGCAGGAGATTATAATAACCAGGACTCTTATCAGGGAGATTTGACTCTTTTCAAGCCCTGTGCTGCAATGATTATGATGCTGGTTCTCAGCAACCACTTACTTTTAGCTGATGTGTGACACACTGCTGACATCAGCATTTCTGTCACTATTTTTATACTGCCCTTAGTATGGTCAGCATAAAGTTGATGACAGGTTCCCTTTAAGGTGCTTCATGGTACAGCATCAGTAACAAGCTCACTTTAAAATCAGGTAATACTGTAATTTAGAAAGCACATTTGTGTCATATGAAATGCAGATAAAATGATAAAAACAGCTCTAAAATCCTGTTTTATCCATTCAAGCTTTGTGAGACGTTGAAATACAGGCTCCCTGAATTAATGCCCAGAAAAAAACATGGGGAGCTTTATGTGCTAGGAGTGATCTCTAACCACATGATAAATCTAAGCTTTAGTAGTGATTCGCATAACAAGGTGATGTGGTGCCATGCCTATATCTAGGTAATCCCAGTTATAATGCTACTATGGTCAGATTTACTATTATTTGCTTCATGTGGTTTCTCATTATTTTTTTATAATTTAGAGGACATATCAGGAGCAGATCAGCATGTCGGCAAATCATCATGAAATTACTATAAAGGAAACATTGTGCCAGTCATTTGCAGAAATACAAAATCCTGGTGCTTTTTTTGTTTTGGTGCCTTGCATTTTGTATTGTAAAAAAAACTATTGTAGACCATCTATTAATACACAGGGGGGGAATTATCCTTGCACTCCAGAAAGTCTCAAATGAGGGCTTTTATCAATCTTTTTGATTACTTTGTCAAACATTTACAACTTAATATTTCATGATGACAAAGTGAAAACAAAATTTTAAGAATCTTTGCTAATTTATTGAAAAAGAAAAAAAAATATTGTATTGTACTTATGGTATATATTTAGATTTTTGTTCTGTCTTGTATGTTTAATTTTTAATCTACATGCATATTATATATTTATGTGCACCTTTTTTCCCCTGTTCTTTTTAGTGTTTTAAAAAGGTCACTCACTATGTGATCAAAACATCATATGTTGTTTTGTCAGAAATTATAACAAATCTACTGAATTTTGCATCAGCTTCAGAGTGCTAGAGTCGTTTTACTTGCATAAAAAGGGTTTTCTACCCAACTTGAAGCACACAGTTTGGAATAAACAGAGTGCCATAAAACCGAATCTGCTACAAACATAGGCAACATGGCTCGTTTGCAGCACATGTAACGGCATCACCAGATCCAGTGGGAAAATAGGAGTGGCCATCAGCTAGTGCAACAAAATTGTCCTATTTTTCCAAGTCACATCCACGTGCAGTACCGTATCCTTGTCATCATCATCACTTTCTGCTTTTCACACTCAGACTACTCCTCTTCCTACTCTGCTTTTTTGTCAGTCATTGCTCTGGTGTCAAAGCTTAGCTCTCAACTGGCCAAGTTACTGGTGCTGCAGTCTTTACCATACCACTTAGTCTATTTTGCTACCTTCACCGTCAGCCTGATTCTTTTAAGCCATCCCTGCCTTGTACTTTCACATGATGTTGAACATGGGCTGCTCCTTGCAATTGTTGCTGTGTAGCAAGGTGCATGCCACATTGGACTCCTGGAGCAGCTGTTATGAGCAGGGACAGTATATAGCGTTCATGGCCCCCACTGAGACAATGTTTTTCATGGTGAGGCAGCATTGCAGAAAGAAGGCCATGTCTTATTGACATCTCCATGTATTTGTTAACCTGGTTCCACACCAGCCGCTCATCCACCTTCTCCAGCTCCTCCTCTATGGACATCCTCCCATCCCCAGAAGGGCTAAGGATCACTGTCACTTCCTGTCTCTCCTATCATATGTGTAAAGTGAAATGTTGTCATGTGGTGTTAGAGCTGATCAGCCTGGGTGACAGTAGCCACATAGCCGAACACTTGCTAAAATGCATCAACCAGCAATCTCCCCACTAACTACAACAGGGCAAGGTGGTCAGCAACCATGGCAGGAACATTGTGGCCTCACTGCATTTGGGCGAAATAACACATGGTCTAGGCAACACGCTTGTGATGAATCTAGTCGTGAAATGTTTTTTGAAAATATAGACTGATTTGTAGAAGGTGCTAACAATGTCTAGGAGACTGTCTTTACATTTCAACCATTGTAATGTGGAAAGGGACACCCACCTCAACTTGCAGTGACAGAATGGTCTGCCATTACACCACTTAATCTGCAACGATCCAACTTTGCAGATGCTAGAATGTCTGTACAAGCAGTGTAAAGCTGTTTATTTTTTTCATGCGCCACAGCATGTTTTGAGGTCAGGCAATGGCAACTCATCAGTGACGACTGTCATATACTAAAGCCCTTCAAAGGGGGCACAGTAGGGACAACCGTAGTATAAATGATGTCATCCCCCAGATATTTATCTTAGGAGAGATAGTCATATGACAAGGGAGGAAGAAAAGCATATGCATGTTGTTGGCCACCCTGTAGCTGTTGCAGGACTACAAAGAGAAAGTCCCATAGAGGAGGAGGATGAGGAGCTTCCATTGGAGAAGGAGGAGGAGGGGAGTTGGTGTTGGAGGAACAGCAGGAGGCTGATGTCGATGATTATGATCATGACACCCAATCATGTCACTGGGGGGCAGAGCGGGAAATATAGGTCCTCTGGCAAGCTGTGTGCTTTCTTGCTTACATAATGGTAGACTTATCATTCACATGAAGCAGTCTGTTGATTACTGGATAGGCATGCTTTCACACCCTTGCTATTAAAGTAAAATGGGGGAATGTTTTCCTCCTTCTGGAAGGGAGCCCAAATTAATTTATTACCAGGAAACACTGTGTACTCAAATTGCCACAGATTTCAGTGGGCAGACGCCTGCTGCAGTACCCAAGGCCTAAAACAATATCTCATCAGGGCTATTAACACTTCCATCCTCTGCACCGGCTCCTCAGAGGTTCGCTTCATGAACCTGGCCTCACAAACAGGATTCTGACCTCCATACCAAGGCTGGGCTCTTACAAACTGGAGAAGAAGTCTTGCTCTGAAATAATCACCCAGTCAGTAAATTGTATAGTAATATATACACATTCGTAATATACACAGACACTGCAGTGCAGTATGCACATTATACACACACAGCTCTGCAGTGCGCATATTGTACACACACAAAAACACACGGGAGTGCAGTATACAAATTATGCACAAACAGCTCTAAAGTACGCATATTATACACACACAGCAGTGCAGTACACACATTATGCACACACACACACATCTACAACACTACTGCTGTACACACATTATGCACACAGCAGTGCAATACACACATTACACAAACACAACTCTGCAGCACGCACATTATAAATACACACAAAAACATTATATACACATAGCCCTTCAGCATGTACAGCTGACATACATGCAGAGCGCTGCTGCATAGACACACAGCACATACAGTTCTGCTGCATATGCATATACACACATCTTTAAAAAAAAAAACTTACCTGCTCTTCCTAGTCTGGTTTCTCCCACAGATGACATCATGAAAGGTCCTTATACTGCAGTTATTCTGAGCTTTCTTCATCTTCCCTGTAGCCTGGAAATCTTCAACATAGAGAGGATGATGTTTCTCACAGTCCTGTCCATGATCACTTACCCTCCTCTTCTGCGGCACTGATCACACAGATTGGTGTCAGATAGGAAGAAAGAGAAGTGTGCAGATGCAAAGCTCTCTTACTAATCCCACAAAGTAAGGAAAATGATGGGTTGTAGAAGTACAATGCTGGTAGATTACAGAGAAGGGATACACCTTCTGATTCTGAGAGAAATGCATCTAACTGTGTAGTTGAAGAGGGGAATAATTAGTCTTAAAAAGCCATTAGGGAAGCTCAAAAAGACCTGTTCCTTCATAGTTATGGTTGTACAAAAAAGCACGGCCATTATGCAAACTTTTTTTTTTTTTAAACTCGTATATGCTGTAACCTTTTTCTTGTGTTTATTTTAAAATTAAGTGTTACATTTTAATTGCTGGAAGCAATTTTCTTGGATTTACTGTAACCTGGGAATAAACCCTCCTCTTGTTTCCCCCTGATGAATTAGATATTCATCTAGATATTCATCTGGCACATGTGTAAGAGAGATGGATTCAGAAGTTCTGGCTGCGTCCACAGCATAATTGACCTATCATCCATAGCCCAGGGAGGAAAGTCCATGATAAAGGTAAAAGCGTCTGAAGATCGCTGGCTCCATTTCCCCTGAAGACGCCGCTTATGCGGTGAAACATGTCGGGGGAGCTGCGTCTTTAATGTGTTTTAAAGATTATGGTAGGGTACTTATCTGAGCATTAGCACAGCAATCTGCAGATGCTCTGCGTACATGTTCGAGTGATAGGGACAGTTCAGACATGGTGGTTTGAGGTTCAAGTAGCGATCAACTGGGGGGACAGCAGAACCTTAGAAAGGATAGAATTTAGTGAGATCACTCCAAAGCAATTATAGTTACCTTTCTAGGGTTGATCAGCTAACAGTTCGCAGCCTGGTTTATAGAATGTTTGGTGTCAGATTGACGCTGCAAACATTACGATAAAATAAACACTACTTATACAGACTGCGAACAAATCAACTCCAGGGTGATATGCAAACAATATCCCCCTGGCTCCACCATACTAAGTGATAGTAAATAACAACATACCTGTGTCCCAATCCAAGTATCCCTCTATATGTATTTTTTCTTTGGGTTTTGGCTTAGAATTTATTAAAAATAAGGAATAAAAGTTATATTTTAAGTAAAAGACCAGAAACAGGAATATATAGTCTTAGACTATTGAACCATAATTATTGACCTTCCTGGGTCCAGTGGGTCATTTTGAAACACATAATTCTAAGTACAACAGCGCAGGGCTCTGTAATGTTAGTAATTTTTTTGAATTCCTACTTCAGATATAGTTGTATAAATAAACATTTCATTTTTGGAGATAGATCTGTAAAATAATGTCATTGGCTTCCAAACAGCAAATTGTTAAAAAGTTGTCTATTTACTAGTCCTGTTAGCATACTAGGGTCATTTGGTTTGTTAGCTGCATCTAAACTATGTAGCTTACTGATAATATCCATTGCAGTTCGCAATGTAGCCTGTAAAGTTTGATTATTCTTTGGTGACTAAATCACATGGAATGTGTATATATTAATATATATATAAAAAAAAAAAAGTACATAGAAACTTTATGAGTGGTGCAGATTAAATAATTGAAGATGTCTTACAGTCCAAGTCTAATAGAAGTCAGCATAGAGGTTATGTTTGAACCATTTGCTAAGTAATTTCAGTACTCTATGTAAAATATGCAAACTAGAAATACGCCTAAAGCAGCACTGCTCAGGAGGCAGCAGAGAAATTGTTTAGATTGATTTTTGTGTGGTTTTTAATTGAATTTAAGTACGGTATTATTTAATCATAGAGCCCAAAGCAAAGTAAATTACTAAAGTCTTCAGCTATATAACAACAAAATAACCCACACCACAGATAGTAAGATAGATAGATTGATTGATCAGATAGATAGATGTAGACTAGAGAGATTTTTTACAGTAAGTCCTGGTCCAAAGGGTTACTACCACAAATGGTCTCCTGCAAGACTTTGAAGACCAACCCATTTCAGTCATGCATGACAGCATGTGGCTTAATACATTGAAAAATGTATCCCATTTTGACATTCTTTCTAACTCTTTATTATAAAGAATTTGCCAGGCTCATGCATATAGCTTATAGTAACCTCTCCCCACCCTCATAGTATGGTGGATTCATAATCATGTGCCTAGGGCAGTGATGGGAAACCTTTCAGAGACAGAGTGCCAAAACCCTACAACCCACCTATTTATCGCAAAGTGCCAACATGGCGATATAACCTGAATTATTATTTAGCTATAATACCCTGTCTACATTCAGTGCGCTGCCTATGCTGTTTAAAGTGCGCCCTGCTCTGATGAATGGCAGGAAAAGTCTAAGGCATATTGGTACAGCATAGACTTTTTCCAGGGTGCGGGTGCCCACAGAGAGGGCTCTGAGTGCCGCCTCTGGCACCCGTGCCATAGGTTTGTCACCCCTGGTCTAGTGTATTCCTAGTCAAGAGTTGATAGACAAGCATCAAAATATTTTTTTGCATTCCTTACAAAGTCCGATATTTTTCAATATATTTATGGCAGAGGACATATGTGAATGTGTATATGGAAAATACATGAATTATCTGTACAGTATGTCAACGTTGATTTTCAGTTAAAGGAACACATTGTTTTAAGCCATATCAGATTCATCAACAGCACATGCACTTTGTTGATGAATGTCGCCCACGCTGCATGGGGTAGACATACATTTGCACTAGCGGAGCAGCACTGCAGTTTTGATATCTCTCTCCTATATATTTGTCTTTGTGTACATGATGTACTGTATACACACACATTGCTCTTTCCACCATGCACATAGTCCTATAAACAGTAGCTCGTCCAAGTACCAAGAAATTCCCACCTAGTTCTGCCTTTTGTTTCCTGCTGATCATTTTAATTTGTATGTGGTTAATGGCTTCTATTACATGTAAGATGTTCTTTATGATAATATATCCAGAGATAAACTAATGTGCCAGAGAAATGCTTCTTCCATTAATAGTTTTGTATAATGAATGTACAAATATCCCTTCTGGGAATATCTCTCGCAAGTAAAAGATCTTTTCCCTATAATCTTGGAACGGTATGTGAAATAATAGAGCTCCTCTGCAATCAGTTTCCTTTGTCTGCAGTGCAGTAGCATTAGACAGAATGTAACATACAACTTTACAGCTTTACATCTCCTGCACTTGTATCAGTGAAAATGGCAGCTGTCTATTTGATATACAGAATGCAGAATTTCTAATGTCTGCAAGGATACAGCTAATTCTGTGTATCTACAGGTTGCAGACCCTACAGAAGTGTGAGACGAACACCATGTCTTAATTAAGACCAGCCTTGCGTCAATGTCAGATAAGACATAAACAGGTTAGCTGGCTCAGATGCCACAGCTATATCCATTACTTTAGTGGAGCATACACATATTAGGACCATTATGCTTAAAATAGCCCTGAGCCACACAGGACGGAAAGTGGAGTCGGAATTCCATGGTTTATTACAGTAAAAGGGCAATAAGCATCTGTAATATTAGCAGTGGCAGAACACAAAATTGCTTGATAGCATTTGAAAAGAGAACTAGTCATGTGAATTGAATTTTCAGCTTGGGGCCTAAGAGGCCAAATTTAATCATCCAGCTGAAATTATCACACAAGTCAATATTCCCCCCTTCCCTACAAAATAAAAAGAAAGAGAGCGAGAAATGAATTCTCCATGCTGAAGTTCAGCAGGTGGCCTTGAGGCTGATAACCAACTGGATGAAATCTAAATAACTTTGCCGAAACAAAACCAGAAGCAGAATTGATTGCCTTTAAAGTTAAATGCAAGTGGCCCTACCCAGTCAATAAGAATACAGAGCGCTCACATTCTCCGCAGTTCGCTTTGAGATCTAATAAAGAGCAGCCCCTTCAATCCTGGGCTATGATTGGACGACAATTTCTGTAACTACTAAAAGTCAATTTGATCTATTGATTTGTACCAAGTTAAAAACCCCTTGTATTACAATCTAAATCACTTTTATAAGTGCTCCTGTAAGGTATCGACAATCAAAGTCTGTTACGTAGAAACAAAGTAATTCAGGGATGTGCTGGGTCCACTGCTGGTTATGTGTATCACAAGGGAAGAACGTTGCAATGCAATCCTTTTTATGAAAAAGACCAGTATAATAAAGCCAAAGGTCTCTTTGTATCAAGGGTGACAAAGAGTGACATTATTCACCTTAGCCATACAATTAATGAATAGTAATTATTTATTTGCTATAATATGGCACTTGTTTGGTAAGCATGGTAGTTTGCATTTTTTCTAGGTATGAAATGATGTAGCTCGTAATTAAAACTTCGAGACCTAATCTATTTTCTATTTTTCAGAAAAATAATAATGGAGATGATAAAACAGTAAAGACAAAGGTTTTCCTGTGAAATAAAACATATTGGAATCATCTTAGCAGGACAAAAATAACTAAAAGAAAGGCACACAACTTACAGCCCCCTATCCCCCTCCATTGTCTCACCCCCATTCTGAGGATGCCCGATCCTCCATCATACCTTGCCTTCCTGCTGCAGTGGTGACACCAGTGATTTACTGCAGTGGTCACTTGTCCCTGTTACAGCCTGGAATCCAAATTAAAACTTGCCCCTAGTTGTCATTATCCACCAAGGAAATGACCATTCTGAATACCATTTCACAGGCCTGTGCACTTTACTTACAACTTCAGCAGTTCTTATTCTTAAATGAATCATGTAATCACAGTTTTATCTCCAGACATTTGGTACATCAACATGATGAATATTATTACTCTCAGTCTGACCCTGTAAGCACATCTGAAAATCCAATCCATAGCAGCCTATGGATGAGACTCTCAATTTTGTTGATGCCATCAAAAGATCACTCAAATCAGTTAATTGTTTTATTATGAGACTATGGTAAGTCTATACTTTGTGTCTATTGATATATTTGCATTATTATAATGTTTTAAATAACTTATTCTATTTCATTTATTAATTGTGGCAGATATTATCTTTTTTTCAATAAATGAGGAGTTATTCAAGCACATCCATCGTATCTATATATATATATATATATATATATATATATGGGAGATGCCAGGTTTTTAAATATGGCACCTGCTCAGGCACCTGCTGTTTACATAGCAGACACCCGCTGGCAGTGTCTATGACCGGAAAAAAAAAACTAATCATGGATATTTCTCCTCTCAGCCCCTGTGCCAGGGCTTAATAAGAAAACAGCAATTTTCTCTTAGACTGCAATGGTAAGCTACTGTAGTATATGGAAGAAACAATCTAATGATCACATGTTCAAGTCTCCTAGGTGGGCTAAAAATAAAGTTAAATAAAGTTTTAAAACTATTACAAAAAAAATTCAAATTATCCCCTTTGCCCAAATTACATCTAAAAAAAAAGAATAAAGAACATCACTGGAAATGTATGAAAATGACCCACCAATTACGGTATAAAGTATTTATCCCATATGTTGAATACAAAAAAAAAATGGATGGATTGCCAGTTTTTTTGTCTTTTTGCCTCCCAAAAAAACTAATGCAATCAAAAAGTCACACATAACCTAAAATGGTATTAATAAAAGCTATAGATTGATTTGCCACTCAAACACACAGACCTTACATAACTCTGTAGACAGGATTCTAAAAAAAAATATATGGGTGTCACTATAAAGTGATGCAAAGTAAAACATTTCAGAGTATTAAAGCATACGAAAAAGTATGCAGATTTGGTATTATTGTAACTGTAGTGACCCACAGAATAAACGTCATATGTCATTTTTACTGCACCATTAACAATATAAAAAGAATTAATAGCTTTTTCTGGCTTGTCCCACAAAAAACAAGCCTCATGTGAACAGAAAAATAAAATTGTTGTGACTCTTAGAAGGCATGGAGAAAATACTGAAAATGAAAAACAGTAAATGGCTGCGACATGAAGGGGTTAAAATTGAGTTTACAGTGACCCCTGGCCTGATACTGATTACTGAGAACAAAAAAGTTGTACAATAAAACAAGTGAGGTAGTAAACGGACTAAAATGACAGTTGCCATAGACACAAATGAGGCTTAATAGACCAACGCATCAAGTAATAAGAAAGAAAAATAGAAAACACAGTCAGGCTTAGGCAGAAAATGTGGTTAGGCATATACAGATACATTTTTAATAAATAGGCAGCATGGCAGAAACTGTGGAGGCTTACTCCATTCAAACAGTAAAAGAAAAACTGAAAAGTCAAAAGGGTGAAAATTTTGAGAAAAAATAAAGAAGAGAAGGAGGAAAGAGGGTTAAGGGGTTCCCAGAGGGTGGAAAGATCCCCACCCATAAATACCTTAGGCTACTTTCACACTAGCATTTTTGCTGCATCCGGTGGGGTTTATCAAAAACGCTTCCGTTACTGATAATACAACCATCTGCATCCATTATGAACGGATCCGGTTGTATTATCTTTAACATTGCCAAGACGGTTCCGTCATGAACTCCATTGAAGGTCAGGTTTTCTATTATGGCAGATTGTGGCAGAGAAAACGAATCTGTCCCCATTGACTTGCATTGGGGTAATGCCGGATCCGTCGTGCTCCGCATCCCAGGAAAGAAAGCAAACTACAATATGTTGCAGTTTGTTCTCCGGTATGGGAACGCAACTAAACGGAATGTTTGTACCCAGTTTTGTATGGTATTGAGCAGCTATGACGGATCTCAATACTGGAAAACTAAAACGCTAGTGTGAAAGTAGCCTTAGAGAGTGAGAAGGTCTGCATTTGAGCCTGGAGGAGAAATGCATTACAGCCAAAGCAAAGTAAACTTCTCCTGGGTGTCTGCTAACATTGAAGAGAGTTTTTCATTGACATATGATAACAGGAAACCACATTTTTTTATGCCTGCAAAAACCAATACTGATTGTTTCCAGGTTTAGCAATCGCTTAGTAACTAAAATATGTAATAACCATGGGCATTATTTTCCTCCACATTATGGCCTCTGAAGAGTCTTTTTTTATGTCTAATCCTGTAACAGTCCTAATCCTACATAATAAAATCCCTGTGTGAGTGCGCTGTGTCCGTGTGTGTGTGCCGATTATTCATGTGCGTATGCACGGTGTGCCGTCCAATCAACACATGGCGCTCTACACGCCGCCGAATCACCGCCGCCCCACATACTAAGTACCAGTTCCTGCACAGAAGGCAGCTGACACCCATCAGCGCAGCGTCACAGCCATGCCCGGGTCAGCAGCCGTAAATCATCACCCCTGGAGCCCCCAGAAGAGAGGTCATCCAGAGCTGTACTTACACTTCTCCTCCTTTGTTGCAGAGCAGGATGCAGCGAGACGGGCCGTGCTCCATGTAAACAGCAGACTGAAGTGATTGGGCCTGGGAGAGGCCACATCCATCCCTCTGTGCCGTCCTCTGTCATCCCGAGCTGTAGGCAGCTGACGCGGGGAAACAATAGTGCAAACTCCCCACCCCATTACTCTGACTATATCTGTACACTCCGGCCATGACATTAGAGAGCTAGGTAGGGGGATACAGGGATGAATAATATATTATAGAGAAGGAGGGGGATACAGGGATATATTATAGACAAGGAGGGGGTATATGATATATTATAGAGAGGGAGGGGGATACAGGGATATATTATAGGGAGGGGGATACAGGGATTTATTATAGACAGGGAGGGGGATATAGGGATATATTATAGACAGGGAGGGGGATGCAGGGATATATGATATATTATAGAGAGGGAGGGGGATACAGGGATATATTATAGGGAGGGGGATACAGGGATATATTATAGAGAGGGAGGGGGATACAGGGATATATTATAGACAGGGAGGGGGATGCAGGGATACATGATATATTATAGAGAGGGAGAGGGATACAGGGATATATTATAGAGAGGGAGGGGGATACAGTAATATATTATAGAGAGGGAGGCGGATAGAGGGGGTATATGATATACTGTAGAGAAGGAGGCGTTACAGGAATGTATGATCATACGGTATTATAGAGAGGGAGGGGGATACAGGGATGTATGAAATACTGTAGAGAAGGAGGTGGTACAGGGATATATGATATTTCTAATAGAAGGAGGGGGTATATAACAGAGAAAGGATATATAATATACTATGAGGGAGTTATATAACATAAAAGCGATGGATATACTATAGAGAAGGAGGTTTGTATAAAACAGAGTAGATATATATGATATACTATAGAGAAGGACGGAGGTATATAACAGAAAAGGGACAGATATACTATAGAGAATGAGAGGTGTATATAACAGAGGATATACCATATGATATACTATAGAGAAGGAGTTGGTTTATAACAGAGTAGGGATATATGATATAAAGAAGGAGGGGGGTGTATAACATAGAAGGGATATATGGTCTCAGCCACCAGTCAGTGACAGCAGACATAGCACCACCAGTCAGTGCCAGCCGTCTCAGCCACCAGTCAGTGCCACCAGTCACAGTGCCAGCAGTCTTAGCCACAGGCAACAGTCTCGGCCACCAGTCTCAGCCACCAGTCAGTGCCAGCAGTCCCAGCCACCAGTCAGTGCCAGTGCCATTTAATAAAGACTGTTCCTACTAATGTTTATGCACTAATGTTCTAGCACCGAATATTGTAACGGGCTTAATGTCTAGTCATTTAATAACCTCTAATTCTTGGTGTTGTAACCTCCAACAGGACCACAAGATGTGGTGTAGGAATTCACTAGGGGCTAGGTATGATCAAAAGTAGATAGGTAACCAGCATCCAAATAAGTAATTGCAGTAGGGACCTAGTTCCACATGAATCGCTCAGATGAGTATTCAAATTTATTACCCATTTAGAGACATCGCTAAGAACTGGTATGGAGAGGAAAGCAAACAGGAGTAAATTGGGGATTTTATCCCAAAGCCTTTCGGGTGGAATAAGCAACAGTGCTTAAACTGTTGAAACCAATTACTGATTGAATGTTGCAATTAGAGTGGTGGGTCATAGACAAGGTGCTATAAATATATACAGTTCTGTTCAAAATTATTCAACCCCCAATGCTGTAAAGGGTTTTAGGGAATTTAGTGTACATTTGTAATTGTGTTCAGAATGAAATCTTACAAGGGCATTTTAAAGAACCAAATGCAACTAAAATGACATCAATTGTTTTTGTAATACAGTATTAAATGATTTTTTTGTGATTTCTTCATTGACACAATTATTCAACCCCTTAAAGTCTACCACTCTTAAAGGGGTTATCCGAGATATATTAAGTTAATCCAATCTTCTTTATCGATATATATAAAACATTTTTGTAATTGACTTACTTTAAAAATAATGCACCGTTTACATTCTGCAGAATGTTGTCACTTGTGCACTGACGTCACCGTGCTTGATTCTCCGTCTTCATTCAGCACGGCTCTGGTAAGGATCGCGCATGCGCGATCCTTACCAGAGCCGTGCTGACGATTCCACAGCGTTCAGGCTTTGGAAGCCCGCCCCTTCTGCCTCTCTGTCTTCATTCAGCACGGCTCTGGTAAGGATCGCGCATGCGCGATCCTTACCAGATTCGCGCTAATAGAGCAGAGACCAAGAAGGGACGGGCTTCCAAAGCCTGAATGCTGTGGAATTTGTCAGCACGGCTCTGGTAAGGATCGCGCATGCGCGATCCTTACTAGAGCCGTGCTGAATGAAGACGGAGAATCAAGCAGGGTGACGTCAGTGCACAAATGACAACATTCTGCAGAATGTAAACGGTGCATTATTTTTAAAGTAAGTCAATTACAAAAATGTTTTATATAGAAGTTTGGATTAACTTAATATATCTCGGATAACCCATTTAAGAACAGAGGTTCATTCAAGTGTTTTCGATCAGGTATTGAAAACACCTATTGGATGTCAAGGAGCAGCAATCAAGCATAATAAGCACCAATTAGGCAGATGTAAAATGACTGTGATACTCAGCTCCTTCTAGACATTTACTGGTATGTTTACAAACATGGTGAAGTCAAGAGAATGGTCCAGGAAGACAAGAGAAGAGGTGATTTCTCTTCACAGGAAGGGCAATGGCTATAAGAAGATTGCAAAGATGTTAAACATACCAAGAGACACCATAGGAAGCATCATTTGCAAATTCAAGGCAAAGGGCACTGTTGAAATGCTACCTGGTCGTGGCAGAAAGAAGATGCTGACTTCGACTGCTGTGCTCTACCTGAAGCGCAAAGTGGAGAAAAGTCCCAGTGTGACTGCTGAGGAACTGAAAAAAGATTTGTCAGATGCGGGTACTGAAGTTTCAGCTCAGGCAATTAGGCGCACACTGCCTCCATGCCAGAACTCCCAGGCGCACCCCCTTGCTGTCTCCAAAGAATAAGAAGAGTCGACTGCAGTATGCCAAAAGTCATGTGGACAAACCACAAAAGTTCTTGGGATAGTGTTCTGTGGACTGATGAAACAAAATTAGAACTGTTTGGGCCCATGGATCAACGCTATGTTTGGAGGAGGAAGAACAAGGCCTATGAAGAAAAGAACACCTTGCCTACTGTGAAGCATGGCGGGGGTCAATCATGCTTTGGGGCTGTTTTGCTTCTACAGGTACAGGGAAGCTTCAGCGTGTGCAAGGTACCATGAATTCTCTTCAGTACCAGGAGATATTGGATGAAAATGTGATGCAGTCCGTAACAAACCTGAGGCTTGGGAGACGTTGGACATTTCAACAGGACAATGATCCCAAGCATACCTCCAAGTCCACTAGAGCATGGTTGCAGATTAAAGGCTGGAACATTTTGAAGTGGCCATCGCAGTCACCAGACTTAAATCCGATTGAGAACCTCTGGTGGGACTTAAAGAAAGCAGTTGCAGCGCGCAAGCCTAAGAATGTGACTGAACTGGAGGCTTTTGCCCATGAAGAATGGGCGAAGATACCCGTAGATCGCTGCAAGACACTTGTGTCAAGCTATGCTTCACATTTAAAAGCTGTTATAACTGGAAAAGGATGTTGTACTAAGTACTAAGATTGAATGTCACTTGGGGGTTGAATAAAACTGATAATGATGTGAGCACAGAAAAGACATTTGTGGTTATTTCATTATAAATGTTATGTTATATTTGTCTGACTTACAAGTGCCTCTTTGATTTAGTTGTAAACAAGATGACTGAAATGATCAAAATCAATGTCAAACTGGCCAAAACACTCAATTTCAGTGGGGGTTTAATAATTTTGAACACAACTGTATATATATATATATATATATATATATATAAATCAAGGGTCCACAGTATTTAGTAAGGTGAAGAATCAATTAATCCAATAGCCTGATTACAACTGTCTATCAGGAATTCATAGTTCTTGAACATATATAAAAAATTGGGCAGCCACCTGAAATTCATCCATGTCCGTGTGCAATATTAATGTGAAGGCATTTCAACAGTAGCAGTCCATACACCTAAAGCATAGAGCATGCACTAGTAGGAGCGGCGTACCGCTACCAAAGTCCCGCTGAATTCAAACTAACAGCGATTGCAAGTACTTGTCTGCTAGCAAATGCCACCATAAGGAACAGTCTTACTAGGTTAGATGTATGTGGGTGATATGGTCCTCGACACGGTGCTCCTTCAGGTAAGTTGCAGTGCTCCGGTCTCAAGGGCTGACTTGCCTTTCTCTGCCACGCTCGGCATTGCACGTGTGTCTATGAGAAATCGTTGTCTCCTTCGTGAATCAGACCGTTCTTCGCTCGGGTAGAGAGTCCTAAGGGCAAAACCCCACTCCTGGCTTGGTGCCGAAAATTAGAGAGTGCCCTACTGCTACTTTTAGTCCTTAAACTGTGTCAAAGAAAGATGTTCTTTTGAACAGGGTACAAAAGTGAGATACTTGTAAGTACGTGTATCTGAAATTTTACTTTTTAGGATGTCCATGCACCTAACCCCAGAGTAGTCAGTGCAGAGGATGGGAGTGATAGTGGCTCTGGTTGTTACAGTCATTACAGTGGTTTTCCTCACACTGTTGATCCCTAGGGCTATGCAGTGAAATGAGGGTGCTACCTTTATTCCCCTGAAGCACGCCCTTTTTGGGGGGCTCCTGTCTGATGGTAGTCGGGGTGCCTGTGATGTTGAGTGTTTGTATGGGTGTGAGGCAGGTTAGAGTGTAATGTAAAAGCATATAAAAAGACACTCCACTCAACCCCTCAGCCACAGGACACTGCAGGTACACAGACCCCGGAGCCAGGAAATATCTAATGGAAAAAGTCCAGCACACAGTCTCAGTCTCTGTTAAACCATCATTATTTAATAAAGTCCATAAAAAAAAAAGACATACCATGAGTACAGCACTGCAGGATGAACTAGATAATTCTTAATCATGATGACCTAATTGATTACACGGTAACACACTATTTAAAATATGCAACAAGTCAGATGATCAAAATTGCATAAGTGTTGCTGATGAGTCTAAAGTAAAAAAAAAACATAGCATTAAATGGCTGCAGTTGTTAATAGCAACAGATCAGATCAATCCACAGTGTCTCCCTACTGAACAATTTTTTGCCAAAATCCCCCCTCTATGGGTTTTCCAGACCCTTTCAATACCTTGAAATGAAAGAGTAGATACAGTTTTTTCGCTTTTTAAGATGGCCTTTTCTTTCCCCAAAAGTGGGGGAAATGACCGTGCGTCTTATAAAGTGAATACTAGTGAGTGCTTCCATTATGGAAGCGCTCACTAGTATGCATTAGGTGCCGGGAGCTGGGAGTAAGGCGCTGTGAGCACTTCCAGTACTCACCCTTCCTGGTCTTCCTTCTTGGGGCTGACGCTGCACTGTCCTGAACTCGTACTGTGTCAGGACATAGTGCAAGAACTATGACCTGAAGCTGCATGCCCTCAGGTGACAGTGCAGCGCAGGCCGGAGAAGACATGGGAGCGCTGCTAGAGATGAAGAGGAGCTGTGGCGCAGGAGAGGTAAGAGGAGTTTTTTATTTTATTTGATTCTGATCTGAGATCTGATGGTTCTGGAAAGGAACTCTGGGAGGTCTGACATTGAGGGCTGATCTTAGGTCTGATGGGGGTCTGACATAAAGTTCTGTTCTAAGGTCTGATGGGGGTCTCATATTGAGGGCTGATCTGATGGGGGTCTGAAATAAAGGGCTGATCTGGGGTCTGATTGGTGTCTCACATTGACGGCTGATCTAAGGTCTGATGGGGGTCTGAAATAAAAGGCTCATATAAGTCCTGATGGGGGTCTGACATGGAGGGTTGATGGGGTTCTGATATGGAGGGCTGATATGGGGTTCTCTTGTGATGTCCTGATATTGGGGTCTGATCCGATGTCCTGATAATTTGGGGGTCTGATATGAGGATCTTATATGAGGTCTGAGGAAAAATATTTTTTTCTTATTTTTCTCCTCTAAAACCCAGGGTGCATCTTATCTTCAGGTGCGTCTTATAAAGTGAAAAATATGGTATGTTGCCAAGTGTAACTCCCTCAAATGCCTGGACAGGGCAGAAATATTCATTCTTTCTGATAAATGGTGGTGTATGTGCTCCTTCAGGGCATTAGATAACGTGTCCTACATATTGTTTATGATGCATTACAATATGCTGTATAGATAACATGAGTTGTATTGCAATTAATATATGAGTAATATTGAAAACTTGTATAGTAGTATGTGAAGTGAATTGTTGGGACCTGTTCACAAAGGGGCATATTTTGCAGATCTTATGGCCACATTTGTTTGACCCTACAGATTTTAGCCATGGTTGGATTGTAGAGTTTGTGTCACGAAAGAGATGGTGAAAGTAAGGAGCCAAGACCTTTGGCTCGTCTTGACACATATCTCCCATCCCCTGACAACACATCACTAAGTCCTTTGTCCTGTTCCAAAATGGATAGATATCTATTGACAATGTTTTTAATTTTACTGTACTGGTTACTAAAAGTTGTTACAACAGTAACTGGCTTAGTATCAGTAATGGTAGCAGATTCTCGGTCATTCAATAGAGAATTTCTGTCTATTTTAGCCAAGCTGGACCGGGCTTCTATTAAGAATCCACTCCAGTAATTTTGTTTCTATTGAGCAACAAAGACGACTCTTGCGTAAAAGATGTGTCATCTGAGCAACTCTGGCATACTCACAGTAATTCTCCATAAGAATTAGACAGAATTGCCAGCATTCTCTTTTCTTAATAGGTAAGAGTGAAATGGCTGGCATATGATGCAGGGGTCAGTAACCAGGCCAGATGCAGCAGAATAAAATGTCTTTCTATACTCAGTTGCAGAATAAGTATTGTAGTACATTAAATGAGAGCAAAAAAACACAGTCCCTACAATATACAGTGCGAATACCCCCAAATAGTTTTGTATGGATTAGAGCAAGGATGGAAATTATTGTACTCATTCCTCTTTATTTTTAAGTCTTTTTCTGCAGACTGTAGCTCGCAATCAAACATTTGCACTTGTGCCGGTAATTCGCAACTGAGACGTGCAGGTTTTTTAGAGATACAACTGGCTAAGTTGTGTCCAAGTGTGAAAGATGTCTTAACAATATTCCCCTCACTGCAGTAAAGTCTAAATAGCTTAGGTAGCAGGATATTTCACAGACTCCTATGTCAGCCACGCAGATTTCTAAACCTTCTTGTCTTTTTTCTCTCTTGCTTCCTTTATGTAGAGCATCCAGAGATTAGTGACTCTCAGTAGCTTTCGTCCAGTCCTGTGAGGAATAGAGTACATTTAGTTGCTTCCTCGGATTTCCTCTACTAGCTAACTCCAGGATAGCCAGTGTTGATTAACGATATTACTTCCATACATTACCATACTGGTTATACATTGCATTAAATTACTGTACATTAAATAACATGGCAAGCATTAAACAAACAAATTGCAAGTGCCTCAGTTTGCAGCAAGAAGAGTGGGTGAAGCCTAGACAGTGGTGAAAATCATAGATTTAGTTGAGGCTCTGTGTCAATCATCTAATAAAAACTAGGGGAGATTGAGCCAGAGCACAACATAGGGATCCTAAAGAGGTATGCCAGAGGTGGTGAGATTAGTTTACAAGAGCATTTTACTGTGTCCTGTCTACAGGACTTTGTTTTCCGTCTTGCATAACGGGAACCAGACGGATCTGTTATGCTTTCCCATAGACTTGTATTATGACAGAAAGCAAACGGAATGTCTTTTAAAGGCTTCCGTTTTGCATTCTGTCATAATAGAAGTCTATGGGCAAAAGAATGGATCCGTCCTTCCGTCATATGGATTCCGTTATGCTCCGTTATAACCACGTTAAAATGGAAGGCCATAATGCTAGTGTGAACCCACCATAACTTACAGAAGAAACTGGCATAAGTTATAACTCAAGTCAACACCAGCCTGTGGTTGGCATAAACCAATTTTGCTTCTTGAGGAAGTGCTGTATATTTGTTCCAAAGTATTTAATAAATACATAATGTCCACTTTTCACAGTTACTTAAAGAGGACCCCTAACCTCTCCTGACATGTCTGTTTTAGAAAATACTTGCATCCCCCTTGCAATAACAATTATGAAGCATATGCTATAAGCCATGCTTAAATTACTAGAAATTTGCAATGAAAGTCCAGATGGGTTTTGACAATTTGGGGTGTGTTTCTGCACAATCTGACATTATCCAATCAGTGCTGCTGGTGGCAGACTGTGCAGGAACACACCACCAACTGGTAAGACCCATCTGACCCTTCATTGCAAACTGCTAGTAATTCCTTCATAGCCTCTTGCAACAATAATACAGGAAAGGCACAACATAGAGTCAAAAGAATAAGTCACAGTGAGAATTTAGACCTCTTCCTATGCCTGTGACATCACATTCATTGATCACATGGCCTAAGTACAGCTCAGTCCCTTTCAGGTGAATGGGGTTGAGCTGGTATCCAATGGACAGCTTGGTAAGCTGTAAGGTGGCCACGGCACTCATGAGAACTCTGCTATGTGCCACGGCTTCCTCAAACAGCTCACCAGCGGGGATGCCGGGAGTCAGACCCCCACTGATCTCATATTAATGACCTTTCCTGTGGATAGGCCATCAATATGAAAATCCTGGAAAATCCCTTTAAAAACCCCGAAGCAGGCAAACTTTGATATACTTAAAATCTTTCATAAATTTGCTTTTTTTTATACAATAACGAAATATAAACATTAGAAAAAACCCTTCTTATTCAGGTACCCCATTCTGAACTCTACAATCTGAAACTTTTTCCTAGTCTATTTTCAATTCAGTTTTCATGCTGTCAAGAGTAAAATTAGATGATGAATGTATATGTGCACTGATTGTTATCCTGACAAGAACATAACACAAATAAAGCTCAAAAAAGGCTTTCAGATGATAAATCCAGGTGTTGGAACCGGAATAGCCCAGCCGAGACATTCTGTATAATCACATCAACCTTTCAGACTCCTTGTCAAGATCTTTGAATATTGATTGCCTTGCAAACACCAGGTAAATCATGTAGGATGCTTAAATTATTCTCTTCAGGCAGTGTAATACTTGTTTGAGAACATGTCGGCAACCTGCCCGTTCCCTCAGTGCGGTCAGTGCTTCTTGTCAGACACCATAGTCTGCGGTGTAAACCATTGCTTTAGATTTACTGCTGAAGGTGACTAATTGTTAGTCCAACACAGTACACATCATTATGAAGGGATCTGGTCAATAAAAGGTCATAGGAAAAAGTAGCCAGACCCACTTCAGGGAGCCTGGTGCCTAGATGAGCTGAATCACTAATGTGTATTTAAGAAACCTATAAAAATAGAAGTTTTGAAATGCTGAAAAGAAGTTTTGGAAGAATGATCTCAGAAAGTGGAGCTGCTTTAAGGATTCTCAAAGCAAAGTGCTAAATATTACTCTGCTGTATAAATTATTTAGCTTCAAAGACGGGAGATGGGATGCTCTTCAGTTGAAGGCATTAGTTGATTTTAAGCCAGTGTTATTCTGAATATGATTTTAAAGTCTAAATCCTGTCTAGCCAAAGAAATTCATATGTATTAAGGACAAAGGCGTGTTCTCTTGTTAAATAATGTTTTATTCCAGTTTTAGGAAATGTCGGTAAATTCGCTGCATGTAGATTTAATTCAGTAAAATAATGGGCAATGTTTCCAATTGACATAGTGTATTCAAATGAGCAGTCGTGATTGTGTCACCGATCTGATAGATTATGAATAGGAAATGTGTTTCCTGACTGTCACATAACATGAATACACAATGACAAATTTCTGAAAACCATTTCTTTTTACAGAGCATCTACACTCTGGCAGATTAGTTTTAAAAGTAGTTGCTACTTCTGATCATTTCAAAGCTTCTTGATGGGCACATGCAAGTCTAGACCTACAGCAGTCACATGCTGAAAACATTAACGTTTTAAAGTAACCCTTATTCCAAAAATATCTATTAAAGAGTTACTGTACTTTTCACACATCACATTTCATTTCAAAGAGAATGGTGTAAATAGCAAATTTCTATGTAACACTCCTTTGGGCAGCCCTCAGTAGGTAGGGTGTATGGTGGTTCTCACCTCAATATGATGAAGTGCCTCCACCACACCCTTGCTTGGAGCTCTACATGATAGCAGGAGGGTCTTCCTCTTCTGCCAGGGGTCGACTTGGGAAACCCTTGTCCAGCTCAGTACGCATTCACCCCAGGAAGGGGTTAATTGATCAACAGATTTATTTGGGAAAGGATGAACAATGGTGAAGAACATAACATTAATGCAGTAAAAGGAACTTAACACAGTTTGCATTTCTGTCTTAGAAAAAAACCCTGCTGAAGGGTAATCTATAATGGTAATCAGTGATTGTGGTCATACACACTCTCGTTTGGAAGATAAAGACAGTATGTACTTCCCAGCTATCTACTCCTAGCATTTAGATCACTATTTCCTACTGTCTAGCAATTTACCCAGTCCAAATGTTGGGGCTGGTTGCAGAAAACAGTGCGCTATTGTTGGTGCACTTACGATTATCCTGTCCAGGAACCAGCTGAGGACTGCAGCATCCAGAAGCTTGGATGGAAGTGGAGTTGGGGGGCAAGATCCTCCTTTGATGCAGGCTTGGCTGTAGTGGTGATGCAGCAGCTGAGCTTTCCCTTCTCATACTGGAAACACAGGAGCTGTCTGGCTGTGCTATAGAGGTAATGCAGCAGCTGAGCTTTCCCTTCCCATACTGCAAACACAGGAGCTGTCTGGGCTGTGCTGTAGGGGTAATGCAGCAGCTGAGCTTTCCCTTCTCACACTGGAAACACAGGAGCTGGCTGGGCTGTGCTGTAGTGATAATGCAGCAGCTGAGCTTTCCCTTCTCATACTGGAAACACAGGAGCTGTCTGGGCTGTGCTGTAGGGGTAATGCAGCAGCTGAGCTTTCCTTTCTCACACTGGAAACACAAGAGCTGTCTGGGCTGTGCTGTAGTGATAATGCAGCAGCTGAGCCTTCCCTTCTCACACTGGAAACACAGGAGCTGTCTGGGCTGTGCTGTAGAGGTAATGCAGCAGCTGAGCTTTCCCTTCCCATACTGCAAACACAGGAGCTGTCTGGGCTGTGCTGTAGGGGTAATGCAGCAGCTGAGCTTTCCTTTCTCACACTGGAAACACAAGAGCTGTCTGGGCTGTGCTGTAGTGATAATGCAGCAGCTGAGCTTTCCTTTCTCACACTGGAAACACAAGAGCTGTCTGGGCTGTGCTGTAGTGATAATGCAGCAGCTGAGCCTTCCCTTCTCACACTGGAAACACAGGAGCTGGCTGGGCTGTGCTGTAGTGATAATGCAGCAGCTGAGCTTTCCCTTCTCACACTGGAAACACAGGAGCTGTCTGGGCTGTGCTGTAGGGTTAGTGCAGCAGCTGAGCTTTCCTTTCTCACACTGGAAACACAGGAGCTGTCTGGGCTGTGCTGTAGTGATAATGCAGCAGCTGAGCTTTCCCTTTTCACACTGAAAACACAGGAGCTGTCTGGGCTGTGCTGTAGTGATAATGCAGCAGCTGAGCTTTCCCTTCTCACACTGGAAACACAGGAGCTGGCTGGGCTGTGCTGTAGTGATAATGCAGCAGCTGAGCTTTCCCTTCTCACACTGGAAACACAGGAGCTGTCTGGGCTGTGCTGTAGGGTTAGTGCAGCAGCTGAGCTTTCCTTTCTCACACTGGAAACACAGGAGCTGTCTGGGCTGTGCTGTAGTGATAATGCAGCAGCTGAGCTTTCCCTTCTCACACTGGAAACACAGGAGATGTCTGGGCTGTGCTGTAGTGATAATGTAGCAGCTGAGCTTTCCCTTCTCCCACTGGAAACACAGGAGCTGTCTGGGTTGTGGTATAGTGATAATGCAGCAGCTGAGCCTTCCCTTCTCACACTCGAAACACAGGAGCTGTCTGGGCTATGCTGTACTGTCTGCACAAAAGCAGGGCACACTTCTGTCTGTGGTGATCTCTCAGTCTCTCTATCTCCTAGACATAGTGCTGTCTCTAAGATGGCTGCTGTTCCTCTTCCTTCCTTAGCCTTTTCCCCTGGTATTAGCTGTAGGGAGGAGTAAGTGCACATGGGATTTGTAATCCACTTCACCTCAGAAAAATCAGCACTAATAACTGCTGTCTCTGCTTGTAGTTGACAGCCACAGCATGCACTAAACCCGCTGATTTCTATGCAGGGATTACATCTAAATCATATTATTTAAGAAAATATGCCTGCACCCACCTTAAAAATAGCTCTGAATTTATAGACATTAAAGATCGCACTTTCACCTAATTTGCAGTCCATTGCTTGTTGTCAGGCAATATATGTCCCTAGTAACAGAGACATAGAAATAGATGCATGTCAAATCTAGCAGAGATCCTGAGCCTGATAAAAGAACTGCTTCTACGCTGCTTCTGAACAACGGGCCTCCTGCCTCTCTGTAAGTGTAATTTCCTTATTTGTTCTATGAGTTCTGTAACTGAAAATAAATATAGTGGAGAGTAAGAGAAAATATGTCACAGCAGTAAAATGCTGTCAGATTCAACAGAAGGGAGCCGGTCCCTGTTTATGAGAGAAATGCATCTAGCTGTGCAGCTGAAGAGTGAAATAATTAGGCTGAAATAAACATTAGGGAAACCCCAAAAAGACCAGCTCCTTTGCAGATATTATTTAACATAGAACCACAGCCAATCTGCAAACCTTTTTCAAAAATCATGTATGTTTAAGCCAGCCATACACTATCAATAGGCTGAATGATCGATAGGTCAACAGCTATCTCTTCTGATTCCCTTCCTATTTCATCATGTACATATACAGTTGATTTGGCAAAAGGTGTATGTGTATTTACAAGGAAAAATCCGCTGCCAGACACTTCCCGTGGCAGCTTACTTCCTGGAAGAACGAAAGGATGGGATGAAAATTATAATTTCACTATTCTGATACTGATGTCCTATAATATAGGTATAGGCCATGTACATTGTTATCATGGAAAAATCCTTTAGTATACCATATGGAAATGGAGGGTATAAATATTGGCAATCTGTCACTCTCTACAGTAGATTGTTCTTCAGCTGTGTTTAACCATGAAAAGTGGGCAGGACTGAAGCCAAAACATAGTGATAAAACTACAATATAGGAGTCATCTACAAATGTGTAAGCAATCTCATATAGCAACTTTGTAAAGGGGACCCGTCACCTGTCCCTACTGACATGCCGCATTTCTTTTCTGCGCTGTTCCGTTCCACAATTACTGCTATTTCAAATATATGAATAAATTGTTCACCGAGTGTTTCCCCGAGGTGCGTGTCACTGCAGACTCTCCGATATAATTTGCCAGACATTGTCAGACTGCATAGGGACATACCCCTTTGGCAGGAGAAATGGTAACACCCAGTTGGCGATTTATTAATACGATTCTGGGAGCAATACCAGAGGAACAGCACAAATAATAGTTAAAAAGAAATTTTATTTTATGAAAAATATACCTAATAAAACCGACATGTCGGGAGAGGTGACAGGTCCTCTTTAAGACATTTTTCTCTAAAAGTCTAACTAGCAGTTAATATTTGCAGTTGTAAAGCACTGTAGATTATTGCCCATTAATACCCAATCAAGTGAATGTACTTAATGAGCAATAAGAACTTGCACAGTTTGGTGAGCAAGCTATGTAATAGAGTTAAAAAGTATAATAGACTGCATTTCATATGATTAGAAAATGAAATTGCATTATTTTAAATGAAATTATTATAGAAAATTAATATTTCATATGGAGTGAAAATGCAAGTTCCTGAGAAGGTAATAGCTCTGTTCATAGGCATACATAGTGCTAACCATTATCTAGCATGTGATCATATTGAACATTGAAGCAAAGTATAACTGTTTTGATCCTACAGAACAATGTAAGTATAAAGGGTGTCTGTCAGCACTTTTTAGCCCTCAGAACGGCTGACAGCACTAAATATGTGAAAGGAAAAAGTGAAGGAGACATACCTAGATAGATGGTCATGCATATTGCATGACAAAACAATTGATGCTTTGGTCACCCAGGCACCACATCTGCATGTGCCCAGAAGGTGGTCCATCATGTTCAGTTCCCTGTGCTCTCTTCATTGAATGCTTCACAGCCCCTCCCCTCTACTCTGAGTGACAGATGTAGTGTCCAACAGAACAAGTCGGGGGCCGTGAAGTGTTCAATATAGAGAGCTGAGAGCTCTAAACATAAAGGGATCACCTCCATGGCACTTGTGGTCAGGTCCCCCAGGGGGGTGTAAAAAATCTATTTTTGGTCATGCATCCAGCATGAGAATCTATCTAGGTATTTTCTGAGCCACTTTCTCTGTCGCTTATAGAGTGCTGCCAGCAGTTTTGAGGGCTTAAAACTGCTGAGATACTCATCTTCAAATTGGCAAGGGTAGCAGCACTTTGAAAAATAAGGATGTGTCTAATCATTAGTATTAGTTATGAATTTGTAGATAGTCTCAAGACCTCTTGACCCAAAGCCTAAGGCTACTTTAACACTAGCGTTTTTTGTGGATCCGTCATGGATCTGTAAAAACACTTCCGTTACAATAATACAATCTCATGCATCGGTCATGAACGGATCCGGTGTTATTATGTCTTCTATAGCCATGACGGACCCATCATGAACACCATCGAAAGTCAATGGGGGACGGATCCGTTTTTATTGTGTCAGAGAAAACGGATCCATCCCTATTGACTTACATTGTGTGCCAGGACGGATCCGTCTTGCTCAGCGGACAGAAAAACGCTGCTTGCAGCATTATTTTGTCCGCGATGGGAGCGCAACCAAACAGAACGGAATGCATTTGGGTGCATTCTGTTTCGTTCAGTTTAGTTTTGTCCCCATTGACAATGAATGGAGACAAAACTGGAGCGTTTTCCTCTGCTATTGAGATCCTATGACGGATCTCAATAGCGGAATTGAAAACGCTAGTGTGAAAGTAGCCTAAAGTGGTTTCATCTTTCTGACCTCCCATAATACACTGTCCATATAATTTTATAGGGCATCTGGTTTCATCTAGATACAGATAAACAGATAAAGAAGTTTGACATGCTCTATTCAGCATAATATCTCATAGTCAGTGGTGTACAGACAATGCAGGCAGACTAAGCAGTTGTTATGGGGCCCGCCAGCTTGGGCGGCTGTAAGAGTCCCTGCACTTCTCATATGGAGGGGTCCAATTCTGACCTTTGCTATGTATATCCTTACACACTTGCTCATAGTAAGGAGCTGTAGGCATTAAAACAGTTGCAATATATATCGTTAAATATGAGTTTTACCCTGGGTTCAGACCTGAGCGTTTCTGAGACGCGCGTTTAGCGCGCGTATTTGTCGCGCGTTTTACGCAAGTTTTTATGCGCGTTGGCAATAGTAAATGCGCGTTTGACGCGTGTGATTGACTGCAGTGTTGTCCAATGACCAAATATCCCTGTCTATATGAAGTTTGGCCAATCAGAGCTGGGTTTTGGCCTTTCCAGCAGGTTGCAAATTCATAAACGCTCGTTCGAACGCGCGTTTTCAGTGTCAAAAATGCGCAAAATACAAGCGTTGCGCGTTCCCATTGAAGTCTATGGGCCAAAACGCGCGACAAACTCCCAAAAAAAGCTCAAGAACTTGTTTATGCGTTGGGCTTTTTCAGCGCATTCGAACGCGCTGTAAAACGCGCAAGTGTGAACTTAGGGTTAGGGCACCTGCAGGTTTTTTTGGGGGTGTTTTGTGGAAAAAACGTGTTTGCCCACTACCATTTTCTTCATGATGGCATTTCCACTATAGAGAAAGTGATGTGAAAAAAACAGCACCTAATTAACAAAAGCAACAGTACCAAAAAAAACGCTTGCGTGGCCTGCTTTTCATATTTCCCATAAACCATCAGCTAACATTTGGAGCTGGCATTTAACTGCAAAATGCAAAAAAATAAAAATAAAAGCACTAAAAATGGGAAGAAAATGCCAGCAAAAGCTGTTTGTGAATGCTCCCAAGTGAAAAAACACCTTAGATAAAATGCTAGCGGTCAATCACACTATTTGCGGAAAAAAAAATGCACAAAAACCACGAAAAACAGCAAAAAAAATGCAACTTTCCTAATAATAAGCGCATTTGCTTATTATGGCATTTTATTGTTTTACTGTTAAGAAAAATGTCTGACAATTCAGGCATGTAAGTACAGTGCCTTGCAAAAGTTTCCCACAAACCCCCCCCCCCTCCCCCCTTGACTTTTTTGTGTTTTGGTGCCTCACAACCTGGAATTACCATGGATTGTTTCAGGATTTGTATCATTTAATATACAGAACATGCCCACAACCTTGAAGATGCTTTTTTTTATTATTGTGAAGCAAACAGCAAATAGGACAAAATAACAGAAAAAGGTCAATGTGCATAACTATTCACCCCCCTAAAGTCAATACTTTGTAGAGCCACCTTTTGCGCCAATCACAGCTCCAAGTTGCATTGGATAAGTCTCTATGAGCTTGCCATATCTTACCACTGGGATTTTTGTCCATTCCTCCTTACAAAACTGCTCCAGCTCCTTTAAGTTGGATGGTTTGGGCTTGTGAACAGCAATCTTTAATTCTGACCACAGATTTTCTATTGGATTGAGATCTGGGCGTTGACTAGGAGATTCCAACACATTGGCATGTTTCCGCCTTAAACCACTCAAGTGCTGTTTTAGTAGTGTGTTTGGGGTCATTGTCCTGCTGGAAGGTGAACCTCCGTCCTAGCCTCAAATCACGCACACAGTGGTACAGGTTTTGCTCAAGAATATCCCTGTATTTTGCACCATCCACCTTTCCCTCAACTCTGACCAGGTTCGCAGTCCTGGCTGCTGAAAAACATCCCCACAGCATGATGCTGCCACCACCATGTTTCACTGTGGGGATGGTGTTCTTTGGGTGATGTGATGTGTTGGGTTTGTGAGAGCACCTTCCTCCATACATTTTGGGAGTCTCCCACATGCCTTTTCGCCAACTCACAACGTGCCTTTTTGTTTTTAGCTGAAAGTAATGGCTTTATTCTGGCCACTCTGCCATAAAGCCCAACTCTATGGAGCCTATGGCTTATTGTCGTCCTATGTACAGATACTCCACTCTCTGCTGTGGAACTCTGCAGCTCCTCCAGGGTTACCTTAGGTCTCTGTGCTTTGCCCGGTCCGTGAGTTTTAGAAGGTATGCTTCTCAACAACATTGTCCCTTACTTGTTTGGAGAGTTCCTTGGTCTTCATGGCAGTGTTGCTTAGGTGTTGCCGCCTCTGGGGCCTTTCAAAAAAGGTGTGTATATGCAATGACAGATCATGTGACACTTAGATTGCACACAGGTGGACATCATTTCACTAATTATGTGACTTCTGAAGGTAATTGGTTGCACCAGAGCTTTTTATGGGCTTCCTAACAAAGGGGGTGAATATGTACAAACATGCCAATTTTCTGTTTTCTATTTCTAAACACTTGTTTTATTTATATATTGTTCTCATTTCACTTCACCAACTTAGACTGTTGTGTTCTGATCCGTCACATAAAATTCAGATTAACAAAACATTGAACTTAAGGGTGTAATGTAACAAAATACGAAAAAAGTCAAGGGGGGCAAATACTTTTGCAAGGCACTGTAAGTACCTAGTGACATAGTTGGCATTGTGGATAGTATACTATGTGCATTACTGTATGTACCCTACATATTTGTTGTAAGATTTTTTTTTTTGTGTAATATACCATATGTGGGCATAATTTGAAGATCTTACAGTAAAACTCAATTTTTGCCTTGATCCATCTTTTACAACACCTATCTCCTCATCTCTTACATGCGGTATTAACTGTAGAATAGAAGCTACTTATTAGGGTATCTTCAAAAATAGCAGAAAATTTCTGGGACTGAAAATCAATTCCAATTCCAAAGTGTCTGCAACTAAATCTGCTGCCTGTGAAGGCACCCTCAGACCTGTTGCATGTAAAGGTACCCTTAAGACTCTCATACATACGACAGATTTGGCTGACACTTTAATGTGAATGGGTATCTCCCAACCCTCTCCCAACATCATATTTTTGCCCAATCCTTTTGTGTCTGGCAGCGGCTTTCTCTGCTTTCACCATAAAATACACATACACGTTCGGCAGAGTCCTAGGTGCATGTGTATGCATGTGCATGTGTTAGTGAGTCTGGAGATACAGCTGTTGGCCAAATGATCGTTATTGTTCGACAGCTGTTGAGTATGTATGCCAAGCTTTATACCTGCCACGTGTTAAGGCACCCTTAAAGTTCATGCACATTACTGTGATGGGCCTGGGAAACACGGTCCATGTGTCATCCCCGGCTGACCGCAGCTCCCCTGACCTGAACTGACTGTATCATAGTAATTTAGTCAGTAATTTGGCAAGCCAGGGAGATGGGGCTGACACATGGACTGTGTTTCCCGGGCCACTGAAAACCAGTTTATTTTATGCTATTTATCACATTTTGGTGCACATTGAAAGTGGCTGGTATAGACACACCCAAGGCTATTAAAGGGATTGTCTCACTTCAGCAACTGTCGTTTATCATGTAGAGAAAGTTACTACAAGCCACTTACTAATGTATTGTGATTGTTTATATTGCCTCCTTTGCTGGCTGGATTCAGTTTTCCATCACATTATACACTGCTTATATCCAAGAGTTATGACTATCCTGCAATCCAGCAGTGGTGGTAGTTAGAGTTGAGCGAACCTGCCTTTTGGCAGGTTCGAGTTCGGGGTTTAAGTGAATTACATAATGGATTCTGGTCTCATGGAATCCATAACGTAATTCAATGCCGGCATGCCGAACAGAAAGCCTTTACAGGCGTTCCGTTTTGCATGCTGTCATAATACAAGTGTATGGCCAGCAGAACTGAACCCTCTCAGCTGGCCATACACTTGCATTATATGGCATGCTGGCAATGAATTACGTGATGGATTCTATGAGAACAGAATCCATTACGTAATTCACTTAAACCCCGAACCCATATTCGCACAACTCTAGTGGTCGTGCTTACAAACTGTAGGAAAAAGTGCTGGCTTCTCTAGTGGCCGGGACTATGGGAGTGGTCTGCACTGTATCTGCACTGCTGAGATGATCATAACCCCTGGATATAAACAATGTATAATACAATGGAAAAATAAATAAAGGAGTAGTCTGGGTTCAGAGCTGAACCCGGACATACCTCCATTTTCACCCAGGCAGCCCCCCTGACTTGAGCTTCGGAGCAGGTCATGCTCCGATACTCTTCTTTGTGCTGCACTAAATCACTCAGGGCAACGTCATTTTACCGGGCTCTCCATGGGGCTGCCAGGAAGCCCAGTGACATCACCGGCACTGATGGGCGGGCTTTAGCGCTGCCCTAGCCTGTAAAATGACTAGGGCAGCACTAAAGCCCATCAGAGCCTGGGACATCACAGAACACACTGCCGGGCGGCAGCGTTTTATTGTAAACAAAAGAGCCCTTGCCCTGTGCGATCTAGCTCAGGGCAAGGGTGCGCATCGGAGCATGAGATGCTCCAATGCTAACATCAGGGGGGCTGTCTGGGTGAAAATATGGGTATGTCCGGGTTCAGCTCTGAACCCGGACAACCCCTTTAAGTACAGGAGATAAGGGAAATGTGTGTGATTAATTTACAAGCACAAAAGGTCTACGGTCACTAAACAGCACAAACATTTAGATAACATTCATCTTTTAATAAAATATAATAATCTTGCAATGAGCAAACCTGACAGAAACCACACAGTGGAACAATACAATGCAGTTAATAAAATCACTAATGAAAATCCCAGTTCATTATTTGTAAGGTGCCAAAACAAGATCAAAAGATACATATTTCTGTGCTGCTTTAATAACGTGAATACAGTCTTATTTGACGAAGGTCGTGTTACATTAAAAACAGCCTAAAGGACGATCATTAATTATGGTAGCCATTACTTGTTGCTGCTATTTATTTATTTTTTTCATTTATAAAACATGTTGTTAGAATTGTTACCTCTTTCCAATTAGTAGTACATTTAGGTCACAGAACCCAATATAACCAAAGTGTATAATACATGGAAGGCAAAGTATGGCAAGAGCACAAGATGAATAAAAGGCCAGTGAACTGGCATTCTTGAGTCCATGAGGCCCAGTACATGCTTCCATATTTTGGATCTGTGTCGTACTGATTAGTAGTAAGGTACCCATAGGTGGTGATTCATTTGTAATTTAGCACTGTGTGACTCCAGGGGCAAAGTGGGAACTAAAGGTGGCCCTGAAAAAAAGGTAAAGTGGCCCCATGTTGTAGGTGGGTCCAGATTGACAGAAGGTTGGGCAACACGCATGGGTGGGGCCTGCAATAGAATAGTGTAGGGCAATATACTGCCCCAGCTAAACCAAATATCACAGTGCAGCAGAAAATACTGCCACCTCCACAGTATTAAACTGTCCTGAGGACATTGATACAGTTGAATTCAGGATGGCACCTGAGGCTAACGGCCAGGTGCATAATAGAGAATCATATCATTATGTACCTGTTGAGGGGGCTTGGGTGGCCCTGCTAGGCATCGCCCCACCAGAAAATTTCCCTGTAGGGCCTGTGGCCAATCCGCCCCTGCAGACTTCTATTCATTAGAGCACGTGTTCAGTATATTGCACAGGTATTCTTCCTTAAAGAGGACCTTTCATCACCCTAACAAATCTAAACTAAGTATACATACATGGAGAGCGACGCCCAGGGATCTCCCTGCACTTACTATTATCCCTGGGCGCCGCTCCGTTCTCCCGGTATGTCCTCCGGTGACTTCAGCTCTGCGTCTCAACTGGGAGGAGCCTGCCCTTGTTCTCCTGGGCGTCTCCTTCTCCCAGGCTGTAGCGCTGACCAACCGCAGCGCTCAGCTCATAGCCTGGGAGAAGAAAACCTCCCAGGCTATGAGCTGAGCACTGCGGTTGGTCAGCGCTACAGCCTGGGAGAAGGAGACGCCCAGGAGAACAAGGGCAGGCTCCTCCCAGTTGAGACTCAGAGCTGAAGTCACCGGAGGACATACCGGGAGAACGGAGCGGCGCCCAGGGATAATAGTAAGTGCAGGGAGATCCCTGGGCGCCACTCTCCATGTATGTATACTTAGTTTAGATTTGTTAGGGTGATGAAAGGTCCTCTTTAAGGCCCCTTAAATAGGCTACGACTTGGGGTAATTACCAGAGAGAAATGCTCCCAGTGTAAAGTGTATAGTGTATAGCGCTCTACATAGAGCCTTAGGAGGCTGCAGCACTGCCCGGGCTGGCACCTCCATGAGGGCGCACTACCCGGGCGCAGCAAGAGGAAAGGGGCTGACAGGGGGGAAGCGCTCAGCGCTCCCTCCTGTCACTCCCTCATTGTAGCGTGGCCGAGCCCTGTATGGTCCGCGGGTACAGAGAGCATCTGTCTCCTTTACCCGGCCCTGGACTGACAGGAAGTGCGCACACAGTGTGCACTTCCTGTCAGTCGGCCCGGGTACAGGAAACAAAAGCTCCTGTACCCATGGACCATACAGACCTCGGCCACTCTACACTAGATGTAGGGGAGGGGGGGGGAATGACAAGAGGGGGAAAGAGAATGACAAAAGAGGGAAAGAGAATCACAAGAGGTGGGGGGGGGGAGAATGACAAGGGGGGACAGAGAATGATAAGGGGGGGGATTAACATCCATTACACACACACACATAAGCACACAATGCAACCCTTACACACACACTGAATCACAATGCATCTCTTACACACACAATGCACCCTTTACAGACACACACACTGCATCCCGTACACACACAGAAACACACAATGCAGCCCTTACAGAAAACACACACTGTATCCCTTACATATACAGAAACACACAATGCATCCCTTACAGACACACACACTGCACCCCTTACAGACACACACACTGCATCCCTTACATATACAGAAAAACACAATGCATCCCTTACAGACACACACACTGTATCCCTTACAGACACACACACTGCATCCCTTACATAAACACAAACACACAATGCATCCCTTACAGACACACACACTGCACCCCTTACAGACACACACACACTGCATCCCTTACATACACAGGAAACACACAATGCAAGCCCTTACACACACACACTGCACCCTTACAGCCCCCTACAGACACACACACTGCACCCCTTACAGACACACACACACATGCAGCCCTTACACACACACACACTGCACCCCTTACAGACACACACACTGTATCCCTTACAGACACACACACTGTATCCCTTACAGACACACACACTGCATCCCTTACATAAACACAAACACACAATGCATCCCTTACAGACACACACACTGCACCCCTTACAGACACACACACTGCATCCCTTACATACACAGAAACACACAATGCAGCCCTTACACACACACACACTGCACCCCTTACAGACACACACACTGCATCCCTTACATACACAGAAACACACAATGCAGCCCTTACACACACACACTGCACCCCTTACAGACACACACACTGCATCCCTTACATACACAGAAACACACAATGCAGCCCTTACACACACACTGCACCCCTTACAGACACACACACTGCATCCCTGACATACACAGAAACACACAATGCAGCCCTTACACACACACTGCACCCCTTACAGACACACACACTGCATCCCTTACATACACAGAAACACACCTTGCAGCCTTTACACACACACTGAATCACAATGCATCTCTTACACACACACACTCTACCCCTTACAGACACACACACTGCATCCCTTACATACACACACTGCACCCCTTACAGACACATACACTGCATCCCTTACACACACATAAACACACAATGCATCCCTTACACACACACTGCATCCCTTACAGACACACACACTGCATCCCTTACACAGACAGAAACGCACAATGCATCCCTTACACACACACACACTGCACCCCTTACAGACACACACACTGCATCTCTTACATACACAGAAACACACCTTGCAGCCTTTACACACACACTGAATCACAATGCATCTCTTACACACACACACTCTACCCCTTACAGACACACACACTGCATCCCTTACATACACACACTGCACCCCTTACAGACACATACACTGCATCCCTTACACAGACAGAAACGCACAATGCATCCCTTACACACACACACACTGCACCCCTTACAGACACACACACTGCATCCCTTACACACACAGAAACACACAATGCATCCCTTACACACACACACATGGGACCCCTTAAAGACACACACACTGCATCCCTTACACACACACACACACACTCCACCACTTACAGACACACACACTGCATCCCTTACAGACACACACACTGCATCCCTTACATACACAGAAGCACACCTTGAAGCCCTTACCCACACTGAAACACAATGCATCTCTTACACAAACTCAATGCACCCCTTACAGACACACACACTGCATCCCTTACATACACAGAAGCACACCTTGCAGCCATTACACATATAAACACAGATTCACACAACGCATTCCGTACACACATTCAGAAACACACAATACATACCTTATACACAAACAGACACTGCTTTTTATCCCTTACACGAAAACACACTGCAATCCACTACACACACTGCAACACCTACACAAACTGCTATCCCTATACACTACATTCCATAAGCACACACATTAGATTATCTACAGCAACACATAACACATCCCCTACACACTTCACCCACTGTGAACAAACTCATGGGTGGAACATGTAGGTGAACTTATGGGTGGGCCTTATGGGCATACTCACCGTCAGGCCCTGGGGCCCGGACCTTGATCTGTGTAAAAAAATGGAGCTGCTTCCCGTTCTCCCAGAACATTGATTTTTGTGACCACAGTTACAAACAGCCTCCAGAGAGCCTGTTCTACACCAGACCAGTGGAGCCAGACTGCAGCTAGAGCCCATAATCATCCTCATCTGGGTGTAAGTAGGTGATCTAGTACATTATTCATGGCACTAGTCTCTAATTTACCTCACATTAAAGGGACACTATAGTCCCCAGAACCACTGCAGCTTTATGTAGTGGCTCTGGTGTCTATAGCCTTTCCCTGCAGCTTTATGTAGTGGCTCTGGTGTCTATAGCCTGTCCCTGCAGCTTTATGTAGTGGCTCTGGTGTCTATAGCCTGTCCCTGCAGGCTTTTTAACCGCTTCAGCCCCCCTAGCTTAAACACCCTTAATGACCAGGCCACTTTTTACAATTCTGCACTACACTACTTTCACCGTTTATTGCTCCGTCATGCAACTTACCACCCAAATGAATTTTACCTCCTTTTCTTCTCACTAATAGAGCTTTCATTTGGTGCTATTTCATTGCTGCTGACATTTTTACTTTTTTTGCTATTAATCAAAAATGACCGAAATTTTTGCAAAAAAATGACATTTTTCACTTTCTGTTGTAAATTTTTTTTTAAAAAACTACATTTCTATATAAATTTTCTCTAAATTTATTGTTCTACATGTCTTTGATAAAAAAATCCAATAAGTGTATATTTATTGGTTTGGGTAAAAGTTATAGCGTTTACAAACTATGGTGCAAAAAGTGAATTTCGGCATTTTGAAGCAGCTCTGACTTTCTGAGCGCCTGTCATGTTTCTTCAGGAGCTAGAATGTCAGGAAAGTATAAATACCCCCAAATCACACCATTTTAGATAGAAGACACCCCAAAGTATTCACGGAGGGGCTTGGTGAGTTCATGTATCATTTCATTTTTTTCACAAGTTAGCGGAAAATGACACTTTCTGAGAAAAAAAAAAAAAAAAAAGTTTCAATTTCTGATAACTTCTGGCAAAAAAAAAAAATCTCAGACGGACTCACTATGCCCCTCAGTGAATACCTTGGGGTGTCTACTTTCCGAAATGGGGTCATTTGTGGGGTGTGTTTACTGTTCTGGCATTTTGGGCGGGGCTAAATTGTGAGCCGCCATGTAAAACCTAAAGGTACTCATTGGAATTTGGGCCCTTTGCACTCAGGCTGCAAAAAAGTGTCACTCATGTGGTATCGCCGTACTCAGGAGAAGTGGGGCAATGTGTTTTGGGGTGTATTTTTACATACACCCATGTTGGGTGAGAGAAATATCTCTGTAAATTGTCAACTTTGTATAAAATTTTTTAAAAGTTGTCGTTTACAGAGATATTTTTCACACAAAGTATGGGTATATATAAAAATACACCCCAAAACACATTGCCCTACTTCTCCTGAGTACGGCGATACCACATGTGTGCCACTTTTTGCAGCTTGAGTGCGCAAAGGCCCTAATTCCAATGAGTACCTTTAGGATTTCACAGGGCATTTTTACGCATTTGGATTCCAGACTTCTTCTCACGCTTTAGGGCCCCCTAAAATGCCAGGGCAGTAAAAATACCCCACATGTGACCCCATTTTGGAAAGAAGACACCCCAAGGTATTCTGTGAGGGGTATGGTGAGTTCATGTAAAATTTTATTTTTTGTCACAAGTTAGTGGAATATGAGACTTTGTAAAAAAAAAAAAAAAAAAAAAAAACAATTTCCGCTGACTTGTGCCAAAAATAAAAATTCTGTGGACTCACCATGCCCCTCACAGAATACCTAGGGGTGTCTTCTTTCCAAAATGGGGTCACATGTGGGGTATTTATACTCACCTGGCATTTTAGGGGCCCCTAAAGTGTGAGAATCCAAATGCGTAAAAATGTCCTGTGAAATCCTAAAGGTACTCATTGGTTTTAGGGCCCTTTGCGCACCAGGCTGCAAAAAGTGGCACTCATGTGGTATCGCCGTACTCAGGAGAAGTAGGGCAATGTGGTTTGGGGTGTATTTTTACATATACCCATGCTGCGTGTGAGAAATATCGCTGTAAACGACAACTTTTTAAATTTTTTATTCAAAGTTGTCAATTTACAGAGATATTTCTCTCACCCAGTATGGGTATATGTAAAAATACACCCCAAAACACATTGCCCTACTTCTCCTGAGTACGCCGATACCACATGTGTGACACTTTTTGCAGCCAAGATGCGCAAAGGGCCCAAATTCCAATGAGTACCTTTTAGGAGGGCATTTTTACGCATTTTCTTCTCACGCTTTAGGGGTCCCTAAAATGCCAGGACAGTATAAATACCCCACATGTGACCCCATTTTGGAAAGAAGACACCCCAAGGTATTCCATGAGGGGCATGGCGAGTTCATAGAAGATTTTTTTTGGCACAAGTTAGTGGAAATTGATTTTTATTGTTTTTCTCACAAAGTCTCCGTTTCCGCTAACTTTTGACAAAAAGTTTAATTTTTCATGGACTCATTATGCCCTCAGCGAATACCTTGGGGTGTCTTCTTTCCAAAATGGGGTCACATGTGGGGTATTTATACGGCCCTGGCATTTTAGGGGCCCTAAAGCGTGAGAAGAAAATGCGTAAAATGCCCTCCTAAAAGGTACTCGTTGGAATTTGGGCCTTTGCGCATCTTGGCTGCAAAAGTGTCACTCATGTGGTATCGCCGTACTCAGGAGAAGTAGGGCAATGTGTTTTAGGGTGTATTTTTACATATACCCATGCTGGGTAAGAGAAATATCTCTGTAAATTGACAACTTTGAATAAAATTTTTTAAAAAGTTGTCGTTTACAGCGATATTTCTCACACCCAGCATGGGTATATATAAAAATACACCCCAAAACACATTGCCCTACTTCTCCCGTGTACGGCGATACCACATGAGTGACACTTTTTTGCAGCCAAGATGCACAAAGAGGCCCTAAAACCAATGAGTACCTTTAGGATTTCACAGGGCATTTTTACGCATTTGGATTCTCACGCTTTAGGACCGCTAAAATGCCAGGGCAGTATAAATACCCCACAAGTGACCCCATTGTGGATAGAAGACACCCCAAGGTATTCTGTGAGGGGTATGGTGAGTTCACAGAAAAAAAAAATTTGGAACAAGTTAGCGGAAATTGTTTTTTTTTGTTTTTTACAGTCTCATATTCCACTAACTTGTGACAAAAATAATATTTTCCATGAACTCACCATACCCCTCACGGAATACCTTGGGGTGTCTTCTTTCTAAAATGGGGTCACATGTGGGGTTTTTGTACTGCCCTGGCATTTGAGGGTCTCCGCAATCATTACACGTATGGCCAGCATTAGGAGTTTCTGCGATTCTCCGTATATTGAGCATACGGGTAATGAGATTTTTTTCCGTTCAGCCTCTGCGCTGAAAAAAAAATGAACGGCACAGATTTTTTCATTCGCATCGATCAATGTGGATGAAAAAATCTCTGCCAAAATCAGTGACTGCGGTGCGGTGGGCTGGGCGCTAGCTACCTAACAAGTAGCTAGCTAACTGGCGATAAAGGGGCCCTTATGCCCCATTCACACGTCCGAAATTCTGTTTGCGGAACGGAATTGCGGACCCATTCATTTCTATGGGGACAGACTTTGTCCCGCTCGGATCGGAATTACGGATCTGCGCTTCGGGTCTGCACTTCCGTTCTGCAAAAATATAGAACATGTCCTATTCTTGTCCGCAACTGCGGACAAGAAAAGCATTTTCTATATAGTTCTGGCAATGTGCGGATCTGCAAAATGCGGAAAGCACATTGCCGGTGTCCGTGTTTTGAGGATCCGCGGATCGGATCCGCGGATCGGATCCGCGGATCCGTGAATCCACGGATCCGCAAAACACATATGGACGTCTGAATGGAGCCTTACAAGGGGTGTGATCAATGACAGGGGGTGATCAGGGGTCTAGATGGGGTGATCAAGGGGTTAATAGGTGAGGGGGTGGGGGGGTTAGTGTAGTGTTTGGTGCAACTTTACTGTGTTACCTGGTCCTCTGGTGGTCGATCCCAGTAAATGGGACCACCAGAGGACCAGGTAGCAGCTATATCAGACGCTGTTCATAAAACAGCGTCTGATATAGCAGTTTGATGCGATTTTATTCGCATCTACAGCCTGCCAGTGATGATCCATCGCTGGCAGGCTGTAGCCGAACTGCTGTGCCGCGCTTCCCTGTGAACGCGCGCGCGCACGCGCGCGCGTTCACAGGAAATCTCGGCTCTCACGAGATGACGCGCCGACGCGTCAACTCAGAGCTACAGGGCCGCCCGCAGGACGCATCCCTGCGTTAGGCGGTCCTGTAGCGGTTAATGTAAACACGGCAGCACTGCAGCACTGGCGTTAGTTAATATGGCAGATCATATGGGTGGGGCATTGTGATTTCACATGGTGGTGGAGGCAGCAAACTTTTCTTTTGCCTAGGGTGGCAAAAATCCTTGCACTGGCCCTGGATAAAGGTGTTGGCCTATGAGCACTTCCAGCCTTTCCCTATAGTGTGTAAACATGGCCACCACTGCTGGATTACACGGTGGTAATAAACACGAAAAAGTGCTGTGTACTGTATAATGTGATGGAAAGAGTCAATATGGACAATCACAATACATTAGTAAGTGGTTGTATTAACTGCATGATAATTGCCATTTACTGAAGTGAGACAAACCCTTTAACCCCTTTAAGCATAAATGTCTGGCATGAAATTTACCAAATCTTAACCTCCTCATATTGGACATAATCTACTGTACATTATAATTAAAAGAGTTGTCCTACCATAATGACCAATTGCCTTTCCACGGGATAGGTGATAAATATCAGATTGCTGGAGTCTGACTGCTAGAACACCCACTGATCATGAAAAAAGGGGTCCTGAGAAATTCAATTACATTACCGCCAATCTATGTACACAAGGGTCTTAAGACCACATTCCCTTGATCATGGAGGTCCCAGCAGTCAGACCCCCATCAATCAGACACTTATAACCTGTCGTGTCATAGCTGTTGGACATTTTCACATTCCCTATCCTTAAAGGTTTTCTTTGGGTGTAAAAAAAAAATATTGTAATAAAAATTAAGAATATGGCCCAAAATATGTGTCATACTAAAAAAGAAATGCTCACCTGTTAAAGGACCTGTGTCCACTTTTCTAGTTATCCTCTATCCATAGGATCAGGGATAACTAAGTGATCCATGGGGGTCTGAACGCTAGAGCCCCCACTGATCCCCCTTCTTGATTAAGTGGCAGGTCGAGCCTATGCCCTGCCTCTCTATCCATTCTCTATGAGGTCGTGGGAGATGGCAGAGTATAGCACTGGCTATTTCCAGTGGTCCCAAATAGAATAAACGGAGCAGCAGGGCATATGTGTGGCCTGCCACACCATCAAAAAGGGGGAGCTGGATCCGTTCCTGGTATCAGTGGGGGTCGCAGAATAGGAACCCACTATATAGTTATGCCTTATGGTGTGGAGGGGATAACTTGAAAACCTGGACAACCCCTTTAAATCCTCCACCACTCCACTACCAGTATCTCTTTACATGGCAGCAGTGATGCCTGTAAATACAGAATATCATCACTACCGCCATGTAAACCATACGTGTCACTACTGGAGAATGTGATGCACTGTGCAGAATTTTTCAGTCATAAGTCCAACCCCCTTTGCAGGTCATATCTTTTTACAAAGCCCAAGCAAAGGTGCTAAAGGAGCAATGTGAGCAAAGGGCATAAACAGAGGGTCATAACTGAAACAGAGGCATTAGGGTCACCTGAGGCAGGGTAATAATGGGGATGCTGGAGCAGGGGTAACTGGAGAAGAGGCATTATTAGCTGTGCATTTAGAGTGGGGGCATCTGGAGCTGGGGCATTTATGGGGGTGCACCTAAGGCAGAGGCATTAGGGTCACCTGAGGCAGGGTAATAGTGGTAATCCTGGAGCAGAGGTATAAGAGGGGCAGCTGGAGAAGAGGCAATATTAGGGGTTTATTTTTAAAGTGGGGGCATTGGGGGGGGGGCAACTGGAGCTGTGGCACTAATGGGGGTGCACCTAAAATAGAGGCATTGGGGAGACCTAGGGCAGAGTCCCCCAAATGCCACTCTGAACTCTGCAGAGAGTGCCATAGAATGGCACAATGACAGAGTCTAGAGGTGGCAGCAGAATTAGTAGGCCACAGAGTGGCACAATGACATAGTCTGGAGGTGGCAGCAGCATCAGGAGGCTACAGAGTGGCACAATGACCGAGTCTGGAGGTGGCGGCAGCATCAGGATACCACAGAGTGGCAAGGTCACATAGTGTGGAGGTGAGGCAATATTAGGGGTGCTTTTAGAGTGGGGGCATTCGGGGGGTATCTGGAGCTGTGGCACTAATGGGGGTGCACCTAAAGCAGAGGCATTGAGGAGACCTAGGTCAGAGCCCCCCCAATGCCACATTGAACTGTGCACAGAGCAGCACACATACACAGATCACAGAGTCTACTATAAACAAATCCCCTATTTCCCCCTTACAGTCTCCTACAGCTCACTACTGTCACACACCTGAGAAATCAGCCCAGCACCTTCTCTCCAGCAACCACAGGTTTCTGAAAGCAGGGAGGGCAGGAGGATGGCCAGACATGTTCTCTTCTCCTTCACTGCCAGCAGCTCTGAAAGTCTAGACAATACTGGGGGCCTCCTGTACAATTTACACCAGTAGGAGGCTGCATCACTGTGCGATACTGCCACCTAGTGGCTACAATAATAATCTCTCCTGAAAAACAAGAGAAATAATTACTCCTCCGTCTTATCTCTGGGAGCAGGAGACTGAGGGCCTACCGAGGAATCTCCTGCCTCCATGGTGGGCCAATCCGAGCCTGACTGTTCCTGATAATTACCTGCTGTGACAGACCATGCACTGTGGCCTTTAGAAACAACACTCTTAGCGAATATTAGTGGACCACATTGGTTATCTGTATGTCAATGCTGTATGTATGGATGCTTACAGTGTTGGACAGGGCTGTCTAGGGCCCACCATTAACATTTATTTTGGGGGCCCACCATACGGATACATCCTAATATTACCGACTAACACAGCAGCAGAAAGCTGCAATTTGACGCCATAAGATGATTAATTATGGAGTCCCTGCAGCAACTTTGAAAAGGAAGGTCCCTGCTTCTGTACCTCTAAGTCATCTCAGCCACATGAATGTGTCTATAATAATAAACTGGATAGTTTCTTAAAAATTCTAGCCATTTTTTTAAATATAATATTAGGCTGACTGAGGTGCTGTACAATTCCTATCTATATGTAGTGCATTAAGTCTACTGTTTTATGTTCCACTTATGCAGGGGGTGAATGACAGGGGGCCCACCTTTCTCAGGGTCCCACCGGGGATTCACCTGTACTCCTGCGGGCCAGTCAGAGCTTGGACGCTTATAATTGTTTGTATTTATATAGTCAGGAATTGAAATCCGTCATTTCATCTATACTTCAAAACCAGTCAGCTGGTGTCAAGGCTCTTACAGATGAGCGAATTTTTAATAAATTCGATTCGGCCTGTTCCCTGAATTTTTCGGAAAAATTTGCTTCGATCCTAATTTAATTGCGGCGAATTGTGTTAAAAAAACATCTATTCCCGTGCTGCAGAGAGCCTTTACAGGGAGTGCAGAATTATTAGGCAAATGAGTATTTTGACCACATCATCCTCTTTATGCATGTTGTCTTACTCCAAGCTGTATAGGCTCGAAAGCCTACTACCAATTAAGCATATTAGGTGATGTGCATCTCTGTAATGAGAAGGGGTGTGGTCTAATGACATCAACACCCTATATCAGGTGTGCATAATTATTAGGCAACTTCCTTTCCTTTGGCAAAATGGGTCAAAAGAAGGACTTGACAGGCTCAGAAAAGTCAAAAATAGTGAGATATCTTGCAGAGGGATGCAGCACTCTTAAAATTGCAAAGCTTCTGAAGCGTGATCATCGAACAATCAAGCGTTTCATTCAAAATAGTCAACAGGGTCGCAAGAAGTGTGTGGAAAAACCAAGGCGCAAAATAACTGCCCATGTACTGAGAAAAGTCAAGCGTGCAGCTGCCAAGATGCCACTTGCCACCAGTTTGGCCATATTTCAGAGCTGCAACATCACTGGAGTGCCCAAAAGCACAAGGTGTGCAATACTCAGAGACATGGCCAAGGTAAGAAAGGCTGAAAGACGACCACCACTGAACAAGACACACAAGCTGAAACGTCAAGACTGGGCCAAGAAATATCTCAAGACTGATTTTTTTAAGGTTTTATGGACTGATTAAATGAAAGTGAGTCTTGATGGGCCAGATGGATGGGCCCGTGGCTGGATTGGTAAAGGGCAGAGAGCTCCAGTCAGACGCCAGCAAGGTGGAGGTGGAGTACTGGTTTGGGCTGGTATCATCAAAGATGAGCTTGTGGGGCCTTTTCGGGTTGAGGATGGAGTCAAGCTCAACTCCCAGTCCTACTGCCAGTTTCTGGAAGACACCTTCTTCAAGCAGTGGTACAGGAAGAAGTCTGCATCCTTCAAGAAAAACATGATTTTCATGCAGGACAATGCTCCATTACACGCGTCCAAGTACTCCACAGCGTGGCTGGCAAGAAAGGGTATAAAAGAAGAAAATCTAATGACATGGCCTCCTTGTTCACCTGATCTGAACCCCATTGA
The DNA here is from genome assembly GCA_033119425.1 of Bufotes viridis. Taxonomy (NCBI): domain Eukaryota; kingdom Metazoa; phylum Chordata; class Amphibia; order Anura; family Bufonidae; genus Bufotes; species Bufotes viridis. The sequence continues at coordinate 463,572,961 of CM065589.1, forward strand.
GAACCTGTGGTCCATCATCAAATGTGAGATTTACAAGGAGGGAAAACAGTACACCTCTCTGAACAGTGTCTGGGAGGCTGTGGTTGCTGCTGCATGCAATGTTGATGGTGAACAGATCAAAACACTGACAGAATCCATGGATGGCAGGCTTTTGAGTGTCCTTGCAAAGAAAGGTGGCTATATTGGTCACTGATTTGTTTTTGTTTTGTTTTTGAATGTCAGAAATGTATATTTGTGAATGTTGAGATGTTATATTGGCTTCACTGGTAAAAATAAATAATTGAAATGGGTATATATTTGTTTTTTGTTAAGTTGCCTAATAATTATGCACAGTAATAGTCACCTGCACACACAGATATCCCCCTAAAATAGCTAAAACTAAAAACAAACTAAAAACTACTTCCAAAAATATTCAGCTTTGATATTAATGAGTTTTTGGGTTCATTGAGAACATGGTTGTTGTTCAATAATAAAATGAATCCTCAAAAATAAAACTTGCCTAATAATTCTGCACTCCCTGTATAGGGTGTTGAAAACTGTGCCTTGCAGTAGCACGCATAGGGAGTCTGCTGTGGTAGAGAAATAATACAGTGCGTCAGTATGACATGCAGATGACAGGGGTCGCTCTTAGAATAACTGCATACTTCTCTTATTTGGGCAGTCACGGGGCCAAAACTGAACAAATAACTCAAGTATGAACTCAGCCTTACAGTTAGATGTTAGTGTCAAGAAGAAGCGCAGTCCTCTTACACACTCGTCATTCCACATAGATGTCTACAAAACCTGTTCTATTAAACGCTTATACAAGTAGAGCCCCCCTGACAGAGTGGAGAGGGTGTCAGTAGTACGTTTTTGTTGACGTCTCTGATTAATTTGCCCTTCCTCTGATCTGTCAGAACAATAACCCACAAAAAACAGATCCTGTCTGTGGAGCATATGCCTTCTCGGTCAGCATTTGCTCAATAATCCAACAGTATTGATAATGCCAAAAAACAGGAGTGGATCTAAAACAGAGATGACACTTGAATGGAATATTTGCATGTCTTCTGTGTTTTGTAGCCACTCCTGCTTTTGGCTACCAAATCATAAGCCAATTCTGATAGGACCATACAGGCCTTACAGCTGCTACACAGACAGGATCCGTTGTGCATTTCATTTTTCCTTGCTTCTGACAGATCAGCAGAAAAGTCAAATTTATGTCAGCCAGGCCAAAAACCAAAATAGTAGACCAGTCATGAAGTGGGGAGGGTGGGAACAGCAGGAGAAGTCAAAAGAGTGGACCTATTACATAGTGGAGAGCTGGCAGCAGCATGAGGAGACAATAGAGTGGCCCAATGAGTCTGAAGGTAGCAGCAGCATCAGGAGGAGGCCTTAAAGTGTCACAATGACCGAGAATGGAGGTGGCAGCAGCATGAGAAGACCACAGAGTGGCACAAGGACAGAGTGTGGAAGTGGCAGCAGCATGAGGAAGCCACAGAGTGTCACAATGACTGAGAGTGGAGGTGGCAGCAGCATGAGGAGACCACACAGCGGCATAATGACAGAGTCTGGAGGTGGCAGCAGAATCAGGAGACCACAGAGTGACACAATGACAGAGTGTGGAAGTTGCAGCAGCATGAGTAGACCACAAAATGGCATCATGACATGAGTTTGGAAGTGGCAGCAGCATCAGGATACCACAGAGGGCAAGGTGACATAGTGTGTAGATGGCAGCAGCACCATCAGGAGACCACAAAATGGCAAGGTGACATAGTGTGGAGATGGTGGCAGCAGAATCAGGATACCACAGAGTGGCAAGTTGACATACTGTGGAGGTGGCAGCGGCAGCATCAGGATACCACAGAGTGGGAAGGTGACATAGTGTGTAGATGGCAGCAGCAGCATCAAGAAACCATAAAATGGCAAGGTGACATAGTGTGCAGATAGTGGCAGCAGCATCAGGATACCACAGAGTGGCAAGATGACATAGTGTGGAGTTGGCTGCAGCAGCAGAAGCATCAGGATACGACAGAGTGGCAAAGTGATATAGTGTGGAGATGGCAGTAGCAGCATCAGGAGACCACAAAATGGCAAGGTAACATATTATGGAAATGAAAGCAGCAACACCAAGAGACCACAAAATGGCAAGGTGACATAGTGTGAAGATGGCAGCAGGAGACCACAAAATTACAAGGTGACATAGTGTGGAGATGAAGGCAGCAGCATCAGAATACCACAGAATGGCAAGGTGACATAATGTGGAGATGGCGGCAGCAGCAGCATCAGGAGACCACAAAATGGCAAGGTGACATAGTGTGGAGATGGTGGCATCAGCATCAGGATACCACAGAGTGGCAAGATGACATAGTGTGGAGTTGGCGGCAGCAGCAGAAGCATCAGAATACGATAGAGTGGCTAAGTGACATAGTGTGGAGATGGCAGCAGCAGCATCAGGAGACCACAAAATGGCAAGGTGACATAGTATGGAAATGGCAGCAGCAACATCAAGAGACCACAAAATGGTAAGGTGACATAGTGTGAAGATGGCAGCAGGAGACCACAAAATGGCAAGGTGACATAGTGTGGAGATGAAGGCAGCAGCATCAGAATACCACAGAATGGCAAGGTGACATAATGTGGAGATAGCGGCAGCAGCATCAGGATACCACAGAGTGTCAAGTTGACATAGCGTGGAGATGGCAGCAGCATCAGGGTACCACAGAGTGGCAAGGTGACACAATGTGGAGATGGCAGCAGCGGCATCAGGATACCACAGAGAGTCAAGGTTACATAGTATAGAGATGGCAGCAGCATCAGGATACCACAGAGTGGCAAGGTGACATAGTGTGGAGATGGCACTAGCAGCATCAGGATACCACAAAGTGGCAAGGTGACATAGTGTAGAGATGGCAGCAGCAGGATACCACAGAAAGGCAAGTTGACATAGTGTGGAGATAGCAGCAGCATCATCAGGATACCACAGAGTGGCAAGGTGACACAGTGTGGAGATTGCAGTTGCAGCAGCATCAGGATACCACAGAGAGGCAAGGTGACATCGTGTGGAGATGGCGGCAGCAGAAGCATCAGGATACCACAGAGAGGCAAGGTGACATAGTGTGGAGGTGACAGCAGCATCGGGATACCACAGAGAGGCAAGGTGACATAATGCGGAGATGACAGCAGCATCAGGATAATACAGAGAGGCATGTTGACATAGCGTGGAGATGGCAGAAGCAGCATCAGAATACCACAGAGAGGCAAGGTGACATAGTGTGGAGATGGCAGCAGCATCAGAATACCACAGAGTGGCAAGGTGACATAGTGTGAAGATGGCAGCAGCATCAGGTTACCACAAAATGACACAGTGACAGAGTGGGACGGTGGGTGGCAATACCAGTACCCGCTGACAAAGGTGGGTGAAAGAAGGAGCACTTGGCATAAGGCGGGTGGCAGCATCCACAGCAGATTCAGGAGACCACAAAATGTAAACGTAACATAGTGTGGACATGGAGGCAGCAGCAGCAGCATCAGGATACCACAGAGTGGCAAGGTGACACAGTGTGGAGATGGCTGCAGCAGCAGCAGCATGAGTATACCACAGAGAGGCAAGTTGACATAGTGTGGAGATGGCAGCAGCATCAGGTTACCACAGAATGGCAAGGTGACATTATGTGGAGATGACAGCAGCATCAGGATACCACAAAATGACACAGTGACAGAGTGGGGCGGTGGGTGGCAATACCAGTACCCGCTGACAAAGGTTGGTCAAAGAAGGAGCACTTGGCATCAGATATGTGGCATCAGGCGGGTGGCAGAACAGTAGCTGAGGCAGGTAGCCAGAAGAAATCATTCTCTTTTTTCAAGGATTGGGTGAGTCGGCATGGATGATCTAATCAGATGCATCAGGAATTGGTGGGTGGAAATCCTGGCTGATCCATGCCTGATTCATCTTGACAAAGGTCAGTCTCTCCACATTTTGGGTGGACAGGTGAGTTCTCCTTGGGGTCACTATGGTCCCCGCCCAGTAGTCCAGCGGATCTTCAATGTGGGTTGGCAGGGTGCTGTCCAAGTATGCCACCACCTGCTGGTTCAGGTCCTGCTCCAGGTCTACCTGCTGCTGCTGCTGGTGAGTAGTTTCTTCACTATGCGGGTGAAGAAAGCTACTCATCAGCAACTGTAGACTCGGGCTGCTGCTGATGGAGCTGGTGCTGCTCCTGCCCTCCCACCCCTCCCCAGCAGCCATGGCAGTGGAATGTGAGCGCAGAGGGCCCCCTCGGTCAAACCTGCGAGAGGATGGACGATGGCGCAGATAGGCAGCTGCCAACTGACTACATAGTATGTCTCTGTTGTAGTTCAGTGGGTGTAAAAAGGGCCCCCATTTTGTACCAGTAGTGAGAGTCCAACAAGGTGGAGAGCCAGAACTCATCCCTGTGCCGAATGGTGACAATTTGGCTGTCACTACGCAAGCAAGTGAGTATGAAGCGGGCCATTTGTGCAAGTGACTCGGAGGGACTCCCTGCCTCCATCTGCACTGCATACTGCCACTGTGTGTCTGGGTCCTCTGTCTCGTCTACTTCATCGCCCTGTAGCTTCTCTGGCTGATCCTGCTCCTCCTCTCCTGTCAGCTGAGTAGAAAAAACACCCATTTTCCTCCTCTTCCTCTTGCATCATCAAGAAATGTTAATGGCCTTTCTCTGTTTGTATAGTCGGTCCAACATATGGAGGGTGGAATTCCAATGGGTGGAAACGTAGCATATCAGCCTATGTTGGGGGATGCTGTTCTGCCGCTGCAACTCAAGAAGGGTGTGCTTTGTGGTGTACAAGTAGCTGAAGTGCATGCAAAGTTTCCTGGCCATTTTAGGATGTCTTTCAGATGGGTGGAAGAATTCAGGAACCGCTTGACAACCAGATTGAACACGTGTGCCATGCAGGGTGCATGGCTCAGCGTTCCTTGGCACAGTGCTGACACAATGTTCTTCTCATTGTCAGTCACCATGGTTCCAATCTTCATTTGTCGCAGAGAAAGCCAGGATCCGATTTCTCGATGAATCACACGGAGCAGTGTGACTCCGTTCGCCCAGGGAAACAAGGCGCAGAACAGCGTGACATCGCCGTGCCCTGCACATGTGTTATGCTGGTGGGGCACTGTGACTTGTACCTGCAGTGGTGGCTGAGGACATGGTGGAGGATGAGGAGGCAGAGGCGGACATTGTGGCTGGAACAACGGCGTGAGAACGTGGAGGTGGAAGCGACGTCTCCTGGCCAAGTTGCAGGTGTGGCTCTGCAGGAACTACAGTAACTCATTGGGCCATAAAGGACATGTACTGTTCCTGACCATAGTTGCACATTTGGCTCCCGACCTCCCACTGCTGCCACTCTGCTGACTCCCAACCATGCTACCACCTTGCTAGCTCTGCCGCTGCCTCACGGGCAAGCTGCCACCCTCTTCTTCTCATGATGATGAAGACCCTTCTGCACCCGGTTCCCAAGTGCGATCAGCTTCATCATCATCGAGTAGTGTCTGCATGTCACTGATGTCCACCTCAACAGCCTCTGGGTCATCTTTTTCCAATTGCTGACTCTAGCACCTTCTCACGTCTGTCCCTGCACTCACTGGAAAATGGCAGAATCTAAAATGGCTGCGCATTTATAGGGCTGTGACATCACAAGGCTGACCGGCTGCTGATTGGCTGTATGCATGCATGTCAATCTTGGTGATCCTGCCTTCCCAGAGTTCCTTGCCTCATGTCCTCAGTCCTCACACGTGTGGCCACCATTTTAGGAAAAATAGCAATTAGTTACCGTGAAGCGCGAGGAAATTCACATTCATAGCGAATCGAATTTTTCCTGAAATTCGGATCGAATTCCACTTTGTCTGATTCGATTCGCTCATCACTAATATTAAGGTTTATCATGGATACATAATTTTTTCATTGAATCCCAATTATTTCAGCAGCACCTTCTGAAAATCTCATGTCTATAGTGACTGACAGACCATCATTTTAGTGAGAAATAGAGATAAGACATGAGGAATTTCAACACAACCAATCACATTTTATTCCTCAAGATAAGTCCCAAAGGCATCTGATGGCTACCTGTTATGTTTTAACAATGCACGAAGCCTTGGAGAGCAGTGTGGAGAATTGGAGTAGATGTGCTGTCAGTTCAGACGCTCTCTGGGCTGTGTAGTAATAGGAAGGGCACACCTTTTCTTCGTGGCACACCCTGATCTTGGGGCTCCTGCCTAAAGTGAGGTGGGTTGCCCTTGGGGTGTTAGGTTTTGAGGTGCAAGGCAGGGTTCCCTAAAGAGATGTGACTGCAATGCATATGTTGGTGCATGCAATGAGGAGAGCGGGTCCATTGCAACAAATCCATGGTACTGTACTTTACTGAGGATATTTGGCAAATGGTTCACACAAGCACTGTAAACATCAAATTAACTACGTCACCACAGTCTTTACAGCTGGCATATGCACATCTCAAGGAAGTTTACGAACGGTCTCTCTCATTTAATCAGGCAGTACAACCTCTCATTTCCTGGCCTAAGGGGTGCAGTTTTCTCTATCTCCAGATCTCCTTTCTCTGAAAAATGCTCTGTAATCCTCCTTTGTGACCACTAAATCTTCTGCTGCCTTCTGTAACCCCTGCTCCCAAGAGCTGGCACATATGCTGTCACTTTGTTGCTTGTAATCCACAGGGTGACAAAACTTCCTGTCTAACACTGTTCCTAGCTGTCTACTCGTCTGTAGCTAACACTAGATTGAACCACTTCCACCTTAGAGTCCTGTCTGGCTACTAGGGAACCTCTCACTCCATACACAACCCATGCATATTTACCAACGTTTTAATCCCCAACCCCAGGGAGCCCCAAACACAACAGGGAACACCCTTTAATGGGTGGGTTACATTAGACTCACCCTTTTGTGGCCCAGGACAACCCACATTTGTCATGACTGTCTCTGAAAATTAGGGTCAGTCAAAACAAATTTCGTAAAGTCGGCTACTATGCCCATGGAACAAGTAATACAGTAAATAAAGTGATATTAACATTTTAACCATTGTGGGGACCCTGAAACAATAAGAATAAAATGCTTGTAGAGTATTTGATGGTATGGGAAAAACAGCTGTAGAATGAAAGATTGTATGGCCACCAATTAACTTATGTGTCCTTCTATGGCCCTCGTAAAGAGGACCTGTCACCTATGCTGACATGTCTATTAAAGAAACGACTTGCATTCCCAATGTCTTAACAACTTTTGGAGCACCAATTCTTATGACTCTATGATGTACCATTCCTTTATTATTCTTGCTAGCAGGAATTGCAATTGGACCTCCTAGCAGTGTGCAAAGAAGGTCCAGATAGGTGTTACCAGTTGGGGCATGTCCCTGCACAAGCTGTGAACTGGTTACACCCTTCTGGGCCTTCATTGTAAACTGTTAGTAATTTATTGAAAACTTCTAGAAAGAATAGTGAAATAATGGCACAACATAGAGTCATTAGAATAGATGATCCAAATTGTTATCACATGAGGGATGCTAGTTGTTACTAAAATAGACTTGTCAGGAGAGGTTACAGGGGGAGGCCAATAGTGCTATACACATTAGAGTAATGTCAGCTGAACCTGTTTATTTTAGTGAACATGCCAACCATCCAATGCATATAAAGGCCCCATGACTCTCCCTTGACAACCAGTGTTCAACATGCGATGTCTTGTTACCACAGGACATAGGCCACAGCCAAATGAGTCTGAAAGTGGTTTATTTCTTGGCCCCCAATGTAAAATCATGCTTGCTAGGCCATATTGAGGGCATGGGGTGGAGTCTGGAAGAATAGCTGTTGGCCTAATAATAGTTTTACCAACAGCTATGGAAGGTGGATGGGTACCACAAGTTAGAAAATTTAAGTCTTATGTTTTATAGTACTGAACAGTAGTTACCATGGAGAACAAGTATATACTTCCTTGCTTTTCCTCTTGGCTCAGTTTCTCCTGAGATCTGCGGTGTAAGATGACCACAACAGGATTTTGCAATATTGTGCCACAAGATGTGGCCGTTTTATAAATTGCAGTCTGTGAAGTGTTTTTCTAGCATGTGGTGACATCACCTTCAAATTCAGTATAGAAAAAAGAGGAAAAAGTCCAGCTTCCAAAAAACTGTGACAGCCTTTATTGAATGTGCTAAATAAAATCCAGTTTAGACACCACGTCTACGCATTTCAAATCTTACAACCATGATCCTTACTCATGAGTCTTGTTACCAACCCTGAGATGATTTGTGATTTGACCAATCAGGCATGATAAAACATCACCTTAAAAATTGTTTCATGATAAATTGGAGTCCTTAGCCAAACTAAAGCCAAGATAAGGTTGGACACATCTGCAGGTTGACCTTTATGGTTTGTTTTTGCTGCTCAAGCTCACAGGGAAGATGATGGTTCTATAATCTGAACGCTGCCATGCTGCTCTTTTATCAGAACTCCCCCACTCAGTGTAGGCTGGTCTTTGATTAACGTAAGAAAAATATGTTAATATTAGCAGGGTTAATAACATTCAGTCCTATTGTAAGGAGTCCACATATTATTTTATTGTCAATTGCAGCGACTAAGGCTACTTTCACATTAGTGTTTTTTGCGGTCCGTCACGGATCTGCAAAAACGCTTCAGTTACAATAATACAACCGCATGCATTCGTCATGAATGGATCCAGTTGTATTATGTCTTCTTTAGCCATGATGGATCCGTCATGAACACCACAAAAAGTCAATGGGGGACGGATCCGTTTTCTATCGTGTCAAAGAAAACGGATCCGTCCCCATTGACTTACATTGTGTGTCAGGACGGATCCGTCTTGCTCTGCACCACATCGCGGACAGAAAAACACTTGCAGCACTCTTCTGTACGCGATGGGGACACAACCAAACAGAACGGAATACATTTGGGTGCATTCCGTTGCGTTCAGTTTTGTCCCCATTGACAGTGAATTGAGACAAAACTGAATAGTTTTCTTCCACTATTGAGATCCTATGACGGATCTCAATAGCGGAATTGAAAACGCAGATGTGAAAGTAGCCTAAGATGGACACTTAGCATTATACAATAAGAAAGAGCACAGGGTACAAACAATAAGCAGAATAAACAGTAAACTGACCTTAGACGATGACTACTGCTTTCCACAGAGGTTAGACACTGTGATTGCTTATGACTGTATGTGAGCGATTCAGCCCTTTAGTTGGGACACCAGAACATCAATCTTCATAAACGCCTGTTGCCATATGCTCTCAGCACTAACATTACAGACTGTCACAATGAATTATAGAGGAGGAGACATATGTAACCATGAGCGGGTCATCCCCCACACTGTTTTACACTCCACCTCAGCACAATATTTATAGCCCAGGTTATGTGCAATGGTAACACTGCATCTGCCAATAAGCGGAATGTTTTTAATTTAATTCTTACAATGGTAGGCTACCAATCTTAATTACATGAGACATCAAGGTCACAGTCAAGGATTCATCATAAGTGTTTCTTTATTTACTACAGCATAAATCATGTGGTTAGGTGATGACTTCAAAGAATCATGAGATTTATACATGACAGGCTTTATTCCCAACAATTAATTCTTCATATACTTTATCACTGAGAAGCAGAAAACTTTCTAGAAATTATGTGCCATAAATGAAAGTCCAAAGATTCAGGGAAAACTCATGTTGCATTGTTATATGGTCATCTTTAGAACTGAACTAGGCCCGGATGCTGATATGACTAAACATGTTTGAGAGAAGCTTCGGTTTCGGTGCTGGTAACTGTTGCTAAGGTCCTAAATGCCGAAAAGGGGAGGTTCCAAGAAAGACACACCCTCCTGAGTTGCTGACTTACCTAAAAGCTGATTAGCAACATTGTATTATTGATCCGGAAGGCCTAAGCATGCCAGAACACCTGCGTCACATGGCCCTCTTTCCTGATCTCCACATGTCTGCAGAAACTCTCAACCATCTTAAAAGGGGGACAATTCTCAGTTCCTGATTCGACGACGGATTTGACTAATTTCAGAGAAGCATTGAAAGCATTGTTGGCTCCTAAAACTCAGCACATACCGATCCTGCAACCTCTGCAGAGGCGGGGAAACAATGCAGCCTATAGATGAAGTGAATATTCACTCTCCTCACTAGAGCAGTTTGTATATGGAGGATTACCTCCCCAGAATTAAAAGCTGCCCCTTAGGAATATCGTAACTGGCATGAGATTATCCCAGCTCTACTGAGATCTGCTTCCCCTGCCCCCTGCACTCCATCTGTCCCAGACCATTACTGCTTTTCACAAGATTCTGAAGATGAGACATTATGCTACATCCATGTTTAGATCTACTACTGTGTCCATCCTCACTGATTTTGAAAGGTTGTGCTATTCAGGGACATCTACTTAATGTCTGACACTTATAGGATCTTAACGGTGTACCCAACAGACTCCTGTCTGAAACAAATATTGCTACATGCAGCAGTATTTGTCCGGCGAAGTCCTTACATATCTGTAGTCAATCCCCAGCATATTTACAGTATAGTTATTGGGGCTGGCGGACACTCTGGTAACATCCGGCATTGCCGGATCAAGAAAGATCCACTGCCGGAACAGCATACCGGAACTACTGGCCTTGGATAGCTGTCAGATGAATACTCATGAAGCCAACAGCTATTCCTCCCAAACTCCATACACATGAATGCTTGTCTTGGCTGAGAGTGCATTTATTCTCATTAACGAGAGGGAATAAGCAACTGCAGGACTCCTCTCCCATGAGATCAATATGCCTATCCTTCTTTTCCCTGATTTTTGCCATTTGGTGGTGGAAGGCAGGTTAGGACCCCCTAATGCAAGTTAAATAGTACTTCCATAATTGGTGGGTTCAGATGACTTTTCACATCTGTGATGTGGCTTGCTTTTATAATGTGGCCACAATGCAGAGACAAATTCATCAGACAATGGTCACCAACAATACATAACCCCATTGCCTATAATGGAGCAAATTTGGTTCTTCAGAAAAAAATAGTACAGCATGGTGCACTATTTATTCTGTCAAATATGATGGACTCTGCAATGGACCCTCCAGCATAGAATTAAACCAAGCCTGTGTATATCCACCTTTTGAGCACTGTTTCCCAGACTAGTGGTTCGATTCCAGCAGAATTGTATGCCTTGTGAGGGTCTGACTGGGAATGAAATATAGCCGTTGCAACAGAAAGGCCCACTTGCTGTGTGGTGAATGTGAAATATGTTTGTGTGTGCGTAATTGTATATTTGGATGGACATTACATTCAGAAGTACCAAACATACAGGAGAACACAGCACTAAATATTAATTACATGCAGTGATGTCTCCTCATCTTATTAAGTGGGAGCAGACCGTTATGATGACATTTTCAGCCATGTATCATTTCTGCAGAGTTTGCAACACAGACATCCTAGATTCCTTACATTTCCATCATCCTCCCCCTCCTGGTGCCCCAACAGTTTTATCCTGCTGCCACCCCCAATACTGCACCCACTGTGCTCCCCAATGCCCCCAAATACTATACTTACAAAATAACAGTGCCACACAGATAGTACCCCCACATACTAATAGTGCACCCAAAAGTCCCACTAATTAGAATTCTCTCCCAGAGTTTCTCATAATGCCCCCTACAGATCCCTCCTAATAGTACCCCTCAGTACTAAAAAGGCCCCCAAAAATGCCCCCATTAGTAATAAGACTGCCTAAAATATCCCCAGTAGTAATAAGGCCCAAAGTAGTAATAAGGTCCCCAAACTGCTCCCAGTAGTAATAAGGCCCCTCCATAATGTCCCCTGTAGAGCCCCCAGTAGTAATAAGGCCACTCTATAGTGCCCACAGTAGTCATAATGTGCACCTAGTAGTTATAATGTCACCCTGTAGTTGTCCCAGTAGTTATAATGTCCCCTATAGAGTCCCTAGTAATTATAGTGTCATCTGTAGTGCTCCAGTAGTAATAAGGTCCCACTATAGTGCCCCCTGTATCATAGTAATTATAATGTGTCCCTTTATTATCCCCAGAATATTGCCCCCACTGTATTGCCTCAAAAGTGACAGAAAAAAAACAAAAGTCTTTCCTGAGTGAGTGCCGCTCCATTTTCTTCAGTTGTATAGTCAGAGGCAACTACTTTAGGGACCCTGGGCAAAACATCCATAGCCCAAGCTCTGGATGTTTTTGCCTACTGATGCCCCAGAATTGCCAGATGGGCAGTCCAACCCTCTGCCCTATACTCTTAACAATATTGGCTTAGAGATGTCATCCCAGTGGACTTCTCCAAAATCAACTTCAGCTGCATGACAGAAGCATTTAACATCCCCCTGGAGTATAAGTAAACTCTTTAGGGAGATTATTGGGGATATTGAACGTGCACATACCAGCATTACAAGCATCCTATCATAGAGGGAAGACTGTCAGCCACTGATAGGACCACCGTCTTAACTTCAAAGCCCAGAATGAGCAGGAATTTAAATGAATGAAATACAAGTTATACTAAATCCTTTTGCATAAAGCTATATCTCAATCTGCTCAGCTCCTCCTGCCCTATAAAATGCTACCTCTACTACATTGCATTTTCATTTTGACAAGCTACGTGCGTTTTTGGATGCGTGTTTTTGTAACTAAGAAACGCGCGTCATACGCGCGATTCAGTGATTCTCCCCTATGGCATCATTGTCCATAGGCGCGTTAAAACGCCCCAAAGAAGCTCATGTACTTGTTTGGGCGTGGGGCGTTTTACAGCGCGTTCAAACGCGCTGTAAAACGCCCAAATGTGAACCATGCCCATAGGGAAGCATGGCTTTTCACATGTTGTGCGTTTTACAGCGCGTTTGAACGCGCTGTAAAACGCTTAGGTGTGTACCTAGGGTAAAGGTTCTTGTCCAGCCCCTGCACCAGTCTCTGCTTACCTAATGCTTAGCCTAATGAGACCTGAAGCCATTCACTGGCTGCAGTAGTGATGTGTGAACAGTACTGAGGTCAATGCTGCAGCCAGTGATTGGTTGCAATGGTCATAAGTTGTGTTGACACATCATCGCTGGAGTTGATTGAAAAGAGACTGGCAGTAGACCTAAGAAGCATTGACACGGTGGCATATTGAACAGTTTGTAAAAGTTTAATTGGGCTGGACAACCCCTTTAAGATATATATAAATATATATATATATATATATATATATACAGTTGTGTTCAAAATTATTCAACCCCCAATGCTGTAAAGGGTTTTAGGGAATTTAGTGTACATTTGTAATTGTGTTCAGAATGAAATCTTACAAGGACTTTTTAAAGAACCAAATGCAACTAAAATGACATCAATTGTTTTTGTAATACAGTATTAATTGTTTGTTTTGTGATTTCTTCATTGACACAATTATTCAACCCCTTAAAAACTACCACTCTTAAGAACAGAGGTTCATTCAAGTGTTATCGATCAGGTATTGAAAACACCTGTGGATGTCAAGGAGCAGCAATCAAGCATAATAAGCACCAATTAGGCAGATGTAAAATGACTGTGATACTCAGCTCCTTCTAGACATTTACTGGTGTGTTTACAGACATGGTGAAGTCAAGAGAATGGTCCAGGAAGACAAGAGAAGAGGTGATTTCTCTTCACAGGAAGGGCAATGGCTATAAGATGATTGCAAAGATGTTAAACTTTGGAAGCATCATTCGCAAATTCAAGGCAAAGGGCACTGTTGAAACGCTACCTGGTCGTGGCAGAAAGAAGATGCTGACTTCGACTGCTGTGCGCTACCTGAAGCACAAAGTGGAGAAAAGTCCCCGTGTGACTTCTGAGGAACTGAAAAAAGATCTGTCAGATGCGGGTACTGAAGTTTCAGCTCAGACAATAAGGCGCACACTGCGTAATGAAGGCCTCCATGCCAGAACTCCCAGGCGCACCCCTTGCTGTCTCCAAAGAATAAGAAGAGTCGACTGCAGTATGCCAAAAGTCATGTGGACAAACCACAAAAGTTTTGGGATAGTGTTCTGTGGACTGATGAAACAAAATTAGAACTGTTTGGGCCCATGGATTAACACTATGTTTGGAGGAGGAAGAACAAGGCCTATGAAGAAAAGAACACCTTGCCTACTGTGAAGCATGGCGGGGGGTCAATCATGCTTTGGGGCTGTTTTGCTTCTACAGGTACAGGGAAGCTTCAGCATGTGCAAGGTACCATGAATTCTCTTCAGTACCAGGAGATATTGGTTGAAAATGTGATGCAGTCCGTCACAAACCTGAGGCTTGGGAGACGTTGGACCTTTCAACAGGACAATGATCCTAAGCATACCTCCAAGTCCACTAGAGCATGGTTGCAGATTAAAGGCTGGAACATTTTGAAGTGGCCATCGCAGTCACCAGACTTGAATCCGATTGAGAACCTCTGGTGGGACTTACAGATAAGCAGTTGCAGCTCGCAAGCCTAAGAATGTGACTGAACTGAAGGCTTTTGCCCATGGAGAATGGGCGAAGATACCCGTAGATCGCTGCAAGACACTTGTGTCAAGCTATGCTTCACGTTTAACCCCTTAAGGACCGGGGGTTTTGGGATTTTTGCTTTTTTGTTTTGCGCTCCCTGCCTTCCAAAAGCCATAACATTTTTATATTTCCGCTCATATAGCCATATGATGGCTTGTTTTTTGCGGGACAAGTTGTACTTTTTAACGCTAACATTTATTTTTGCATGTGATGTAGTGGGAAACAGGAAAAATGGGGTGAAATTGCAACAAAAAAGCAATTTCACCACAGTTTTACGGGTTTTTAAATTACAACGTTCGATTTGCGATAAAACTGACTGGTCAATTTTATTCTTCAGGTCAGTACGAATCCGGCAATACCTAATATGTATAGTTTTTCTTATGCTTTTGATAGTGAAAAAAATTAAAAGTGGGAATTTTTTTATTTTATTTTTTTGTCGCCATGTTTTGACCCCTATAACTTTTTTGTAATTATGCATATGGAGCAGTGTAGGGGCTCATTTTTTGCGGGGCAATCTGAACATTTAATTGATACCATTATGGGGTGCGTATGATGTTTTGATCACTTTTTATTCATTTTTTTTTAGGAAATGAAGCGTCCAAAAATGGCGAATTAGCCATTTGGACGCTTTCTTTCCGTTTTTATGTTTACCGTATGGTGAATATTTTTTAATATTATTATAGTATGGGCGTTTTCGCACATTGCGACACCCATTATGTGTAATTTTTTTATTTTTTTATTTATTTTATTTTCGGGAAAGGGGGGTGATTTGAATTTTTATATTTTTTTATTTTATTTTTATTTTTAAACTTTTTTTTTTTTTTTACCACTTTCTTATAGTTCCCATAGGGAACTATAAGATGCAATCATCAGATTGCTATTCTCATATATTCCAATGCAATAGCATTGGAATATATGAGAAAATCGCATATTTCCTATGGAGCCTATTACAGTCATAGGCTCCATAGGAATACTATGTAGTAACCTAGGTTTCATTCACAGAAACCTAGGCTACTACATGCATGCCCGGCTCCCCTTGTGGCCATCAGGGAGCCGGAGCACAAACCGAAAGTGAAACTTTCGGTTTTGCGTGATCAGATGCCGTGGTCAGGATTGACCACGGCATCTGAGGGGTTAAATGTCCGCGATCAGCATCGCTGCCGGTCGCAGACATGAGCTGCAGGTGTCAGCTTGATGAATCAATGCGGGCGCCATCTTCAAAGTGCGGACGAAGGGCGTACATGTACGCCCTTCGTCCTTAAGGGGTTAAAAGCTGTTATAACTGGAAAAAGATGTTGTACTAAGTACTAAGATTGAATGTCACTTGGGGGTTGAATAAAACTGATAATGATGTGAGCACAGAAAAGACATTTGTGGTTATTTCATTATAAATGTTATGTTATATTTGTCTGACTTACAAGTGCCTCTTTGATTTAATTGTGAACAAAATGACTGAAATGATCAAAATCAATGTCAAACTGGCCAAAACACTCAATTTCAGTGGGGGTTGAATAATTTTGAACACAACTGTATATATAAAGAAGGACATATATATGTGTGTATGTATCTATGTATCTTCCCCAATCACTCAAAAACGCAACCATCGATTTTAACGAAACTTGTTATACACATCCCTTGCTACCTGGAAAGAAATCTTGTGGGGGGTCACAGATCTCTAGGAAGTACCGTTCCTGAGATATTCACAAATAATGACCTGCATTAGCCAATACAAGCCTGCAAGTCTTTCTCTTCATATCCCAACTGCCATACACACGGTGACATGTCCCTTATCAGCCAATAGAAGCAGGCCCTTAGTCTCTACATACACACAGTTTTACTCCAGGATTCCATAACAACCCAGCCATTTTTCTTCACTGCTTTAGGTCAGCTTTAGGCTAGGGCTACACGACGACATAAGTCGCACATAGGACACAACTACACTGCTACATGTGTCGTGCGACATTGATGTCGCACCAATGTCGCTCGACAATTTTTGTAATGGAAGGAAATATGAGTGTGCACTCACTACACAGAGCCTTGGGAGATTAAAGGTGAAGGGTATAAATTTATTGGATAAAACCGGCTAATCACATATAAAAATGCAAATGCATAGAAATAGATAACCATAAAATAGATAAACCAGGTGCGCATCTGGTAAAAAATCACAATAGGTGCTAGAAAAAACAGAGGTGGTCATATATATATAACAAAACGGCTAAAAATAATGCAAAAATGTCACCTCTAGAAACGTCCAATCTGAATAGGAGTGGATAACTCTGTAAGGTATGGAGACATATGCAATCCAGGGACTTGGCCACTAGGTGTCGCTTGTCAAATAATGGAGGCTTATGGTTAAAGTCTCTTTTTGTATTTAGTGTTCAGTTCAAAATAAGATACACTCCATGGAACAGTGTGAAAAAGTTAAAAGTTTTAGTCTCTTTGTAGAGCGCGGGTTACCTGAATCCCAGTGCTGCAGTACTATATGCGTGAATAATAAGGTGCTTACCTCCCTTGATTGCGGTGCAAAGCAGGAGAGAAAGCAAATGTTCGGCGGCGTCTGTCGCTTCGCTCTCTGTTCCCGTGTCTTGCTTGGACGTCGGTGTATTGTTCGAATGCTGCGGGCTTCTGGCGTGTGACGTCACGGAGCTCGCGAGACTTCGATCCTGAGTAGGTAGTCCGATCCAATAGCGATACTCTCGAATTACGATCTTTCGATCAGGAATCTTCGCATGGCCATGCGATGCTTTAGGTCCGGAGGTGAAAGTTAATGGCGTAGGTGCCTCCTCTGCCCAGACGCGTTTCGGGTGCTCTCCACCCCTTCCTCAGTGGTGAAGCAACCCACCTTACACCTCCTTCTTTTGTAGTCCAGCACTATTGCGCAATTTCCTGTTTAGCAATTATCATGCGTTCTGAGTGCGGTTTTGTTACGTCTTTTCAATAACCTTATATTCATTTCGCAAAAATAATGTATATGAGTTATCTTATAAAAATAATCATGGACTTATACAAGGATTGCATAAAATCACTGTGTTGTTAAAACAGTTTAAAAAGATCTTTTAAAAATGTTATGGATATTTTGAATGAGAGTACACATTCTATAATAGTATATATTCATATATGTTCTACCCTCCTAAAGTACACATAGTAAGTGTGTAAAGTGACATTCACATGCTAGTACTAGCGTATATAGAGATAAATGGGGAGATAAAAATAGTGTATATAAAGATAGTGCATATAAAGATAGAGTGTATAAAATAAAAATAAATATAAGGAAAAAAAAAAATATATAAGAAGGAAATAAAAATAAATGGATAAATAAAAATGAAGATAAAAATAAAAATAAAAATATAAATATAAATATAAATATAATAATATATGAAACTAAGAATAAAAATAAAATAAAAATAAAAAATAAATAAATAAAAATAAAAATAATAAATAATAAATAAAATATAAAATAAAAAAATAAATAAAAAAAAATAAAAAAAAATAAAAAAATAAAAATAAAATAAAGAATACATAGAAAAATAGAAAAAATATATATAAATAAATAGATAATTATAAAGAGAAAGGGTAGTCCCGACTGAGAGGGAGAGTCATAGTGCCGGTAGGCGGCCAGACATGTGACAATCCGTCGCAAGGGGGGATTGAAAAGTGCGGCCGTTGTACTGGCTGTAAACTTAGTAACCAAACACGAAAAATTCCCAGCATACACTCAACTCAAAACGGATACATGTGGGAAATTAAAGACTGTCTTACGTGTAACACGACAGGGGTTATTTATCTCATTCAATGCCCCTGCCGACGTCAGTACATTGGCCGGACAAAACGCATGCTCAAAACAAGAATAAACAAACATATTCTTAATATAAGAAAAGATTCTTAATATAAGAAAAGGTTTTGAAAAACATGCTTTATCGAAACATTTTAAAGAAACCCACAACAAAGACCCCTCAAACATTCTTTTTGTAGCTCTAGAAAAGATCGACCGACATTGGAGAGGCGGGGACTACATAAAAAGGATGTCCAGAGCTGAATCGAAACATATATATGAGTTTGGCTCCTTACTCCCAGCAGGTCTGAACTCTGAAATGGAATTATTTGGTTTTTTGTAAGTTTTTTTTTTTTTTTTTTTTTCAATCCCCCCTTGCGACGGATTGTCACATGTCTGGCCGCCTACCGGCACTATGACTCTCCCTCTCAGTCGGGACTACCCTTTCTCTTTATAATTATCTATTTATTTATATATATTTTTTCTATTTTTCTATGTATTCTTTATTTTATTTTTTTTTATTTTTTTTTTTTATTTATTTATTTTTTTTATTATTATTTTTTTTTATAATTATTTTTTTTTATTATTTATTATTATTTTTTATTATTTTTTTTATTTTTATTATTTTTATTATTTATTTATTTATTTATTTTTATTCTTAGTTTCATATATTATTATATTTTTATATTTATATTTTTATTTTTATTTTTATTTTTATCTTCATTTTTATTTATCCATTTATTTTTATTTCCTTCTTATATATTTTTTTTTTTTCCTTATATTTATTTTTATTTTATACACTCTATCTTTATATACACTATCTTTATATACACTATTTTTTATCTCCCCCATTTATCTCTATATACGCTAGTACTAGCATGTGAATGTCACTTTACACACTTACTATGTGTACTTTAGGAGGGTAGAACATATATGAATATATACTATTATAGAATGTGTACTCTCATTCAAAATATCCGCAACATTTTTAAAAGATCTTTTTAAACTGTTTTAACAACACAGTGATTTTATGCAATCCTTGTATAAGTCCATGATTATTTTTATAAGATAACTCATATACATTATTTTTGCGAAATGAATATAAGGTTATTGAAAAGACGTAACAAAACCGCACTCAGAACGCATGATAATTGCTAAACAGGAAATTGCGCAATAGTGCTGGACTACAAAAGAAGGAGGTGTAAGGTGGGTTGCTTCACCACTGAGGAAGGGGTGGAGAGCACCCGAAGCGCGTCTGGGCAGAGGAGGCACCTACGCCATTAACTTTCACCTCCGGACCTAAAGCATCGCATGGCCATGCGAAGATTCCTGATCGAAAGATCGTAATTCGAGAGTATCGCTATTGGATCGGACTACCTACTCAGGATCGAAGTCTCGCGAGCTCCGTGACGTCACACGCCAGAAGCCCGCAGCATTCGAACAATACACCGACGTCCAAGCAAGACACGGGAACAGAGAGCGAAGCGACAGACGCCGCCGAACATTTGCTTTCTCTCCTGCTTTGCACCGCAATCAAGGGAGGTAAGCACCTTATTATTCACGCATATAGTACTGCAGCACTGGGATTCAGGTAACCCGCGCTCTACAAAGAGACTAAAACTTTTAACTTTTTCACACTGTTCCATGGAGTGTATCTTATCTTGAACTGAACACTAAATACAAAAAGAGACTTTAACCATAAGCCTCCATTATTTGACAAGCGACACCTAGTGGCCAAGTCCCTGGATTGCATATGTCTCCATACCTTACAGAGTTATTCACATCTATTCAGATTGGACGTTTCTATAGGTGACATTTTTGCATTATTTTTAGCCGTTTTGTTATATATATATGACCACCTCTGTTTTTTCTAGCACCTATTGTGATTTTTTACCAGATGCGCACCTGGTTTATCTATTTTATGGTTATCTATTTCTATGCATTTGCATTTTTATATGTGATTAGCCGGTTTTATCCAATAAATTTATACCCTTCACCTTTAATCTCCCAAGGCTCTGTGTAGTGAGTGCACACTCATATTTCCTTCTCTTACCTATTTTAGGGGGTCGGGCACCCCCGGTTTTGAGATTGCTGCACCCGTCACAATCTATCCTGGGTGAGAGCCAAGTGATTTCTTGTTTATAATTTTTGTAATGATAGTCTATGCTGTTGCACTGCGACATGTGACATGCTGCGATGCGACAGCCGCAGAAAAATCTATCTTGGAGGGATTTTTTGCAACTGTCGTCTCGCAGTCGCAGTATGTCACACGTCGCAGTGCGACACCATAGCCTATCATTGTAAAAATTATTGAGACAAAATGTCACGCGAAACATGTTATCCTGTAGGCCTAGCATTAAAGGGGTAGGGTGCTATGGAGGTCACTGTTAAAGAGGCGTTCACTGTGGATGTTACTGTTAAGGGGGCAGGGGCCACTATTAAAGGGGAAACTGCTCTGGAGGTCACTGTTAAGGCAGCAGGGTACTGCGCGGTCACTGTTAAGGCAGCGGGGTACTGTAGAGGTTTTTGAAGAGATCAGATTTTTAAAGAGAAGGCACGCGCCGTGCCAGCGCTGTCTCCTCTTCATTGTTTACCTGCTCTCCGTCGCATCTGCAGCGATGAGCAGGTGTAATTACACCCAAGCCATCCCATTCATTTCAATGGGATGGCTCATTCCTATACAAGTGTAATTACACCTGCTTACCATTGCAGATGCGATGGCCAGCAGGTAAACAATGAAGAGGAGGCAGCGCTGGCACAGTACGTGCCTTCTCTTTAAAAAGCTGATCGGCGAGGGTGCCAGGTGTCGGACCCCCGCTGATCTGATATTGATGACCTATCCTAAGGATAGAAACACAAGGGGGGGGTGTTAAGGGTTAATAAGCATGGTTGATCCGAGCATGCATGCTGGGCCCGCACTCCCTGGATTCTATGTGGCTGTTGTGACCCATAGCAGGTAGGATTTAGCGTTAGGACCACTCATAGAGGCAGCCTTGACGTGGCGAGTGGCTTATTACTTTTTGATTAAAATGTACACCAATGACCTCTGATAGTTTCTAGCATAGAGGCAGGGCAGAGTGCTGGTTGCAGAGTGCTGTTGCATTTTTGCATTTGTATCTATCCTAAGGATAGGTCATCAATAAATGTAACTTGGACAACCCCTTTAAATGAAATAAATTAAATATACCTGTGAGAAGCCGGGTCCTTCTGCTAGTATTATATAAAATTGAGTGTATGTACTGTATGTATGTATGTGTGTATGTCTGCTAAAGAAATCCGCACCATCGCATTTACAATCACGAAATTTGCACAGCTGCCTCCTGTGACTCGGGAACATCATAGACTATGTTTTGAGTGGAAATTTTCACCCCGCGCTTTCCAATTATTTGCCAAAAAATACACTTAGTAACCTAACCACAAACTACAGGAGCCATTGTCTGTTGGCTGTGGTGGCAGTTAGCCTGGATATTCATCAGGTTGCACATAGCAACCGATCACAGCTCAGCTTCTATTTTACTACAGGTCATTAATATGAGCTCTGAGTGGGTGGGGTGTTGTGGAGATCACTGTTAAAGGAGCGGACTGCTGTGAAGGTCAAAGTTAAAGAGAACCTGTCACCAGGAAATTCACTGATAAACCAGGCACACTGCCTTGTAGGGCTCACTCTGCTGAATATAATTATACCTTTCACTTGGTGATCTGTTGCTTTATTGTCGAGAAATAGTACTTTTAATCCATATGCTAATGAGCTGATTGGAGTCCAGTAGTTAATATGAGTCCAGCATTTTTTCTATTCAGAGCTGTAGCCACTCCCCTATTCACGTCTTCAGTTGTAAAAGGGGCGTGGTTTAAAAAAAATGACCTGCATTATAGCCAATACAAGGCTTGCTGCCTTTCACTTTAAAGCCTAACTGCCATACCTGACATGTCCCTTATCAGCCATCATGTGTTTATCACCCCATGAACAAACTAGCCCTTATTATAATTACTAACTTCAATAGTATATTCCTCCCCTTTTTTAATATAATACCTTAGCATTCCCTGTTATTCATTTTCCCTCTAATTATTAAAATGAATAAATGAATGATGTAATAAACCACGCCCCTTTTGCAACTGAAGAAGTTAATAGGGGAGGGGCTACAGCTCTGAATAGAAAAAACACTGGACTCAAATCAGCTCATTAGCATATGGATTAAAAGTACTTTTTCTCCACAATAAAGCACCAGATCACCAAGTAAAAGGTATTATTATATTCAGCAGAGTGAGCCCTATAACGCAGCATGCCTGCTTTATCAGTGAATTTCCTGGTGACAGGTTCCCTTTAAGGGGCTGGGCCAGTGTCGGACTGGGATGCCTAGGGCCCACCAGTAAAATTTATTTTGGACCACCGTACAGACACATTCAAATATTACCTGCTCATACAGCAAGATGCTACCAGATGATTGAATATGGTAGTCCCTGCAGCAGCTTTGGGAAGGTAGGTCCTGGGAAGAAGAGGATACTGACATCTCAGCTCTGATCGTGTCTATAATAATAAACTGGGGAGTTTCTTTATTATCAAGTGTTTTATATGAACATAGGCTGGTTGAGGTGCTTTGAATATTGAATATATGTAGGTGGTGCAGTAGGTCCACTGTGTTATGTGCAACTTGTGCAGGGGGTGGGAGACTAGGTGCCCACCTTGCTCAGGGGCCTACCGGAGGATTCACTTGTACCCCTGTGGGCCATTCTGAGCCTGGGGTGGTCTACTGCGGAAGTCACATTTTAAGGAGGTGGGGCACTGGGGGGGGGGGGTTATGACGCAACTTTGTCCTCTGTCCCCTAGGTATGTCATCATAGTCCATGATGAGAAGCTATGCCACTGCCGTTGCAGTAAGCACTATATATATCTGCTTCAACCTGCCGCTAATTGGCTGAAGTCATTACACCATGTAACTATTTTAGCCAATCAGACAAGAAGTGACTTTTATATATTGGTATGATAACTGCATGTCCTTGTGGGTAGAAAAGATTTTAACCACTGCTCATTGCTAAAAAATCCCCTCCATCTATTCTTTTTCATATTAAGAGCATATTGATAAATTAACATCTTGACTATACAGGTAATTTGATAAACTAATTGAGAATAAAACCTTTACCATGAGAAGTGAGACTCTATGCTTTTGTCTCCTGTCTCCTTGTAGATTTGCTTTAGGCAGATGGCAGATCCCCAGCTCTATGCCAAGAAAGGCTTGAAGAAATCGAACACTATACTTAACGTGAAACAATAGTTGCAGATTAGAACTTCTTAAAAAAAATGTGATGACTGACGAGTGACACTGGCATATAGGGAGAAAAGGGACAACAAATGATGGATAAATCAATCAGCAGCGAGAGTATGGTACTGTCATAGTAATGAGGCCGCTCTAGTGATCAGATCAGATTCTGTGGTGAGGAATGCAGACACTTGACATGCAGTAGAACTGAATTGATTGCCAGGCCTAGTTTATGCTGCTGGGTAACATAAAAATGACCTACTTTCTGGCTGTATGGAACTTTTATCCATGCCTTCAAATCTGTAATGAATAATGATCGTTCCCAGCTTTATGATCTACATCGCTTTTATTAAATAGAAGAAAAACAGAAACAACCCACTCATGACCTCGAATCTGGCTGCCAACATACTTTAAGGCCTCCCTAGCTGTTTTCACTATCCATACTGTATCTGTAGTGCTAAGCATCTTATAACTAAGGATTTAGGCAGATAGACACTGAACACAGCAGCTTTATAGCTAAATCAATAAGACTGCATCACCCCCTGCTATCTGTGCTTTATTCCTTCCCCTATTGATCTTCTTTGTTATGGGATTCTTTTGGCCGAATCTATTCGAATCCGTTACTTACCAGTTTATCGCCTTTGGTTCCTTAAATATCATTATTTCATTATTGTCAGTGCTTTCACAATAAAATGGCTGCCAGACTGCAACGCTTAGAAAAACGTTGCTGGAACATGACTGAGGCATTAAATCTCATTTTATTAGGACGGCTCTCTCATATGCAAATGCTTGATTACATGCAGGTAAAGTCGTCACCAGCAAAATGATATGTGTATCATTTATCTGTAAAGGGACTTTCATTTGCACATCTGTTCACTAAAGGTGCATTTACACAATCTGAGGAGCAGCAGATTGTCCAGAAGGAAGCGTTCCTTCCCAACAGTTGGTTGCTCATTTAGTGGGGGTGAAGTGCTGCCTTTACATGCAGTGATCACCTCCACAGTATTAGGATGAGTGAGCACTGCTACTATTGCTTGTACCAAGGTTGCCAACCGTCCCGAAATTTCTGGACAGTCCGTAAAAATAGGCGAGTTTTCCTGTTTCCAAGAACAAAAATAGATGTGTCCATAATTTTCCTGGTGGTTCTTTACTAGATTATTTTGGTGGTAATTTGCATCAATTTACAGTTCACAGTAAATGGTGCTAATGAGTTCTTATCAGTATATTGAGCCATAGACATGTATTACTTATAATATTTATCATTATGATTTACCATTTTGTCCGTAAAAATTGTTGACTGTCCGTGATTGTCCATATAAAATCTTTGCTCCTGGGCTATTTAGACAGCACAGTCTGCTGCCCGGATATGATGATTGAGGTGTCCGCACCTTGGTTCATTTCACCCAATGATCAATCGTTTCCCTCATTCATCGGGTAATCTGTGGCACCTATAGAGGGGCAGATTATTGGGAACAAGCGTTCATAGGAACATTCGCTAGCGATAATTGGCCCCATTTATAGGCAAGAAAAGCAGACTTTGGGCATCAAAGTGTCAAAGCAGGTAGTGGTAAGAGTTGACGCTCAATGGTTGTTGTTTTTTTTCAGTGATCCTGGTAAATATGCTTATTTCGATTACTTTCCCATTCAAAGACACGTCTATTTCCAACATGTCCACTGAGGATACTGTGTGCCTCTGTCCCTTAACACGTGTTAGACCTTCATGGTGCAAAGATACAGTACATAACCCCGGCACTGTATGTGAGCCTCAGGTGTGTGGTATAAATGAGATCCTTGGAGTAACTCACTTCTGGGTGACCGTGCAATCTGCAGATGAGGTTGAAAAAAGTCAGTAAGGTCTCGGCTAGAAAACACAAAGTGCTCCTACTGAACTTAGATTGTGTTAAATGAATCTCATCTTTCAAGTCTGGCTCCCATTACAATGCATTGCAGTTCAAAAGAAGGATAGTCTGTGAGATAAATGCAGGAAGGAGAGAGGAAAATAAGTATGAGGACAGGCTGAAGAGAGAAAATGTCATTGCCTGATTACAGGAGAGCCAGCTGTGACGGAGGAAAGCTGAAATAATACAGAGCGGTATACACAATGGCAGCTTTGGCTTTGTCACGCAACTATATTTTATGGCCGTGTTTCAATTATGCCACTTTTTCTTCTCCATTACAAGCATATTCAGATTTAACTTATTGCATTCCTAAATCACGCTTATTGCGAACAACAAATTCCTACCAACTGATGCAGGAGAGAGAAGAGACACATAATAATCAAATGTCCTGCACGAGCCGAAACTACATTTCCTTCTTCACAAAAGCAAATCTTTATGAAATATTTATCTGCCCTTTGTTTCGTATCTCCTTCCAGCCTTCTTTTTTTCCCCTTATTTTTCTCTATTTCTTATCGCTGCTCTGAGTGTGCGTCTCTCAGGTGCTTCAGTAGATGCCAAGATATCTAGCATTTTACTTGTTCAGCCTCTTTTCTGACTCTCAGTGCTCGGAGCCTTCACCTTCTATGGATCTTGCTCGTCCGGTTACAGTATACACCAGTGCAGCCACACATTTGGAGCCAGACAAGCCACTAAATATTTTACCTGCTTAATACAATCGGAAATGAACAGAGTACATAGATGAGAATACTTCCATAAATTTATAAATTTAATACAGTCAATTGAAATTGAACTGTAAAAACGTCAGCAATGCTTACTTCAATAGGCTTCAAGTGTAGGCTTCAAAAACCAATGCACATAAATAGATCTCACTCCCCCCCCTCCCCCTCCTCCTTCACTTCCAAATTTTCCCCAATTTCAGTGATTGCACATATACAGTTAATTCTGAGCATTTGAAGTGACTGGGATTGTGGTTTAGCTTTGGAAATTGCGCAGGCAGCTCTGCTAGGCTTGAGATAACATCAGCCTCAAGCTCTTGTCTGGCTTCCCATGTTTGCTCACCTCTAACCCATATTAACAACCAGGCATGGAATGCTTTCTGCATGGCTCATTGAAGGATATTACGTGCAGGTAGTGAGACATGGCAGCTGTATTCAGAGTCAGGAGCCAGTAATGTTTTAATAATCCAGCATGTGCGTAGTCATGCTCGCTGCCGCCTTGTGCGTGCTATATTCTGGGAGTGGGATACTTGTGAACGTCGCAGTTAGACACAGTATATTTATAGCTCTTGGGAATAAGGAAAGTGAAACACTGAAACAATATGTTATCAGGTGGCAGCAGATGAAATGTCATTTTCAATGAGCTAGGGAGGGGAGAATTGTATTGCTGCTATCAAGAAGACATCAGAACTGTAGGTGACTGATATAACTGAAATGTTTACCGAGATTCTCAGATCCTTCTACTTTTCCGATGATAAAAAAGAGCAAATGTCAAAAAAAATCCTCAAGACTGCAATGCATATTCTGTTCATTCTTGCTTAAATAAGTTGTGCATTCAGTTGGTAAGACGGTTGTAGCAGAGCTCAGTTTGTCGGTTGGCACTCAGAGGGTAAAATGTATCTACCTATGGACTTGGGGCCCCTGCACACAATCCTATAGCCAGGGGCATAGCTAAAGGCTCATGGGCCCTGGTGCAAGAGTTCATCTTGGGCCCCCTTCCCTTTGTGGCAAGGTGTAACTTGAAGATTCTGGGTCCCTGTGCAAAATCTATAAGGCCCCTTTCACACGGGCGAGTTTTCCGCGCGGGTGCAATGCGTGAGGAGGACGCATTGCACCCGCACTGAATCCGGACCCATTCATTTCTATGGGGCTGTGCACATGAGCGGTGATTTTCACGCATCACTTCTGCGTTGCGTGAAAATCGCAGCATGTTCTATATTCTGCGTTTTTCACGCAACGCAGGCCCCATAGAAGTGAATGAGGCTGCGGGAAAATCGCAAGCATCCGCAACCAAGTGCGGATGCGTTGCGATTTTCCCGCATTGTTGCTTAGCAACGGGACCCAATCTCTATTATTTCCCCTTTTAACATGGTTATAAGGGGAAATAATAGCATTCTTAATAAAGAATGCATTGTTAAATGATGAGGAAGGGGTTAAAAATAATAAAAGTTAATTTACCTTAGCCACTTGATTGCGTAGTCGCGATCTGTCCTCTCTTTCCCTGCAGCATCTATGATCTAAAGGACCTGTGATGACGTCACATCACATGGCCCAATCACATGCTCCATCACTATGGTGATGGAGCATGTGATTGGGCCATGTGATGCTGTGACATCATCACAGGTCCTTTTCCTACAAGCAAGCTAACGGAGAGGATGCCGGGCTTCGCGATCAAATGGAACAGGTATGTTAATATTAGTTTATTATTTTTAACCCATTCAGCACCGGGTTCAACATTAGGAAGATGGTCAAGGGTATTATTTCACATTATAACTATGTTATTATGTGAAATAATACCAGCGGGACAATTTCTGACCCGAACATGCACTTCTGTGAAGAAGTGCAGGTTCGGGTCTGGGTACCAAAAGTGCCGATTTTTCTCCCGCGCGTGCAAAACGCATGACAGCGCTTTGCACTCGCAGGGAAAAATCGCTGCGATTCCCGCAACGCACCCGCACTGTTTGACGGAGTGCACCCGCAACGCCCGTGTGAAAGAGGCCTTACAAAGCCCTCCCAGTGTGCACTTTCTATAATACCAGCGTGGTGATATGAGGCACAAGGGTCTTTGGCCCCCCTCAGGCTCCTGGGCCTGATAGCAACTACTACCTCTGCACCACCTATAGCTACGCCCCTGCCTATAGCAGTTCAGTACATCTGTTCAGTTTTACAGAGCCCTTAAAAGGGTTGCCCAGCGAATAAAAATGTATATATAAAAAATATGCTGACCTGACTGATCCCTTGCTGCTCGTGTTGCGCTGCTCTCTGCTTCTTGGTTCCCTCTCAACACACGAGAATCACTGGCCACAGCGGTGACCGATCTCAGCCCGTGATTAGCTTAGCAGGCATTTCCAATGTGTCCAGAGGGAACACTTTCCAAAAAGAAATTTGGGACTCTGATGCCACCAGATGTAAGGTAGCTATCCTATAATTCAAGTCTGAACTTTTTAAACAGACTTTAAGGCAAACTTGGATAATAGCTAAGCCATACCTCACAGCTTATAAAAAGCACGAGGGAACAGCTATGGTGTGCTACTTGTCGCATGGCAAAATTATTTTACAATAAACCAAGCCTCTAACTTAGCCCAATGCATAGGCGTAGCTATAGGGGGTGCAGAGATACCAGTCGCTACCGGGCCCAGGAGCCTAAGGGGGCCCAAAGACCCTTGTGCTGCATAAGAATTAACACAAACCACTGAGGGAAGGGGGGGCCCACGCTGAACTCTTGCACCAGGGCCCATGAGCCGTTAGCTACGCCCCTGGCCCAATGCCTATACACACCCAATCCCACCCAGTCCCCTTGGTGCCCCTAGACATTAATTATTCCCCTTTAGTGGCCCACACTGTAGTTATTCCCACCTAGTGCCAACTTCACAGTAGTGATGCTTCCATACTGTCCCTACACAGTATTGATGCTACTTTAGTACCCCTAGAAAGTAGTTAAGCCCCTCTTTTTCCCTCACACAGTAGTTATTCTCCCTTACTGCCCCACACTGTAGAATGCTTCCTTAGCATCCCCATCACAGTAATAATGGCCCCAAAGTTATGTCCAGCAGCAGGTACAATATCGTTACATCATTTTAACTGATGAGCTGAGCAACAGAGCACACAGATCGATTCCCCAGCCGAGAAATGATCCTCGGCCTGTCACTCTCCTCCACAGATCAGCAGATGCAATGACATCACAGCATTGCACCTGCTGCTGTGCACAAGCAGTGTCATGGTGGAGCAGGGAGTCAGGGTAAGACTGGGGTTCCTTGGGCCCACCACAGGAAATTATTCTCGCAGCCCAAACGTCATATTATCAATAAATTCTGATAGATTTTAATTCAAAGAAATAGACTCTATTGGCAAGTTATTGACTCCAAGCGCAGGTGTTTTTTCAGAGCCTTTGGGGCCCACAATGGTGTTGGTCTGATGCTGCAGGGAGCTAATGGCTTCCTTCTTCACTGCTGCATTCAACTGTATGTGTGTCCTTAGGTTTCAGATACAGTTGAACTCGAGACAAACCTCAACCATCCCAGGACTACGGGACTGGGCTAAGCCAGTACCTCATCTGTATTGCCCCTAATCAGTGCAAAGCGGAGAGAACTAGCTTAACTGGATAAGAGGCCTTCATCAGGAATTGGCAGAGCACCTAGTAGGCATAAGGAGTTCTGAGGAGTATTTACTGGCCTATAAGACTCCTTATGCCATAAGGAGAAATGGTACCCATGAATCGAGAAGTTTTTTTTAAGTTCACATGGAATCCAACTAAAATTGGGCCATCTACTACCAGATACCATATTATCCCTTAAAAGCTGAGGCTGTGCCATGTGCATGAGGCCTAAATTACTATGTCACGTCAAATTATTTTTTTCCATAACACTGTAGGTTAAAATACAGCAGTATAATTTCGGACCCTGAATTCAGCAGTGTTCAGTATATGCTGCATATTTCTCTTTGTATTGCCATGTACTTTGATGTAACATATTTCATATACTGATGAGAAATAAAGAAAGGCCTGAATTCAGCCTCATTCCCCAAAAGTTACTAAACAGCCAACTTTTCTGGATTAGTCTATTTAACACATCATTTAACACAATGGTGCTAAATGTAATGTGAACACGATGTTATGTACTTGAATAATACAGCTGGCAATTCCTCAGGGATTCTGATAATAGGCCCAGAGAGGAACAAGCTAGATCGATGAGCTAAGGATGAGAAAACGTGTCCAGGTTGAAATCTAACTATGTGCGTGTATGATCGTGTAAGGTTTATTACAGCTGTCAGCAAAATATTCACTGTTCTTATGTATTGATGTGACTGCAGAATAAATGCATCTTAAAAAGTCTTGACCCATTTAAACTCCCAAACCAAAAGTTTTCTAAATAAATTCTTGGTAGTAAATGTGCAAAAAACTTCACATTGTAATTAACCATTACCTCCCCAATCTGTGGTTCTCTGCTGTGGTTGTTGTCAGAGCTTACTTGAAATTACAGTATTGTAGCTGCTAGAGGTCGAATAGTTGGGGACCACTGTTTTAAGATGTCCTTCAGAAAGGCTAATAAAACTTTTTACTTGCACTATTAGGCTACTTTCACACTTGCGTTTTCCCTTTCCGCTATTGAAAATCGTCTTAGGATCTCAATCGTGGGGGAAAACGCTTACGTTTTGTCTCCATTCATTGTCAATGGGGACAAAACTGAACTCGGCGAAAAGGAATGCACCAAAATGCATTCAGTTCTGTTTGGTTGCGCTCCCATCGCGGACAGAAAAATGCTGCAAGCAAGACATGATAGAAAACGGATCTGTCCCCCATTGACTTTTAATGCTGTTTATGACAATCCATCTTGGCTATTTTAAAGATAATACAACCGGATCCATTCATAACAGATGCATACAGTTTTATTATCATGACGGAGGTGTTTTTGCTGATCCATGACAGATCCAGCAAAAACCCTGGTGTAAAAGTAGCCTTAGACGCAGAGCTGGTACAGTCCATTGATACATAGATCCCTACCATTATACTTGCTGTATGGACTGCCAGAAAGGGGCAAATTGCCCCCAACCCTAAATCCCAGGTTTCTCTGGGTTTTCTTTCACATGGACTCTTGTAAAGCTTCACTCGAAAATTACTTCTGGATACAACAATTGCGTGTATTGCTGCAGAGCCTATAAGATTACCCACTCATACCATGCAGGAGCTGTCCACAGAACACCAGTTCTGAATTACAAAGATCAGCAACCACATTGAATATGTTCAGATAGTTATAATGGCAGTTTAAACTGACAGCTCCTGCGAGGTAGCTGCAGAAAATGTAAAATTTCCTGTAGGTTACAATAGGATCACTACTATGCCCCAAACATTTTGCAGGTCACGAGTCACATTCATTTACAACAGGTGATACTGAGCGGCGCTCTGGTATTAGAAGGCCAAATATCTATTAACGCTTTGATCAATTTTGAACTATATGTCTTTAATCTAGTGTTACATGCCAGTCATATAATTTTGAAATGGGTTCAAGTTATATGACCTTCACAGTCCCTCTAAGGCCCAATAGAATTTTTAGCTGCCAGCAGGTGGGAAGCCAAATTGAGGAGGCAAGTGAGCCAAGCTACTGGTGGGGGAACATTGCATTTGGATATTGCTAGTATTGCAGTAGAATAAATGTAGTTTTAAAAACTAGACCTTGACTTCGACATATATAAAACTACCCCGCACCTCAGTCATAAGTGGTGCAGCATGCATACATTACTTCCAGTCCATACAGTCAGGTCTTTCATGAGGATTAGTCAGTCCAGATGATAGCCTAAGGTGTCTGATGGAGCATGACTTTTGGATGGAAGATATAAAAAAACTTTCTGTATTGATATCTCTTTGTGCAATCAACTGGACACTCATAACCAAAAGGCTGGAAGGTCCTAGTGTACATTAAGTAGGGGACCAACATCCTTTGGGACCAATCAGCGCTTATATGTAAAGAGAAGTCAAAAATTAGGGGCAAAGTAGATATATGTCTTTGGCTTAATAAGGGGTTGTTCCACCGCTGTATGTTGTAGCTGCTAAAACCTGATATAATAGTTAACATTTTTTAAAAGGCTGTTTTCATCATAATTACACCTATCTGCAAATATGTAATGAAATGACATCAAAGGATGACTGTGATCTTTTGATCTTTCCATAACTAGCTGCAAAGCATTTCCAGTGACGCGGGTGTCTTAAATGAAATAAGAGAAAGGTTAGATAATTCCTATCATTACTGGTATAAAGAGGTAAATTAGATAGATAGATAGATAGATAGATAGAATAGATAGAAATCAGGCCTTGCTCGAGAAACGCCTCATTGTGTGGGGCTGAAATATTGCGGTTGGAGTGATTAAAAGCGGGTCCACCAGCCTTCACCTTACTTGGAGTGCTGCATCTTGTTTGTCTTTTAGATAGATAGACTGTAGATTCTCCTTAAAGAGACCGGTCTTGTATGGAGACTTACTGGAAGTGCTCCATGGTATGGAGACTTATTGGCAATGATAGATGGGAAATTAATATGCAAACAGGTATCTCCCAAAAAAGAGGACTATCTCACCCACGCCACCTATTGGAAGTCAAGATTCAAATTTCCAACAAGCTTTGGAATTTGACAAGGGAATATAGCCAATCTAGATATCCATCTGTAGACAGCTGTTTCGGGGTGCTTGCTCCTCGTCAGTATGGAGTAGGATTATGGCTGGCTCAGTGTGATGCCTTGGACGCGGCTTAGGCATAGGCAGACATTTTATTACGATGGCTTTAGGCAACAGATGTTTCCTTTTATATGCTCTCACGCTTCAGTTCAGTCTTCTGTCTTTCTACTGGGGAAATCATGAACATTGAAATGATAATACAATAGAGACATCCTATGTGTATATGTGTACTTGTTCACTGCAGAAAATCCTCACAATTGAAGCCTTGAATTTCCGTAACCTACACAAATGATTCAATCATTGCCTTAATCTTCCAGTCCGAGAGAGCAGTCTGACCACTCTGTATAACGTGTTTTATCTAATGCCTTGCTCCCCAGCATGCTTGTGGGTGGTAAACTCTGTATCATCTGACACAAGCTGTCCATGGGCTCGAAATAAATGCACAGACAGCTCCAAAACTGTGTCAATAAATGGCAGATAGAGGACTAGAAAATGCACACAGCGCCTGTGCTCAAACTATTTCTCCAACAATAGCACGCGGCACTTGCATTTTCTATACAATGGCTAGTATACTGTTAGATTTCCTAGAGGAATTGATTTTTTTTTTGAAACGGAGGAAGTATGGTGTGTTAAATTTGTGACCTGAAACAAGGCAGAAAGAAAAAGAAAAAAGGCAAAGTTACTCAGTGGGGAATATTTTGCAACACCCATTTCATTTGTGTAGATGCCGCTGTTTCAGATCCATCATCATATAAAACGGTTATCTCTCAGGATCGTGTTTCTTGGCGATACATCAGTCTTACCCATAGTGTTCCCTGTGGAGACACAAATCATGCTGTGATTTTAGTGAATTGCAGTACAAAGATTTTTGCGTCCTTCTACACGGAGGGATGGTTAATTACACGTAGTGCCCTAATTATCAACCTGTAATTGTATGTGAACTTACTGAATGATTTAGTGGATGCATGGCTAATGAGAAGACCCACTTGCGCTGACTTTAATACGTATCCCCTATGACTTTAGATGCTCTCTTTTGTGAAGTACTGCACTATGGAAAGCATTTATTCCATTTGAACATTGATTCTGATTTATGGAAGCAACTGTAGGTTCAAATGCTTAGCAATACACAGACTAATAAAAAACCATAGGCCTAAGCAAGACCATCTGGATTGGAAAGTGGCTTTCTGAGAGCGCAGACAGTTGATAGTGCAAATACTGTGAGTCCGCACAAGCTGTCTGCGTATTACCATAGATTTCCATTCAATTTCTTCTTTTAGGAAGCAGGAAATTAGCGTGATGTTTTCTAAAGGCTCAAAATAAAACCCATTAAAAAGAACAGATGAAAGGCATTGGGTGTTTGAATGATTCCATAAATTTAATCTACATTTCAATAGTCTGTCACCTTGTAAACAAGTGGCAAGATATGGCTGCACTTATAACACAAGAGGTTTTGCCCCAAAAAATCCACACAAACTTTTACTTCTTTTCAACTGCAGAAACACCCCACCAGCGGGCATGGATAATGAAACATTGTAAAACAGGTCTGGCAGCCAAAAAAGGGTTAATGGCTTCATATACAGATGGCTGTAGCGATCCTATCCTTACACTAGGCATAGATGGCTTTTTCTTTTTCTACCAACCTACAGTAGAACTCCCACAAACATTTTAATCTCTAACCTGTTAGAGGGAAATGATGTAATCTGTAGTAAATTTGATATTCTCATCAGTGGCTACATTTGTGAGCTATCCCCTTCCTTCTGATCCTCAGCTGTGTCATGTGACCAGCTCTCTGATCTCCAACTGACACAGGACAGGAAGTCAGTTCCTTCTTTATTCATTCCCATGAGACTGAGAGTCTGGCTCCCATAGGAATACATAGAGAAACTGACTTCCTGTCCACACATAAGATGCTGTGTTATTTGGAAAGTCTGATTGCTGGTCACATGACACAGCTGAGAAACAGAAGGGAGGGGATAACTCACAAATACACTGGTAAGAAGATTACCTTCAGTAAAATTTAAATCAAGTACCTTTGTAACAGGTCAGAGAATAAAACTTTTTGTGGGAGTGCTTCTTTAATGCAAGGGTCACTTCACTGAGTAGAATCCAGACCTCAATCAGTCTAACCCAATCTTCTGTGGGCACAGCCTCTCTCAGGAGGAGTAGTATCTGGGGTGTTAGACCTACTACACAGAATCTTTTCAGGACTATAACCCTAACACTGAAATGGCAGTAACAGCACCCTTTTATTACCAACACTCTTACCCCTGAAGCATCCCTGGCAACCATGCCCCACATGCTTACCATTGCTGTGCTGAACGCGGAAGCCTCCCATATGCATTGGCAGATGAGACTGACCTTTTCCCCACTGCCTGTGCTGAACAGAGAGATAAGTATCATTTTATTAAAGGAAAACCACTGTCATATAATTAGCAAATCACATTTCCACCAATAAAACTGAATAACATAAATACATTGCATTGCGGGGTATATAACATTAGAGGAGGGACCTCTCCCCACTCCCAACTTGCAGTAATACATGACTGTACATACTTATCTTGTGTCCACCTATACCTTTGCACGAATTTTGATTAAGGACTCCAATTTCTCACAAAAAAAATTCAATACAATATTATAACTAGTGTTGAGCGCGAATATTCGAATAGCGAATTTTTTTAGCGAATATCGGCACTTCGCTAATTCGCGAATATTTCGAATATAGCGCTATAAATTCGCTATTTCGAATATTCGTTTTTTTTTGTTTTTTTTTGTTATATTTTTTTCTTTCCCACTTCCCAAAAGTAGTTCTTACCTGTCCTGAGGATTCCTGGCTTCCTGGCTGCTCTAGTCAGTGCCCATTGCCGCTTCTGCCGACTTCCGTGCTCATGGAGCGTCCCCAACCATGGGAACGTCTCCATATACTAAAATGTACTGTCGGATTTGAGGAATTACGTTGAAATCGCAATGCGATTAATTCAAGTTATATTAATCGCATTGCGATTACAACTTAGTACTGCTCTATCTTACATAGGCTAGAATTAACGAATATGGAATATAGCACTAGCAGTGCTAAGTTGAAATCACTATGCGATTACTTCAAGTTAAATTAATCGCATTGCGAATTCAACTTAGCAGTGCTGCTATATTCCATATTCGTTAACTTCGTTCATTCTAGCAAGCTGACCCATTATAAACCCAGCTCTAAGTTGAAATCGCAATGCGATTAATATAACTTGAATTAATCGCATTGCGATTTCAACGTAATTCCTTAAATCCGACAGTACATTTTAGTATATGGAGACGTTCCCATGGTGATGGGGACGCTCCATGAGCAAGGAACTTTATGGTTGGCTTGGTAGAATTAGCGAATAGTGAATATGACGAATGTATTCGTCATATTCTCAAAACGAAGATAACGGAGTATTCTACATCTTCGCTTTAGCAACCTATTCGTCAACTCGCTAATTCTAGCAATCAAATAGGAAGGTTGACTATAGAGACAGCTGTGTTAAATTCGCTATGCGATTTTTTTTTTTTTTAATAGAATAATTATATTACTTGATATAATTATTATAATTATTCTATTTATTAAAAAAATATATAAATAATCGCATAGCGAATTAAACACAGTTGTCTCTATAGTCAACCTTCCTATTTGATTGCTAGAATTAGCGAAGTTGACGAATAGGTTGCTAAAACGAAGATGTAGAATACTTCGTTATCTTCGTTTTGAGGAATATGACGAATACATTCGTCATATCCGTCATCTTCGCTATAATTCTAGATATGAAACCAATAGGAAAGTAGCCTTAAGTTAAAATCGCAATACGCGATTATTTAAATCGCATATTAATCGCGGTAACTAGAATAATGACGAATATTCGATTTCGACGAATATGAAACGAATATTCATTCGAATATTCGCGAATTTCGTCGAAATCGAATATGGCACCTGCCGCTCATCACTAATTATAACATGGTGGAAAAACCTTTGACAGACTATAGTTTAGATCACGAACACTAGGTGGATAAACATAGACATGGTATATGGCATAGACATCTTGTGACACAGTATCATGATATCAGTCCCCTTCCTTTTTCCTTGTAGATTGAAAGTCCACTCAGGCAGAACCCAGTCTTATTGTATACTAAACCACCACTCAATTAGCCCCTTGTCTATGTGTATTGTGTGTCCATATTTTATATAGCTAAACCTTTCTGTACTTTATGTCTACAGTGCCCTGGATGCTAATGGCATTATAAAATTGTAATAATAACACAGAGATATACATATTTAAATAGTAATGGGGTAAAAAAAAAAAGCATATATAGATATTAAAGGGGTATTCAGTTTTTTTTTTTTTTAATTAATGACCTATCCTCAGGATAGGACATCAATTTCAGATTGGTGGGGGCCTGACTCTCAACACCTCTTCTGATCAGCTGTTTGAAGGGGCTGCTGGGCTTGTGTGAGCGCTGCATTCTCTTCAACATTTACCTGCATGCCGTCTGCATTGTTCTGGTGGGGAAAGGTATAGCTTCTTCTCCTATTCGATTGAACAGCTGTAATGACCCTGCACTAGAATGTAGACAGCATGCAGGTAAAGAATAAAGAGGATGCAGCTCTTGCTCTAGCGCTGCAACCCCTTCAAATAGTTGATTGGTGGGGGTGCCAAGAGTCAGACTAAAGATAGGTTTCATGAAACCAGAACAGCACTTTAAATGTAAGCTTACATTATCAGTTAGTACTGAATATCTAAGAATAGGTGATAGGCTATCCAATCAAGTAGAGGCTCCACTAGGACATGCCACACGTAGCGGTTCGCAGACAGCCAACGCAGCCGCATTGCAGGTGGAAACCGCACCAACAGGTGGCCCTTCTCACGCAGTTTTCAAATTAATTGTTATTGCCATGTGATTAATGACTGTTTAGTACTGAAATCTCACAACAAGACCCTTTTTTATTGTATTCACAAATGAATGTGTCATACACATGAAGGGTTCTATACAAGTCCAGTTACAATGCATCAGAATATACATACATGTAGCCTTTCTGAACTGATGCATTAAATAAATAATAATAACGATAAAATAGCACTTAACACAACAATAGCCATTGAAAATCAAGTGAAAACTCAATGAGACTGTTTATTCAATGAGTTATGAGGGTCATCTTAGAGAGGGCTACATCTGTGTATTTAACAGACTTTTATGTTAGCTGTTTAATTTGTTTTTTAAAGGCCTTTTCTCTCAAACTATTCCACATTTTTTCAAACCAGCAACCAGATCTGGTTTTCATAATGAAGTCCCTACTGACCCGTTGGTGCCATGTTTTCTGCTGTTTTTGTGAACAAAACACGATCTGCAAGGCTGCTGTGTGTGCACCGTTTTTTGTCCGGTGAAATCCCAGCATATTTGTCGGGTAGTGGCCAGATCTCTGCTGGATCCCATTATAGTCAATGGGGCCAGTGAGAATTCTGGTAACATCTAGCAATGCTGGATCCAGACAACTCTAGCAGGCTTTTCTGTGCCAGATAATCCTGCCTCAGAACTGTGTCACAAATGTGAATGTGAACCTATGTTAAAATAGTTCAAAATCTCATATATATATATATATATATATATATATATATGGCCTAATGGGCATAACTACTGTTTGGGCTAAAGGGGGCATTGTATGTGGGGGCACTAAGGAAGCACTCTTGTGAAGGGGGCACAAAGAGGGAATAACTGCTTTATGGGAGTACTAAAAAAGGTATAACTACTGTTTAGGGGCACTAGGAAGGCATAACTACTGTGTGGGAGCACTAAAGAGGCATGACTATTGTGTGGGGGCACTAAAGAAGCATAACTACTGTGTAAGGGTACTAAGGGGGCATTCTACTGTGTTGAAGCACTAAAGAGGCATAAGTACCGTGTTTGGGTACTAAGGGAGAATTTTACTGTATCAGGGCACTAAGTAGGCATTACTACTGTGTGGAGACACTAAGGGGGCATTCTACTGTATGGGAACCCTATAGAGGCATACCTACTGTGTAAGGGTACTAAGGGGGCATTCTACTGTGTGAGGGCACTAAGGGCTCTTTCACACTTGCGTTCTGAGGATCCGGTGGGCACTTCCGTCCAGCCGGATCCGTCAGAACGCAAGTCTGCCATGGTAAGTACTCCGCAGCAGTGTACTTACCTGCGCTGCTGCCGTCGGGTGCTCCTTCATGACGTCACAGGTCCCCCCGGCGCATAGATCAATGCGCCGCCCGGACCTGTGACGTCATGAAGGAGCGCCCGAGGCCGCAGCGCAGGTAAGTACACTGCTACAGAGTACTTACCATGGCAGCCAGGACTTTAGTAGTGTCCTGGCTGCCATGGTAACCGATCGGAGCCCCAGCCTACACTGCCCCGATCGGAACTCCTGCTGCGCATGCGCAGAGCTAAACGTCAAATCCGGTGATGCACCGAAACGACGTTTATCTTAATGCCGGATCCGGATTAATGCACTTCAATGGGCATTAATTCCGGATCCAGCGTTACGGCATGTCTTCCGTATTTTTGGATGGAGACAAATCCGCAGGGTGCTACGGTTTTGTTAACATCCAAAAAACGTTCACATACTGAACGGAAGACATCCTGATGCACCCTGAACGGATTTCTCTCCATTCAGAATGCATTAGGATTATCCTGATCAGTATCTTTTCGCCCTAGAGCCCCGACGACAGATCTCTATGCTGGAAAGTAAAAACGATAGTGTGAAAGAGCCCTGAGAAGGCTAAGAAGACATAACTGCTGTGTAGGGGTACTAAGGGGACATTCTACTGTGTGGGAGCACTAAGGCATAATTATTGTGTAGGGTCACTAAGGGAGCATTCTGTGTGGGGGCACTAAAGAGGCATAACTATTGTATAGGGGCACTAAGGGGCCAGTTTACCATGTAGGGGCACTAAGGGGTGGGCACTCATGAAATTTATTCACTGGGCCCACCAATGTATTAAAACATCCCTGCCTCTTATGTGTATTAGCTAGCTGAACTTATTATATGAATATGTAAAAGCTTTGTTAGGCCCTGCAGCTGCTTTAAAAAAAAGCACTCTCCCATGGATAAACGATCTGTCATATGCTATCACATCCATCTGTAAAGCCCATAGAAACAGAAGGTCAGTAACACAGCCTTGTATGTACATGAAGATTGTAGCAGACTGTTTTACCATTTTATTCAGATCTTTAGCTTTCGTTTTATACAGGTAAAGTACTTTAATAAACCTCAATTATAAAGCAGATCAAACATTGACTGATTCGAAGAGACTGATCATTTTTAGCCTGTACACAAAGAATAAAAAAGCCCATAGAGATCAGAAACCCACTCTGTGTGATGTCGCACCAAGCTGGATTCAGTAGAGACCTCTTATGTTACCTCCATCATCAGACACTCTTTTAATGACACGCTTAAAGGGGTTTTCTAACTTCAGCAAATAGCATTTATCATGTAGAGAAAGTTAATACAAGGCACTTACTAATGTATTGTGATTGTCCATAGTGCTTCCATTGCTGGCTTGATTCATTTTCCATCACATTATACACTGCCTGTATCCTGAGGTTACGACCACCCTGCAATCCAGCACCAGTGGTCGTGCTTGCACACTATAGGACTAAGCTCTGGCCTCTCTGGTAGCCGAGACTGTGGGAGCTCACATAGGCACACGTGCAGCAGCTCCCATCCCAGTCAACTTGTATCTGCGCTGCAGCGGTAGTCATAATCCCTGGAACTGAGCAATATATAATGTGATGGTAAAATTAATCGAACCAAGTAAAGGAGACAGTATGGACAATCACAATACATTAGTAAGTGCCTTGTATTAACTTTCTCTATATGACAAATGCCATTTGCTAAAGTGAGAGAACCCTTTTTACATAGAACAAACACAATGCAATATAAATACTATAGTAGTAACTCTGCCATATTTATCCACTCCGATCCAAATGTCTAACTAGCTCCCTAGTATTTGCTGTAAACCAACCTTCCTGACCTACACTTACAAGGATCAACATTTTCACATCCTGACAAGTAAAACTGTCATATTTCTTCCTACAGGACTAACATGGGATATCCAACCTGCCAAAGATATGGCTTATGCGTTTTCAATACTTCACCCGATCAATTCAGTATTCCACTACAGAGCTTGATGTTAAGGTCAGGGAATACTAAAGTCTTAGCCTGCTCGCCGATGAGGCCCATGTTTTTTACATAAAGAATTAGGGAGATGCTAAAATTGGAGTTTCTTGTTATCGAGACTGAAACTTTATTTCTAGATAAAAAATAATAATCTTACATGTAGTTGGTGAGAAGCATTATGAACCCTTTATTGCGTATGGGATTTATGATCAAGGTCTCACCTACAAGTATCCCTGAGCGACAGCAGGAGAATTACAGAAACGCACACAAAATTTTACAAATGACGTTACTGCCATCTAGTGACCATTTGCAGAAAATTAGTTTGAAAATGAAATAAAAACTGCACCCTTTCAGCCTTTTTTTTTTTTACTTTTGCAATACGAAGTTAACCTTTTTCTTTAAAATTAAGTATTCTTTCTAATTTTATTATACCTAAATTAATGCACTATGACATGTTAAGGTACCTAGATAAGTGACTCTTTAAAGGGGTTGTCTCATCATAGACAATGGGGGCATATTGCTAGGATATGCCCCCATTGTCTTATAGGTGCGGGTCCCACTGCTAGGACCCACACCAATATCGAGAAAGGAGCCCCGCAAGGTGGTGGCTGGAAGACTCCGGTCCGGCCACCACCAAGCCGACTTCCCATAGAAGTGAATGGGAGCGTACAGCACATGCGCGGCCCCTGCTCCTATTAATTTCTATAGGGCCGACGGAAATAGCTGAGCCAGCACTCGGCTATTTTCACCAGCCCCATAGAAAATGAATGGAGGCCGGCTGCGCATGCGCAGTGCGCCCTCCTTCACTTGCGGGGCTCCGTTCTTGATATAGGTGCAGGTTCCAGCGGTGGGAGCCGCGCCTATAAGACAATGGTGGCATATCCTAGCGATATGCCCCCATTGTCCATGATGAGACAACCCCTTTAAGCCTCCTAGACAATGTGCTTGTACATAAACCACAAAAAAGCCTGATCTTCTTCCCTGTATTCAGCTAGTTTTCATGAAAGCAGAGTATTATCCGTATTTCAAACAAACTGTAAGGCCCCTTGCAGACGAGCGTGACGGATTAGGTCCGGATGCGTTTCGGATGTGTTCAGTGAAAAATGCACGATTTTGCAAGCAAGTTCAGTCAGTTTTGTCTGCGATTACGTTCAGTTGTTCAGTTATTTTAGCGCGGGTGCAATGCGCATTGATGCGTTTTTCACGTGCGTGATAAAAAAACTGAAGATTTACAAACAACATCTCTTAGCAGCCATCAGTGAAAAATGCATCGCATCCACACTTTCTTGCGGATGCGATACGATTTTCACGCAGCCCCATTCACTTCTATGGGGCTAGGGCTGCATGAAAAACGCAGAATATAGAACATGCTGCGATTTTCCCGCAGCGCAGAAGTGATGCGTGAAAGACAGTGCTCATGTACACAGACCCATTGAAATGAATAGGTCCGGATTCAGTGCGGGCGCAATGCATTCGCATCACGCATTGCACCCATGCGGAAAACTCACTTGTATGAAAGGGGCCTAAAGGATTTTGGCCCCGGCTTTATGCAATCAACGCTGTGCCACCCAAAGAGACTTGATGCAGTGTCTCAGCCCACTCCTCAGAGAACACAAGGCAGGCGCTATTTTAGGAATATATAATGAATTACTGAGGACACATGTACTCAATTATGTTATAAATGCATGAGCAGCTGGTCATTGGCAAAATGACTTGATTAAAGAGCTCAGCTCTTCTACAAAAAAAAATAAAAAATTGGGAGGAAAATACATTACTCAAACAAAAGTTGAATATATTTGCAATGACAAAAAACGAATACAAAGGCTTTGTGCTATACTTTATTCACATAGTGAGATGGTTCATCTTTCTGGAGGAAATACCTCTTTGCATATATACTCATTAGTAACATGGTTGCTTGCAATTAAAAGATTCTGCCAGAATGATTTAAAATGGCTGCCAGCAACCTGTCCTAGAATGTAAGCAGGACTGGATGAACCACCTACAGAACTCCCTAGGAGGCGAGGGGTTGGTGCTTCACTACACACCACACTCTGGAACTGGCATATACTACATATTGGTGATCCTGTCAGGCTGCTCAGCCATTATGGCATATCATAGGTAGGATCACATCATTAACATCTATTGCAGAGCAGCGTAGTATGTAGTGAAGTCCCAACCTCTCAAAGATGAATCTACCTTTGTCATAAAACTCTTGGTTGGTCTGCTGTACAAAAAATATTACTTTATTACTTACATCTTTTGTATCAATATTACAAGTATTCCACCCTCTAGACTAGGAACTAGGAACTGTACCTCCAATGGAAGTCTGCTATGTATTATCTTACATATAGCATCCAGTAGGAAACATCACCCATAGGTTCCCAAAAAATGTATACAGTGTAGTTGGAGAATACGCCCAACATACACCTCTGATGTGTAGAAAAACAAGATGTAAACCCAGCCTTAACCCTTTCAGTACCCTTTCAGACCACTTTTAACCTTAAATCCCAGGACGATGTTAGCAAATCTGACATGTGTCACTTTATGTGGTAATAACTTTGGAATGTTTTTACTTATCCAAGCCATTCTGAGACTGTTTTCTCGTGATACATTGTACTTCATGACAGTAGTAAATTTGAGTCGATATATTTAACCTTTATTTATAAAATTATCCAAAATGTACCCAAAATTTGGAAAAAAAAATCACAATTTTCTAAATTTGAATTTCTCTACTTTTAAGA
Source organism: Bufotes viridis (assembly GCA_033119425.1). Lineage (NCBI taxonomy): Eukaryota > Metazoa > Chordata > Amphibia > Anura > Bufonidae > Bufotes > Bufotes viridis. Next base: position 463,616,659 of record CM065589.1, read on the forward strand.
CAGATAGTAATACCTCATAAAATGGTTATCAATCAACATTCCCCATATGTCTGCTTTATGTTGGCATAACTTTTTTTTAGGCACCAATTCAGTTATAAATAGTGTTGAGCGCGAATATTCGAAAAGCGAATTTTTTTAGCGAATATCGGCACTTCGCTAATTCGCGAATATTTCGAATATAGCGCTATAAATTCGCTATTTCGAATATTCGTTTTTTTTTTTTTTTTTTTTAGTTATATTTTTTTCTTTCCTACTTCCCAAAAGTAGTTCTTACCTGTCCTGAGGATTCCTGGCTGCTCTAGTCAGTGCCCATTGCCGCTTCTGCCGACTTCCGTGCTCATGTGGAGCGTCCCCATCCATGGGAGAATCTCCATATACTAAAATGTACTGTCGGATTTGAGGAATTACGTTGAAATCGCAATGCGATTAATTCAAGTTATATTAATCGCATTGCGATTACAACTTAGCACTGCTATCTTACATAGGCTAGAATTAACGAATATGGAATATAGCTATGCACTAGCAGTGCTAAGTTGAAATCGCAATGCGAATACTTTAAGTTAAATTAATCGCATTGCGATTTCAACTTAGCACTGCTGCTATATTCCATATTCGTTAACTTCGCTAATTCTAGCAAGCTGACCCATTATAAACCCAGTTCTAAGTTGAAATCGCAATGCGATTAATATAACTTGAATTAATCGCATTGCGATTTCAACGTAATTCCTCAAACCGACAGTACATTTTAGTATATGGAGACGTTCCCATGGTGATGGGGACGCTCCATGAGCACGGAAGTTATGGTTGGCTTGGTAGAATTAGCGAATAGCTGAATATGACGAATGTATTCGTCATATTCCTCAAAACGAAGATAACGGGCATTCTACATCTTCGCTTTAGCTACCTATTCGCCTCGTCATCGTCAACTTCGCTATTCGCTGATTCTAGCAATCAAATAGGAAGGTTGACTTATCAGACAGTTGTAGTTAAATTCGCTATGCGATTTTTTTTTTTAATACAATAATTATATTACTTGATAAAATTATTATAAGTATTCTATTTATTAAAAAAAAAAAAATCGCATAGCGAATTTAACACAGCTGTCTCTATAGTCAACCTTCCTATTTGATTGCTAGAATTAGCTAAGTTGACGAATAGGTAGCTAAAACGAAGATGTAGAATACTTCGTTATCTTCGCTTTTGAGGAATAGACGAATACATTCGCCATATTCGCCATCCTCGCTAATTCTAGATATGAAACCAATAGGAAAGTAGCCTTAAGTACAAATCGCAATATGCGATTATTTAAATCGCATGTTAATCGCGATAACTAGAAAAAATGACGAATATTCGATTTCGACGAATATGAAACGAATATTCATTCGAATATTCGCGAATTTCGTCGAAATCGAATATGGCACCTGCCGCTCATCACTAGTTATAAAGTGATTTTAAAGGGCTTACGTAATGGAAACCACCCATAAATTATCCATTTTAGAAGCTACACCCCTCAAAATATTCAAAACTGATGTTACAAATTTTGTTAACCCTTGAGGTGTTCCACAAGAATTAAAGGAAAATAGAGGCGACATTTCAAAATTTAGCTTTTTTGGTAGATTTTTTATGTTAATTTATTTTTTCTTGCAACACAGCAAGGGTTAACAGCAAAATAAACCGCAATATAAATTACTCTGATTCTGCAGTTTACAGAAATACCCCATATGTGGAGGTCAACTGCTCTATGGGCACCTGGCAGTGATCAGAAGGAAAGGAGGGCCATATGGATTTTGGAGGCAGATTTCGCTAGAATGGTTTTTAAGCACCTTTTCGTATTTGAAGAGACTCTGTCACCCTGACGTACCCCTACAGTGTAAACCCTCAAAAAGTGACCCCATATTGGAAAATACACCCCTTAAAAGATATATTAAGGGGGGTACTCAGCACTTTGACTCCCTAAACGTTTTACGGAATTTGGAAACACTTGGCTATAAAAATTAAAAGTTTTATTTCTTCCAATAAAATGTTGCTTCAGCCCCAAATTTTTAATTTTCACAAATGAGAAGGACAGGAGAAAAAGCACCCCATAATTTGTTACCCATTTTCTCCTGAATATGGCAACACCCCAAATGTGGTGGTAAACTGCTGTGGGGGCACATGGCAGGGCTCAGAACAGAAGAAGCGCCATATGGCTTTTGCAGCGCAGATTTTGATAGATTGGTTTATGGGTGCCATTGGTTTTTATGTTTTAATTGATTGTCCTATGTGGGGGCTCATTTTTTGAGGCAAGGTGAAAATAAATGGCTGTTTTGGCATAGTTTTTTTTATTTCTTACAGCATTCACCTGAGGCATATAATCTGATATTTGTATAGAGAAGATTGTTACGGATGCGGCGATACCTAATATGTCTATAATTTTTTTTTTTGTTAAGTTTTACACAGTGAAATAATTTTTGAACAGAATAAAATCTTGTTTTTGTGTCGCCATTTTCTGAGAGCCCTATTTTTTTCATTTTTTAGGCCCCTGCGCCCGCTCGACCAGAGTGCAGTAGCTGTACAGCGCTGGTATCCTACGGGTTAATAGTATAGTAGTATGTATTATGTAAATATAGTGTAACTATATTCAATTTTTTATTTGTTACAGTAGGTTTAAAAAGTGGTGGACTTAAATGGACAGAAATGGGTTGTCACAGGACTCATTCACACACTAATATTGGATCAGTATTTTACATCCATTTTTTAAGCCAATACCAAAAGTGGAACATAACAATGGAGGGCATAACTTCTTTCTTGAATTGTAGTCTAAATAAATATACGACATACACTGATCACATGCACTGCTGCATTTTGAAAGTAGAATAAAACTGTTAACAAATGCCTTTTTTGCTGTGACAGGTAGAAACTTCTGTTTTAAAGGGTTGTTCAGGATTATAAAAACATGATTGCTGTCTTCCAAAAACAGCACCGCCTCTCTCCATATATGTTGTATATGGTACTGCAGCACAGCCCCATGAAGTGCTATTATTAAAAAGAAGGATCCATATTTTTCTAATACTGGAGCTCCGTTAAGGACACAGTCCTATGGAATGCTCCTAGTGCAGATCTAGGGGCGGACTGGGAACTAAAACTGGCCCTGGAATAAAAGGTTTAAGTGGCCCCATGTTGCAGGTGGGTCCAAATTGACAGAAGACGGGGCAACATAATTAGGAAGGGCCAACATATGTAGGCAAGGATAACAGAAGTAGGTAGGGACAGCAATACCATAGTGCAGGGCAATATACCACCCCGGCTGAACCAAATACCACAGTGCAGCAACAAATATTGCCATATGCTCCACAGTATTCAACTGTCTCACTCAGGACATCAAGACATTTGAATTCAGGAGGGCACCTGCAGCTGCTGGCCAGGAGCATGAGAGGGAATCAGTTTAATATGAACTTGGCTGGCAGCCGTGAGGAAAGCTTGGGTGGCCCTCCTAGGCATCGGCCCACCGGAAAATTTGCCTGTAGAGTCTATGGCCAATCTTCCTCTGCAGCACATCTTATGGAGAACAGCATCACCGTATCACATATAAAGAAAGACTTCATTTAATTAGGAAAAAAGGAAAAACATAACCCATACAGCCAGTCAAGAAATATTGATTTAAAACATTTTATATTGTGCTGACAAGAGAAATATTATTTCTCTGCAGCTTTACAAGCTGCTTATCATACCCAGTGTCATTTTGTGCAAATCTCTAAAACAATTTTTAAAATATCTCAAAAGCTAATTTTCGCATTTCCCAACCGCTGCTTTTTCAGTGAAACATTGAATGAGACCTATTTCCAAAAATATAAATAGCTGCTGTTAAATTGCAAGAAATCTCAATAGGAGTCTCAGATGTTAGAAATGTAATGGCTCTTTAAAAATAAGGACACTTGGGAGCCATATTTCTGACCACTGCATACATTGTGCATGTCTAGAGGATGTTACCGGAACATAAATCCACTTTGCAGTTGCATTTATCTGCCACGAGCAATCAGCTAAATATATAAGTACCTTTTATCCAAGTAACAAACTGCGATCAATGATGGTAACAATAGCGAGCAACATCTTAGGGACCTCTGGAAGTCTCTAAGGTATCTAGCACTGAGACCAGTAGACTGTGGCTATTTAGACGTCCTTGTTAACAGTCGCTGCTTATGTCATCATTATTGTCATCTCTTTCATGTTTACTGTAACCACAATTCTCTGATGGCTACAGGAATGAAGATTTTCATTTCCAGAAAAGAAAAAAAAACCTGCAAGTGAGTTTCTGTTCAGGTTTGCCCATCTCTCCAGGTTTTGCTTGTTTTGTGTTTTTCAAGCAGCTTCCACGATTGTACTGCATTTTCACAGCAAACAGCAGTGGGTGGACAGCAGATAAGGATTACAGCCAAGGCTGAAGCAGAAGGTCATATCACCCTCTTCTGTCTCCTGTATTCGCAGAGATTAATTGTTATGCTTGCAAGTGGTTCACTCAAGTAACTGTCTATTATTTCACAGGGGGGAGAGGCTGCAAGGAAACTATATTCAAGCATCTTGCTGATTCTGTCCCTCTGAACCCCTCATCTCCATTACCTGAACAGGCATTTTTGCAAGGAAAAGGGACAGCAAAGGGCAGAACATGCCCGAATATACATAATACACTTATAATTACAAAATATTGCATGCTGTAGCTCCTCTTTTGTCTAATAACCATGGAAAGAAAGAAGGAGCACGTGTCATTTCGTCTGAGTAGTCACCTGGGTGTATAAGTAGCACAAGGCTATGAGCATGCAGATGGCTTACAGCTCAGGGAAAAGGCAGAGCAGGAGACACATCAAAATCATTGCATTTCCAGTATACACATCAAGAAAACTAAACAAGCCTTAACAAGGTACAAGGGAGGAGGACTGGGAACTAAGCAGAAATATGATTGTCAATAACGGAGTCAGGAAGAAACAATTGCACTTTGAAATGTAATTGGCCAGTGTCTCTGGGGCGACTGTTTGCCTTCCCAGAGGTCAATGTATAGACAGCACGGTATGGATTTTTGTAAAGCTGCACTTAAAATAATTTTATTTATAGTAAAGTACAGTAAAGACGACTAACAACAACTGGAAATAAAATATTCAACAGCCCATATTACCATAAGAGTTGGAGGCCTGAATAATGATCGTCTAAACCTCACAACAGGCTTCTCCAGTTGGCTGATACATTATGTTACTATAAAGGCAAACTCCCTAGTGTTCAAAAGGTTAAAATCACCAAAATTTTAAAGAGGCTTTTAAAAGAATGTATACTTTTTGTGAATCTGCCATTAAAGTGACCAGAAGATAAAGCAGATACATGGGAAGGGTCACAATGTATTATTTATATTAATACAGATAAGCCTAATTAGATGACAAATTCAAGATGAAGCTTCAGAATATAATTAGGATCATTATGAAATGCTGTGGCAGTGCTTTGGGGAGAGAGCAGGAAGATTAGGTTCACACATTTGGTTTTGGTGGTAGATTTTGAGCCAAGAAGTGAGTTTGAAGTGAATGAAAAACATAAAATAAAAACTTATACTTTCCCATCCTCCTGGATGCACTTCTAGCTTTGGCTAAAAAAAAAAACTATGTGTGAGTCCACCCTAATACTTGAAAGGTGTAGTCCAGAAGAACAAACTTGGTGGCATTCACCAAAGTTGCATACTTACTCTTTATTTCAAAATGGCCATCACGGAATGAGGGAAAAAATTATGACTACAGTCATTTCATGTATGGTTATATTTTGTCAAGTCAGATTTATGACTGTTCATTCATCAAGTTGTTTTTTTATCAAATAATTCTAGCTGTATTCTAGTTGTCAGTTACTATGGAAAGAAAATCACAACTACTCTAACTACATGGATGGCTTCCCGGCTTGTAGAGACTTTTCTACCAAACCTTTTGGTCAAGTTGAGCCCACAAAAGGCTTACTAGGTTTGAGATCCGGGGATTATGCCTCTCAGCCCATTGAAGGCAGTCCATCACAATCATTATTCTGTCACATGATGAAGTTTACACCTCAAGGGAACATGCAAAACAGAATGCTAAGTCATTTACTATTCATTTCACTCTCTTTTTACATCTTTCACCTAACCAGTAACACAGTTGTCCCATATCCTCCAAGCTTCACTGAAGGCATCATTTTAGTATGTATTCATCTGCTCTACATATGTTCTCTTTAATCCAAACACTGCAGTCTGAGTTGTAGAGCCCAAATTACAGACCCTGATCAGTAGGCTGTCAGCCACAATATCCATAGACGATTGAGTCTGAAAAATCATAATACAAAAATCCCCTAAGACTTAACTTTTTTTATGATCAAAGAATCTACATAAAAAATACTCCAATGTAAGCCTGTCCTAGTGTGTCCCTAGATATCCCTGCCTAGGAGCAGCAGCCCTGATAAGGACAATCTCACTGTCTTCTGAGCTGATATTGGGTATGTAACAGTGTAGTATACTGTATAACGCAGGCTTTTAGTTGGTCTGGCCTAGATGTAATCTAAGTGAAGGATGTCTGAGCTGTAGTCCCTCACCTGCAGCACAGTCTGTAAAGCTGTGGCTTGCTGATCACTCTGCTGACTGTAAACACTGTAGCTTTGACCATATCTGTAGTTCTGTATTCTTGCAATCTCTCTGAAGTAGTGGTCTCACAGGTAGAGCTGGATCTAAAGCTGGTGCCTAAGACCCTTGGAGCAGCAGTAATAGCATGTGCTTCCTCACTCCTTACCAGTCTAACTAATACTCTTCCTCTTGGCAGGAAGCAGGACCAGACAGGACAAGAGATGATTCTTTTTCATATGACTCACTGATTGGCACTTCAGGGGGCTCATTACTGAGTTACATCCATATGTAACAGGATTACTGTGGATTTTATGGAAAATTCACAGCTGATCAGACTAAGTTTACACATTCCAGATTTCTTGCAGAGCTGCACTGCAGATTCCGTTTATGGGATTTTTCAACTCCTATCTACATGCTGTGAATTATGTAGATGATTTTTTCATGCCCCATCCCACAAGCACTTCCGTGGCTTCCTTGCTTGGTTACGTGCCAGTCTCTGTATATATACAGTATTCCATGATAATGTCTCTTCATGTGACCACTGAGGCCATTCGCAGGTTGCAGTGGTCACATGGGACAAGACATCCCATGTACAGAAGGCAGGCATAGAGTTTTTTTTATTTATTTTATTCTTGCGGAACTGTTGTGGAAAATTTCTACAGCAATTCTACGTGTGCATACCCTATCTCTTTTTTTAAATAACTGCTTTAAAAATACTTTATCCAACTAGTGTAAAGTAGAATTGGCATAGTTGCCACAGCAACCAATCAGATTCCAAAATGAAAAGTGGCATCTGATTGGTTGCTATGGGCAACTAAGCCATTTCTACTTTACAACAGTTTGATAAATGACCCCCTTTATTTACAAAAACATATTGCAAGTTGTCATGTTCAATATTACTGTATGTTTTTTACTCAATATACGAAAAATTGCCTGAAGGTGATGGTAAAGGGAGAGTTATGATATTTTTTTTGGTGGGGGGCGACACGTATATAAAGAAAAGCAGAGGAACAAAAAGCTGTGATAGAGAGAAAGAGATTTCAGTACTGCTTCTGTCACTTCGCTTGATAGGAAGCTGCCAGGGTGACTTTAGCAGCAGAGAGGTCAAGACATCAGATGTTGTTGGACATCTTGAAGCTGAAGGAATAAATCTTTCACTTCACAAACAAACAGTGTGGCATTTCATGATTCTATGATGAAAATCACTGTAAGAGGTATACTAGAGTATGTGGGATATTATTCTAGCTCTTTAGGGCGCCTTTGCAAAATATGATACGACACACAGCTTTGTATTTCAGTGGTTTGGAAAATAAAACATGTAGTTTACCTTCATAAGAAAGTTTAACACATTTATTGCACAATATTTCGGGTGACTGATGAGAGACCTGCTTGTAGCAACCAATTAGATCACTGCTTTACGTTTAGATAATTGAGAGATGAATTCTGATTGGCTGGTAATTCATTCAAATATTTGTCGATTGTTACGTGCAAAAGTTGGAGAAGAACTACGCAACTTTTTGTAGAACATATCAAAATAGTCTCCATAAAAAGTCATTTGTTGGATGCAATGGGAAGGGGTGTTACCTGGGACCACTAGAACAAATTAGTCAGATAAATTATTATTGCCTGTACCCCATCTATATTTGATAATTTGCAAATCCACTTTTAGTTTCACTTTTTTAGAATACATAATTCGTGGAAAGAAGACAAGCTTATTACAAAGTACAACTTGAAGTGCAAGCAGAAAATGTGTATATTAAAATCTTCAAAAGAGGAAATGCACTTGACGTAAATAATCTTTATAGTAGGCTTGAGCGTATCGAGCCTCGGATCATTGATCAAAAGGCGATTTGTTCAAAAACGTTGGTGTTAATGCTGTTTCCGTTCTGTATTGGCTCCGTGTAGCCAAAGTTCGTCTCGCCCGAAGTTGTGTGAGACAAAAGTTTTTGAATGAATAGACTTTGGATCTATGATCCGAAGCATAATTTTCTCAAGCCTACTGTATAGCATTATCTTATAAAAATATGTTTATGACAATAACATATACAAATTAGGAAATAGAAGAAAGCTGTAACTCTGGTGCTACCAGTTGGAAGGCAACCTTGGGATTTAGAATTATAACCTAGCCAGTACTTCATCTGCAGATGGGGGTGATTGCTCCTCATCAGTGCAGAGCAGAGAGTACTGATTTAACTGGGTCAGAGGCCTTTGTCAGGGACAAGTATGTACTAGTATTATTTCTCCTTGTGGAAAGCGCCTAGGAGGTGTAAGTCTTTTAGGTCAATGTATTCGGCCCTGAAGAACCATTCTGTGGGAGCAGTTTTTTTCCAGACTGGACACCACTTCTATTAAATGAACTCGCAGCATATAATGCTGTGTCTACAATGCAGTAGACCTGCAGTGAGATGAGAATTCACAGCATCACAAATTATTATGATGTGAGTTCACTTCAGAAGAGCAATGTTCAGTCTGGGAAATATAGCTCCTACGCCGAGCATGTTTCCTTGAACTGGTCTTATAGATCATGCAATGCTAATCAGAAAAACAGGTATGTAAATTGATTCTCTTTCCAAAAAAGAGAAGAGAACTGTGCCCCTGGTGCCAACAGTAAGTAGATAGATATATAAGAAGTCAATGTTCAACCTTTTAAACAGGCTTTGAGACATAATTTAGTATTATAGCCAAAACAGTACCTTTCTCCTTTATTTACAAGCAGAGGTTTATATAGAGCTCGCATACCGTCTTCTCAGAGGAGTGTTGCCTAGCCTATAGGACTCCTTACGCCTCCTAGACACTCACCAATAACAGCAACAATAATTCTGCAGTGGACAATCATATGTAAAACCATTCTTTGACAGTTGGATTTGGGGAATACAGTATCTCCTTATGGAGGCAGTTTATAGCACACATACCTTCTGAAGTTAATGCAACCACTAAAGACAGATGGAAACATATTGAGAAGTGGGACTTGAAACTTGCAACCAGAACCAATTTGAGTGGCACGAAAAGGGAGTTTTAGCAATGCTAGTTAATTCGAAGGATTATTCTGGAAAGAGGTCTAGTCTAGCCAGCAGGCCCAGTTTTTGAAGCAGACAGTATTGTCCTTTCATATGCAGGGGGAACCCTGGTGTGGTGAGCAGACTGCTTCTCTGCATCTCAGAGGGCTTTCTGAGAGAGTGCTATTATAGTAACACTGTGTCACTGTCTTAGGCTCCATTCACACGTCCGTAAGTGTTTTGCGGATCCGCAAAACACGGACACCGGCCATGTGCACATGGCGGCCTGCACTATAATAGGAAATGCCTATTCTTGTCCGCTATTGCGGACAAGAATAGGACATGTTCTATTTTTTTGCGGAAATGGTAGTGTGGATGCGGAAGTGCAGATCCGGAAATGCGGATGCGGACAGCACATAGTGTGCTGTCCGCATCCAGTCCGGCCCCATTGAAAATAAAATGGTCCGCCCCGTTCTGTAATATTGCAGAACGGATGCAAACCCATTTTGTGGATGTGTGAATGGAGCCTTATCAGTTGCTCAGCATCTCCTCTGACAAGCAGAGAACACTCCAGCTCAGCACACCACCGATCCTCATACAAAGCAGCAGAGAGAGAGGCAATACTGAGCAGGTCTGTCCACCTCCGCACATTTACTGAGGTGGGCAGAAATGCTGTTCTGTGGTGCTATTCTAACATTACTTCTGGAATAATTCTGGTCTGGATTTAAGTATAAGCAATATTTTTGGGTGGGACAACCCATTTACTAGTGTATCATTGACAAGTTATTGGCACTCTGGCATGACCTTAGAGGCAAATTCTCAGGCTGCTATGGAAACCGGCTAAAATCCGCATTTGTGTTGTAGGCACTGATGTGCTGAATAAGGATCATGACTAAGAGCCGGCTGGCTCGAAACATGTCAGTCTGACCAGGGACATGGAGGGACCTTTTTCACTGCACTGCGTGTGCATTTGGAATATTTAATAAAGAACATGAAAGATTTTATCTCCTTCGTGCTGGAAATCTGTTTATTTTAAGGAAGCTTTCTGCCTCTTTCATCTCCTTAGATGCAGTGTTAACTTTATATGTCCCATGAGTGTGGGCTTATATTTTTGTTTTTCTTCTACTCATAGTTCACTGTCTGCATACAGAGATTTTGACAACGCAAGAAACTGATGCACATGAATATCAGAAATACATGAGAAATTGTAGACTATGATTATAAAATAATAAACTCTATTTGCTGAAAAACCCCTTTAATAGTAGCTCTAACAAATGTACTTTTCTGAAATAAAGTGCTTATTTATCTTTGAAGATGAAAACTCTTTCACTCATTTTTGTTTTCCACTGCTGAAATAATCCGAAACGCATGTAGCTAGAAGAACACCTAGCCTTAACCTTTAAACCTTTGGCAAAACACCTATAGTATAAAATCCTCATGGTCAATAGCAATCTTTATAGTCAGACACCATTGTTAAATGCTGCAATCATTGATACAAGTAAATGTTTTGTAGAATCTCACATTCTAAACTACGTGTTTTAGAAATTAATGCAGGTGAAGTGTTTAATGCAGGGCTCTTGACTCTTTAAATCAGAACTATACTATTATGTATATAAGCCACATATGTGTATTTATATATAAGAATGTCCGGGGATCATTATGTGACTATTTCCCTCCCCCCAATTCTCCGCAGAAGAACACAGGGATCATTCTGTTGTTCCATCAATAAATCTTGAGCTGTCCCTACTCTACACAAATTGAATCTGGTATATATGCAACTTGGGCCTAGTAGAAAATCTCCAGCACTGAAATAAGGATGTGTATCATCTCACATAAACAAATAATGGAGCGAGATTTATGATGGTGGTGAGCGGAGGTATTTTGTCACAAAGTGCACAGAGCTCAATTCAATCTTCCTGTGCTCGAAAGTAATTTGTTCATGATTGTTGCTGTGAAGGGGGTTGGCCCTCAGCAAAAATAAACAGAGATAAGGTATTGGTAATATAATATGCTGCAGAATAGAAAGCTCTACATATTTGATAGATGGGGACCCGTAACCATTCAAAACAAATGCGCTGATTGCACTTGTGTTATTGTAATACAATATGTAGTATCCACATAATCAAGATAGGGGAGCTTGATTGGCTTAGCACTCACAAGTAAAAGTAATAAGTACATTAAGATTGTTATGCATAGGATAGATAGATAGATAGATAGATAGATAGATAGATAGATAGATAGATAGATAGATAGATAGATAGATAATAGACAGATTAGATAGATAGATAGATAGATAGATAGATAGATAGATAGATAGATAATAGACTAGATAGATAGATAGATAATAGATAGAGATATCGATAGATAGATAGATAGATAGATAGATAGATAGATAGATAGATAGATAATAGATAGGCAGAGATGTGGATAGATAGATAGATAGATAGATAGATAGAAAGATAGATAGATAGATAGAAATGAGGCCTTGCTTAAAAAACGCCTCATTGTGTGGGGCTGAAATGTTGCAATTGAAGTGAATGAAAGCGGGTCCACCAGCCTTCACCTTACTTGGAGTGCTGCATCTTGTTTGTCTTTTAGATAGATAGACTGTAGATTCTCCTTAAAGAGACCGGTCTTGTATAGAGACTTACTGGAAGTGCTCCATGGTATGGAGACTTATTGGCAATGATAGATGGGAAATGAATATGGAAAGAGGTGTCTCCAAAAAAAGAGGACTATAGAAGATAGATAGAGCAAAGGTCTGCAATTTCTTGATCTATTTTTGCATTGTTGCACTGTTCTAGGTAATTGCAGCATAAGACCGTTGTTATGCTTATAAGAAGTTATTTTATTGGTTTGTATTCTATTATATTTAATTAGTTTGTATGTTTTGTGTTTAATTAAGTATTTGGATATTTCAAAGGGATTTTCTGAATTCATAAAACCATTTTTCCAATTCCCTTTTTTGTGACAAAATATATGTAAGATGACTAGCCGATCTGTCTTACAAATGCACTGCATGAACGGATCCGTCTCTCTGCTTGTCATGCGGAGAGACGTATCCGTAAAAAAAAAATTTCAGATTTTTACCGGTCTGCGTATGCAGTATTTTGAATGCCGGATCAGGCAATAATACATTCCTATGGGGAAAAATGCTGGTTCCGGCATTCCGGCAAGTGTTCCGGAATTTTGGACGGAGATAAAACCGCAGCATGCTGCAGTATTATCTCCATCGTGAAATGTCTAACAGACTGAACTGATGACATCTTGGGCTGTTGGGCTAGTTGGTCTGCTACTTAGCAATCAACATTATTCATTAGGAAGTCTGAATAACTATCAATGAAAACTCTTATTTCAACCCTTTTCTGACATGACAGTTTTTTGTTTTTGCATTTCTTTCTTTTATTCTTTCCATCTTCCCAGAGTCATAACTTTTTTTTCTGTTCACTTACACATATGTCTAAGTGAAAAAATGTTTTTTTCTTTTTATCGCTATATTCTTATATTTATGGAGCTGTGTGGGGACTTATTTTTTGTGGAATGCTCTGTATTTTTTATTGATGCCATTTTGGGGTGTGTATGACTTTTTGATCACTTTTTATTATTTTTTTTGTGGGAAGTAAAGTGATGAAGAAAACACGAATTGTGCAAATTGATTTTTTTTCCATTATACCATTTACCGTATGAGATACACATTTTTTATATTTTAATAGTATGGGCGTTTTCAGAATTGGTAATGCCTATGTTTATTTTTTAAAATGTATTTTTATTTTGGGGAAAGGGGGTGATTTAAATTTTTATATTTTCTTATATTTCCAAATTTTTTGGGTTTTTCCTTTTTTCCCCAAGCGGATCTCAACATGCAATCATTAGATTGTAATTTGTATAAAGTAATGGAATTTTATCCATTACAATATACAAAGATCAATATATTCGAATACAGTGCCAAATTGCAATATAACAGTGATAAGCATAGAAGCCTAGTACAGGCTCTGGCTCTGATCTCAGCCTGGGGAAGGCGTTCCTGCCCAGGAAGTATGTGCTTTGGGGTTTTTGACCTTTCAGATGCCGTGATCACATTTGACCACAGCATCTGAGGGGTTAAATGTCCGTGATGAGCATTACTGCCAATCGCAGACATTATCCCGGGCTGTCAGGAAGGGGTTGAATACCTAAGAGACCCTGCCACCTCAGACCCCTACAAACAACAGCAATGAGTGAAAAATATAAAAGATGTTTTTTCAAATCAGTAACTTTTATCTTTACATTCTACTACAGTGAACCTGCAAACTGTTCATGTAGTGTATAGAGTGCTGGACTCCTATTCATTATATGCATGCACATAGGTGTCCTCCCTATGTACCACATGGTTGGTTGGGGGCACACAGCAGCAGATTGGCCATGAATATAAAGATAAAAATTAGCATCCTTTAACCCCTAAACGCATAATGCCATTCATGTACATCATTATGCGCCTACAATTGTATGGAGCAGGCTGCTGCGGTGAGCCCACTCCATACATGACGGGTGCTGGCTGTATCATACAGCAATCACCCAGCTGCAATGACGGGGAATGGCGATCACACCACACTGCATCATTTAACCCCTCAGATGCCGCTTCAGCGCTGATGGCGGCATATGTGAGGCAAGGCAGAGGGATGCGGCTTCCTCAGCCTTCCAATCAGAGTCCTCGCAGTGAAATCGCTGGGCTCTAATTGGTTACCATGGCAGCCTGAGCCCTGCTGAAGGTCCTTGCTGAGCTGTGCATAAAACACAGCTCAGCAGGGACAGTGTCAAAATCCTATTCATCCTAATAGATCTCTATTAGGGTAAACAGAACAAGGGATTAACCACTTGAAGACCACAGGTTTATACCCCCCTAGTGACCAGGCCCTTTTTTACAATTCTGCACTACACTACTTTCACCGTTTATTGCTCGGTCATACAACTTACCACCCAAATGAATTTTACCTCCTTTTCTTCTTACTAATAGAGCTTTCATTTTTCACTTTCTGTTGTAAAATTTTTCAAAAAAAACTACATTTCTATATCAATTTTTCTCTAAACTTATTGTTCTACATGTCTTTGATAAAAAAAAGTCCAATAAGTGTATATTTATTGGTTTGGGTAAAAGTTATAGCGTTTACAAACTATGGTGCAAAAAAGTGTTCCGTGAGGGGTATGGTGAGTTCATGTAAAATTTTATTTTTTGTCACAAGTTAGTGGAATATGAGACTTTGTAAAAAACTAAATAAAAAAATATATATATCTCATTTTCCGCTTACTTGTGCCAAAAAAAAAAAAATTCTGTGAACTCGCCATGCCCCTCACGGAATACCTTGCGGTGTCTTCTTTCCAAAATGGGGTCACATGTGGGGTATTTATACTCACCTGGCATTTTAGGGAACCTAAAGCGTGAGAATCCAAATGCGTAAAAATGCCCTGTGAAATCCTAAAGGTACTCATTGGTTTTAGGGCCCCTTTGCGCATCTTGGCTACAAAAAAGTGTCACTCATGTGGTATCGCCGTACTCAGGAGAAGTAGGGCAATGTGTTTTGGGGTGTATTTTTACATATATTTATACTGTGTGTGAGAAATATCGCTGTAAACGACAACTTTTTAATTTTTTTTATACAAAGTTGTCAGTTTACAGAGATATTTTTCTCACCCAACATGGGTATATGTAAAATACACCCCAAACACATTGCCCTACTTCTCCTGAGTACGGCGATACCACATGAGTGACACTTTTTGCAGCCAAGATGCAAAGGGGCCCAAATTCCCATGAGTACCTTTTAGGAGGGCATTTTACGCATTTTCTTCTCATGCTTTAGGGCCCTAAAATGCCAGGGCAGTATAATACCCCACATGTGACCCCATTTTGAAGAAGACACCCTAAGTATTCCATGAGGGGCATGGCGAGTTCATAGAAAAAAATTTTTGGGCACAAGTTAGTGGAAATTGATTTTTATTGTTTTTCTCACAAAGTCTCCCTTTCCGCTAACTTTTGACAAAAAGTTAAATTTTTCATAGACTCACTATGCCCCTCAGCGAATACCTTGGGGTGTCTTCTTTCCAAAATGGGGTCACATGTGGGGTATTTATACTGCCCTGGCATTTTAGGGGCCCTAAAGCGTGAGAAGAAAAATGTGTAAAAATGCCCTCCAAAAAGTTACTCATTGGAATTGGGCCCCTTTGCGCATCTTGGCTGCAAAAAAGTGTCACACATGTGGCATCGCCGTACTCAGGAGAAGTAGGGCAATGTGTTTTGGGGTGTATTTTTACATATACCCATGCTGGGTGAGAGAAATATCTCTGTAAATTGCCAACTTTGAATAAAATTTTTTTAAAAGTTGTCATTTACAGAGATATTTCTCACACGCAGCATGGGTATATATAAAAATACTCCCCAAATCTCATTGCCCTACTTCTCCTGAGTTCGGCGATACCACATATGTGCCACTTTTTGCAGCCAAGATGCGCAAAGGGCCCTAAAACCAATGAGTACCTTTAGGATTTCACAGGGCATTTTTACGTATTTGGATTCTCACGCTTTAGGACCCCTAAAATGCCAGGGCAGTATAAATACCCCACATGTGACCCCATTGTGGAAAGAAGACACCCCAAGGTATTCCGTGAGGGGCATGGCGAGTTCACATAAAAAAAAATTTTGACACAAGTTAGCGGAAATTGATATATATATATATTTTTTTTACAAAGTCTCATATTCCACTAACTTGTGACAAAAAATAAAATTTTACATGAACTCCCCATACCCCTCACGGAATACCTTGGGGTGTCTTCTTTCTAAAATGGGGTCACATGTGGGGTTTTTGTACTGCCCTGGCATTTGAAGGTCTCCGCAATCATTAAACGTATGGCCAGCATTAGGAGTTTCTGCGATTCTCCGTATATTGAGCACACGGGTAATGAGATTTTTTTTTTTCCGTTCAGCCTCTGCGCTGAAAAAAAAAAAAAAATGAACGGCACAGATTTCTTCATTCGCATCGATCAATGTGGATGAAAAAATCTCTGCCAAAATCAGTGACTGCGGTGCGGTGGGCTGGGCGCTAGCTACCTAACAAGTAGCTAACTAACTGACAGTGATAACGGGACCCTTATGCCCCAGTCACACGTCCGAAATTTTGTTTGCGGAACGGAATCGCGGACCCATTCATTTCTATGGGGACAGACTTTGTCCCGCTCGGATCTGGAATTACGGATCCGCGCTTCCGGGTCTGCACTTCCGTTCCGCAAAAATATAGAACATGTCCTATTCTTGTCCGCAATTGCGGACAAGAAAAAGCATTTTCTATATAGTTCTGTGCGGATCTGCAAAATGCGGAAAGCGCATTGCCGGTGTCCGTATTTTGCGGATCCGCAGATCCATGGATCTGCAGATCCATGGATCCGCAGATCCATGGATCCGCAAAACACATACGGACGTCTGAATGAGCCTGTAGGGGGGTGATTAGTGACAGGGGGTGACAGGGGGTGATCAGGGGGGGTGACATGGGTGATCAGGGGTTAATCAGTGATGGGGGTGGGGGGGGGGTGTGTGTAGTGATTGGTGCACTTTTTCTATGTTTCCTCTGGTGGTCCCAAACAAAGGGACCACCAGACGAGCAGACAGCAGGCATATCAGACACTGTTTAAAAAACAGCGTCTGATATGCGATTTAAATGCGTTTTTTTCCGCATCTACAGCCTGCCAGCGCATGATCAGCGCTGGCAGGCTGTAGTTTCAGTTGTCCCGGCTCCGATCACATGAACGCGCGCGTTCATGTGAAATCTCAGGTCTCACAAGATGACGCCGATAGGCGTGACTGAGACCTGAGAGAGCCGTCGCGCTGACGCCCATCGGCGTTAGCGTGGCGGCAAGTGGTTAAATATCCCAAGGGGGCTAATAGTTAATAATTAAAAAATGTAAGTAAAAAAAAAACACCAAAATATTAAAAGTATAAATCATTCCTCTTTTACAATTTTACATATAAATATATATAAACAATAAAAATAAAAACATATTAGGTATCTCCGAGTCCAAAAATGTGTGAACCATTAACCCCCTTAAGGATACGTTTTTTTTTCATTTTTGCGTTTTCATTTTGCGCTCCCTGTCTTCCGAGAGCCATAACTTTTTTAGTTTTCAGTTCACATAGCCATATGAGGGCTTGTTTTTTGCAGGACAAGTTGTACTTTCCAAAATGTTTTAAAAATAAACAAAATAAACACTATACAAGTTTAGTATCGATGTAATCGCATTGTGCTGCAGAATGAGGGTGTCATGTCATTTTTAGTGTACAGTGAAAGATGTGATATCAAAACGCCAAAAACCTTGGCAGAATTTTTTTTTTTTCAATTTATCCCACAAATAATTAATTTCCTGTTTTCCAATACAAAACATGGTAAGTTAAATGGTGGCATTAGAAAATGTATCTTACCCCCACATATAATAAGCCCTCCTATGGCTATGTGAACAGAAAATTTTAAAAAGTTCTGGCCATTATAACGTGTGGGGAGGAAAAATGCAAAAAATAAAATAGGCTCAGTCTTTAATGGGATTTGAAGGGGTTCTGTCATCAACTATCTTGCGATTAAACAGTGTCACCTAAGAGGTGTGCGCTTAACAGTAGATAATCATTGTCTTGGGACCATCTTTCTAGGTGCCCACATTCTTGAGAAAATAGATTTTTCATAAGATGCATATGAGCTCCTAGCAGGGGTGGATTGGAAACCTAAAGTGGCCCTGAAAAAAAAAAAAAAAGTGGCCCCATATGGTAAGAGGGTCTAAATTGACAGGAGGGAGGGCAACAAAAGTATGGAAGTCAGCAAAACCATAGCTCAAAATACCACATAATGTATTTCCCCAAAAGCTGTCCCTCTGAGTTGGTCATCATTAGTGACCATTTTCTCTTCTCCTCCTCAAGTTGTCTCTGATTAAGACATGGAGCAGATTAGGAGGTGAGATGTGCCACACAGAGGCAATGAAGACATACCCATGCCTGGCCCTGAAATCTTGCAGGAGCGTTTGGTGCACACCCTCCTTGCTCTTAGGGGCTCATTTGCTTATTATAAAACATCAATTTTTTCAAGAATGCAAGCACCTAAGAAGATGGGACATAGACCATGATGTTCAATTGTCAAGCACACATGTCTCAGGTGAGATGGTTTCATAGCGAGGTATCTGATGACAGAACCCCTTTAAGCTATTATGGTCCACGGTGATAGTCTCTGGATATCTAGACTATTGGCTTCTGACTTACAAGACTTTTATGCCACAATACATTTACTAACATCTACAGCCCCAAAGGATGCGCTAAATGCATGAACTGCTAAGTTTACTATCTGTCTACATGTCAAGGTGCAACATTAAAATGCATGTGAGTATCCCACCATTAAGTGAAAAGTGTCCTTTAGCACGTTCCAATTTTCTCCAACAAGAAATATCTTATTCACTGCTCAAACATTATGTTTTTATATGACCTGACCCCATTTCCCCCTGTTTGACCCTTGCAAACTGGCGAACAGGGATATCAGTAAATGTGCCAGAAATGAGAAAATATTCAAGTATTCCAGTTATTGATCCGGGCTTCTAGCTATTTATCTTTTGAATGTTTAACAGTTAACTATAACTTATACATAGTCATTGTATAGTAAATTCCAGGCTCGGAATCTCATCAGAGAAATAAGAATTAACCCTCTATGCATAATATGAGTACTACTAGATAATGCAAGTAATCACTTCTCTACCATTGTGCCATGTGAGTATTTTAATAAATAGTATATATAGAAAATAGGTTGGACGCATAAACTCTGCTGCTTCTTTAAATTACAGATGTCATCACTAGAGATGAGCGAATTTCATATTTTGAAATTCGTTCCCGCTTTGTTCACTGGTAAAAGGTGAATTGCGTTATGGATTCCGATACCACGGACCATAATGCAATTCTATGACGGAATGCCTAACGGAATGCCTTTAGAGGCATTCTGTTATTCATTCCACCATAATAGAAGTCTATGGGCTGCACTACGGATCTGTTCCATTTCCGTTATGCAGGGGAGTCCTCTCCTGCATAACGGAAACAGGACGGATGCGTTTTGCAGCCCATAGACTTCTATTATGACAGAATGAATAACGGAATGCCTCTAAAGGCATTCCGTTATGCATTCCGTCATAGAATTGCATTATGGTCAGTGGTAACAAAATCCATAACGCAATTCACCTTCTACCAGTAAATGAAGCATGAATGAATTTAATAACCTGAAATTTGCTCATCTCTAGTCATCAACTTGAGTTTATATTTCCTTGAAGTTCTTATTTCCATATACAGGAAAGTGTTTGCTAAGCTTTACTGAGGACTGTTTGTGAAGAGAACCCTAGGCAGAAATGCAGTGTCCTTTGCCTTTTTGTCTTGTGTCCTGTTACAGTCTTGCTATGCCTTTCTGATGACCTGCATGCTAATTGACAAAACATGTAGAAGTAGATTGTAGGGACGTAGCTGTCAGTTTTGCTGGAAAAGGTTTCTGAGGTGTCGGAGTGGTAAAATGAGTGAACTTCTTGAAATTCGTTTCCTGTCTGTTTCGGCAAATTTTTCTAAATATTTGATTCAGGTCCAAATCAATTCTACCCCAATTAAAAATGTTCTGATTCATAAAAAAATCGGCAAAATGTGTAGTAGTAGATTTGGGTAGGGATATAGCTGGAAATTTGCTGGGAAAGGTGCCTGAAGTAATAGAGCAGTAAAATGAGTGAACTTGAAAACCTGAAATTTGTTTTCTATCTGAATTTTAGAAAAAAATTGATTCAGGTCAAAATCAATTATACCTGAATCAAATATGCTCAGATTGTGCTTAAAATTTGTATATAATAGTCTCTGCTGTCCTAGGACTCATATTTTTTCTAAAAAGATTCAGAAAATAAAGATGAGTGCTTCAGTCCTAGAAGAAAGAGATGCAATTTGTAGTTTATTTACATGCAGCTACACATAGTCTTTAAAAATAGAATCGCGCTGCACAAACTTAGATTTATATTTCCCAATGACCAAACAGGGTTAATTCTCAACCAAAAGACGAATACTCAAAACCGACAGATCCACATTGCTTTCCTCTCGTTCACCATAGAAACCTGTAAGGTGTCAAGGGATCACAACATAGTGAAGTACTTCCTCAGCAATTTCCACACAGAAGGTATATATTATACTCACAAACATCCGCTTGTGGCACGCATATCAGACATCATAAACTTTTATATCCCACACGATAGTTTCCCCTTTTTCCTTTTTTCCACAGCTCTCCTGCATGATGGCAAAAGGGTCTCTGGATAGTAAAGTACGAAGAAGTCAACAAACTTAAAACCATTTAATATACTCACAAGAGTTCACTTGTATCATGCATATAAATATAAAACCTCCACACTGCCAGACCCGGGTTTCGCTATGATGCTTCATCAGGGGTGTCCTATATATTATATTGGAGGTCTTTTGGTTTAGAATTCACCCTGTGTGTGGTCATTGGGAAATATACATTTAAGTTTGTGCAGCACAATCCTATTTTTAAAGACTACGTTTATTGAGTGACATTTACCAACGCCACTTTGGATCTGCAGCGCCGAGAAATCCAGGCAACATATCAGAGACTTTTTCCATATTGTTTGAGATGCAGCTACACATGTTTCAGTCCACACTGTAGCAACATAATATACTCATGGTATATACATGATTGTAAGAAATAGCAAAGCTCACATTGAAAAGTATAGTTAGTATATCAGGGTGCGTACCACAGTGTCTCGAAGTAATATATCTAGTATGTGGGCACAGGTGACTAATGGGTAAAAAGATATGAGCAACTGATCACTTATGGTGGGCAAATAGTAGATTATAATCTAGTATCATCTAGTATCATACAATATCCAGTCCCCCAGCGCCCCTATCCTCACCTCTCATCTCAGCTGAGGACTTTGCCACATACTTCAAACAAAAGATCGTCAACATCAGGGAAAGCTTCAGTGCACAGTCCCTACAGACCCTTTAGACAACTACTCAGTCCTCTTCTCCCAAAACCAGCTTCTCCACCATTACAGAAGAAAAACTTTCCACCCTACTCTCCAGATCACATCTCACCATCTGCCCACTTGACCCAATCCCATCCCACTTCATCCCCATCCTCACCATAGAGTTAATGTCTATCCCAGCCCTAACTCCTTTTTTCAACCTATCACTAACCTCTGGTGTCCTCCCCTCTGGTTTTAAACATGCTACCATTATACCCATTCTCAAAAAGCCTTCACTTGACCCATCTTCTTTGTCCAGTTATCACCCCGTATCACTTCTTCCATATGCCTTAAAGCTACTTGAACAACAAGTCCATTCTGAACTGTCCGCTCACCTCTCCTTCTGCTCCCTCTCTGACTGGCTACAATCTGGCTTCTGACCCCACCACTCAACTGAAACTGTCCTTACCAAAGTTACCAACTACCTGCTAACAAGCTAAAACAAAAAAACATTATCCTCTGTCCTCCTCCATGACCTGTCTTCTGCCTTTCACACCGTCGACCACTCTCTTCTGTTACAAACTCTCTAATCTCTTGGCATCACCGACCTGGCCCTTTCCTGGATCACATCATTCCTCACAGACCGGAGATTTAGCATCTCCGACTCTCATATCACCTCCTCGTCTCATTCCCTCTCTGTTGGTGTCCCACAAGGCTCTGTCCTAGGACCCCTGCTCTTCTCTATCTACACCCTCTGCCTGAGTCATAGAGTCCCATGGCTTTTAGTATCACTTTTATGCCGACGAGTCACAAATCTACCTCTCTGGTCCAGACATCACCACTAGAGATGAGCGAATCGAAGTTGACAAAGTGGAATTCGATCTGAATTTCAGGAAAAATTCGGTTTGCACCGAAGCCGAATTTTCATACGCTTTGTGCTAACAAATTGTATTTTTTAAAATGGCTGCTGCACGTGTTAGGACATGGTGCAAGAAACTCTGAGAACGAGGGGTCACCCACAATGCCATGCATGCAGCCAATCAGCAGCCAACCAGACCTGTAATGCCACAGCCCTATAAATACCCTCAGCCATCTTGGATTCAGCCATTTTCCAGTCTACTTAGTGCAGGGATAGACGTCAGCAGGCGCTAAGGACAGTGGTAGAAACTACTTTAAAACTTTTATTTTGCTGTATAGAAGTTCAGGGAAAGGATAGGGAAGAATCATTCCACAGTATTGAAGCAGAACAGGGTTCAGTAGGGGAGGTTACAGCCTGGGTAATAGGAACAATCCTATTACACCTTGCTGCAATGACAGCAGATCCAAATTGACATTATATAGCTCTGTAATTCCAGCAATCCATTCTTGTTATTGGGGTGCAAGGGCTGTTTGATACAGTCATTAACAGGGTTTATTACAAATAATTCTGTCTTATTTGCCCTTGTGTGGTGCAGTTACATGTTCTAAAGCATTTTTTGACTTGTATTAGTGGGAAAAAAGGGCTTATTAGCCGTTTTGTGGTGAAGTGAAAAAATTACAGCCCTTTTTGGCGTGTATTAGTGGCAACAAAATATATATTATTTGCCGTTCAGCGGTGCAGTTATATGTTCTAAAGCCCTTTTTGGCATGTACCCTGTATTAGTGGCAAAAAAATATATATTATTTGCTGTTCAGCGTGCAGTTATATGTTCTACAGCCCTTTTGGGATTGTATTAGTGGGACAAAAATATATCTTATTTGCCGTTCAGCGGTGCAGTTATATATTCTAAAGCCCTTTTGGGCGTGTATTAGTAGCATTAAAAAAAAGTATTTGCCGTTGTGTGGTGAAGTGAGAAAATGACAGCCCTTTTTGGAGTGTATTAGTGGCAAAAATATATATTATTTGCCATTCAGCAGTGCAGTTATATGTTCTAAAGCCTTTTGTTGCGTGTATAAGTGGAAAAAAATAAGGGCCTGTTTGCCGTTTAGCAGTGCAGTTATATGTTCTAAAGTCCTTTTTGGAGTGTATTAGTGACAAAAAAAGATATATTATTTGCCATTCAGCGGTGCAGTTATATATTCTAAAGCCCATTTTGACATGTATTAGTGGCAAAAATATATATATTTGCCATTCAACGGTGTAGTTACATGTTCTAAAGCCCTTTTTGGTGTGTATTAATGGCAGAAATATATATATTATTTGCCGTTCAGCAGTGCAGTCATATGTTCTAAAGCCCTTTTTGGCGTGTATTAGAGGCAAAAAAATATATATTATTTGCCATTCAATGGTGCAGTTTTATGTTATAAAGCCCTTTTTGGCATGTATTAGTGGCAAAAAATATATATTATTTGCCGTTCAGTGGTGCAGTTATATGTTCTAAAGCCTTTTGTGGTGTGTGTATAAGTGGAAAAAAACTAAAGACCTATTTGTCGTTCAGCGGTGCAGTTATATGTTCTAAAGACATTTTTGGAGTGCATTAGTGGCAAAAAAATATATATTATTTGCCGTTCAGCTGTGCAGTTATATGTTCTAAAGCCTTTTCTGGCATGTATTAGTGACACAAAAATATATATTATTTGCCGTTTAGCGGTGAAGTTATATGTTCGAAAGCCCTTTTTGGCGTGCGTTAGTGGCAAAAAAATATATATTATTTGCAGTTCAGTTATATGTTTTAAAGCCTTTTGTGGCATGTATAAATGGGAAAAAGGGCATATTTGCAGTTCAGCGGTGCAGGTATATGTTCTAAAGTCCTTTTTGCCGTGTATTAGTGGAAAATAAAAAAAGGGCTTATTAGCCGTTGTGTGGTGAATTGAGAAATTTACAGATTTTTTAATTTCCTTTTTATTTATTTATTTGATCTAACAGTATGTCAGATAGAGAAGTGCCAGGCCCTGCACAGTCACAGGTTGCAGCAGAGTAAGGGGGATTGGCAGCAGGAGTCGGATCTAGCGGTTGTGTCTTGACCAGCAACCCAGTGGCTCTTTAATGGTTGACTCGGTAATCCACTTCGTCCCAAGTGACATCAGACACCCCCAGCCAAGAGTCGGTGGGTTCGTCAGACACAACCCTTAGTTGGCATGGCCCGGGAGCAGGCCCTGTGCCCTTACCTGTCCTCAACCTGCCTCTGTCCTTTTCTGTTATATGCTGTGGGCTCAACTCCACTATACAGTGAGGACGAGCTACTAGAGGATAGCCAGCAGCTACTGGCCAGCCAAGATGTGGAGGAGATATCCGCCGATTCCTCCAGAAGGCGGGCAAGTAGTGATGAGGAGAGTTGCGTGGGAGCTGGTGTTGCGAGCGGGCAGGCTCCTGACCCAGAGACCATTGAGGAGGACATCGGTGACATGCAGACAGTGCTCGATGATGATGATGATGTAGCTGATGGCACTTGAGAGCTGGGTAACAAAGGGGCTTCATCATCATCAGGAGAAGAGGGTGGCAGCTTGCCCCTGAGGCAGCGGCGGAGCCAGCAAGTTGCTAGCATGGCCGGGAGTGAGCAGGGTGGCAGCAGTGGGAGGTCGGGAGCCAAACGTGCCCAAGGTAGACCACCCGCTTTGCAGGAGCCTGGAAAGTAGTGGTGCAGGGGTTTACAGAAGCAGCGGCGGTAGCAGTCAGTCAGTGCGGAGTGTTGGGGGTAAAATCACCTACTCGGTGGTGTGATAGTTTTTTGTTAGGCCGCCGGAGGAGGTGAACTTGACCATTTGCTGAATCTGTGGGCAGAAGGTGAAGCATGGCCAGGGTGCCAATGTTGGCACCAAGGCCCTGCGTCAACATATGCAGCGCCACCATAGAGTGGCCTGGGAGAACCGTGGCTCTGATGTGGTGGTCCAGCCTGCTGCAGCAACCGCGGCATCACCCAGTGGCACGCACCCGATTTCAGGCAGTCAAGGCTCCATCACCTCAGCCGAAGAGAGCTGTCTGTCCTTCCCATCATCTGCTGGTCCTGATGCTCCTGCTCCTCCAACTCCTCATCAGTCATTCCGTCAGCAATCGATCACCGAAGCGATTGCTAAGAGACAACAGTATATGTGCACTCATTCAATTGCGCAGAAACTGAATGTGCTCCTGGCCAAGTTGCTGGTGCTACAGTCCCTCCCTTTCCAACTGGTGGACTCTTCACCTTTCAGATAACTGATTGCTTGTGCCGAGCCATGGTGGATAGTCCCAAGCCATCATTTCTTTGCCAAAAAGGCAGTACCAGCCCCGCACACGTATGTAGAACAGAAGGTAGGCCAGTCCTTGAGCCTATTGGTGTCTGCCAAAGTGCACAGCAGCGCCGACATGTGGAGCTGTAACTACGGTCAGGGACAATACATGTCCTTTACGGTTCCTGCACAGCCACACCAGCAACTTGGCCAGTTGAGGCCGCTTCCGCCTCCATGTTCTCACGCTGTTGGTCCTGTGACAATGTCCGCCTTTGCCTCCTCATCCTTCACTGTGTCCTCAGCCTTCACTGCTGGGACAATTCACAGTGCCCCTCCAGCATACCACATGTGCAGGGCACGGCGGTGTCATGCTGTTCTGCACCTCGTTTGCCTGGGTGAATGGAGTCACACAGAGGAGAAACTGCTCCTTGTCCTTCATCAAGAAATCGAATCCTGGCTTTCTCCACGACAACTCAAAATCGGAACCACAGTGACCGACAATGGGAGGAACATGGTGTCTGCGCTGCGTCAAGAATGGCTGAGCCATGCGCCCTGCATGGCACATGTGTTCAATCTGGTTGTCAAGCGGTTCCTGAAATCTTCTACCCATCTGCCAGACATCATAAAAATGGAAAGGAAACTTTGCATGCACTTCAGCCACACGTACACGCAAAGCAAACCCTCCTTGAGCTGCAGCATCAGAATGGCATCCCCCAACATAGGCTGATATGCGAAATTTCCACCCGTTGGAATTCCACCCTCCATATGTTGGACCGACTATACTAACAAAGTCCATAAAAGATGCAAGCGGACAGGAGTACTTAACTTCGATGTCAGCCAGTGGCAGCTCATGCATGACACCTGCCGTTTGCTAAGGCCCTTTGAGGAGGCCACGTTATTTGTCAGTCGCCAGGACTATGGGATGAACAACGTCATTCCACTGCTTCATGTCCTGGAACAGATGTTGGTAAATCTGGCTGGTAAGGGGACAGGAGACGGCACCTAGATCTCAAAGGCCACATGAGCCCTGTGTAGGCTGAACTGGAGGAGGAAGAGGAGATTGGAGCACAAGCAATGTGTAGCGAAATGGGTGGTTTTTCTACACAGGTGACAGGAGAGGAGGAGCAGCCAGAGGAGCTACAGGGCTATGAGGAAGAGAAGGCAGACGACCCAGACACACAGTGGCAGTATGCAGTGGAGATAGAGTTAAGGAGTCCCTCTGAGTCACTTGCACAAATGGCCTGATGCACGCTCACTTGCTTGCGTAGTGACACCCAAATTGTCGTGATTTGGCAAAGGGATGACTTCTGGCTCTCCACCTTGTTGGACCCTCGCTACCGGTCCAAAATGTGGACCTTTTTTACACCCGCTTAGAGGGAGGACAAACTGAACTACTATAAAGACATCCTATGTAATCAGTTGGCCGCTGCCTATCTGCGCCATCGTCCATCCTCTCGCAGGTCTGACCGGGGGGGGCCCTCTGCGCTTACGTTCCTTTGCCATGGCTGCTGTGGCAGGGTGGGGGGATAGGAGCAGTTCCAGCTCAATCAGCAGCAACTAGAGTGTATAGTCGCTAATGAACAGCTTTCTTCACCCACCTAGTGAAGAAACTACTCACCAGCATAAGCTAGACTTGGAGCAGGACCTGAACCAGCAGGTGGTGGCATTCTTGAACAGCACCCTGCCATCCCACATTGAAGATCCGTTCGACTACTGGACAGCCAAACTGGATTTGTGGCTATCCTTTGTTAAGATGAATCAGGCCTGGATCAGCGATTATTTCCACCCACCAATGCCTGATGCATCAGACTAGATCATCCATGGTGCCACACCAACACTTTGACAAAAGAGACCATTTTTTTTCTGGCTACCTGCCTCAGCTATTATTCTGATGCTGTCACCTGCCTGATGCGACACATCTGATGCCAAGTGCTCCTTCTTTCACTCACTATCTTCATCTGGTACTGGTATTGCCACCCACATCCCCACTCTGTCACCGGGTCACTCAGTGGTCTCCTGATGCTGCCACCTCCACACTATGTCACCTTGCCACTCTGTGGTCTCCTTATGCTGCTGCCACCTCCACACTATGTCACCTTGCCACTCTGTGGTCTCCTGATGCTGCTGCCACCTCCATACTATGTCACCTTGACACTCTGTGGCCTACTGATGCTGCTGCCACCTCTACACTGTCATTGTCTCACTCTGTGGCCTTCTGATGATGATGCTGCCACCTCCACACTCTGTCATTGTGCCACTCTGTGGCCTCCTGCTGATGCCACCGCCACCTTCATACTTTGTTGTTTGGCTACTCTGTGGTCTCCTCATGCTGCTTTCACCTCACCACTATGTCATAGGGCCACTCTGTGGACTTCTCATGCTGTTCCCACCCTCCTCAGTTCATGACTGGGCCACTGTTTTGCCTTTCGGCCTAGCTGACATCATCATTTATTTGACCCTTCTTCTGATCTGTCAGAAGGAAGGAAAAATGAGATGCACAACGGATCCTGCCTATGTAACAGTTGTAAGGTCTGCATGACATGGTCCCTATTTTGCATCCTAATTGGCTTATGACTTAAACAGGAGTGTGTACAAAACACAGAAGACATTCAAATATTCCATTCACGTGTCATCTCTGTTTTGTATCCACTCCATTATTTTTTTTGGCTTTAGCAATACTGATGGATTACTGACCAAATGAGTTCACACTTGAGTTATTTGGTCAGTTTTGGCCCCTTAACTTCCCAAATAAGTGAAGTGTGCAGTGATTTTAAGAGCGACGCCTGTTATCTGCATGTCATACTGACTCACAGTATTGTTTCACTACCACAGCAGACTCCCTATGCGTGTTACTGCAAGACACAGTGTTCTACACCACTGTAAAAGCTCTCTGCAGCCAGGAAATAGGAGTTTTTTAACATGATTCGCCACAAATAAATGGAAAATAATTTTTCCGAAAAATTCGGCGAACCGGCTGAATAGAAATTTTTAAGAAATTCGCTCATCTCTAATCACCACCTTACTATCCAGAATCCCACAATGCCTATCCTCTATATCCTCCTCCTTCTCCTCTCGCTTTCTTAAACTTTACATGGATAAAACTGAATTTAGCATCTTTCCCCCATCTTGCTCAACCCCCCCAACAGACCTATCTATCACGAACGATCAATGGCTGCACACTCTCCCCGGTCAACCAAGTCTTCTGCGTTGGAGTGACCATGGATTCTGCCCTCTCCCTCAGACCGCACATCCAAACCCTTTCCACCACCTGCTGCCTTCAACTCAAAAATATCTGCTGCATCCGCGCATTCCTCAACCATGAGTGTACAAAAATTCTTGTACATACCCTCATCATTTGCCGCCTAGACTACTGCAACATCCTCCTCTGTGGCCTTCCATCTAGCAGTCTCGCACCCCTCTAATCTATCCTCAACTATGCTGCCAGACTAATCTACCTCTTCCCCCATTACTCCGCTGCCTCTCCCCTCTGCCAATCCCTTCACTGGCTCCTCATTTCCCAGCGAATTGTAGCAAATACGTATAAAGCTGTCCACAACCTGTCCCCTCCATACATCTCTAAGCTACTTTCCCGAAACATCCCCACACATAATCTCCAATCCTCACAAGACCTCTTTCTCTCTTCTCTTCTTATTACCTCTTCCCACAACCACCTCCAAGATTTCTCCCATGCATCCCCCATACTCTGGAACTCTCTACCCCAACATATCAGACTCTCACCTACAGTGGAATCCTTCAAAAGAAACCTGAAAACTCACCTCTTCAAACAAGCCTACAACCAGTGACCCTGCTGCTGCTATACCATCATGACCAACTATACCCTCACCTACTGTGTCCTTCCTCCATACCTTGTAGTTTGTAACCCCCCACGGGCAAGACCCTCTGTCCTTCTGTACCACTGTGTAAGTTGTCGTGTTCACGCTTAGTGCAATTGTCTGTATTATGTATGTATACCCCTTATCATATGTACATCTCCATGGTATGAATGGAGCTTTCATAATAAATAATAATAATGTTGAGCGAATCAAAGCATCCAAAGTAGAATTTGATCTGAGGTTTGGGAAAAATTTGATTTGATTTTAATTTGATTTCCTCACGCGTTGTGGTAACGAATCTTATTTTTTCAAAAATTGCAGCTGCATGTGTTACAAAGTGAAAGTAAGAAGCCTGGGAATGTGATATGATCCAAAATGCCGTGCAGCCAGCCAATCAACAGATAGCCATCCCCTGTGACGTCACAGCCCCATAAAAAGCCTTATCATACATGGTCTCCACCATTTCACTGTGAGCTGAGCTTAGGAAAAGAAGTGACAAGCACTAATGCACTAGGGACAGTTTTGCAGAAAGCTTTTAATTGTAGAATATTGGATAGGGAGAGTGCAGGGTCAGTGAAGGGACAGTGTAGAGAGATTGCAGGGAGAGTTTTTAGACACTGCAGGGAGAGCATAGGTAGAGCATAGGGAGATGGTTGGGACAGTGCAGGTTGAGTATAATCGCTGTGGGCATCTTGTTGAACTGCTGCCACAATCTAATTTAATCTGTTAGTTTATATATAGAATCACTGTGCATCAGTATTAAAGGGCGGTATAATATATCACCGTCTGCATCTTGTTGAACTGCTGACACAATCCCCGTTAATTGCTTAGTTTATACAAAGAAATTCTGTCCCTCAGTATTAAAGGTCAGTCTAATATATCGCGTCTGCAGCTTGTTGAACTGCTGGCACATTTGCAGTTAATCACTTAGTTTATATATAGAATTACTGTGCCTCAGTATTAAAGGGTGGTCCAATATATTGCCGGGTGCATCTTGTTCAACTGCTGCAAAATTTATAGTTAATCTGTTACATTACTGATAGAGTTACTGTACACTATTGTGTTGTCTGGGCCCTCCAAAGGAACCATTGTATCTACCACCAGCCCGCACTTACTCTCCAGCAGTCAGGGCTCTTCAATATCAGCAGAAGGAAGCTTTTTTTCCTTCTCATCAAACTTCAATGTTATTTATTGCTCCTGATGCTCCTCCTCCACCTTCTCCTCATTACTTGTTTTGATAGCAATCGATCACCAAGGTCATTGCAAAAAGACAATAGTATGTGTGCACTCATCCAATGCAGCAGAAGCTGAAAGTGCACCTGGCCAAGCTACTGGTACTACACTTGTCCGCTTTCCATGTAGTTGACTATGGAAGTAGTATGCAGTAGAATATGGAAATCATTCTTTTTTATGCAAGGGGACCAGATCTTAATGATGACCATCCTCATCTATTGTTGTCTTTCTTTCTTTCAAATCATCCTTCAAAGTCTCCATGTCCAAGAAAGGTCCGTAAAATGCAGGGATGGAGCTGGATGTTCCTGTTGACGTATCATCGGTATTGGATGATGTAAAGGAGGAAAAACTGGTGGCAGAAGAAGGGTTATTCTGCCTGTAGGGCAGGAGAGTGGTGGGGGTTGGAGAAGTGGGTTTGCAACTGGGGGGGGGGGATGGGAGCTTTCTTCTTGTGTCATTCCGGGAATGCCTCATGACCATTTTTCTCTCCTCTTTTATCAGTTCATTGGGTCCAACTGCCGGTCACCTGCAGCACCATGAGGTACTCTTCATATGTAGAGTTGAGCAGACACCTTGTCACTACCAGAGTTTTGAGGAGTTCTCACAGCTCTGTTTCTCTGCCCCTGTTATGAGGTCTTTACTTTCATTTTCACTCCTTTCCCTCTTCCCAGCTGTTCCTTCTCTGATTGATTCCTCTTCCTTTAAATCACCCCTCTTCCTGTTTCACCTTGCGGGTTATATTTCTCATCTTGAGTTGTGTCAGCCGCTGGAGTATCTACACTGCTGTGGTCTTTTTACACTGGACGTGTGTTTTGCTGAAGCAAGCAACATCAGATATTGTCTGCTGAGATTGGATCTGTCTTCACTGCTGCTGCAGCCCCTACAGATAAGTTTGCAGACATTGTTGGTTTTGTTTATTTGCTGACTGGATCCGAGGCGACCCCGGTTCCGTCCGTATACTGAGCAGGGAGCCGGTGCCAGTGCCCCCCCCCCCTTTTATCATAGGGGTTTCAGGTCTCACTCAGCCTTAGGTACGCGGGCATGCCTCGACCCACCATCAGGGTCTGGGCATGTGCATAGCAGTGCAGGGAGAGCTCTTAGGGTCCGACAGGGGTTACCTTTTATGCTTCCTAGTTTGGGTCCGCTCAGTAGCTTGTGCACTGATTGTACTCCTGTTGTTCGCATATTCCCGTGACACACCTGGAAGTTCGGGTTCGCCAAGTTCAGCCAAACTTCCCTGCAAAGTCCGGGGACCTGAACTTTGGGGCACTAAAATGGCTCTAAAAGAGTCATGGAAAGGGCTAGAGGGCTGCAAAAGGGAGCAATATGTGGGTAAGAGCATGACAAGTGCCCTGCAAACAAATGTGAATAGGGAAATGACTTAAAATAAAATTAAATAAATAAAATTTAAAAATAATAATCTTGAACTAGGAGGAGGAGGTCCATATGGAGCAGGAGGTTGAGGATGCGGTGGATGTGGTTGTATAGGTGGAAGCGGTGGTGGAGGAGGTAATCGTCAACAACACTGTTTTTTGTTTTTAACTTTTTTTTTTTTTTGGGGGGGGGGGTGCGAATATAGAAAATAAAACAAAGTAAAAGTGCGCTGGAGTATAACAACAAAGGCTGGGTGAGACCGCTATACATGTCTATTCTGCACAAGGTACGGACAAGTCCTGTGGGATCCTTGCCTGGTTCATTTTAGTGAACGTGAGCTTGTCCACATTGGCTGTGGACAGGTGGCTGCGCTTGTCTGTGATAACGCCCCCTGCCATGCTATACACACGTTTAGATAATACACTGGCTGCAGGGCAGGCCTGCACCTCTAAGGCTTAAAGGGCAAGCTCAGGCCATGTGCCCAATTTGGGAACCCAGAAGTTGAATGGGGCAGACCCATCAGTCAGTACGTGTAGGCATGTGCACACATACTGTTTCACCATGTTGCTTAAATTCTGCCTCCTGCTAAGATGCTGCATATCAGCTGGTGGTGCTGGTTTTTGTGCTTTTTCACATTTTGGCCATGCTAACCCTGCCTTCTGAGGTGCTGGCGGTGCCCCAACTGCGTTGGCGACTTCTTCCTCCTCCTCTGCCTTTACCATGTGCTTCCACTAAGGCCCTGGTGTCAGGTGGGAATGCCATCAGCAGCACATCTACCATGGTGAGCTTGTAAGGGGTATAGATCACCCAACAATCTAAACGCTGCCGAATTTACAGAATATACAGGGAGTGCAGAATTATTAGGCAAATGAGTATTTTGACCACATCATCCTCTTTATGCATGTTGTCTTACTCCAAGCTGTATAGGCTCGAAAGCCTACTACCAATTAAGCATATTAGGTGATGTGCATCTCTGTAATGAGAAGGGGTGTGGTCTAATGACATCAACACCCTATATCAGGTGTGCATAATTATTAGGCAACTTCCTTTCCTTTGGCAAAATGGGTCAAAAGAAGGACTTGACAGGCTCAGAAAAGTCAAAAATAGTGAGATATCTTGCAGAGGGATGCAGCACTCTTAAAATTGCAAAGCTTCTGAAGCGTGATTACCGAACAATCAAGCGTTTCATTCAAAATAGTCAACAGGGTCGCAAGAAGCGTGTGGAAAAACCAAGGCGCAAAATAACTGCCCATGAAAAGTCAAGCGTGCAGCTGCCAAGATGCCACTTGCCACCAGTTTGGCCATATTTCAGAGCTGCAACATCACTGGAGTGCCCAAAAGCACAAGGTGTGCAATACTCAGAGACATTGCCAAGGTAAGAAAGGCTGAAAGACGACAACCACTGAACAAGACACACAAGCTGAAACGTCAAGACTGGGACAAGAAATATCTCAAGACTGATTTTTCTAAGGTTTTATGGACTGATGAAATGAGAGTGAGTCTTGATGGGCCAGATGGATGGGCCCGTGGCTGGATTGGTAAAGGGCAGAGAGCTCCAGTCCGACTCAGACGCCAGCAAGGTGGAGGTGAAGTACTGGTTTCGGCTGGTATCATCAAAGATGAGCTTGTGGGCCCTTTTCGGGTT
The DNA here is from genome assembly GCA_033119425.1 of Bufotes viridis. Classification (NCBI taxonomy): domain Eukaryota; kingdom Metazoa; phylum Chordata; class Amphibia; order Anura; family Bufonidae; genus Bufotes; species Bufotes viridis. The sequence goes on from CM065589.1 coordinate 463,650,448, forward strand.
GAGGATGGAGTCAAGCTCAACTCCCAGTCCTACTGCCAGTTTCTGGAAGACACCTTCTTCAAGCAGTGGTACAGGAAGAAGTCTGCATCCTTCAAGAAAAACATGATTTTCATGCAGGACAATGCTCCATCACACGCGTCCAAGTACTCCACAGCGTGGCTGGCAAGAAAGGGTATAAAAGAAGAAAATCTAATGACATGGCCTCCTTGTTCACCTGATCTGAACCCCATTGAGAACCTGTGGTCCATCATCAAATGTGAGATTTACAAGGAGGGAAAACAGTACACCTCTCTGAACAGTGTTTGGGAGGCTGTGGTTGCTGCTGCACGCAATGTTGATGGTGAACAGATCAAAACACTGACAGAATCCATGGATGGCAGGCTTTTGAGTGTCCTTGCAAAGAAAGGTGGCTATAATGGTCACTGATTTGTTTTTGTTTTGTTTTTGAATGTCAGAAATGTATATTTGTGAATGTTGAGATGTTATATTGGTTTCACTGGTAAAAATAAATAATTGAAATGGGTATAAATTTGTTTTTTTTTAAGTTGCCTAATAATTATGCACAGTAATAGTCACCTGCACACACAGATATCCCCCTAAAATAGCTAAAACTAAAAACAAACTAAAAACTACTTCCAAAAATATTCAGCTTTGATATTAATGAGTTTTTTGGGTTCATTGAGAACATGGTTGTTGTTCAATAATAAAATTAATCCTCAAAAATACAACTTGCCTAATAATTCTGCACTCCCTGTATTTCCCAGTCAGGTATGCAGTGCAGGGGTAGTTTGAAAAAAAAAGGGGTACAGATCACCCAGTAATCTAAACGCTACCAAATTTACTGAATATATTTCCCAGTCAGGCATGCAGGGCAGGGGTAGTTTGAAAGAAAAAAGGGCTCATGGAGCGTCTCCGTCATCCGGCATCTATTTGCCCCGCTGAAGGATTATTTTGAAAGTGTGTAGAAGGCACACGGGGCCCCCACGCTGCAGATTTATCATGGAGACATCATGGAGATTTTACAGCATATAACTATAGTACCCAACAATGTAAACGCCACAAAATTTACAGAACATATTTCCCAGTCAGGTATGCAGTGCAGGGGTAGTTTGAAAGAAAAAAGGGGTATAGTTCACCCAACAATCTAAATCCCGCCGAATTTACAGTATATATTTCCCAGTCAGGTATGCAGTGCAGGGGTAGTTTAAAAGAAAAAAGGGGTATAGATCACCCAACAATGTAAACGCTGCCGAATTTACAGAATATATTTCCCAGTCAGGTATGCAGGGCAGGGGTATGTTTGAAAGAAAAAAGGGGTCATGGCGCATCTCCGTCATCCGGCATCTATTCGCCCTGCTGAAGGATTATTTTGAAAGTGTGTAGAAGCCACATGGGGCCCCCACGCTGCAGATTTATCATGGAGACATCATGCAGATTGTATAGCATATAACAATAGTGCTCAACAATGTAAACACTGCCGAATTTACAGAACATATTTCCCAGTTAGGTGTGCAGTGCAGGGGTAGTTTGAAAGAAAAAAGGGGTATAGTTCACCCAACAATCTAAATGCCGTTGAATTTACAGAATATATTTCCCAGTCTGGTATGCAGGGCAGGGGCAGTGTGAAAGAAAAAAAGGGTGCAGATCAACCAACAATCTAAACGCCGCCAAATTTACTGAATATATTTCCCTGTCAGGTATGCAGTGCAGCAGGAAGGCACCCTCCAAGCCACTGGACTGGTGAATGACTGGTCTGATAACCGTGGAAATATCCACCGACAACTTAAGAGCTGGATTTACTGATTACATTTCACCCTCAGAAATGCAGTGCTTGGCTGCAAATGTACTTTATGGCAAAAAATAAGTGATTTTTTTAAACCAACAATGTCGCAGTAGTATTTACTGGTTATATTGATCTCTCAGAAATGCAGTACAGGCTGCAAATGTACTAACTAGCACAAAAAGTGTGTTTTTTTAAAACAAAATGTAAATGTAAATGCAATATTTAACGGTTTTATTGGACTGTCAGAAATGCAGCACAGGATGCAAATGTACTATCTGGCACAAAAAGTGTTCTTTTTTAAACCAAAAATGTAAATGCAGTATTTAATGGTTTTATTGGACTGTCAGAAATGCAGCGCAGGCTGCAAATGTACTATCTAGCACAAAAAGTGTGCTTTTTTCAAACAACAATGTAACTGCAGTATTCAACAGTTTTATTGGACTGTCAGAAATGCAGCACAGGCGGCAAATGTACTATCTAGCACAAGAAGTGTGCTTTTTAAACCAAAAATGTAAATGCAGTATTTGATGGTTTTATTGGACTGGCAGAAATGCAGCGCAGGCCAAAAAATGTACTTTCTAGCACAAAAAATGGTAATTTGTCAACCGACAATGTAACAGCAGTATTTACTGGTTTTATTTGACTGTCAGATATGCAGTGCCGGTGTCAGAAAGAGAAAAAATTGCTTTACTGTAGGTCACACAAATATGTGACAAACTAATGTAATTGAATTATTTTCACTGCCAGGTATGCACTGCAGGCCGCAGGGGTACTTGACCGCCAGAAAAAGGGAATTTATCCCCTAGAATCTAACAGATGGATTTAATGAATAGATTTTCCCTGTCAGATATTCAGCACAGGGCTAGTTCAAAGAAAAAAAGTGGGAATATGTCCACCCCTGGGGCCCTGAAGTCACAGACGGATTACCTATATTATTTTCCCTTTCCTTGGCACATATGCAGTGCAGGTATCCTTAAAAAATGGCTAGATGTCGCCCACTGAGCTACCAGAACAGGATTAAAGTAATGTCTCTGGCACACGGCACTTGCAAAAATGGTCGCCGACGCCCACCTAACAAACAGACTGATTAAAGCTTATTTCTCTGTGGCACTAGGCTCATGGCTACAAAAATGTAGCATAGCACCCAAAAAAATAATCACTGTAGTTTGCAGATTTAACAACACCAAGTACACCAATTTGTTTCCTAATCTCTCCCTCACAGCAGCAGCATCCTATCCTTTCACTAGTAAGAGCTCAAGTGACGTGCGGCGCTATGTGACTCCAGCTTATATAGAGGCTGGGTCACATGCTGCAGTGGCCAATCACAGCCATGCCATTAGTAGTCATGGCTGTGATGGCTTCCAAGGGCACACTAGTTAAACTCTTGTTGATTGGTTGCCCTGCAGCCTTTCTCTTTTTAAATTATCTTTCTCTTTTATTTCAATCATCTCAAAAAGAAGAAACAAAATTCATAAAACAAATTTACAAAAAATAACTTCCCCATTCCTCCCACCCGCCCCCCCCCCTCAGCTCACCCTCCATTCCTGCAGGGAAGAGGAAAAAAAAAAAAAACTCTCCTCAACCATCCCAGTCTCTCCAAACATTGGGCCATTTCATATAGGACCCTCTTTGTCTATACATGATTCTCTCATAGATTTTCACCTTATCCACCAGGCATAACCAGTTATTGCAGTCTGGAGCAGAAGGGGAAAACCATTCTCTGGCTACAAGAAGCCTGGCTAAAAACATCACTTTAGTCAGCAGACGGCCCTTCATAAGCTGGTAGTTAACCTCTGATAGGTCCCCTAAAACCCATACCTTGGGAGATAGAGGAATATCTATATTGAGTCTCCGAGTCAAGGTTGTTTGTACCGTTCTCCAATAGTTACTCACTATCAGGCAGTCCCAGAACAGATGCATATGATCTGCCCCGGGATCCCCACAGCGAGGGCAGTCAGATGCGGCTCTAAGTCCCCTCTTATGGAGCCATAAAGGTGTCACATATATTTTGTGTATGATATTAAACTGTACAACAGTGTGATTGAAGTTGTGCGAAACCTGACTAAAATTATCCCCTATATTCTCCCAGTCCGGAGAACCTACCTCTGACATTGTTACAGACCAGGATTTCTGTCCTGGAGAAAAACAATCCGAAAAAAAACCTTTCATCAAGTGCCTATAACAATGTGATAATTTAACCTTGATACCACCTTTCTTACAAATCAGATTGTGCAAAAATTCCGGGGTGTCTACCTCAAGTGAATACCTATCAACAATATTAAGAAGTGCTGACCTCAATTGAAAATATGCATACCAAGCCACCTCACCTAATTTGGAATTCTGTTTTAGCTCCATAAGAGACAGGACCTGCCCATTTTTAACCACCTGATTCAGATATTGAATATTTCACGTCCTCCAATATTGCCAACAATTTGGATCATCTAATTTCAGAAGCTTTGAATTGTGCCATAGTGGGGTGCAAATAAGTGCTGCCTTAACTTTGAACCAGCTCTTTATCACCAACCATGCCTTTGTGGCCATTCTACGGAAGGGTTTATAGCCAGTCTGTATGTTAAGCAAATAATCAGACTCCAATACTGTAAATAAATCTGAAAAACCTGAGTCTTTCACCAGTTTTCTACAAAGTTGGCTATTTTCCCAATCATTGAGGAAGCAGAGTTGAGAGGCCATGAAGTATCCCCTAAAATAGGGGAGGTTAAGACCTCCCCTATTGTAGGGCATGGAAAAATAAAGCGACTTTAGTCTCACCCGCTTCCTCCCCCATAATAAGTCATTAATCATCCGTTCTATCAGCCTAAAATACTTATCCTCAATCCAAACGGGCGAATTGCGAAGAACATAAAGTACCTGGGCCAGCACCACCATTTTTATTAATGAAATTCTGTCCCCTCTTGCAGGCAGAACTTTTTGCCATATCTTGATTTTGGATCTCAACCTTGAAAGAAGAGGGATCAAATTAAGTTGGAGATAATCTTGAATTTTGGCAGAAGCTGTTATCCCCAGATATTTTATTGAGTCGGAGATAGATACCCGATTAGAGAGATTTTCCACAGATCCTCGCAGTTTATCTATAGGGAGAAGAACAGTCTTCCCCCAGTTAACCTCCAAGCCAGAAGAATAGGAAAATAGGCTGAACAATTCCATTATTCGAGGAAGTGTTTTTTCTGTTTGATGAATAAAGAACAAGATATCATCTGCATAAAGGGATATACGATCCCCCATTACACCGAAGCTGACCACTCTCGAGTCTTGCCTTATACTAGCTGCAAGGGGCTCAATATAGATATTAAATAAGAGAGGGGAAAGAGGACATCCTTGACGAGTACCTCTTCCCAGTGCAAAACTCTCTGTCAGCATGTCATTGATCCTAATTCTGTCCTTCGGACATTTATATAGCAGCTGAACCATCCCTATAAATTTGGGGCCAAAACCCATTCTTCTCATCACCTCCCAGAGGAACGTCCACTCAACCCTGTCGAACGCCTTAGTAGCATCCAAAGACAGGACCGAGCGGGCGCCCCCTCCGGGGGACTGAATATTAGCAAAGAACCTATGCAGATTGTGGTGAGTACCCCTTTTCGCCATAAAACCATTTTGGTCTGAGTGAATCAGAGAGGACATAACCTGAGAAAGCCTCCTAGCTAGAACCTTTGCTAACAACTTAGCGTCCGTATTTAATAGGGAGATTGGTCTATACGAGCTCAAATCCGCCGGGTCTTTATCTTTTTTTGGGATTAAAACTATCACAGCTTCCATCATAGACTGTGGCAAATCCCCTCCCTGCGATGCTTGAGCAAACATTTCCAGTAGATAAGGGAGAATGGCATCACTGTACTTACGATAGATTTCATATGGAAAACCATCTGACCCTGGCGATGAGTTCCCGGAGATAGACTTCAAGGCCTCTTGAATCTCCGCAAGAGACACCTCTCCTTCCAGGGATTCTTTTTGGGCTTCTGTTAGCCTTGGAAGAGAAATTCTCTCCAGGAACTGTCTCGCCAGGTCAGCTGGCAGGCCAGATGAAGCTCTGTATATCTGGGAGAAATATTGCAAAAAAGAGTCCCTTATACCCTCTGGGTCTGATATTGTTGCCCCATCTAGGTTACGCACTAAAGTAAAAGGTTTCTTTTTTTTGTCCTGTTGTGATATTATTTTAGCTAAAAGCTTACCAGGACGTCCCGATTCTGAAAAATACTTCTGACCCTTAAAGAGTAGCCTATGGTTTGCTTTCTCAATTACATATTCTTTCAAGGAACAGCTAGCCTTTTGCATCTCTTCCTTGTTACGTTCCGTAGGTTGATCAATGAACCGCTCCGTTGTGGAAGCCACTGTGTCTGTCAGATCTTTTTCCCTTTTCTTAAATGATCTTTTCACAGCCATAATATCACTAATGAGTACCCCCCTCAGGTATGCTTTCAGAGCGTCCCAAACTGAGTTGATGTTGGCAGAGGGGAGATTCACCTCCCAGAAGGAGGATACATGTGCTTTAATAGACTGGTAATTATCCATTATAGTAAGCCAGTATGGATTCAGCTTGAACCCAAATCCCCTATTGTCTTTATTCTCCCCAATGCGAACCTCAATTAGGACCGGTGAATGGTCTGAAACTGTTCTTATACCATATCGTATCCTTTTAATATTATTCAGGTTATTCTCATTAGTAAATGCCAAGTCTATCCTAGACATTGCTCTTCCTCCTCTACTGACACAGGAGTACACTCTCTTTCCTCCGCCAGCATATTCCCATATATCCACCAATCCAATCTCCAGGCAGAACTGAGGCAATGGAGAATTACACATGTTCCTTCCCCGATCTGCATCTAAAGTCAATCTATCCTTTTTGGGATCCATAACAGCATTAAAGTCTCCCATCAGTACAAGCCGACATTCCGGCTTGCCTTCCAAGAAACGTAATAGTTGGATGAGTGGGTACATAGAAAATGGCGGAGGTATATAAAAAAAGGCAAGAATGTAATTATATCCATGTAGACTCCCATACAGAAAAATGAACCTGCCTTGGTCATCTATATGAGATTCGATTAAGAAAAAATCTATAGAGTTATGAATCAGAAACGATACACCCCTAGAGGCGCTACTGAAAGTAGAGTGGTAGGATTGGGAATGCCAGCCCGTCATCAAACGAAACACGGTCTCTTCAGTAAGGTGGGTTCACCTTCACTGCATCCAAACCTCTTCACTGCATCCATAATAGCTTGTCTTTTAACCCTCTCCCCAAGTCCTCTGACATTCCAAGAGACAATTCTAACAGACATTAGCTAGGGAGAGGAGAGGAGAAAAAAAAAAATTTCCTATACCCCTTCCCTGCAGGTTGAATACCCTCCCCCATTCCCTCCCCCTTCCCTCTGGTCCGCCCGATCTAGTCAGCAAACCTCTATCCTCCGGTCATTCTCCCCCCCCCCCCCCACTAGTTCCCTCCTCCCTCCATCCCTAGAAAACATATAGAAATATATCAAATGCCCATTTTCTCCATCCAATCCAGTGCTTGTTGCGGATTCTCAAAAAATTGGGTAGTCCCATTGTGGATCACTCTCAGTTTCGCTGGGTACAGTAAGGAATATTTAATGTCTTTTAGCGCCAAACGTTTCTTTATCTCACTGAAACTTCTTCTTTTCTCCTGGGTCTGCCGAGCAAAGTCAGGGAGAAATAACAGTCTAGTACCCTGATAGTCAATGGGTGCACATTCCCTCGCCCTTCTCAATATCATATATGATATTGCCCTGCAGCCTTTCAACAAGCGCCATTAAAAGTTCGCGTTCGGGTCCGGGTACCAAAAACCCTAAAGTTCGGTACGAACTCGAACTTTACAGTTCGGGTTCGTTGAACCCTATTCATATGTAGTTTCAGGATGCAAGAGTTAAAGGTAATTATTAGGTAAAATGTATATAGAGGTCAACTATTGTCCCATGTAATTCTCATACAAAAAGGGCATTTTCAGGAGACTGCAGGCCACAACAGCAATAATTTGCATATTTTGCCACGCGAGCGAAGTAGATGCAAGGTTCAGTCGGTTTATTTTAATTCATGGCGAAACAACGTGTGACATTTCGGTCAGGTAATGACCTTTTTCAGATATTCAGATATTTTTCAGATGATGATGGCGCATATCTCTGTGAAGTCACACATTGTTTTGCAATGATTCAAATAAACCGACTGAACCAGACATCTACTTCGCAGTGCAATAGTTTTCTTACTTAGAGTGTTACTGTTAGACAGTTTTGATAAATGGAGCACACTGGGAGAGATTTATCAACACTGATGCAAGGGAAAGTGACTAAGTTTCCCATAGCAACCAGTCAGATTGATCCTTTCATTTTCCAAAAGAATTCTGAAAAATGAAAGTTGGAATTGGATTGGAGGCTATGGGCAGCTATGGGTGAGTTCATATCACCGTTTAACTTTCCGTTATTCTGATCCATCAGAAGAAGAGGGGAAAAAAACAGGATCTTGTAAAAAAAAAAAACAGATCCTGTTGAATCAGTTAGGCTACTTTCACATTTGAGCTTTCCGTTTCGACTATTGAGATCAGTCATAGGATCTCAATAGCTGGGGAAAAACGCTTTCGTTTTGTCCCTATTCATTGTCAATGGGGACAAGACTGAACTAAGGGAATGCACCAGAATTCATTCCGTTCCGTTTGGTTGCGTCCCCATCGTGAACAGAATAACGCTGCAAGGTCTCAGCTCTCTAGGATGCACTGTTCTTGAGATATCCACAAAAAAGCCATTATGGCACCATCTCATGACCTGTATTAGTCAATAGAAGCTCGCAGGTCCTTCACTCATATTGTGATATACACATGGTCACATGACCCCTATTAACCAACAGAAGCTTGCAGGCCTTTCTATCTTTGCCTCACTGATATACACACAGTTTTACACCAAGTTATTTTTCTTCCTTGTTATGAGGCCACTATGAATGTCTCTGTTAAGGGGGAAAGGGCTCTGTGGAGTTTACTGTTAAGGGGACAGGGCACTGTGGAGTTCACTGTTAAGGGGGAAGGGGCGCTATGGAGGTCACTGTTAAGGGGGAAGGAGCGCTTTAGAGGTCACTGTTAAGGGGGATGGGCTGCTGTGGCATTTACTGTTAAGAGGGACAGGGCACTGTGTAGATCACTGTTAGTGAGACAGGGCACTGTGTAGGTCACTGTTAAGGGAGCGTGGCTCTGTGGACGTTGCTGTCATGGGCCAGTGGACTAACTATCTATTTTCTTTTTCCCCCCTCTGGTGTCAGCACTTCTCCCCATTTGGACTAGGTGTTTTTAATTAGCCTGAGTCTGCAAAGGGTCTATAAATTCCTACTATCTCTCAGATGGATTTTCTGAGGGTTGTGACTGGGTGAACTCTTTGCACTCGTTCACATGGTGCAGTACTGCGTGTCTGTCATTGCTGCCTCAGTGCTGAGCTGGTGGGGTGGCGGGGCCCAGAGCCAAGGAGGCTTTGCTGCACAGTGGGGGTGCTGTGTGGCTTCTGGGTCCCGCTGTCTGCTGCCGGTGCGGTGCTGGGGCGCCGGTGGTCACCGCGCACTGCTGCGCCATAAAATTAGAGTTGGTCCCCACTTGTAGAGGCAACCTTGTCACGGTAAGTGGGCCTATGCTCTTTGATCAAACTGTATACTAATGCCTCTTATGCACAGCATAGAATGTATTACAAATTGGGCTGAGATGCCATGTAATTATGCTGAAGGACAGTCGTTATATCAAAGGCATAGTACTGAGGATGTGCGATCCAGATTCACTCTCTTGTGTTATGCATACCTATTAAAAGGGCACTGTGGATATCACAGTTATGGTGGCACTGCAGATGTTACAGTTATGAGAGCACTGTAGATATTGTTATGGGGTGCTGTAGATGTCACTGTTATGGCAGCACATTGGATGTTACTGTTATAGGGGCACTGTGGGTGTCACTGTTATGAGGGCACTGTGGATTTTAATGTTATGGGGAGCACTGTGGATGTTATGGGGACACTGTGGATGACACTGTTATGGGGGCACTGTGAATAACACTGTTATGGAGGCACTGTGGATGTTACGGTTATGGGGGCACTGTGAATGATACTGTTATGGGGCAGTGTGGATGTCACTGTTATGGCGGGCAGCGTGGATATCACTGCTATGAGGGCACTGTGACTGTCATCTTTTAACCACACATACCAAAAAACAAACAAAATACACTGGTGTAAAGCCAGGTCATTCTGTTTGTACTAGATATAGAGAGTTTTTCTATCATGATGGCACATCATAGGCAGGATCACACCAGTACCCACTACCATAGAGCAGTACAGTGTTTGATGAGCCCCTGCCCCCTCACCTCACCCCCTAGGCAGCTCTGCAAGTGATGGTAACCAGCCCTTTTCACATTCTAGGACAGGTTGCTGGCAGCCATTTTAAATCATTCCAAGAGAACCTCTTTGACATACCTGACCACACTCACTCTCCTACCCATTTTTGATAACTGGAGTGAGTGGTGTTAAAATGCAGAAACTTGCAGAGTTTTTTTACAAGTCCTATTTTGTGACTTTTTGAAGACAGAATTCTGAAAGGGCAGATACATTTTTTCCTATACATTTGTAGTCTTTGGGGGGATTATGATTAAATTAGCTGAACTGTCTTTTGCTTCCTTTGTGCTTGTTGTGGACCATTAAAAATGGAAGTATAATCGGCTACTTTCCATTTCAATGGCCTACAATCTTGGATTCATTCTCTTTGCCTCATACTCATGATTTTTTACTTTCAGCTCAACAACAATTCTTTCATTCCCCATGTTTTATTCTGCTCTTTCCCCTTTCATTTCCAGCATAATGTGTTCATTTTTCTACCAACGAAGCTCTTTCACTTTCCTTGCAGTTTCATTTCGATGGTTCATTTCCTAGCTATTTGGCTTTCCTGGTCTCTGATTCTCCTTCATTTTCCTGACCTTTCATTACACTGTTCTTTTATATATATTTTATCTTTTTTTCTCCAATCTTCAGTATTTCCATTTCCCATTTTCCCCTCTTTTGTTTCTTTAATCTATAATTACTTTGTTACTGACGTCTCACCTCAATTTCATTTCAATTATTTAATGAATATTATTTTAGCCCATTCTATTTTAATATACATCATACAACTTTCAGATAAATATAAAAATAGAGCAAAACAGCAATACAGTGGTCTGGCTAAGGTATTCAGTTGAACAGTTCTGAATGTAATTTTATTTTACATTTAGTTTTTTTATTTATTTATATTAAACCTTTAAAGGGCATCTGTCTGCAGATCTGTACCTATGAAACTGGCCTGTTAGGCCCCATTCACACGTCCGCATTTTAGTCCGCATCTATTCCGCAATTCTGCGGAATAGATGCAGACCCATTCATTGTGAATAGGGCCGGACGTGATGCGGAGAGCACACTATGTGCTCTCCAATTCCGCATTTGCGGAGCCGCGGCCCCGAAACATCCGGCCGCGGCTCCGCAAAAGATACAGCATATCCTATTCTTGTCCACAGCCTGCGGACAAGAATAGGCATCTCTATAGGGAGTGCTGGCATGGTGTGTTGCGGATCCGCAATTTGCGGATCCGCAACACACCACGGACGTGTGAATGGGGCCTTACATGTGCACTTGGCAGCTGAAGGCAGCTGTGTTGGTCCCATGTTCATATGTGCCCGCATTGCTGAAAAAAAAAATACATAATGAGCCTCTAGGAACAAAGGGGGCATTGCAATTACACCTAGAGGCTCTGCTCTCCCTGCAACTGCTGCACCCTCTCCACTTTAACTGGCAGCGCCAGATAGTGATGACGTTAACATTGCCTGGTCCTGTTAATCAAATAGGATAGGGCAAGGCAATGGCGGAGAGCAGAGCCTGTAGGTGTAGCAGCAACGCCCCCATGGCTCCTAGTGCCTCATTGGCATATGTGAAAACATAATTCTCAGTAATGCAGACACATATGAACATGGGAACAACACAGATGCCTTTAGCTGCCAAGCACACATGTAACAGGTCAGACAGTTTCATAGGTACAAACCTGCTGACAGATGCCCTTTAACCACTTGCCTACTGCCGCACGACATTCTATGCCACAGCAGTAGGCTGTTATCTGTTACCCAACGTATTAAAGCGACAGGTTACATTGCGATCTGCCGGCAGCCCGCCCCGCCGAAGATCGCTGTGACTGTGCTGTCATGTAAGAGCGCCACCTGCTGGCTTTAAAATGAAATGTCAGCCTGCAGGCTGGGAATCAATTTCTTCCTGCCTTGACTGTGGCAGAAAAGGGTTAATTAACTTTTTTTAAAAGTCAATAAATAAATAAAAAAAATTTTTTTTTTTTATATAGCAATAGTTACTAGCACTAGCAATAGTAATTAGCCTACGTACACACCCATACAAAAATCCTGCACCTTTTGCGTTCATAAAAAATAAAATAAAATATAAAAAAACTGTTTTCTGGCAGTACGGTGTCATAGAACCAGTAATAGAAAAATAAGCCACCAAAATCCAAAATGCGCCCCAGCAGAGGCGTTACTAGGGTCTCAATAGATCTAGGGCACAAGCCCCAATGAATATGGCCCAGTTGTCTAAGTCGCCCCGTAACCCTCCCCCACACACCACATTTTGATGTACTTGCTATACTGCAGCACATGCCTGTCACATCCAGGGCCTCCAGGTGACGTCTCCTCCGATGTCATCATCTTCTCCATTTGGTCTGTACAACTTCTTTCAGCCGGGTCTTGTCTCTACAGAGTGTGACACACAGACATCTTAGCTTCCTTACATTTCTAACATCATCCCCTAATCGGGAGCCCCAACAGTGTTAACCTGCTGCTCACTGTGCCCCCAATACCCCAAATACTAGCCTAGAGAAAAAATAGTGCCCCTCATAGTAATAGTGCTCCTCACAGTCCCACCAATAGTAATTCCCTTCTAGAATGCCCTCATTAGTAATATTGCCCCTACAGTGCCCCCAGCAGTGATAGTGCTCACCAAGAATGCCCCCATTAGTAATACTGCCCCCTACAGTGCACCCAACGGTGATAATGCTCCCCAAGAGTGCCCCCATTAGTAGAAGAGTCCTCCAGTATTAATAATACCCTTACAGAGCCCCCAGCAGAAATAAGTCCCATGTAAATAACATCACCTCCTCCCCAGCCACCTTCAACATACAGTCCCAAGTAAATAATATCATCCCCTCCCCAGCCGCCTTTAACATGCAATCCCATGTAAAATCATCCCCACAACATTCAGTCCCATGTAAATAACATCACCCCCCCACCTTCAATATAAAGTCCCATGTAAATAACATTGCCCCCTCAACATTTAGTCCCAGGTAAATAACATCACTCCCTCCCTCTGACCCCTGTAACATACAGTCCCATGTAAATAACATCCCTCCCTTCAGCCCTAACATACAGTCCCAGTTAAATAACCACAACTCCCAGCATTGCTCTACCTCTCCCTTCACTTACCTCTCCTCATGTACAGACATCACCACAGCTTCTTCCTCCAGGACTTATCCTCTTCAGTGCCATCCTCTCCTTCACTAGTCACATGGTGGTGAAATCATCGCAGGTCCTTCGCAAACACTGCCTGTTTTACTGGTCACATGACCTATGATGTCACCTAAGGTCCTTCAGATCTTCCAGTGAATTAGATTCAATTGTATTGCCATCCTGAGGCACTAACCGCGGCATAGAAAGTATTTGCGGTCAGCACTTACCGATTCATAGAAAGTATTTGCGGCGGGTGAGGGAGGCCATCAGGTCCCTGCACTGCTGTGGGTCCCTGCACTGCTGCTTTGCTGGGTGAGAAGGCAGCCGGATGCCTTGCAGAAGCTGCCTAATGCCTTGAAAGGCATCGGGACCTGCCTTCTACAGAGGCCGAGGAGATCCAGCCCCAGGCTGGGTCTCCTAGGCAACCTGTTAGTGTATTACTAGTGTATGTTAGTGTATTACTCAATGTAAACCTCTAACAGGCAATGCATTACAATACAGATATATTGTAATGCATTGCAGATGTGATCAGACCCCCAAAAGTTGAAGCCCCAGAGTGGGACAGAAATAAAGTTTAAAAAAAAAATTCAAAAAGTTTCAAGCAAAAACAAGAAAAAATGTCCCTTTCCCTTGATTTAATAATAAAAAATATAAAAAATATAAAAAACACCTATATTCTGTACCACCGAGTCCGTAACGACCGGTTCTATAAATATATCACATGACCCCAACCGATAAACACCATAAAAATAAATAAAAAGACATTTTTGTCACCTTACATCACAAAAAGTGTAACACCAAGCGATCAAAAAGGTGTATGCCCCCCAAAACAGCACCAATAAAACCATCACCTCATCCCGCAAAAAATGAGACCCTACATAAGACAATCGGCCAAAAAATTTTAAAAATTATAGCTCTCAGAATATGGAGACACTAAAACATCATTTTTTTGTTTCAAAAACTGTGTTAAAGTGAAATAAATAAATAAAAAGTAGACATATTAGGTATCGCCGCATCTGCCGCAGCTCTATAAAAATATTACATGACCTAATCCCTCAGATGAACAATGTAAAAATAAATATTCTAATAATAAAAACAATGCCAAAAAAGCTATTTTTTGTCACTTTGGATCACATTCACAATATTAACCACTTCAGCCCCCCTAGCTTAAACACCCTTAATGACCAGGCCACTTTTTACAATTCCGCACTACACTACTTTCACCGTTTATTGCTCCGTCATACAACTTACCACCCAAATGAATTTTACCTCCTTTTCTTCTCACTAATAGAGCTTTCATTTGGTGGTATTTCATTGCTGCTGACATTTTTACTTTTTTTGCTATTAATCAAAAATTACCGAAATTTTTGCAAAAAAATGACATTTTTCACTTTCTGTTGTAAAATTTTTTAAAAAAAACTACATTTCTATATAAATTTTTCTCTAAATTTATTGTTCTACATGTCTTTGATAAAAAAATCCAATAAGTGTATATTTATTAGTTTGGGTAAAAGTTAAAGCGTTTACAAACTATGGTGCAAAAAAGTGAATTTCGGCATTTTGAAGCAGCTCTGACTTTCTGAGCACCTGTCATGTTTCTTCAGGTGCTAGAATGCCAGGATAGTATAAATATCCCCCAAATTACACCATTTTAGAAAGAAGACACCCCAAAGTATTCGCGGAGGGGCTTGGTGAGTTCATGTATCATTTCATTTTTTTTCACAAGTTAGCGGAAAATGACACTTTCTGAGAAAAAAAAAAAAAAAGTTTCAATTTCTGATAACTTCTGGCAAAAAAAAAAAATAATCTCCCACGGACTCACTATGCCCCTCAGTGAATACCTTGGAGTGTCTACTTTCCGAAATGGGGTCATTTGTGGGGTGTGTTTACTGTTCTGGCATTTTGGGCGGGGCTAAATTTTGAGCCGGCATGTAAAACCTAAAGGTACTCGTTGGAATTTGGGCCCCTTTGTGCACCCAGGCTGCAAAAAAGTGTCACTCATGTGGTATCGCCGTACTCAGGAGAAGTAGGGCAATGTGTTTTGGGGTGTATTTTTACATATACCCATGTTGGGTGAGAGAAATATCTCTGTAAATTGTCAACTTTGTATAAAATTTTTTAAAAGTTGTCGTTTACAGAGATATTTCTCTCACCCAGCATGGGTATATATAAAATACACCCCAAAACACATTGCCCTACTTCTCCTGAGTACGGCGATACCACATGTGTGCCACTTTTGCAGCCTGAGTGCAAAGGCCCTAAACCAATGAGTACCTTTAGGATTTCACAGGGCATTTTTACGCATTTGGATTCCAGACTTCTTCTCACCCTTTAGGGGCCCCTAAAATGCCAGGACAGTATAAATACCCCACATGTGACCCCATTTTGGAAAGAAGACACCCCAAGGTATTCTGTGAGGGGTATGGTGAGTTCTTGTAAAAAAATTTTTTGTCACAAGTTAGTGGAATATGAGACTTTGTAAAAACAAAATTAAAAAAAAAAAAAACAATTTCCGCTGACTTGTGCCAAAAAATAAAAATTCTGTGGACTCACCATGCCCCTCACGGAATACCTTGGGGTGTCTTCTTTCCAAAATGGGGTCACATGTGGGGTATTTATACTCACCTGGCATTTTAGGGGCCCCTAAAGTGTGAGAATCCAAATGCATAAAAATGGCCTGTGAAATCCTAAAGTGTACTCATTGGTTTTAGGGCCCCTTTGCGCATCTTGGCTGCAAAAAAGTGTCACTCATGTGGTATCGCCAAACTCAGGAGAAGTAGGGCAATGTGTTTTGGGGTGTATTTTTACATATACCCATGCTGCGTGTGAGAAATATCGCTGTAAACGACAACTTTTTACATTTTTTATTCAAAGTTGTCAATATACAGAGATATTTCTCTCACCCAGCATGGGTATATGTAAAAATACACCTCAAAACACATCGCCCTACTTCTCCTGAGTACGGCGATACCACATGTGTGACACCTTTGCAGGCAAGATGCAAAGGGGCCCAAATTCCAATGAGTACCTTTAGGAGGGCATTTTTACGCATTTTTCTTCTCACGCTTTAGGGCCCCTAAAATGCCAGGGCAGTAGAAATACCCACGTGTGACCCCATTTTTGAAAGAAGACACCCCAAGGTATTCCATGAGGGGCATGGCGAGTTCATAGAATATTTTTTTTGGCACAAGTTAGTGGAAATTGATTTTTATTGTTTTTCTCACAAAGTCTCCCTTTCCGCTAACTTTTGACAAAAGTTTAATTTTCATGAACTCATTATGCCCCTCAGCGAATACCTTGGGGTGTCTTCTTCCAAAATGGGGTCACATGTGGGGTATTTATACTGCCCTGGCATTTAGGGCCCTAAAGCGTGAGAAGAAAATGCGTAAAAATACCCTCCTAAAAGGTACTCGTTGGAATTTGGGCCTGCTGGCATCTTGGCTGCAAAAAGTGTCACACATGTGGCATCGCCGTACTCAGGAGAAGTAGGGCGATGTGTTTTGGGGTGTATTTTACATATACCCATGCTGGGTGAGAGAAATATCTCTGTATATTGACAACTTTGAATAAAAAATGTAAAAAGTTGTCGTTTACAGCGATATTTCTCACACCCAGTATGGGTATATGTAAAATACACCCCAAAACACATTGCCCTACTTCTCCTGAGTACGGCGATACCACATGAGTGACACTTTTTGCAGCCAAGATGCTAAGAAGCCCTAAAACCAATGAGTACCTTTAGGATTTCACAGGCCATTTTTACGCATTTGGATTCTCACGCTTTAGGACCCTAAAATGCCAGGGCAGTATAAATACCCACATGTGACCCCATTGTGGAAAGAAGACACCCAAGGTATTCTGTGAGGGGTATGGCGAGTTCACAGAAAAAAAAATTTGGCACAAGTTAGCGGAAATTGTTTTTTTATTTTTATTTTTACAGTCTCATATTCCACTAACTTGTGACAAAAATACAATTTTCCATGAACTCGCCATACCCCTCACGGAATACCTTGGGGTGTCTTCTTTCTAAAATGGGGTCACATGTGGGTTTTTGTACTGCCCTGGCATTTGAGGTCTCCATAGTCATTACACGTATGGCCAGCATTAGGAGTTTCTGCGATTCTCCTTATATTGAGCATACGGGTGATGAGATTTTTTCCGTTCAGCCTCTGCGCTGAAAAAATAAATAAATGAACGGCACAGATTTTTCATTCGCATCGATCAATGTGGATGAAAAAATCTCTGCCAAAATCAGTGACTGCGGTGCTGTGGGCTGGGCGCTAGCTACCTAACAAGTAGCTAGCTAACTGGCGGTGATAAGGGACCCTTATGCCCCATTCACACGTCCGCAATTCTGTTTGCAGAACGGAATTGCGGACCCATTCATTTCTATGGGGACAGACTTTGTCCCGCTCGGATCCGGAATTACGGATCCGCGCTTCCGGTCTGCACTTCCGTTCTGCAAAAATATAGAACATGTCCTATTCTTGTCCGCAATTGCGGACAAGAAAAGCATTTTCTATATAGTTCTGGCAATGTGCGGATCTGCAAAATGCGGAAAGCACATTGCCGGTGTCCGTGTTTTGAGGATCCAGCGGATCGGATCCGCGGATCCGTGATTCCACGGATCCGTGAATCCACGGATCCGCAAAACACATATGGACGTCTGAATGGAGCCTTACAAGGGGTGTGATCAATGACAGGGGGTGATCAGGGGTCTAGATGGGGTGATCAAGGGGTTAATAGGTGAGGGGGTTAGTGTAGTGTTTGGTGCAACTTTTACTGTGTTACCTGGTCCTCTGGTGGTCGATCCCAGAAAATGGGACCACCAGAGGACCAGGTAGCAGCTATATCAGACGCTGTTCATAAAACAGCGTCTGATATAGCTGTTTGATGCGATTTATATCGCATCTACAGTCTGCCAGCGATTGATCATCGCTGGCAGGCTGTTGTCCAACTCTCGAGACGAGCTTCACTGTGAACGCGCGCGCGCACGCGCGCGCGTTCACAGGAACTCTCGCGAGATGACGCCCGGCGCGTCCAAACAGAAGATCCCGGCCGCCCGCAGGACGCAATCCTGCGTACGGCGGTCGGGGACTGGTTAAATAATAAATATTTTATGAGGTATCACTTTCTGTTTTAAAAGCAGAGAAATAGAAATGTTTAAGAATGCAGATGTTTGAAAATTTTGGGTAAATTTGGGATTTTTTTTATAAATAAAAGTGAAATATATTAACTTCAATTTTTGACGGTCATGAAGTATAATTTGTCACGAGAAAACAGTCTCAGAATGGCTTTGATAAGTAAAAGTGTTCCAAAGTAACTTATTACCACATAAAGTGACACGTCAGATTTGCAAAATGGCCTGGGAAGAAGGGTAAAAACTGGCCCAGGGTAGAAGTGGTTAATCAGTTATTTGCAGTTAGATAGATGCATTGCTACAACTAAAAAACTGGCCTGTTAAGGAAGGGTTACAAACACTCTGGAAGTGGTTAAGTTAATCAGACTTGTTAACATTTTATCACCCTTGTGCAGTTACAGTATGTGTATTCTGAAGTTGATGAAAACAAATTATTTTAACCTAAACAATCAACTGTGGGGTGAAAGTTATAAGCAAACGATTGTATTGGATGAAAGATGACACACAATCATCGTTTGAAAAGAAGTTGAAAGGAAATCATTTGTGGATGAAAGTGCACGCCCAGAAAGCTTATTTGTTCCTTGTCTAGTATCACTGAACATGTATGTCCATACTGATTGACTACCATTGTCAATATGAACTAAAGTTAGAGATGAGCATATTTGTTAAAATTTGATTCAGGTCCATTTTAGCCGAATTTACTGTCAAATTCGATTCAGGTCAGAAAAAATTCTAAAGTGCTCTGACTGCCTGGAAAAACATTTCTCTTTGTCATTGATTCTCCCAAACTAAATCACAAAAACATTGAATTTGGTAGAATCTGAATTTTTGAAAAACTTTGGGCCAAATTTCCAAATATTAGATTCGCTCATCTCTAAATAAAATATGTGTGTCTGTAAAATGATTGTTCACCAGATGTCATTCAATCTATTTCCGTCTAATGTGTATGCCCACTTTAAAGGGGTTGGACACTTTCTGGTTACTGCTGACCAATGTGTTTCTAAGATGTCTATATGGGACTAATACAGCTTTAGTTAAAATTCTGTTCCATTTCCTATATTTCATGGTATGTCCTCTTGTTTGCCAAGTGTTTTGTGATGTACACACTGAAGTGTTGTCCATAAAATGGCTGCATCAGGTGATCAGGCAAATCACTCCTCCATTCACCTGCTATCTGCTCTTACACTGTCAGGAGTTTAGTGGATGTGCAATGTGCATAAATGGAAGAAAATAAGAGCTATGTCTGGTCACATGACATTCCATCAGCAGCCATCTTATGGACAGGACCTTTATGCTGACAGCAAAGAAGATTTGCAAACAATGCACTTCACTGTTGGATCATTTGTCACCTGGGGACACAGTGCTTATTATTTATATGGCAGTCTGGACCCTTGTGAAGGCTCCCAGGTCTGCCATAGTAAACTGTCTATTAATCCCGATCTACAACAGAGTTTAATATAAAGCTGGCAGAAATAGCATAGTATAAAGAAATTCTATGGTCATCATCTGGAACTACAACCAGCAAATTCATAACTTGCTCCTAGTCTACCTTTAACCACTCCAGTTGGTAGGAAGCTAAGGCTACCCCTAGGCTCTTCACCACAGTTGGCCGCAAGGCCAGATGAACTTGACTGCTAGGGACCCAAGTTACAGAGTAGGGTAACAGAAAATTGGTGCAAGCTTGCTATCTTTCAAAAACTGAACTTATTTTGTTCACTCCATCAAATAACCTACCCAAACCTAATATCTCCCTCTCTGTGTGCAAATCCATCATCACTCCTAGGCAGCATAATCCAAACCTCTCACTCCCGGTTCCAAGACTTCTCCCGAGCTGCACCAGTTCTTTGGAAAGCCTTACCCCAAGAAATTTGGTTAAGTCACAATATACACAGTTTTAGGCGCTCCCTAAAAACACATCTTTTTAGCGTGGCCTATCACGTCCCCTGATCTAACTTCTCTCCATATATAGCCCATTTATCATTTCATGAACTTAATCCTCCACCAAACTCTTCACCGCACCCATTCACCCAGAAGCACTTCATATATTGACTGGTGACTGGCTCATGCAGCTTTATATCTGCTCCCCTATTTTCCCAAAATGGCCGGACCATTCTACAAAACAAGCACTTTTACTTTTTGTGTCAACCCTATCTCCTCAGATTATAAACTCTTGTGAGCAGGGTCCTCATGGTGAGCAGGGTCCTTGTTATAATTATTGACTTGTCTGTTGCTATGTTATTTATGACAGTTTGTACATGAACCCCTGAACTATAAAGCACTGTGGACCATGTTGGCGCCATATAAATAAAGATTATTATTATTAGCAGCAGCAGACCAAAAAACCAAGAGAGCTGGATACAGCCAAAACAGCATTAGTTAATCCATAAATTTGCCACTGTCAAAATACTAGTAAAATACTATCAGTAGAAGCCAATCCAGCAAACAAATGGTTAATCCAGCAAGCAAGGCAAAAGTGACCACACAAGAATATCCAAAGAGAAAGCAGGACAGTTCTGAGCACACAGAGCAGACAGGAGCCAGAGAACAAAATGTTAGGCCAATGGAAATCTTAATCCCATCCTCCCTGGCTGTGGGATTGGACACTGGGCCTGAAACCTGATTGCAGCGGCTACCACCCCCAGTGATAGGTTGACCAGCAGGGGCTTCACTGGTCAGCATGGCAACCATTTCAGTGTAGCCCTACATAGACTGCATAGTATTCTATTGAAATCTATGATACACGGTTGAGTCACATTATTATGACTACAAGTTAATATTCAGAGTAACTGTTGTATCCAGTACTGACTTATTAGGATGCAAGATTCTTCAGGCTGCAAAACCCTTCATACCCAACCCAATAATTCTCCGAGACTTTCTTTTGGTATAAAGGCTGTAGCAGCCGATTTATTAAAAAAATTACAACAGTATCAAAACCTCTTCAATGATAAGGCTTAACACATAATAAACTGCAATAACAAATACTGCAACTCAATCCAACCTAACCCTCCTTCATTTTGCAGGATCCTAGAAGGCAACCCAAGAAAACTGATACATCAATCACCACCTCCATTGCAACTTACTCTTGGCCGCATTCACCGACCCAAGGGCACCGAATCTTCTAATATATAAACATATACCCCTGTGGGCCTTTTAGCCCAACAGGAGCCCCAAACCTTCAGCTTACCAAGCCTCCAGAGATGCACGCTTCAACGTGCCGTGCACTTCTTAATCCTTGTTTTGCCTCCCAGGATCCCAATATTTCCTGTACTGCTACGAACATCCTACATGCACGTCTAACAGGGAGGGTGGGCGGGACAATTCTCAGGTATCACTGCACTGACCAGACACGCCCCCCAACCTCAGTTTATATATAGCCCGCGAAACCCATACTGGCCACCCCTCACCAACTACCAATCAAGCCACTGACCTTATCCTGAGCTTTTTAACCCATTCCTGCCTTCTAACGTTCCCCTAAGTCAAGCCGCACTTCGCTACGGCTGCGCCCCGCTCCATTGCTATACAGACAGCAGCTAGACAGGCTGGGAGTGACTTAATAAAGTCCTGGTAGGTTGTCACAGTTATCTGGAGCTACGGATGCTACAGTGCATCCCACAGCTACTATAGGGTACGTGGAGGAGGATCCATAGAGTGAACATGGCGATTGAGGTGGTCCCACAGATGCTCAACTGGGTTCAAGTCTGGGGAATTAGGGAGCCAGGGTCATACTTGGAATTCTTGGTCATGCTCTTCCAACCAATGTTGGACATTTCTAGCCATGTGACATGTTGTATTGTCTGGCTCTGCATTAGGGAAGACAATTAGCATGTATAGGTGCACATGATCTGTAAGGATGGATTCATACTTAAATTGGTTGAGAATGCCTTCTACATGGATGAGAGGGCCACAAAAACATTCTCCAGACCATAATACTGCCACCACCAGCTTGTGTTCTTTCAGCAATGGTTGCAGGGTGTTTGTTCTCTGATGATTATCTTCTGACACACCAACATCTATCCATTTGATAAAGCAAAAAACATGAGTCATTTGAGCAGGTAACCCTTAGCCAATGACCAGAGGTCCAATTCTGATACTGCGGTGACAATTAAATCCGTTTTCACTGAAAACTTTGTTAACAGAGGTGCAGTAACCATTCATCTGCTTTTACGCCCCATATGCAGTCAGGTTCACAGTTTTTTTAGACTTGTCTGGTAGTCCCTTGATTCATTTTGGTGGTGAGCTGCACCACTGCAGCTTGTCCATCTGCCCTTGTTACACCTTTGTTGCTGATGTTCACCTCTATAATATCAATGGCGCGTAGTGCTCAGCAGTTTCTATATTCCTTATTTGTCTACTCAACAGGCACTTTCACTGCAGCAGCAGGCAAACAGTTCACAAACTGTACAGTTTAAGAATTACTGCCACCCCTGGTCTGAAAGCCAATAATCATCCCTTTTGAAACTCTGAGAAATATCCCTTTTTACCCATGACAGAAACAAGGGATATGTGTGTAGACAGCTTCTTTCATGAGCTATGAGTTCCTAATGTCAAAAGCAAGAAGTGGTCATATATTGACTCAACTGTGCATAAAAGACCGTGATTGGAAAAATAAAAAAGTAAAAGAAAAAAAATGGCCTGGTTCTGAAGGGGCTAAGATTTATTTTTAGGCTTTTATTGGTTATTGTTACACTTATATGTCACTTATGCAAAATTGTTGCTGTGTGCAAATCCATTATTGCTACATGTTACCACCTTGACATCAAAATAGCACCTTCTATTTTTTAGATAATTTATGTGAGGCAGACAGGAAGGGGTTAATATTTACCAGAGCATTGTCTGTTTATCAATAAATTGCAAAGCTTCAAAGGCACTTTAGGAAGTTGCCTAATCTGCCTACCCCCTAGCCCTGTCTATGAAGATCATTGTCTCTCTGGTTAACTGTAGTGATGTCGCGAACATAATATTTTCCGTTCGCGAACGGCGAACGTGAACTTCCCCAAATGTTGGCGAACCGCCATAGACTTCAATTGGCAGGCGAATTTTAAAACCCACAGGGTCTCTTTCTGGCCACAATAGTGATGGGAAAGTTGTTTCAAGGGGTCTAACACCTGGACTGTGGCATGCCGGACGCAGAGTCGGGTTTTAATCCATAAAGGGCATAAATCAACTAACATTCCTAAATTGTTTGGAATAACATGCTTTAAAACATCCAGTGTGTGTATACGATCAGGTATGATGCTGTATCGATCAGGTAGTGTAAGGGTTGCGCCCACTTTACAGACATTGACAGACCAAACCCTCCTTTTAATGCACCGCAAACAACCGTAAACAGTTCATTTGCACAACCGCAAACTCCCCATTTGCACAAGGTTGGATACCAAGCTAGCCACGTCCCGGTGATGTCATTGAAGGTTTCTTCCTCCACCCAGCCACGTACAACACAAAGGGTCCCCGAAAGGTGAATTGAATTGATTTTTCGAACGGGGAGATGGTTAAAAAAACGCTGGCTCCCTCCCCTTTGTTTTTATCCACGGTGACTGCGTCTGCGCCGTGCAATTTACTGTCACACCCGATATGAGTGGTATTTTCTGTAGTACTATTCTTATCAGTTTAATCACTCTAACGTCCCCAATCTGGGGGCCATTTATTGAATAGATTTTTCGAACGGGGAGATGGTTAAAAAAACGCTGGCTCCCTCCCCTTTGTTTTTATCCACGGTCACTGCGTCTGCGCTGTGCAATTTACTGTCACACCCGATATGAGTGGTATTTTCTGTAGTACTATTCTCATCAGTTTAATCCCTATTACGTCCCATATCAGGGATTGCCTTTTGTGAAAAAAAAATTAGGCCGGGTACCTTCGACTGCCTTCACAATGACAGACCAAACTCTCATACACTAAACTGAATGGATTTCAGGAACCGGGAGATGGAAAAAGCAGCTTGGTCGGTCCTCATACTCCCAAATTGGGGCACTGCGCGTGCACAGAGCAATGTGCTGTGACACCCTATATGAGTGGTGTCTTAACTAGTACTATTCCTATCAGCGGCGGGCGGGTGCGTGGTAACTTGAGAGCAAGCTGAGCTGGAGGAGGATGGTGCGTCAAGGTTCTTAGCGGAAGCTGTTGAAGATTGGGTGTCCTGTCTAAGCCAGTCAACTATGTCCTCAGAATTTTTAGGGTTCAGGGTACGTGGCCTCTGAACACTGGGCACTATTCCAGGGACAGTGGAAATCACAGCACCACGACCACGACGGCCCCTGCGGGGTGACCTGCCTCTGCCTGTCATGTTTTTTTAGATAAGTGGTACTACGCGTGCTAGGTACTGTGCCACACGGTATTAGTGGTGGGCACTGGCAGTGGGCACTCTACAGTCAGTGGAAGTGGGCCTGACACACAATGGCAGCAGGCAAGCAACTGAATTTAGACTACTGTCTAAAAATGAAATGCCTTATTTATCGGCAAGCTACTGTGCCACCCGGTATCAGTGGTTGGCACTGGCAGTGGGCACACTACAGTCTGTGGAAGTGGGCCTGACACACACTGGCAGCAGGCAAGCAACTGAATTTAGACTACTGTCTAAAAATTAAATGCCTTATTTATCGGCAAGCTACTGTGCCACCCGGTATCAGTGTTTGGCACTGGCAGTGGGTACACTACAGTCAGTGGAAGTGTGCCTGACACACACTAGCAGCAGGCAAGCAACTGAAATTACACTAAAGTGTAAAAATTAAAAGCCTTTTTTTGATGCAAAGTCCTGTGCCACACGGGATGACAGGGGTGGGCACTGGCAGTGGGCACACTACAGTCAGTGGAAGTGGGCCTGACACACACTAGCAGCAGACAAGCAACTGAAATTACACTGAAGTGTAAAAATTAAATGCCTTTTTTTGATGCAAAGTCCTGTGCCACACGGGATGACAGGGGTGGGCACTGGCAGTGCGCACACTACAGTCAGTGGAAGTGGGCCTGACACACACTAGCAGGCAACTAACCTTAGAATAAAGTGTAAAAATTAAATGCCTGTTTTTGATGCAAAGTCCTGTGCCACATGGGATGACAGGGGTGGGCACTTGCAGTGGGCACACTGCAGTCTGTGGGCCTGCAGCTCCTCACACACAGGCAGGCCAGGCAACTGCAATATGTATATGGAGAAGAAAAAAAAGCAGACTAATGTTGCAGCCCTAAAAAGGGCTTTTTGGGGTGCTGTCAGGACTCTGTCCTTACAGCAGAGATCAGATGAGTCTTTCAGGACTGGAGTGGACACTGAATTCACTAGCCTAGCTATTGATTTCCCTATTAAATCAGCAGCAGCTACACTGTCCTTCCTCTCACTAAGACTGCAAATTCCAAATGAATCTAAAATGGATGCTGTTCAGGAGATGGGAGGGTCTGGGAGGGAGGGTATGCTGCTGATTGGCTGGAATGTGTCTGCTGACTGTGAGGTACAGGGTCAAAGTTTGCTCAATGATGATGTATAGGGGGCGGATCGAACGTCGCATGTGTTCGCCCGCTGCGGCGAACGCGAACAAGCTATGTTCGCCGTTAACTGTTCGCCGGCGGATAGTTCGGGCCATCTCTGATTAACTGTACTGTTTTGCCTTCCTTTTGGTCTGCTCTGATGATATTTCATGCCCAAGCCTGAGAGAGCAGATATGTGTCTGTACACGAGACGTCACTGTGCTGGCCACGTCCCATGCACTGCCGGCTGCTGCTTATTGCTCTCTCCCTGGATTCTTGAGGAAAAACATTAACCCCTTCAGCTGCACAGACTCAGGGCTGAAGGCTTTACTGAGTAGCTGCAGGCAATGAGGAGACAAATGCTGGGCACAGGAGCTGACAGAGGAGTTCAGCCGAGCATTGCACAAGAACAGGTAGGGGGAAGATCCTGTGTGTATCAGCAGTGCCATTGTACAGCTGGGACTTGTAGTCCTACAAATACAACATGCTTCTGAATCTCCCAGCAGGCAGACATGTCACTCAGGGCAGCACTTGTATTCACTCCCTCTGTAAAGTAGGGGGAGGGGCAGAGATTGTTGTTATTGCAGATAAACAAAGGTCCAGAAGAGAACAAGGGAAATGAGGAAATATATATATTTTTTTGCCTAAAACTTGCTTAGCTCAGTTATATATTGCTGCCCATCAGATTTACAGTGCTATTTTTTTTTTTCATAACTGAATGAAATGATTTGTGTAACTCTTAATGAGACTTCTGCACCTGTCCACAGATATTTTGGCCCATTCCTTGAGTGCAAACTGCTCCAGCTCCAGGTTGTATGTTTCAGCCCCCTCCACAGATGTTCAATAGGTTTTAAATCAGGGCTCATAGAAGGCCACTTCAGAATAGTTCAATGCTTTGCTCTTAGCCATTCTTGGATGTGTTTGGCTATGCATTTTGGGTAATTATCCTATTGGCGGACCCATGACCAGCCACTGACACCAAGCTTTCTGATATTAGGGAGCACATTTCCCTCCAGAATGCCTTGACAGTCTTGAAATTTCATTGTACCCTGCGCAGATTTAAGACACGCTGTGCCTGATGCAGCAAAGTATCCCCAAAACATAACCAAGCCTCCTCTATGTTTCACAGTAGGTACAATGTTCTTTTCTTTGTATGTTTCATTTTTGCATCTGTGGACATAGAGCTAGCGTGACTTGCCAGAATGCTCCAATTTTGTCTCATCTGTCCAAAGGACATTTTCCCAAAAGCTTTGTGACTTGTCAGTATGCATGTTGGCAAATTCCAGTTTTTTTTTTTATAATTTGCTTTCAACAGTGCTTTCCTCCTCATTCGTCTTCTATTAAGGGCTCATGCACACGGCCGTTGCCCTGCCCGCAATACACGGGCATCGGCCGTGTGCACCCCGCACCCATTCAAGTGAATGATGTACCTTGACCTTGAAGTTCACCTCTAATCTCTTTGGAATTTGTTCTGGACTCTTTGGTTACCATTCGTATTATCCGTGTCTTCAATTTATCAATAGCGGCCACATCCAGGGAGGTTGACTACAGTCCTTTAGAACCGTGAACTTCTGAATAATATATGCAACTGTAGGAACAGGAACATCCAGCTGTTTGGAGATTGTCCTATAGCCTTTATCATTTTACGATGTTTGTCTATAGTTTTCTTTCGAATCTCTTGAGACAACTCTCTCCTTAGTTTTCTTTGGTTTATGCTCAATGTGGTACCCACCATGATACCAAACCGCAAAATGACTATTTATCACCCATTAAATAGTGTGAACACACCTGTGATGCTAATTAAACAACACACCTTAGTTTTACATGTCCCTATGGTAAAATTATTTTCAATCTTTTCTAGGGGTACCATGAATTTTTGTCCAGTTTTATTAGTTTGTTTTATGAATAATTCTTTTGAACCATGGTTTAAAAGTAATATCTGATTTTCATTAGATGATTTTATTATTGCTTTTCAGTGACTATGGTCATTTTTTCTTTCTTTAACATCTGAAAATGACAGATTCAAGATTTTAGCACTTAACTTTTTAAACAAGTATACCAAATGTTGCAGGTTACATGAATTGAAATAAAATAAAAAAATAATAAAATACAGGTTAATATTACAGATGGCAAGAAATAAAAATGCAGATCCATAGATCCATAACAGAAATAAGGCAAAATAAGAATTTTGTTTGCCATTTTATTTGACGGTTAAAATGTTGGCCTAAAAATCACATCGCACAGTAGTTATCTGACTTGTGCACCACTACTTGTCATTTACAGCTAGTATACAAAGTGAGTGGAATCCAAATTAGCAGCTTAAAAGGTTGAATGAGACTGGAAAGAAAGGTCTGCTTCTTCAAAAAACAAAAACTGCCATTATTGTCCACAGCAAGCCTATATATAGAAATTGATACAAAACTGATGTGATGCAATCCTGGGGACATAGGGACTATTAATTTAAAAATATTCCCATCTCAAAAAGTGAAGGCATATTATTAGGATAAGCCATCCCTTTATTATTGGTAAGGTCCTACTTCTGGGACCACCAAACATGCCAAGAGATCCTATCACAGTCTTTCACTGGACAACAACCCCCGTTTATGCAGAGGTACTGCAGCACTGTTGCATTCAAATGAATGGTGCTGCTTTAGGCCCTTGCACAGTCAGGTGCCAGGAAGCACCACTAAGAAAATAAAATAGTGATGGGACCACAGTGCTAAATCAGCACCTCTGTCAATTCATTTTCAGGATCAGATAGGATCCCAGAAGATGGACCCCAACCAGTCAAAAAGTGGTGAAATATCCTGCCAATATGGCATTACTTTATGCGATGATCATGCTCCTAGATACTGCCAAGAGTCAACTATAAAGGAAAACTGTTGTCCACTAAGCTCAATAGACACTTATTTTTCCATTGGTAGCAACCCCACCCCTTCAGATGACTGGCAGTGAACATAAATGGAGTTACACTAAACTGACCCTATTCTATTCAATCCGACAATTCAGCCAGGACAATACAACAGCACAGCAACAAACCAACCCCAAAGACAGAAAGAAACACAATGGAGCTGCAAATCCAAGAATGCACAGAAAAGACAGTAGACTAGAGCAAGATCCAATTATGAAACTACAGATCCCAGAGTCCCAAGCAAGATACAATATTTCTGGAAGGGAACAGACCTAGAAAATGTTATTTATAGCAACCAGAGCAAAGTAAAGCCTTGTTCACACATCAGTGTTTTGTTCAGTGACTTCCATCAGGGATTGTGAGCAAAAACCAGGATTGAAGCCTCCACAGACATAAGGTAAAAGGGAAAGATCTGCTCCTGTTTTGTGTTTAGAGCCTCACTTGGTTTTGGCTCAGAATCACTGATGGAAATTACGGACCCCATCATTTAACCCCTCAGATGCCGCGTTCATCACTGATTGCAGCATCTGAAATCCATTATAAAACATTTTAATGTTTGCAATAAAAAAATATTAATTGTACTTGTACCACGAAGAGGCTGTTGCGGCCATCTTGCTCGAGGATCCAGTGCGAAATCTGGCATGGTGACGTTATACGTCACTTGACTCACTACGCATTAGTGATGAGCCGGAGGTGCCATATTCGATTTCGCAATATATATGGACAATATTCGTCATTATTTTATTTATCGCGAATAATATGCAATTTAATTATTCATGTATTGCGAATTGACTTTTGAATGGGGTATAAAGGCAACTTTCCTGTTGGCTTGCTAGAATTAACGAATATAGAGACTCTCGCTCTATATTCCAATATTCGTTATCTTCACTAATTCTAAAAAGGCAAAAGGAAAGTTGCCTATGGACAGCTCTAAGTTGAATTCGCAATGCGAACATATACTCGCATTGCGAATTAAACTTAGAGCTGAGTTCCTAATGGTTGTATTGCTAGAATTGACGAAGATAACAAATATAGCACTATATTCTCAATCTTCGTTATATTCTAGAAAGCCAACCATTAGGCCTCTTGCACACGGCCGTCATGTTTGACGCCCGGATAAGATGCGGGTGCGTTGCGGGAATCGCCGCGATTTTTCCGCGCGTGTGCTAACGTTTGTAGTGCGTTGAGCACGCGCGTGAAAAAATCCGCATGCTTGGTACCCAGACCCGAAGTCAGACTTCATCACTTCATCACAGATGTTCGATGAAGGACCTGCCGTGATGTCACAGGATCACATGGGTCACATGGTCCACTCAAATGCTTCTATGATTGGACCATGTGACCCTGTGACGTCACCACAGGTCCTCAAGCATCCAAACTATCAAGAGAGACGACGTTCTGGGGCTCTGCGCGTACAATGGGAGAAGGTAAGTTAACTCTTTATTATTTTTAACCCTTTAAAGCCCGGGGAACATTGCATTCTGTAATTAGAATGCGATTATTTTCCCTTATAACTATGTTATAAAGGAAAATAATAACGATCGGGTCCCCATCCCGATCGTATCCTAGCAACCATGCGGGAAAATCGCAACGCATCCGCACATGATTGCGGATGCTTGCGATTTTCCCGCATCCCCATTCACTTCTATGGGGCCTGCGTTGCGTGAAAATCGCAGAATATAGAACATGCTGCGATTTTCACGCAACGCAAAAGTGATGCGTGAAAATCACCGCTCATGTGCACAGCCCCATAGAACTGAATGGGTCAGGATTCAGTGCGGGTGCAATGCGTCCTCCTCACGCATTGCACCCGCGCGGAAAACTCGCCCATGTGAAAGGGGCCTTAGGAACCCAGCTCTAAATTGAATTGACAATGCGATTAATATAACCTGTATTACTCGTATTGCAAATTCAACTTAGAGCTGGGTTTCTAATGGTTGGCTTGCTAGAATATCATGAATTCACGAATATAGCGCTATATTCTCAATCTTCGTTATATTCTAGCAACAGCCATTAGGAACCCAGCTCTAAGTTGAATTCGCAATGCGAGTAATACAGGTTATATTAATCGCATTGCGATTACAACTTAGTCAAATTTGCGAGATGGTGATTCACTTTATATGTGTATTTTACGAATATTCACTATATTGCTATATGAATATTCATCATTTTGTTTCCATATGGAAAACATGATTCCTTCCTGCTTAAGTTGCTTGTGGGCCAATGACTCATTGACCCACAAGAAAGAAGCAGGGAGGAATCATGTTTTCAGATGTTAAATAATGACGAATATTCGAAATTGCGAATATGTAGCACTATATTCGAAATATTCGTGAATTAGCGAAGTTGCGATATTCGCGATTAATATTCGTTATTTGAATATTCGCGCTCAACACTACTACGCATGAGATTTGGTGCAGGATGTTCAAGCAATATGGTCATGGCGGGCTCTTCACGCTCAAATGGATGAGGTAAGTATAAATTTTTTTTCATTTTTACCGACATTTCAGGGAAAAATTGATTCATTACCACGAAGCACAAGGAAATTCGGCTTCACAGCAAATTTAACTTTTCCTGAAATTCGTGAACTTCAATTCGCTCAAAACTACTGATTATATTTATATCAGTAAAAATATCTATTGCAATTTTAAAACATTTTTTCCAGCACACGAAATCCCCACAATGTTTATTTCTGACATTCAGAGCCGCAGGAATCCTATCTACAAACATTTTTTTCCCCTCAATTTCCATACAAATAGAAATGTCGGTCACTTTGTTTCAAGGTGCTGCAACTTAGTTTTTCTTTTAGATTCCCTCTGCTATGATCTAGCTTTTCATATCTTGGTTGCTTTCTACTCCGGTAATTCATTACAAATGAGTAGATGTCTGCTAGACAGCATGGAGTGATAAATGTGGATACGTACATATATATATATACACATTCAGTGGATATAAAAAGTCTACACACCCCTGTTAAAATGTCAGATTTCTGTGCTGTAAAAAAATTAGACATTTCAGAACTTTTTCCACCTTTAATGTGACTTATAAACTTTACCACTCAATTGAAAAACAAACTAAAATCTTTTAGGTGGAGGGAAGAAAAAAAATAAAAAAATAATGTGGTTGCATAAGTGTGCACACCCTCTTATAACTGGGGATGTAGCTGTGTTCAGAATTAAGCAATCACATTCAAAATCATGTTAAAGAGGACCTTTCACCTGTCCAAAGTTTGTTAGTCAATGGTATGTATATGCAGAGCGGCACCCAGGGATGTCCCTGCACTTACTTGAATCACTGGGTGCCGCTCCGTTTGCCCGCTGTAGCCCCCGATACCGGCGCATGTGCTGCTGATAATTTTGCCTTCGGCGGAGACATCCTCTTTTGCCCTGGGTGTCTCCTTCTCCCAGGCTGGAGTGCTGGCCAATAGCAGCGCTCAGCTCATATCCTGCAACCTCCCAGGATATGAGCTGAGCTGCGATTGGCCAGCGCTCCAGCCTGGGAGAAGGAGATGCCCAGGGCAAAAGAGGATGTCTTCGCCCAAGGCAAAATTATCAGCAGCACGTGCGCCGGTACTGGGGGCTACAGCGTGCGAACGGAGCGGCACCCAGGGATACAAGTAAGTGCAGGGATACGTACATACCATTGACTAACAAACTTTGGACAGGTGAAAGGTCCTGGAGTCAGCATACACCTGCCATCATTTACAGTGCCTCTGATTAACCCCAAATAAAGTTCAGCTGCTCTAGTTGGTCTTTCCTGAAATTTTCTTAGTTGCATCCCACAGCAAAAGCCATGGTCCACAGAGAGCTTCCAAAGCATCAGAGGGATCTCATTGTTAGGCCTCTTGCACATGACCGTATGGCTTTTTCAGTGTTTTGCGGTCCATTTTTATCGGATCCATTTTTCCGTTTTTTGCTTCTGTTGTGTTTCCGTTTTGGTTACATTGTTCCGTTCCGTTTTTCCATATGGCATATACAGTATACAATAATTCCATAATAAAAATTGGGCTGGTCTTAAAATTTTTAATAGATTGTTCAGCAAAAACGGAACGGATATGGAAGACATACGTATGCCTTTCCGTATGCTTTCCGTTTTTTTGCGGACCCATTGACTTGAATGGAGCCACTTAACGTGATTTGCGGACAAGAATAGGACATGTTCTATATTTAAAAGGAACGGAAAAATGGAAAAACGGAAACAGAAGGCATACGGAGACACTTCAGTATTTTTTGCAGACCCATTAAAGTAAATGGTTCAGTATACTGTCAGTATACTGAACCAAAAAAAACTGCCAGTATACCGTCCGCAAAATACTGTCGTGTGCAAGAGGCATCAGTCAGGAGAAGGGTACAAATTATTTTCAAAGGCATTAGC
This sequence comes from Bufotes viridis, assembly GCA_033119425.1. Lineage (NCBI taxonomy): Eukaryota > Metazoa > Chordata > Amphibia > Anura > Bufonidae > Bufotes > Bufotes viridis. Next base: position 463,683,621 of record CM065589.1, read on the forward strand.
TATACCATGGAACACAGTGAAGACAGTCATCATCAAGTGGTGAAAATATGGCACAACAGTGACATTACCAAGAACTGGACGTCCCTCTAAAATTGATGAAAAGACGAGAAGAAGACTGGTCTGGGGGGCTACCAAGAGGCCTACAGCAACATTAAAGGATCTGCTGGAATGTCTGGCAAATACTGGCTGTGTGATACGTGTGACAACAATCTCCCGTATTCTTCATATGTCTGGGCTATGGGGTAGAGGGGCAAGAAGAAAAACATCCAAGCCAGGCTACATTTTGCAAAAACACATCTGAAGTCTCCCAAAAGCATGTGGAAAAGGGTGTTATGGTCTGATGAAACCAAGGTTGAACTTTTTGGCCATAATTCCAAAAGATATGTTTGGCGCAAAAACAACACTGCACATCATCAAAAGAACCCCATCCCCACAGTGAAGCATGGTGGTGGCAGCATCATGCTGCGGGGCTGTTTTTCTTTAGCTGGAACTGGGGCCTTAGTTAAGATAGAGGGAATAATGAACAGTTCCAAATACCAGTCAATATTGGCACAAAACCTTCAGGCTTCTGCTAGAAAGCTGAATATGAAGAGGAACTTCATCTTTCAGCATGACAACGAGCCAAAGCATACATCCAAATCAACAAAGGAATGGCTTCAGTAGAAGAAGATTAACATTTTGGAATGGCCCAGCCAGAGCCTGGACCTGAATCTGCTTGAAAAAGAAAATCTGTGGGGTTATCTGAAGAGGGCTGTGCAGAGTAGATGCCCTCGCAATCTGACAGATTTGGAGGGTTTTTGCAAAGAATAGTGGGCAAATCTTGTCAAGTCAAAATGAGCCATGCTGATTCATACCCAAAAAGACTGAGTGCTGTAATAAAATCAAAAGGTGCTTCAACAAAGTATTAGTTCAAGGGTGTGCACACTTATGCAACCATATTATTTTATTTTTATATTTTTTCTTCCCTCTACGTAAAATATTTCAGTTTGGTTTTCAATTGAGTTGTACAGTTTATAGGTCACGTTAAGGGTGGAAAAAGTTCTGAAATGATTTATCTTTGTCTCCTTTATTTACAGCACAGAAACCTGACATTTTAACCGGGTGTGTAGACTTTTTATATCCACTGTATATACCATCAGGAGGAGGAAGCTGAATATGCGAAACGCGCGTTAAGGAGCGCCCGTACCCTCCCCTGCCACACTATTTTGTTAGGTAAGGTAAATAGCCTTTAACCTTTGGATGTTTGTTTATCTAATGGTATGGCCTTGTGGTTAGATATTGCCATTAGCCACACACTGTTTTGCAGGCATTAATGGAAGGCGGCCGCAGTGTTAGTTGTGTATAATATACCTGATTTGTCTGAATATGAATTAACTAACTACTGTGACGTGCTTTTGTGGATTACTGAGGTGTATATATTTAGCATGGGCCACAGCATATCTGGTCGAGACCTTCACTGTCTTCATTAATGTGTATGGCTTATAATATTGTGGGAGGGTATTGTGTATCTGTTCTTGTCCCATAGTTTTTATTTATTTGATATATGTTTTATGGTAAATAATAAATAAAATTTGGTCTTGATGGAAATCTTTGATTAGTGTTGTTTATGTAAGATTGGAGAGCACCCAAAGCCGGTTTAGGGTGCGTTATACTCCTGTAAGGACCGTGATTGTGAGTATCCATTGTAATAATGTCTATCCTTGTCTGCAAACTAGAATAAAATAGGATATGCTTTTTTTTTTGCAGAACGGAAAAACGGACAATCGAATGCACACGGAGTACCTTCCGTTTTTTTTTTGGGGACCCATTGAAATTAATAGTTCTGCTTATGGTCTGCAAAAAAAACTGATAAGACATGGAAAGAAAATACATTTGTTAGTATAAGGCCTAACAGTGTGACATCCACAGATCCCCATAACAGTGTCACCCACAGGTCCCCCATAACAGTGTCATCCGCAGGTCCCCCATAACAGTGTGTCAGCCACAGATCCCCATAACAGTGTCATCCAGATGTCCCCCATAACAGTGTGTCAGCCACAGGTCCCCCATAACAGTGTGTCAGCCACAGATCCCCCATAACAGTGTAATCCACAGATCCCCCATAACAGTGTAATCCACAGATCCCCCATAACAGTGTAATCCACAGATCCCCCATAACAGTGTGTCATCCACAGGTCCCCCATAACAGTGCGTCATCCACAGATCCCCCATAACAGTGCGTCATCCACAGATCCCCCATAACAGTGTCATCCACAGATCCCCCATAACAGTGCGTCAGCCACAGATCCCCATAGAAGTGTCATCCAGATGTCCCCCATAACAGTGCGTCAGCCACAGATCCCCCATAACAGTGCGTCAGCTACAGATCCCCCATAACAGTGTGTCATCCACAGGTTCCCCATAACAGAGCCATCCACAGATCCCCCATAACAGTGTGTCAGCCACAGATCCCCCATAACAGTGCGTCATCCACAGATCCCCCATAACAGTGTGTCAGCCACAGATCCCCCATAACAGTGCGTCAGCTAAAGATCCCCCATAACAGTGTGTCATCCACAGGTCCCCCATAACAGTGTGTCAGCCACAGATCCCCATAGAAGTGTCATCCAGATGTCCCCCATAACAGTGCGTCAGCCACAGATCGCCCATAACAGTGCGTCAGCTACAGATCCCCCATAACAGTGTGTCATCCACAGGTCCCCCATAACAGTGCATCAGTCACAGATCCCCCCATAACAATGTCATCCCCAGCCCACCATTAGTTCAAAATCCACCAAAAGCACACCTTTTGGTTCAAAATATATATATTTTTATTTTACTCCTCAAAAACCAAGATGTGTTTTATAATCAGGTGTGTCTTATAAAGCGAAAAATGTGGTACATTTTGTATTGCAAAAATCAAGCCCTCACATAGCTCAGTCAAAAAATAAATAAAGTTATGGCCCCTGAAAAGATTACAGCAAATTCCATGTTAGAAAATCCATGTACAAGAAAATTTAGATTAGCACATCCATAGTCACAGGTGCACATCCATAAAGCTAGCATGCAGACAGCAAACAAAAACAGGTATGGCAGCACAACATTTTACATACAAACAATAAAACTGGGAAATAGGGATTAACACTGAAGAGGACAGTTTTCTGCTACAGAGGGATCTGGATAGATTGAAGGCTTGGGCAGAGAAATGGCAGATGAGGTTTAACACTGACAAATGTAAAGTTATGCACATGGGAAGGAATAATGCAAGTCACCCGTACATACTAAATGGTAAAACACTCAGTAACACTGACATGGAAAAGGATCTAGGAATTTTATTAAACAACAAATTAAGCTGCAAAAACCAGTGTCAGGCAGCTGCTACTAAGGCCAATAAGATAATGGGTTGCATCAAAAGGGGCATAGATGCCCGTGATGAGAACATAGTCCTACTACTTTGCAAATCACTAGTCAGACCACACATGGAGTACTGTGTACAGTTCTGGGCTCCTGTGAACAAGGCAGACATAGCAGAGCTGGAGAGGGTTCAGAGGAGGGCAACTAAAGTAATAACTGGAATGAGGGATCTACAGTACCCTGAAACACTATCAAAATTAGGGTTATTTACTTTAGAAAAAAGACGACTGAGGGGAGATCTAATAACTATGTATTAATATATCAGGGGTCAGTACAGAGATCTGTCCCATCATCTATTTATCCCCAGGACTGTGACTGTGACAAGGGGACATCCTCTGCGTCTGGAGGAAAGAAGGTTTGTACACAAGCATAGAAAAGGATTCTTCACTGTAAGAGCAGTGAGACTATGGAACTCTCTGCCTGAGGAGGTAGTGATGGTGAGTACAATAAAGGAATTCAAGAGGGGACTGGATTTATTTCTGGAGTGTAATAATATTACAAGCTACAGCTACTAGAGAGGGGTCGTTGATCCAGGGAGATATTCTGATTGCCGGATTGGAGTCGGGAAGGAATTTTTTTCCCCTTAAGTGGGGAAAATTGGCTTCTGCCTCACAGGGGTTTTTTGCCTTCCTCTGGATCAACTTGTAGGAAACAGGCCGAACTGGATGGACAAATGTCTTTTTTCGGTCTTATATACTATGTTACTATGTTACTATATACTAAATTAAAGTAGTATTATACCTACTATAAATGAAAAAAATAGAAGCTTTTTGCGCACATTTTTGATCAAACGTGTGTCGGGCCCATCTAACAGGCGTCAAGGTGGCTTCTACAGATGGGTCCCTAACACTAACAGAACATCTTTCTGTTAGTGCTTCTGTTAGAGCTTCTGTTAAAGCTTCTATTTTTTTCATTGATTGTAGGTATAATATCACTTTAATTTAGTATAATCCCTATTTTCCAGAAAATCCATGTACGGCTTCTTACCTTTTTAACGCTACCATGTCCCCAAACAGCAGTTTAAGAACACACATGGAGTGTTGCCATATTCAGGAAAAACTGCATAACAAATTGTGGGGTTGATTTTATCCTGTTACCCCTTGTGAAAAGGAAACATTTGAGGCTATAGCATTTTATTGTAAAAAATGTAATTTTTCATTTCACAGCCAAATGTTTTTAAATTCTTTTAAAAGCTTGTCTGAGTAATATCATTCTCTAAACCTCTTAATAAATTCCTTGACAGTTGTAGTTTCCAAAATGTCACTTTTTGGGGTCTCCTTTCTAGGGGTACCTCCGGGTCTCTTCAAATGCAACATGGTGCACGAAAATCATTCCAGCAAAACCTTCCCTCCAAAAACAATATTGCACGCCTTTTCTTCTGAGCCCTGCCATGTACCCATATAGCAGGTTGGGACCACATATGGGGTATTTCTGTAAGTTGTAGAATCAGGGTAATAAATATTGAGGTTTGTTTTGCTGTTAACCTTTGTTGTGCTACAGGAAAAATTGATTGAAGTGGAAAATCAGCACAAAAAAATGACATTTTTAAATTGCACCTCCTTTCTTTAAAAAATTCCTGTGGAATACGTAAAGGGTTAACAAAGTTTCAAAAATCAGTTTTAAATAAATTGAGGGGTGTAGTTTCTAAAATGTGGTAATTTGGGTAGTTTCTATGATGTATGCCCCTTAAAGTTACTTTATAATTGAATTGATCCTTGAAAAAAGTCAGTTTTGTAAATTTTCTTCAAAAAAAAAAAAAAAAACGAAAATTTTAATCTAGCATCTTAAAAATAAAATAAAATGACATTTACAAAATAATGCCAACATAAAGTAGACATATGGTGAATGTAAAACATATCAACTCAAAATTACCACAAACATCATGTACAATATGTCACTAGAAAACAGTTCCAGAATGCCTTATGTAAGTAAAAGCATTCCAAAGGCATTACCACATAAGTTGATGCATGTCAGATTTCAAAAATAGGACTTGGTCATTAAGGCAAACACTGTCTTAAGCTTCTTAAGGGTTCAAGAAGAATAGAATTAAAGCTTTGGAATGGTCCTGACCTTAATACAATAGAAATGTTGTGGAAGGACCTGAAGTGAACATTTCATGGGAGGAAACCCACCAACATAACAAAGTTGAAGCTGTTTTGTAAGGCAGAATGTGCTAAAATTCCTCCGAGCAGATGTGGAGGACCAATCAACAGTTACCGGAAATGTTTAGTTGCAATTATTGCCACACAAGTAGGTCACACAAGATACTGAAAGCAAAGGTTCACATACTTTTGCCCCTCACAAACATATGATATTGGATTATTTCCCCCAATAAATACATGGCCATGTTATGTATTTTTAGACCAAATTCATGCAGAAATATAGAAAATATTGAAATATAGAATATGGAAAATTCTAAAGGAATCACAAACTTTTAAGCACCACTGTATCTTGATCCACCTATACTAAATTTATTAGACAATAATGGTTTACCAAGATCTTTTTACGGATCATTGAGGGTCTGTCACCCAGGACCCCTGACGATCAGCTGTTTGGGAAGCATAGTGCTGTCCATTTGATAACGGCTGTGCCTGGCATTGCAGCTCAGCCCCATTAAGTTCAATGTGGCTGTGCTGCGCCTAGGCCAAGTGACCGATGAACATGACCTCACATGGCCATCGGAATGCTCCGAGAAGTTCTCGGTGCTACTGCAAGAGGACCCCACAGATCAGATACTGATTGACCTATCCAGGGGCATATTCATTCACGACATGCTATTAGATACTTGTCGCTAGAACAGGAGGATGTATTTCACCAGTACACTCTTCCTCCTCAAGTATTTTCTTAACCCTGTTTCAAGTCTTATACTGCAGTTTTATATCTTTCAAGGAACATTAGCAGTGCATTAGTACTGCATGATTTGATGAGCATCTCCACCTTCTCATCATTTTTAACATATCTCTCTGGTTACACATAAATGGTTTCAGCTAAGCACAATAGGGACAAATGTTGTTTTTCACAATACAAGATATCCTTGAGCTTTACAATAAAAAAGAATTTCAAAAATAATACAAATAAGGAAGCTCACAGCAATATAGCTCAGCCTGCTATACCACCAAACTATTATAAGGAAATTTACAATAATTGGCCGGCTCTTTACCAACAATATAATACCATTTTGTTTTACCAGCGCAGCGACGCGTCCTGCATCCTCCCACCGACCCCGTACAACACAACGACAGTGGTTGTTTAAAAATCTGACATTTATGTTTATTTAAAAAAAAAAAATTCCTTTTGTCCCATAAACCGCAAGGTTCGAATGAAACATAGAGCAATTTAGATTGAGTAAATAAGATAGGTCAAGCTATGTGCCCCATGCAGTATAATATGGTGTATAAAAGGGCAAAACGACACATTTTATCATATGAAGAGGTCCTTTATATCTATCCATTCCATATATGGAAGTGGAAGTCATATAGAAATTAATAATCATACAGCGAAATATATAAGATATCTTTGTATAAATCACAAGGTCTGAGCTGCGCAAGACATAGACCATTGCAATTAAGTGGATCAAAATTCTAGAACACAAAATAATAAAATGCCACATACCCAATTCGATATGTATGGGGATTTTGTAGGAGTTGCTAATTCTAAATAAGATAGTTTACTCTGAACTAGGCAACATATCACATGTAATAAGATATTTTGACGGTACATAATGGAAATATATATATATAAATATATATATATATACTGTATATATATATATATACTGTGTATATATATATATACAGTATATATAGATGCATGATATGTGAAACTGGTAAATAGAGTTTGTGTATGGGAATCGTAATGTCTGAATAAAGCCTAATAAGTAACAAACACTTTATACTCCGGTCCAGGGTTTTGATAATAACACCGGCCTGATTCAGGTCAGCTCAGGTGTTAGAGATTGTGCTATCTCCATATAAGTCACAATTTTGTCCCCTGTTCTCACTACCTTTTTGACCACTGAGGAAGAAACCTATAAGCGTTTCGAAACGCGTCTGGAGAAGAAAAAAACACAGCAAAAACTAGAGAACGCAAGGTCCTGCTTTAAGAAGCAATTATGTGGCTACAGAGCACGATCAGCTTCTCAAAGACCTCTAACATGCATGCGCCAGGTATTAGGTGCTGGCACCAACGCGTACCCAGAGCGTGGATACCAGCAGCCTGAGCAGCAGAGCAATTCATACAAAGTCACGTATGTATCAAGTGTTACTGAAATCTACAACAACTTTAGAATCTAGGTAAGCCGACAACATCTTTATTTGCCAGATTACCATATATAACTGTTTACACCATTTATGGAACTGAGCCATTGAGTAACATGCTGTGGAACATAAATATTTTCTGTTAGTGCGTGAGCTCCGCACTGATAATAAATAGAGGGACCATTACTATATTTTATGTTATGATAAGTGACAGTATACACAGAGTCTATATTATCATTTTAAGACATTTTAGTTGTTTGTGTTTTATTATATAGAGATTTCTTGAGATATATGTATGGTATATTAGTATACGTACATTGTTTTTAAAAGGATTAAATGGTATTATATTGTTGGCAAAGTGCCGGACAATTATTGTAAAAAAATAATAATGAATGTTGGTTAGCCACTTTGAGCAACATTGAACTTATGAAGGTTTGAGACTTCAAACTCTATTAGATTTAGCATACCTCCCAACCGTCTCAGATGCGGCGGGACAGTCCTGGATTGCAGTGGCTGTCCCGCTATCCCGGTACAGGGGAGGTATGTCCCGCTGTCTGGCAGCTGTCCCCGCTTCCATAGGAAGCTGAGACAGTTGCCTGTGTATTATGATGAAGCATCTGCTCCCTGCTTCATCATTCCTCCCCCCTGCCAGATCTCCACATCTCTTGTCTGTGCGGGGGGTGAGGCCTCCTCCACAGACCAGAGCAGCTGATGTCTTGATGCTTCTGCTAGGAACAAGGTAAGTATGTGGTGTTTTTTTACTTTCTGTGAGGGGGCACATAACTGGACATGCTACTGGGGCACAGCTGGGCATATTACTGGGGCACAGCTGGACATATTACTGGGGGCACATTACTGGACATATTACTGGGGACACAGCTGAGCATATTACTGGGGGCACAGCTGGGCATATAGAGCTAGGCATATTACTGGGGGCACATAACTGGACATATTACTAGGGGAACAGCGGGACATATTACTGGGGGCACAGCGGGACATATTACTGGTGGCACAGCTGGGCATATTACTAGGGGCACAGCTGGGCATATTACTGGGGGCACAGTTGGCCATATTACTGGGTGCACAGCTGGGAATATTACTGGGGCACAACTGCGCATTTTACTGGGGGCACAGCTGGGCATATTACTGGGGGCACAGCTGGGCATATTACTGGGGAACATAACTGGGCATATTACTGGGAAACAGTAGGGCATAATTCCGTGAGGGGGCACATAACACATGCTATTGGATACTTGTCAGCTAGAACAGGAGGATGTATTTCACCAGTACACTCTTCCTCCTCAAGTATTTTCTTAACCCTGTTTCAAGTCTTATACTGCAGTTTTATATCTTTCAAGGAACATTAGCAGTGCATTAGTACTGCATGATTTGATGAGCATCTCCACCTTCTCATCATTTTTAACATATCTCTCTGGTTACACATAAATGGTTTCAGCTAAGCACAATAGGGACAAATGTTGTTTTTCACAATACAAGATATCCTTGAGCTTTACAATAAAAAAGAATTTCAAAAATAATACAAATAAGGAAGCTCACAGCAATATAGCTCAGCCTGCTATACCACCAAACTATTATAAGGAAATTTACAATAATTGGCCGGCTCTTTACCAACAATATAATACCATTTTGTTTTACCAGCGCAGCGACGCGTCCTGCATCCTCCCACCGACCCCGTACAACACAACGACAGTGGTTGTTTAAAAATCTGACATTTATGTTTATTTAAAAAAAAAAATTCCTTTTGTCCCATAAACCGCAAGGTTCGAATGAAACATAGAGCAATTTAGATTGAGTAAATAAGATAGGTCAAGCTATGTGCCCCATGCAGTATAATATGGTGTATAAAAGGGCAAAACGACACATTTTATCATATGAAGAGGTCCTTTATATCTATCCATTCCATATATGGAAGTGGAAGTCATATAGAAATTAATAATCATACAGCGAAATATATAAGATATCTTTGTATAAATCACAAGGTCTGAGCTGCGCAAGACATAGACCATTGCAATTAAGTGGATCAAAATTCTAGAACACAAAATAATAAAATGCCACATACCCAATTCGATATGTATGGGGATTTTGTAGGAGTTGCTAATTCTAAATAAGATAGTTTACTCTGAACTAGGCAACATATCACATGTAATAAGATATTTTGACGGTACATAATGGAAATATATATATATAAATATATATATATATACTGTATATATATATATATACTGTGTATATATATATATACAGTATATATAGATGCATGATATGTGAAACTGGTAAATAGAGTTTGTGTATGGGAATCGTAATGTCTGAATAAAGCCTAATAAGTAACAAACACTTTATACTCCGGTCCAGGGTTTTGATAATAACACCGGCCTGATTCAGGTCAGCTCAGGTGTTAGAGATTGTGCTATCTCCATATAAGTCACAATTTTGTCCCCTGTTCTCACTACCTTTTTGACCACTGAGGAAGAAACCTATAAGCGTTTCGAAACGCGTCTGGAGAAGAAAAAAACACAGCAAAAACTAGAGAACGCAAGGTCCTGCTTTAAGAAGCAATTATGTGGCTACAGAGCACGATCAGCTTCTCAAAGACCTCTAACATGCATGCGCCAGGTATTAGGTGCTGGCACCAACGCGTACCCAGAGCGTGGATACCAGCAGCCTGAGCAGCAGAGCAATTCATACAAAGTCACGTATGTATCAAGTGTTACTGAAATCTACAACAACTTTAGAATCTAGGTAAGCCGACAACATCTTTATTTGCCAGATTACCATATATAACTGTTTACACCATTTATGGAACTGAGCCATTGAGTAACATGCTGTGGAACATACGGTAAATATTTTCTGTTAGTGCGTGAGCTCCGCACTGATAATAAATAGAGGGACCATTACTATATTTTATGTTATGATAAGTGACAGTATACACAGAGTCTATATTATCATTTTAAGACATTTTAGTTGTTTGTGTTTTATTATATAGAGATTTCTTGAGATATATGTATGGTATATTAGTATACGTACATTGTTTTTAAAAGGATTAAATGGTATTATATTGTTGGCAAAGTGCCGGACAATTATTGTAAAAAAATAATAATGAATGTTGGTTAGCCACTTTGAGCAACATTGAACTTATGAAGGTTTGAGACTTCAAACTCTATTAGATTTAGCATACCTCCCAACCGTCTCAGATGCGGCGGGACAGTCCTGGATTGCAGTGGCTGTCCCGCTATCCCGGTACAGGGAGGTATGTCCCGCTGATCTGGCAGCTGTCCCGCTTCCATAGGAAGCTGAGACAGTTGCCTGTGTATTATGATGAAGCATCTGCTCCCTGCTTCATCATTCCTCCCCCCTGCCAGATCTCCACATCTCTTGTCTGTGCGGGGGGTGAGGCCTCCTCCACAGACCAGAGCAGCTGATGTCTTGATGCTTCTGCTAGGAACAAGGTAAGTATGTGGTGTTTTTTTTTTTTTACTTTCTGTGAGGGGGCACATAACTGGACATGCTACTGGGGGCACAGCTGGGCATATTACTGGGGCACAGCTGGACATATTACTGGGGGCACATTACTGGACATATTACTGGGGACACAGCTGAGCATATTACTGGGGGCACAGCTGGGCATATAGAGCTAGGCATATTACTGGGGGCACATAACTGGACATATTACTAGGGGAACAGCGGGACATATTACTGGGGGCACAGCGGGACATATTACTGGTGGCACAGCTGGGCATATTACTGGGGGCACAGCTGGGCATATTACTGGGGGCACAGTTGGCCATATTACTGGGTGCACAGCTGGGAATATTACTGGGGGCACAACTGCGCATTTTACTGGGGGCACAGCTGGGCATATTACTGGGGGCACAGCTGGGCATATTACTGGGGGAACATAACTGGGCATATTACTGGGGAAACAGTAGGGCATAATTCCGTGAGGGGGCACATAACAGGGCATATTACTGGGGTCACATCCGGGCATATTAATGGGGCACATAACTGGGCATATAGCTGGTGGCACAGCTGGGCTTAATTCTGTGAGCAGGCACAAGGTGGGCATAATGTTTGGTGGCATGATCAATTACTATGTGGGGGCACTAAGAGGACTAGTTGGGATTAGGTGCATAGTTATGTTTTGGGTGGAGTTAGAGGTGTGGCCTATTGTGGGAAAAATTTGTCACGCCGGCTTTGCGCCCCACACAATGTGTCCCTCTTTGTTCATTTTGAAAGTTGGGAGGTATGGATTTAGGGTTCTGGAGTATCTGCTTGCAGTACGGCCAGTAAGGCTTCAGATGCACAGATATCCATACTGTAGGTCCCCACACACCCAACACAGGGGCCAGTATACCTTTCTGGTGGGCTAGTATACATTAGTAATCAGTATGGACTAGCCAGTCTTTTACATACAGAGCTATCTAGTAAAAAAAGGGACAATAATCAAATCAGATATGTCAGTTTTGTGGTCTGAAATAGTTGCAAGTCATGGCAACTGTGACATTTGGTAAATTTGCGATATTTCGTGATCCTCGGCACTTTTCACAGTGGTTTATGTCCAAGAGCTAAAAGTTAGATTAGACCTGGATTATGGCTCATTTACCATGTGCGACTTTTGCAAAAGTCACCAAAAAGTTGCAACCTACACTCATCAACCCCCTAGTTAACGTTTACACTTAAAGAGGACCTTTCATCACTTTTAAAGATATTAACTAACGATGCTGACATGTAGAGCGGCACCCAGGGATCTCCCTGCACTTACTATTATCCCTGGGCGCCGCTCCGTTCTCCCGGTATAGGCTCCGGTCTCTGTGCTCACAAAGTTATAGTAGGCGGGGACTTGGTTATAGTAGGCGGAGCCTGCCCTTTTTTTTCTCCCAGACTAGGAGCTCTGCGCTGCGATTGGCCAGCGCTACAGCCTGGGAGAAGGAGATGAAGGGCAGGCTCAGCCTACTATAACCAAGTCCCCGCCTACTATAACTTTGTGAGCACAGAGACCGGAGCCTATACCGGGAGAACGGAGCGGCGCCCAGGGATAATAGTAAGTGCAGGGAGATCCCTGGGCGCCGCTCTACATGTGAGCATCGTTAGTTAATATCTTTAGAAGTGATGAAAGGTCTTCTTTAAAGGTGTAAACCACATTGCACTCAAGCTAGATATATGTTTAAGGAGCACTATTTCATAAATTTGCTGCAGGCACACAAAGCAAAGCCAGACTTAAGACTGATACAAACACAACCTGAACAACAGATGCAACTTTATGGCTCCAACTGACATCACATAATAAAAGTTCCTGACGCAAAAAATAAAATAAAAAAATGATAGCTATGAATGTGAAACCGTCTGGTGGTGGGGTTGAATGGTTTGCCTGTATGTGGCCCTGAAATTCCTGATGGCAGCCCTGCACTTGGTTGTACACAGCTCACATGTATTCAAAGCCAAAACAGACAATCTGCTCACTCCAATCTAGGTTGAATCTCTTTCCACGGACTCAGCAACTGTGGTTCCAGTGCCTTCTGCTGTGCATTACTCATACAGACAATGCAAAACACAGTGCGATAGTACCCTTACTGTGTGTTATCAAATTTTGAAGGATGTAAATAGTACATGCAGCAAGCACTCGAGGAGCCGATGCAGAGGATGAGATGTTGTTGTGTCACGGTGTCCTACCTCAGGCTGTCGCTCTTTTCACTGCACTGGGGTTCAGTGCAGTGAAAAAGGTGTTGATGGAAGAAAACAGGCAGAGATTTTTGAACAAAGAACTTCTTTCTTTACTGAGTGTAAAAACGGATAGCAGCACATTCATCAGCAGCTCCTACAAAGTGCCATTTCTCTCCTCCCAGAGGATGGGGTATGGTGGCCTGCAATGCAGAAAAGATAACACTCAAAAACTTGCTAACTGACGCTGTCTCTCTCTAATCATATCCATATGGCCACCCCCTGATGAAGCTACGCCAAAACACGCGTTGGGGTTGGCGTAATCCTGGAGGGAGCTAAGTATGGGTAACTGTTCCAATTGTTAATCACTAGCCTTTGGCCCATATTATGCACTTGCACTTTATTGTCTTATTATAATTGTTGTTAGGAGCGGTCTCATGCTGTGTCTTCCCTCCGGGTGATGCCTTTTTCTTGCACTTATGTCCCCTATGTTATGTTCTGTTTTTATTTTACGCTAATTATGGTGTTAATAAATTGGCTATTTATTAAATTTGTTTACTACATAAACGGTCTGGTAGTTCTTTGGTTCTTTGTAGGCTGTTCATATCCATATGGCTTGACACTAGGGCTTCACCACCAATGAGGCCAGGTGAGGTGATCGCCTCAGGCAGCAGCAGGTAGGGGCAAGAGGGGGGCAACAGAAGGGCCATGGGCAATAAGCACTTTCATTGTGGCAAAGGGGTTAGGTTAAGAAATTGGCACGGGGGGGGGGGTCATTTTAGTTTTCGTCTCAGACAGCAGAAAGGTTAGGTGAACCCCTGGTGACAGTAAGACCCTGCAGTTTACCTGGGGCAATAATGTCCTTCTAAGTGAGTCTCCTCTGTGGTCCACCTGTCCTGGCGGAGCTGGAGATGGATCATATTCTCCCTCACTCCTTACTTAACAGCCTTAGACTGACTCTACCTAGCTCAGCCCCTCCATTGGCAGGAAGTTGAAAGAGCCCATTTCTCCTAAGAGGGGGGTAATGGAATGGTAAGTTCCATTTCTGTTACCAAACATTGCCAACCATACTCCATCTGCTGGTGAACAGGGTGCACTACATGAAAGGTGACACAGCATGACATTACAAAGCATTACATTACGAACCAATTGTAGTACCCCCAAGTCTGGGGTACCACATAGGGGTGGGCAATATGGCCTAAAATTGATATTGCGATATAATATGAATCATGTGCGATATGCAATATATATCGCAATATATATTTTCTGGGGGGAGGGGGGGTTGTTAAACTTTTTATTTACTAACTATAAGGGGGCTAGAACCCTTGTCCTATTCACCTTGATAGAGATCTATTAGGGTGAATAGGACCTCACACTGTCCCTGCTGCCCTGTGCTCTGGGCACACAGCAGCAGGGAGCTGACTATGGCAGCCAGGACATCAGTAGGGTCCTGGCTGTCATGGGAACCGATCGGAGCCTCAGCATTACACTGCTGGGGCTCTGATCACTGCCACCAATGATCGGGGGGGCCATATCCCATATCCCATGCTGGGCCTCTTAGGCTGCGTGTTGCGATCCGCCGCAATTAACCCCTCAGAACATGAGGGGTTAATTGCGGTGGATTGCAGCGTGCAGTCATAGAGGCCGGGTATGGGATATGGCCGGCACATGCAGGCTACGTTGCTATTCTGTCATTCATTGGTGGCAGTGGCCACAGTCCGTCCCATCCTCCGCTCTCATTGGTGGCAGTGGCCACAGTCCCTCCCCTCCTCCGCTCTCATTGGTGGCCAGCAGCAGCCGCACACAGTGGGGAGGGAGGGACTCTCTCCTTCTCCACTGTGGCGGCTCAGGAGAACATGGTATGCGCCAAGAGCGGCGCATACCATGTTCTACCGCGATATGGCGATATAGACGAAATCGATATCGTGGCACAAATTCATATCGCATATCGTCTATATCGCCCATATCGTCAACTTCTAGTACCACACATAAACTGAGCATATTGCACTTGCTGCTTTAAAGTGTACCTAAGCTTTGACATATTATTTATGAAACATTATTGTAAATGTGATTTAAAAAAATTCTAATATACCTTAATTATTTATTTTTTACTTTTCCTAGCAAAATAGGCACCTGGAGTTCAAGTGTCTATAGCACTTCAGAATTTGTACACTCAGTACAACATTGACACGTCACGCAGTGTACGAGTGTAGGAATTCCACTGCTGCTGCACTGAGCACTGTACAGGCAGGAGCATGCCACTGAAAGCTCTGCATAGCACAAACTGATGTGCTATGTCAGTCTTCAGTAGTGCAGGGCAGGAGCTCACATAGCACATCACTGCTTCTGCATGCGCTCGCTCTGCTCTCCTAAAGCCTTGCCTGTACTGATGTAGTAGGCAATGATTTAGCAGAGCAGAGCGAATATAGGGCATGAGCTCACACTCCACTTTGCTGCTCCTGCCTGTGCCCACGCCGCTAAAACTTGGCATGGCACATTCAGTGGCGTTGCGAGGGGGGTGCGGTGGGTGCGGGCCGCACCGGGTGACACCACTGATGGGGTGACACCCACCAGCGTCGGCAGAAGATAATTTATTCACTGCACTTGCCTGAAGCCGCGATGCTGTACAGGGAATCCCAGCTCTGACTCCATATATGGTTGTGTCCATATATGGAGTCAGTGCTATGAACATGAAGGGGGTGGCAACCTTTCAGAAATAGAGGCTAAATTAGATGTGCCCAAGCATACTGACAATCCTGGGGGACACCCAATGTATTTTAATCTAATTTAGCCTCTATTTCTGAAAGGTTGCCACTAGGATTCGAACTCACAACCCTTTGCATGAGAGGCAAGAACACTAACCACTGAGCTATGAGCTCAATGTTAAACTAAGCTGGAAAAACCTCATAGTAGTCTAGCAAGTATTAGGTATTCCCATACAGCAGAAGTATAATTTAATATTTTTTTTTTCAGTTTTTGTAAAAAAAACATGACACAAAATAAATGTGTAATTACTATATAGTAATTACACATTTTTTTTTTTTATTTAATGATACTTCTGCTGTATAGAAATACCTTATAGCTGATACACTACTATAAGGTTTTTCCAGCATAGTTTAGCATTAAGCTCCATAGTTCAGTGGTTAGGGCTCTCGCCTCTGATGTGAAGGGTTGGGAGTTCTAGTCCTGGTGAAAACCTTTTAGAAATAGAGGCTAAATTATGCATTCATGTTTATCAGAAGTATGATAATATATATTTATACTTCTGATATATATATATATATATATATATATATATATATATATATATAAAGTATTATATATGGGAAACTATTACTGAGGTTTTTAGCCATAATATTAGTACAGCAGGTTAATATGAAGCTCTGATGGGGGATGTGTGGAGGACACTGATGGGGGTGTGTGTGAGGACACTGATGGGGGATGTGTGCAGGACACTGATGGGGGAATGTGTGCAGGATACTGATGGGGGGAATGTGTGCAGGATACTGATGGGGGGATGTGTTGAGGACACTGATGGGGGGATGTGTGCAGGACACTGATTGGGGGATGTGTGCAGGACACTGATGGGGGATGTGGAGGACACTGATGGGGGGATGTGTGGAGGACACTGATGGGGGATGTGTGGAGGACACTGATGGGGGATGTGGAGGACACTGATGGGGGATGTGTGGAGGACACTGATGGGGGGATGTGGAGGACACTTAGGGGGATCTAGGGAGGGATGTGGGGATGTTGGGATGGGAGGTCCTGGAGGGGTGTTTGGGTGGAAGCTCTGGAATGGGTGGGAGGTCCAATATGGTATGTGTCGGTGGGAGATCCGGGGGCATAAAATTTTTGCTGTGGGGCCCAGTCATTTCTAGCTATGCCCCTGGGTGACACCACCAGGAGATGAGCGCTTGCATTATGGAAGCACTCATCTCCCTACATTCATCTGTATCGCGATACAGATAAACACTGCAGCAGGGCAAGGGAGAGGCGTCTCCCTTCTTTGTTCCTCTGATAGGCTACCGGCACAAGGCCAGCAGCCTATCAGAGGCCGGCACAGGCGGCGCAATGACGTCATCGCGCCGCCAGAGCCGTACTGCTCGGGACACAGGCCAGAAGAGGCCTGCATCACATCGCTGCCATGGAGGTACGTATGTGTTTTTTTTGTTTTGTTTTTCTGTATGCAAATATGTTGGGGGGGTGTGCTAAGCAGACAGAAGACAGACCGCCGGGGGTTGGGGTGGGGGGCCTGCTGGGGTGCTATAATTTGAACCCAAGCGATAACATGGATGGGGGTTTGGAGAGTAAACAGACAGCTGACGTGGGGGCGGGGCTAAGCAGACAGATCGCCGCCGGGGTGACACCATTTTCTACCGCACCGGGTGACACTAGCCCTAGCAACGCCACTGGGCACATTGGTAATGTGTGATGCAGAGCTTTTGCAAGCTAGGCTGATACAGGCAGAAGCAGTGATGTGTGATTCTGCCTGTACAGTGCTCAATGCGGTCCCAGTGGAATCCGTACACCACTGACATGTCAGCGGTGTAAGAGTGTACGAATTCTAAAAGGCTATAGACACCCAAACTTGAGGTGCCTATTTAATTAGGAAAATAAAATAAAAAATAAAGCATACAAAAAATAAAGTCACAATTCACAAATATTATTTTATCAAATTTTAATAGAGTTTATGTCAAAGTGTAGGTTCACTTTAAGATTAATTTTAGACTGCGGCCTAAATCCAACTGCAGGAAGGTCGGCCTAATCCTGTATTAATTATGAAATGGAATTAACTCCATATAAGACCATTGCAAAAAAGAGAAAGTTCAGTACCTGTTAATTAATCGCAATTAACAGGATAATGATATATACTATAGAGTCCTAAGTTTCTAACCAATGTCATGACCAGGGGTGCATCATCCAGGGAGTAAGGTGAGACCTTGCCTCCAGATGGTACTCTTCATTAATGGAAGGGGCAACATTTGGGAAGATATATAGCCCATACATGCATTTTCCTATAACCAACGGGAAGGAATGAGGATGAGACATTTGACTTGTCACCTCAGGGAAGAAAAAGGCTAGAAGGGAAGACTATGCAACTATGTAATAGAAATTGTCCTTTTAAAGCAGGCATGCTCAACCTGCGGCCCTCCAGCTGTTGCAAAACTACAACTCCCATCATTCCTGGGCAGTCTACAGCTATCAGCCTGCAGAAGGGCATGCTGGGAGTTGTAGTTTTACAACAGCTGGAGGGCCGCAGGTTGAGCATCCCTGTTTTAAAGCATTAGGGTACAGAAGATCGAATAGGCCAAGACAAAATGTAATCTAGTTTAGACACCTTTTTTCAAAGCAGTTACTATAATAATCTGACGTATCATGAACTGTTTCATGTTTTTTGCAATGTTTGGACGCTATTCTAAACGAATAGACATGAGATGGGGCCAGGACACAGCAGACAGTCATATTTATTATAATATACACCAGAATATTGGTGTAAATCACAATTTAAATCAATTCCAGTGATTTCAGCCAGATGCAGTTTAACCCCTTTGTGACCACCCATACGCCTATTTACGACAGTCCCCCGTGTAGTGGTAAAAAAAAGTAAAAAAAAAACCTTTATTAAATAAAAAAATTCCATTAAAAAAATATGCTTTTTTTCCATTGAAAATATGCTTTTCAATGAAAACAATTTTAAAAAAAAATCTCCCCCATATGTTTGGGATTGCCTCGTCCGTAATGACCTGAGCTACATAAATCATGCAAATTATCCCCTATGGTGAACGCCGTAAAAAAAAAAAAGAAGAAACAATGAGAGAATTGCTAATTTATTCTTAGGGCTCTTTTACATGACCGTTTCTCCTTTCCATTTTCCGGCTCCGTTAAAGAGCAGGAGAACGGAAAGGACGGATTCTGGAGATAACTGACACCTAACTGAGCGTAAAAGAGCCTAAAGTCCACATAGACTAGAATGGGGTCCGTTCCGTGTCCGCCCATAACATGATTTTTGAGCAGAGATGGAAGTCCTGCATGCAGTACTTTACCCTAGGTTCACACCTGAGCGTTTTACAGCGCGTTCAAACGCGCTGTAAAACGCTCAAGACATGAAAACCAATGCATCCCTACGGGAGTGGTTCACACCTGAGCGTTTTACAGCGCGTAAAAACGCGCTGTAAAACGCCCAACGCATAAGCTCATTCAGGAGCATTTTTTTGGGCGTTTGTCGCGCTTTTCCTCCCATAGACTTCAATGGGAATGCGCGTACGCGCGTAAAACGCGCGTTAAGGTGTAGATATGCCTTTTTCTATTGGTCTCCAGATTCACGAACGCGCGTTTGACGCGCGTTTCCTATTTGCAAAACGCTCAGGTTTGAACCCCGTGTTAGTCTCCGCTCAAAAATCATCTTCTGAGCGGACACCTAACAGAGCCCATTATAGTCTATGGGGTCTTTAGGCTCAGTTACGCTCAGTTAGGTGTCTGTTATCTGCAGAATCCGTCCTTTCCATTCTCCTGCTCCTTAATGGAGCAGGAGAACGGAAAGGAGAAACGGTGATATGAACGAGCCCTTAGTTGCCACCGAAAAAACTTAATAACAAGTGATCAAAAAGCTTAATTTACTCCAAAATGATACAAATGAAAAATACAAGTAGTCCTGCAAAAATCAAGCCCTCAAACAACTCCATAGAAAGAAAAATAAAACAGTTATGGGTCTTGGGAAGCGGCGAAGCAAAAACATGTTTTTCCTTTTTAAAAAAAGGGATTCATTGCAAAAAAATTGTAAAACGTAAAAAAAGTATACGTGTTTGGTATGTCTGTAATTGTACGGACACAGAGAATTAAAATATTATGTTATTTATACCGAAAAATGAGCGCCATAAAATTTATAATGTTTTTCCCATCTCCTCCCAGAAGGAGTTAATAAAAGTTAATCAGAAAGTTATGTGTACCCCGAAATGGCACCTTTGAAAACTACAACTTTCCTGCAAAAAACTCATACAGCTATATGGATGGAAAAATAAAAAAGTTATAGCTCTTGGAAGAAGACAATGAAAAAAGGAAGAAAAACACTTGGTCAGTAAGCCCCAAAACAGGCTCGCCACTAAGGGGTTAAGATTGAAGATGTGTCAAAAGTATTAAAGGTGCACCTTGAAGAAGAGAACCTGCTTACTACAATTGATATCTTAAATGGCCTGTATTCATTTATTCTTAGGATTTTAGTTAAGGCACTTTTTTATTTTTCACTCTTTTTAACCCAGAGGCTTATTCGCCAGATTATGTACAATTAAGTGATGTATACATCCTGCTTTTAGCTTCTTTCACATACACTAGTCACAGACCTAGCACATTCCAAAGCCTAACAGGGAAGAGCACCTCGAATGAGATCACAGACCTATGCTTCAAAATAACTTATTTGTAGGTGCTAATTAGTCTACTTGTTTACTTGCATTGGAGCAAAAGTTTTTTAGGAATTTTTCTCCCATTTCAATTAGATATATCTATCCTAACACATTTTTCTGTTATATAATTGAGGTTTTATAACAACCTTCATTCTTGTGTGGCTGTGCAGCACATAATTCTTCTCTAAATCAAGTACTGCATCAACGATTTTATCAATTTTCTCTGAATTAATTTCTTGATTAATGAGAAGCTGATGCACAACTAGATTTTGATTGGCAATTAGATACTGAATTTGTTTGCTAGGAACACAAAGTATTTTCTCCTTATCAGTTTCCCAATGTCCAAGCAATTCTTCCACTTGTTAAAGGAGAAGCAGTATTTTGTTTAGAGATGGGTTAAATCTTGAATGGGCCCTGAGAAGTGGTCACATTGTAGATTTCCACTGTAGAAAGTATTATTTGGCAGGAGAACCTTTTTCCAAACTGAATTCTCCTTTCCAAATAAATTGATGCTAATGATGTGCCTCCAAGGTGATCATTTAATAGACATGCAATATAGAGCACAATAAATAAATTCAGATGTAGCCGAGCTAAAATTGACTCTGATATCACATGTCACAGTGTAATCCCATAATAAAAGCAATTGAAATCCATTGAAAAGGTCAATTAACATTTTCTTGTCAAAATTTACTTAACATGTTAACCATTAATTTTAGCTTGGCTACATCTGTAACATGACTCTCAGTGCTCTGTTCAGTTCTTGAGGTACTGGTTTCTACCTACATAGTATCCCATATATTCAAAGCAATGTTGGGCACTATATTTTTAATGACGTCTACTGTGCCAAAATTAAAGGGGTATTTTCATCTCATACATTGATGGCATATCACTAGGATACACCATCAATGTCAGATAAATGGGGGTCTCACCTCTAGGACCCCCTCCTATCTCCAGAACGGGCACCCTGTAGTGAAGGAGAGAGCACTGCGCAAGCATGGCCACCCTCCCTTCACCACCAATAGTCGGGCTCTGGCTAAGATTTTTCTAGCAGTCCGTTAGCAGTAAATGGAGAGGTGGCTATGCATAGTTACATAGTTAATACAGTTGAAACAAGACACAAGTCCATCAAGTTCAACCAAAGGATGCGCTGTGCATTCTCAATTCACTACTATGGAACTTCAGAAAATAGCTGAGAATGCTCACTCTGGGGCCCACTCAGGAGACAGGTGTGGGTCCCACAGGCATATATTACCGATATGGCAATATATGAGATGGGCAAACCCCTTCAAATGTTATTTTAATATAATGAAAAATGTGTTACTTTTGTAATTTACTTTCTGTTACAAAATATTCTCTTTATTCTCTTTACTTCATCATAATGGTGCTCCTTGGTGT
Organism: Bufotes viridis; assembly: GCA_033119425.1. Taxonomy (NCBI): domain Eukaryota; kingdom Metazoa; phylum Chordata; class Amphibia; order Anura; family Bufonidae; genus Bufotes; species Bufotes viridis. Next base: position 463,705,741 of record CM065589.1, read on the forward strand.
TTCAAGACGTCATTTCACTTCTCCTGACATGTCTGTTTTACTAATGACTTGCATCCCCCATGTAATAACAATTCTGTTGCATCTATTCTTTTGACTCTATGTTGTGTATTTCCTTTATTATTTCTACTGGAAGGTATGAATTAATTGTCAGCAGCTTGCAGTAATGGTACAGAGGGGTGCTACCAGTTGGAGGGGGGGGGGGGCTGACACCAGCAGCACTGGTTGGACAGAGTCAGACACACCCACTACTAATATCTTCCAGCAGGAATAATACAGGAATAGCACAACATAGAGTCATAAGAATAGATGATCCACGATTGGTATTACATGGAAATGCAAGTAGTTGCTAAAACTGGCATGTCAGGAGAGATGATAAGTCCTCTTTAATCTATATAGTAATTTGTATGTCCACCTACTGATTTGAATGAGCATGCACATGCTCAGTTCCATCTTTTAACTGCCACCAGACGTGTCTTCTATTAGAAGCTACAAGAAAATTTAGACTAGCACATCCAAAGTCACAGGTGCACATCCATGAAGCTAACATGCAGACAGCAAAAAAAATACGTATGACAGCACACTGTTATACATGCAAACAAAAGAACTAGGGATTAGGGATCATTATGGTTTAAGGTGGTACTATACATGAAAAAATGGAAGCTCTTTGCACACATTTTTGATCAAACTTATGTCGGGCCCTTCTACCAACGTCAAGGTATCTTCTGCAGATGGGTACCTAACACTAACATAACTGCCTTTCCTTGGCCTAACCTAAGCCCACAATGTTCAGGGCGGTGTAGGACAAATATATGGCAGCTCACTGTTATACGTGCAAACAATAGAGCTAGGGATTAGAGATTATTCTGGATTAAAGTAGTACTATAACTACTATGCATGAAAAATTGAATGGAATCTGACAGTGCTTGGGAGGATCTGCAGAGACTAGAGGAATGGCAAAAGATTCCAGAATCCAGGTGTGCAAACCTTGTGATATCATACCCAAGAAGACTGGAGGCTGTAATCTCTGACAAAGGTCCTGAGTAAAGGGTCTGAAATTGAATACTTATGTCAATGCAATACTTTAAAGGGAACCTGTCACCTCCAAAAACTATCCCAAGCTGCCAGCAGTACCTGAGAGTAGCCAGCAGCGTGTTTTTGACGATAATTTTCTTCCTAAAGACAGATGAAGCAAAAGTTCTGAAAATGTTTTTTTATCCCCTGCCTGTGCGATTTTCTAGTCATGCTTGAAGTCAAGGGGGCACCGGCATCCTTGTTTTAAGTCAAGGTAACCGCGCCCCATTCCCTGCCCCTTCGCTGTGACTGACAGCTCTTATGTAGAACGTTCGGCTGGCTTTGCCGAACTGCCGGCTGTCATTCACAACGAAGGGGCAGGGAAGGGGACGCGTTACCTTGACTTAAAGCAAGGATGCCGCTGCCCCCTTGACTTCAAGCATGACTAGAAAATCGCACAGGCAAGGGATAAAAAAACATTTTCAGAACTTTTGCTTCATCTGTCTTCAGGAAGAAAATTATCGTCAGAAACACAGTGCTGGCTACTCTCAGGTACTGCTGGCGGCTTGGGATGGTTTTTAGAGGTGACGGATTCCCTTTAATGTTTCCTTTTCAATAAACAGTCTGTTTTCACTGGTTATTCAGTGCAGGATGGGGGAAAATCTTAACTTTTTTTTGTTTCAGCAACAAAACAAAATGTGAAAAAAGTGAAAGGGTCTGACCTGAAGTCTTTCTGAATGCGCTATAGATATAGATAAATAATACAACTGAAGATGTTTCACTGACATGTTTTTCTGTTATTTCTGTATAGTATGCTTAAGCATTGCATCGCATGGGATTGTGAATGAAGCTGAAGTATTTGCTCTCATTATCATCAAAGACAGACACATGCAATCAGAAGACAATTTTCACTTCTGTAGTTAAGACTGCCTTAAGAAATCTTCCCCACTACATGTCGCTGAGATCAATCCAGGCACTGTTCCATATCAAGAGCAATATTGCTCCTTTATCCATCAACGGTGTCATCCACGTCATTGAGAGTGACATAAACATCGTGCTGCTCTCCAATTGACAGCTCTCAAATCACACTAAGAGTCATATCTTATTATAAAAGGACCAAACTCCTCTCAGACAGTAGAATTAACATCATCCATCCCAATGTCCTTGGCTGAAAGCTTTTTAGGTTCATTTGCTATGTCTTCAAAGCATACTGTAGTTGACAAAGGACATCAACAGCTATAAATCCTCTCATTAAAGAGACATCGACTTTTTAATTATACAAATGTCGTTCTTTGCTTCTGTCAGCAATAGAGAGAATTTATTAGTAATCATACACTGGAGACCTCATCCTGCTACACGCTTATCTCCTCTGGCTATGGCTGGATTACACAATCCTTTTTTTCTAGTAAAAACGTACCCACTTTTATTTGCTCTTTCTTGTCTGTTGCACTTGTTCATGTAATATTTTATACATGGACTAAGAACTCTCTAGATTTTCCTGACTGCGAGTAACAGGAACAGAAGATAATTTCATTATTTCAGCCGCTGGCTATCTTTACAAACTGTAAATTAAATTCCTTTCTATTTTAAAAGGACTCTGTTCATAGACCCCCTGCAAGATTTTCCAAATGTTTTATTCTTTTTTGCCTGCTGCCTTGTATCAATGCAACCAATTTAGCTACTTTTCATAGAGTAAGAGGGTTTTCGAGTCTTTTGTTGGTAATATGGCGGCTCTGTGGTTAGCACTAATGTCTTGAAGCACCACGGTGCTAGGTTCATCTGCATGTAGTTTGTATGCTCTCTCATGTTTGCATGGGTTCCCTCAAGGTCCTTGGGTTTTCTTGCACACTCAAAAAACACACTGGCAACTTTTAAAAGGAACGGCATTTAAAGCCTGTATTACACTGCCCGATTTATCGGCAGATAATCACTAGTGTTGATCACGAATTTTCGAATTGCGAATTTTAATCGCGAATATCAGCACTTCGAGAATTCGCGAATATTTAGAATATCGCAAAATATATTCGCAATCGCTTTATGCGAATTTTTTATATGCAAATTTTCGCATGCAAGAAAATAATGGCATTATTTTCTTGTTTGCGAAAATGCATAAAAAATTCCAATAAATTAGCGTAAAAATTCGCATAAATTAGCATAAAATTCGCATAAGCTGGTATTTAAAAGATATCTTAAATGCCAGTTTATGCGAATTTTTATGTTAATTTATGCGAATTTTTATGCTAATGTATGCGAATTTTTTATGCGTATTTTCGCAAACAAGAAAATAATGGCTGGAGATTACGAATTTGCGAATTTTCGAATATATGGCGAATATTCGCCCGAATATTCGCGAAATATCGTGAATTCGAATATTGCCCCTGCCGCTCATCACTAATAATCACTAAAGGGCATTCTCATTCACACTCGTTAGCTATCATCTGGCAGTGTAAAACTGCTGCCAATTGTCCGATGAATGAGCAAACACTCGATCACTGGGCAATCGAAAACTTTTGACATGTTAAGAAATAATCGTTTGCAGGCAACAGATCGTAGTCGTAGTGCTGCCGGCAAACCACTATACAGCATGGGGACGAACAATGGCATAGTGATCGCTCCTCCCCATGCTGCGGAGGAAATCACTGCATGTAATAGCAGTGGTCTCCTCGCTAGAGAGCAGGCGATTGCCGGGAAGAAACGCCCCCCTCCCAACAATCATCTGCCTCATCCGACTGTGTAATACAGGCTTAAGTGTTGCAGTTGGTAATTCCTTGGGAACCATCAAGATAAAGTAGCACAAGTTCTATTGTGAAGATTATGTTCTTTTTTATATTCATTTTGCTGACTGTATTATTTCCCAGAATGTCTTTAGGGTTTGCATGTAAACCAAATATTGGAGGCAGTTCCTGATTCTAATCCTTCAGCACAATATTTGGGGTCTATTCTGTTAAATAACTCTGGGGTTTTATACTACCTACTGTAGATAATATATTGGAGAGCTGGTCCTCACTCCAAGGTACTAGCTTCCTCTCGGCTTCTCTCATACCTTAATATCTTGCTATAATACTATCCAAGTTAGCCATGTGTTGTTTCTTTATTTTCCTCTATGTTGCATAATACTTAATCAATATATAGATAATGGATGACTGTATATTTTTTTAGTGAAGATTGTTAACTGTACTGGACGGTTTTATCATTGTCCTTTGTTTTCCCTTCCCCTTCTCTTCTTTTCTGTACCCTCCTCTATATAAATGAAAATAAAGAATTTACCACAAAACAAAAAAACTCCCGGCAGGTTAACTGGTTTCCTATGAAACTTGACTGTATGGGTGTCACCGATAGGGAAATTAGACTGTGAGCCTCACCTGGGGCAGGGACTGATATAAGTGATGGCCATTTCTGTACTGCACTATGCAATATGTTAGCACTATATAAACAACACAAACAAATAGCTGGGGTCTGCCCTCGATGCACTTACCTGCCCCTGAGGAGCCAGTGCAGAGAAGAGAAATGGTAGTGGCCCTGATGAGATGTTGTGTCAGGGTATATTCCGTCAAGTTGCCGCTCCCTAGGGTTCAGTGCAGTGAAAGTGTAAATTGAAGAATAAGGCCAGAAGTAAACGTATAACAGTCTCTCTTTACTTAGTTTAAAATATAATTGTAGCACATCCAGCAGCAATAAATACAAAGTGAAATTTTTAAGGGCACCAGCTGAGGAGGTATGGATGGCTGGATAGGTTGTAACTAGCAGGCACTTATGGATATAGGTGTCCACTGTAGTATGGGTCGATGGTTTAGGTAGGTGTTGGTGTCTGAACTGTTGACCCTCACCTTGCAACAGTGTCTGTAAAGCTATTTCATTGATCACTCTGTTGTCTTGCCTCTGAAGTGTTTTCTTGAGACGGAATTAAGTTGTTCTCAAAATGAGAAGAATATCTGGTTTCTGAGTTTCCCTTACAGGAGAATAGGATATTGTTGGTGGGAGCTCTGCATATGCTTCCTCACTCCCCCCACTATCAGAACAGGAGCTCCCTCTCCACTCTCTAGACAGACTAAATCTCCCCCTCCTGGCAGGAAGCAGAACCAGCCCACTCCTACCAAGAGGTGAAAAACATGGTGGTTAGCACTGTTCCTGCCATCTGTTGCCAAATATTACCTCCTCTTCTGGAATATGGTTTACCAATGAAAAAACAAATAATTGAAGATATCCCCAGGTGCGGCGTCCTGCATATGAAGTACTACTGTATTTCTCCTGAGTGACGCAATGGATCACTAATAGAAAGGTATCCCTACATTCAGCTAAGCTAGTCCTATAAGGCATTTAACAGGGAATTTCCTGGTGACAGACTCCCGTTATATGAAAGGGACTGACAGTCACTGACAGTTATATAACTCCATCAAGTACAATTGTTATACTTTATTCGCATAGAACTGCATAACATATTTAAAAAGGATCTGTCAGTTCATGGGAAATACAGTTTTTTCTTAAAGCATGTTAGGAGAACTCAACCAGTCATCCTTGTCTAACGTGTAGTAACAGTTATCATAGAGTTCTATATAAGGTAAATCTCCATTTCTGCTGTTAGTCTATGCTTGGATCAAAAAGTAGTGCATGAATAGACAAGACTCCCTAAGAATAGATGGTGTGGAAAAATGGAATTCAAATAGAATGGTAATATTTAGTAAAAAAAAAAAAAAAAAACCTTACCTGTCTGCAACCCCGCCATTCACATGCAGTTGCCCTGTACTCAGCCACTTCCGATCCCTACTGGACCTGAAATGGCTTGGTACTATGGTCACATGTGCTTAAATGGCTCGTCACATGTAGTGACTTAATGGAAGTGAGAACTGCATGGAGAAGTGGACAGGTAAGTGCTTTAATTTTTGTTTTATGGGACACCGACCACCTAAGTCAGACAACTCCTTTTATGAAGAAAATTATTATTATCAGTAGATAGATTATCCCTTCCAGAAGCTATGAATTACTGGTAGTTTGCAATGAACGTCTAGCTAGGTGTTTCCAGTTGCCAGTTCCACCAACCCAACTGGTAACTGGACTTTCATTACAAACTGCTAGTAATTAATTCATAAATTCGTGCAGGAATAATATAGGAATGGCAGAACATAGAGTAATAAGATTAGATGCTCCAGAATTGTTATTATATGAGTAATGCATGCCATTACTAAAATGGACACGTAAGAAGTGATTACATGTCCTCTTTATTAATATTACTGACAAAAATCTGTATCCATTTGGTCTCATAGTTTCAAAACCTCCAAAGTAGTTACTAAAACAGACATTTCAGGAGAATTTACAGGCCCTCTTTAAAGAAAACTACAGATAGTCACCTCAGCCTGAAATGGCTGCTTAAAGTGTAACCGCCATGTTTTCATCAAAATATCAGTTTTAGCATATTACTGCTGCTGCAGCATTATACATAAAGCAGTCTTTAGTTTCTTCACATACCACTGTTTTCTTTGAGTTTTCCCCTTCGTTACGGCTGTTTAAACATTTACAATATGAGGACTTCTCAAGATGGCTCCTCTGCCAGTTCTCTGAGGCCAAAACCGCTTTCCCTCACTTCCCATACACACTTGCTGTAGTCAGCAGCTTCCTGCCAGCCAATCAGATTAGATTACTGAGAGACACGCCTCCTCACTCTGAAACCTAATGCCGGCATGCCGTGTGAAGGACCTCCCCTCTGTCTTTTTAGCCGGCGAAGGATAAGCCCTAGCAACGGTCTTTCAAGGGAGCAGTGGAAAGGGACAGAGGACATTAATGAAAGCTGTTATTATAAGGTAATTACAGATTTTTGGACAATCATTGACAGACTAACTCAGGTATAAATGCCTAGCTCTAATAAACTGGCAACAACAAAAAAATATGACAGTTACACTTTAAGGTTGAACAATAATTGGGTTTTCTGGTACTAAAATATTGATAACCTATTCTCAGGATAGGTCATGAACTTCTGATGAGTGGGTGTTTGACTTCCAACAACCCCAGCAGATTGGAGGGGCTCCAGCTCTCAGGTGGGCATTTCAGACTCCTCCTAAGTCTGTAACGTCATGTCATCAGTCACATAGACTTTGTGCCACTCAGTCCCTCAATGAATGGGACTGAGCTGCAATACCAAAAACAGCCACTATACAATGGAGTCTGCTATGCCAGGGAGGGTTTGAATTAGGCACTGTATCACCTTACATGCACAATGCTTATATGTCTAATTGTCGGTCTGAGTATGTCATAGTTGTAGAAGCACTTGCATTTTATTTTAGATGTTAAGGTGGATCTAGATGGGAAGATTATCTGGCAGATTATTGGAAGCAAACGTTCCTGCGAACGCTTGTTCCCGACCATCTACCTGTCTGAATGTGCGTCCAATCACCCAATGAACAGGCATTCATGCAGGCATCTAAATTATCGTTTCTGGGCAGCAGATCTTTGCTGTCTAAACAGCAATCTACTGCCAGAAACAATGATTCTGAATAAGGATGAGGGATGGCAATGGCGACTGCTGGTCCTCATACTGTGGAGGTGATTGCTGTATGTAAGTGTGGTGCTTCACCCCCACTGAACGCACAGCCGACTGTTGGGAAGGAACTCTTCCTTGCTGACAATCTGCTGCTGCCCGCTATGTATGGCCTGTAACATCTATTGCAAATATGTGGATGCGAATCATTGTTATTATTTACAAGTATTGCCATCCATTCCTCCCTGTGCTGTGTTGTGTGTGTGTGTTTTTTATGTGTTTTTATCATTGGTATTTAATAAAGATTTCTATTATGTTATAATTGATAGTGGTGTCAGTCTTTGTTGGTTTGCTGCTCGGTATAGTATGAAGAGGCCTCAGCATATGACCGAATGCTGCAACCATTTCAAATAGCTGATTGGCAGGGGTATCGGGAGTCGCACACCAATCTGATATTAATGACCTATGCTCAGGATGGGTCATTAATATGTACGTCCTGGAAACCTCTTTAAGAAATTAGATTTAGTATTCCTTAAAGGGGTTGTGTCACGAAAAATATTCTACAGTTTTCAAACCAGCACCTGGAACTAAATACTTTTTTATTTGTATGTAATTAAAAATGTAGTACAGCTATTTAGTATAGTGAGTGAGCTATTCAATAAAATCTATCCGCATAGCGCCACCTGCTGTTTGTTCTTTTCCTCATTTTTTGTCCGTCTCGTTGAGCTGGTTGAATGTGCTCAATTTAAATCTACAGTTGCCACCAGCCATGTGTTCTGTTAGAAGCTGTGGCAGTTATAAATGAGTTACTTTTGTCATTTACTTTCTGTTACAAATATTCTCTTTTCTTCATTACAATGGTACTCATTGGTGTTTCAAAAAGACCGGACACCTCTCCAGACATGTCTGTTTTAGTAACTACCTGCATTCCCCATGTAATAACAATTCCCTTATGGCTCTATGTTGTGCCATTCCTTTAATATTTCTACTAAAAGTTATGACTGAATTGCCAGCAATTAGCACTAAAGGTGCAGATGGTTGATATCAGTTGGGGGCGTGTCCCTGCACAGTCTGACCCCAGCAGCACTGATTGGACAGAGTCAGACACACCCACTGCTGATAACACCCAGTTGTACCATTACTGCAGACTGCTGGCAATTTATTTGTAAACTTCTAGCAGGAATAATACAGGAATGGCACAACATAGAGTCATTAGAATAGATGCTCCAGAATTGGTATTACATGGGGAGTGCAAGTAGTTGCTAAAACTGACCTGTCAGGAGAGGAGACAGGTTCTCTTTAATCTATATAATAATTTGTATGTCCACCTATTGAGTTGAACGAACATGCTCGCACATGCTCAGTTCCATCTTTCAATTGTCACCTGTTGTGTCTTCTATTAGAAGCTGTTACAGTTACAAAAAGAGAGCTGAAGCAGAAAGGACATGTCCCCTGAGCAGCCAGGTAGACAATAAACTAGCAGGCAACTGGAGCAGTGAATGAGGAGATAGGACCCATGTGAGGTACAGGTCTGGTTCTAGCTTTGTTAGAATGGTCTTGCTATGTACTATATGATTATTTTTTTTTTACATGATTCATGGTATAACACCTTTGAATGGAAAAAACGTGTCCACAGAGTAAAATATGTTTTGGTTTTCGGTCTTACCAGAAACATGATTGCTTGTGTTATTCTCCAAAATGAGTTATTTTACACTGTGGATAACATATTACACTCTAAAACTAGGTTCTCTAGTAAAGGAAAGATTAAACTTCTGATGAAAGATGAGCCTCCTGTAATCTTGAAATCCATGTTCACTGAGTGCTGCACTAAAACAGGTAATTTGCTGCTTGTGCAGGCAACAAAATGTTTACTTTTTGATATTGGGGTCACGCTCAGGCTATTTACTGCAATTGTATGGTAAAGTCTGGGCCACTAATCAGATATTATATTTGTAGGCCCTTTTGCATTAAACAGCTAAATACTTTTCCCTATCATGAAGATTAGCATGTTTAGCAGTCATTTTTCATGCAATTAAAACTTCACGGCCGCTTACTTTCAGGATCAGGACCGCTCTTGTTTTTGGACAGTCTATTTGGGCTGAGTTCTATTCACTATTTAGGCTGAGTCTATTTAGGCTGAGTTCTATTCAAGGGATAAGCTGCAAAACCAGACGCAGCACATGGACACAAGAGGTGCTGTTTCTGAAAGGAAGCAGCCATGTTTTTTTACAAACCATTTAATCATGCAGGCAAGTCCAAATGAAATTATCTTTCTTTAAACAAGATTTAGTCATAGCACACAAGCAATACTGATCTCTTATTTCCTGAGAGTTAAAGCGGCCGTATCACTTCAGTAAATGGCATTGATCATGTAGAGAAGGTTAATACAAGACATTTACTAATGTATTGTGGTTGTTCATATTGCTTCTTTTGCTGGCTGGATTCATTTTTCCATCACATTAGACACTGTTCATATCCAGGGGTTAGGACCACCATTGCAATCCATCAGTCGTGGTCATGCTTGGACACTATGGGAAAGAGTGCTGGTCTCTCTGGTGGCCAGGACTGTGGGACACGTACATAGGCACGCATGTGCAGCAGCTCCCATCCCAGCCACCTTTCTATTTGTACTGCAGCGGTGGCCATAAACCATGGAAACGAGCAGTGTATAATGTGATGGAAAAATGAATCCAGTCAGCAAAGGAAGCAATATGGATAATCACAATACATTAGTAAGTGCCTTGTATTAACTTGCTCTACATGATAAATGCCATTTTTTAAAGTGAGAGAACCTCTTTACGTTCTGCTAAAGGTTCCTGTCAGCAGCTTGTTGTCCTCTCTCCATTGTAGTAAGTATACACTCTCAACCAAAATGTGGTCCTTCTGAAGTAGACTGCGGAAATGTCCATAAAGCATATCTGCTGGGAGACAACATACTGTTCTGTCTACAAAAGAGATGAGGCTACCACTTTTGCTAAACCTCACCACTTAAACCATTTCACACAAAATATGGTGAGAACCAGCCTCTAGCTTTCTTTGCCAGATTTCTACAAAAAGCTTTAATAAAGACTTTCTGACTAGCCAATGGGTAAAGACAGTGCCAAGTGATGAAGATGCACTGAGAATGGTAGACTTGGGTCCTCCGTGGTGAGTTAAGAGGACCCAAGAATTTTAAGCAGTGGTAGACCCATTGTGCCCTGCAGGAAGTGCTTATGGCTGAGCACAAGAGATTGGGCTGACTATATAATATAGGGCTCATTATGGTTAAATCTCCGCTAGGTGTGGGTGCTACTGTGATGCACTTTGAATTTGTTACAATGTTGACAATTGTTTCTAAAAGGCTTTGTATTTTTTATTTGAAATAATGGCCTTTTGTGGCCATTTAAGTCACACGGTGTGGTTTCTTCATTTCCTACAATAGAGAAGTCTCAATCCCTTGTCATGTAAATGCAATGTTACATGTCACTGACAGATCCAATCACCTCTAGTCATACCACAAAGATGCACCCCTTTAGTAATTTAGAGTATTTTACCACCCCCCAAAAAGGCAGTAGCCCCTCTTCTCGAAGTCATACTGCATTGTGTCGTCTTTTTTAGCTGTTGTCCAGTTTAAGAACTGACAACCTCTACTGGTAACGTGTAACCAAATGAAAAAAAAAAATCACTCAACTATCGACAGTGCTGCCGTTGCAGCACAGCAGCAATCTTGATTCGGGTCCCCACCATATTGGCATGAACACTGTGGCCAGTCACTGACAGGGGTTAAGTTGGCTCTTAAATCAGACAACCCATTTAATTTGTATTTGTCACAGTAACTGCCCGATAGTATCACATTAAAGAGATTGTCCAAGTTTAGCTCTGAACCCAGACATATTCCAATTATCAGCTAGCCCCCTAATATGAGCATCAGATCATATCATGCCCCGATGCTCTCCTTTGCCCTGTGTTGAATCAGGCAGGACAATGGCTTTTTGGGGAAATTCGGTGAGGTACCGGGCTCTCTATGGGTAAAGCAAGGAGGAGGCTTCTACCCAGCAGTGAGCCTAGTGACATCACCAGCACTGATAGGCGGGCTTCAGTACTGCCCTAGCCTGTAAATCAGCTAGGACAGCACTAAAGCCCACCCATCAGTGCCAGTGACTAGAGATGAGCGAATCCAACTTGACGAAGTGGAATTCGATCCAAATTTCTGAAAAAATTCAATTTGCACTGAATCCGAATTTCCTCAGGCTTCGTGATAACGAATCACATTTTTTCCTAAAATGGCTGCTGCACATGTTAGGACATGGAGCAAAGAACTCTGGGAACGAGGAATCACCCACAATGCCATGCATGCAGCCAATCAGCATCCAGCCAGCCCTGAGAGGTCACAGCCCTATAAATAGCCTCAGCGATCTTGGATTCAGCGATTTCCCAGTGTACTTAGTGCAGAGAGAGACGTCAGCAGGCGCTAGGGACAGTGGTAGGAAAGACTTTAAAACTTTTATTTTGCTGTATAGAAGTTCAGTATTGAAGCAGAACAGGGTTCAGTAGGGGAGTTTACAGCCTGGGTAATAGGAACAATCCTATTACACCTTGCTGCACTGACTGGGGATCCAAATTGCCATTATACAGCTCTGTAATTCCAGCAAACCGTTCTTGTTATTGGGGTGCAAGCGCTGTTTGATACAGCCATTAACAGGGTTTATTACAAGGAAATATTTTTATGTCTAATTTGCCCTTGTGCAGTGCAGTTTTATGTTCTAAAGCATTTTTTGGCTTGTATTACTAGGGAAAAAATGGCTTATTAGCCATTGTGTGGTGAAGTGAGAAAATTACAGCCCTTTTTGGTGTGTATTAGTGGCAAAATAATATATATTTTATTATTATTTAATATATTATTTGCCGTTCAGTGGTGCAATTATATGTTCTAAAGCCTTTTGTGGCGTGTGGAAGTGGAAAAAAATAGGGGCCTATTTGCCGTTAAGCGGTGCAGTTATATGTTCTAAAGCCCCTATTGGCGTGTATTACTGGCACACCAAAAAGTATTTGCCGTTGTGTGGTGAAGTGAGAAAATTACAGCCCTTTTTGGCATGTATTAGTGGCAGAAAATATATATTTGCCGTTAAGCGGTTCAGTTATATGTTCTAAAGCCCTTTTTGGTTTGTATTAGTGGCACACAAAAAATGTATTTGCCGTTGTGTGGTGAAGTGAGAAAATTACAGCCCTTTTTGGCGTGTATTAGTGGCAAAAAAATATATATTTGCCATTCAGCACTGCAGTTATATGTTCTAAAGCCTTTTGTGGCGTGTATAAGTACAAAAACATAAGGACCTATTTACAGTTCAGAGGTGCAATTATATGTTCTAAAGCCCTTTTTGGCGTGTATTAGTGGCACAAAAAAAAGTATTTGCCATTGTGTGGTGAAGGGAGAAAATTACAGCCCTTTTTGGCATGTATTAGTGGCAAAAAAAACTATATATTATTTGCCGTTCATCAGTGCAGTTTTATGTTCTAAAGCCCTTTTTGGAGTGTATTAGTCACACAAAAAAAAGTATTTGCCATTGTGTAGTGAAGTGAGGAAATTATAGCCCTTTTTGGCATGTATAAGTGGCAAAAAAATATATATTTGCCGTTCAGCGTTGCAGTTATATGTTCTAAAGCCCTTTTTGGCGTGTATTAGTGGCAAAAAAATATATATTATTTGCAATTCAGCGGTGCATTTATATGTTCTAAAGCCCTTTTTGACGTGTATTAGTGTCAAAAAAATATATATTATTTGCCGTTCAGCGGTGCAGTATGTTATAAAGCCTTTTGTGGCGTGTACAAGTGGAAAAAAGTAAGGGCTTCTTTGCCATTCAGCGGTGTCTGAACTCCCTGTAATACCTCGGCAGAACACTATACCGGACATGACACGGCCACACCGGAAGTGACTCGGCCGTGCAAGAATCAGCTGGAGGAGGGTGTGTGCGGCGCTGCGCATGCGCACAACCACTGGATTAGCAAAAAATCATTGCAGGGCTGAGGGATATGCGGGAGTGAGGGATATTGGGGGATATTAGGGGATATTGGGGTGTGCGGTTTCGCGCATGCACATGAAGTCCTTCTCCCGCGGCGCTACAATGTTTTTCCCGCAGCGCCGCACACATCCTCCTCCAGCTGATTCTTGTACTGCCCCTTCACTTCCGATGCGGCAGCATCACTTACGATATAGCTGAGGTATAGAAATCTGGCAGAACCCTCTCAATGTCATCTAGCGGTCATGTCTTGACCAGCAACCCAGCGATTCTTGAATGGTTGACTTAGTCATCCACTTCGTCCCAAGTGACATCAGACACCCCCAGCCAAGAGTTGGTGGGTCCGTCAGACACAACACCTAGTTGGCATAGCCCAGGAGCAGGCCCTGTGCCATCACCTGTCTTCAGCCTGCCGCTGTCCTTTTCTGTTCCCTCAGCCAGAGTATTATTATATGCTGTGGGCTCAGCTCCACTATACAGTGAGGACGAGCTAGTAGAGGACAGTCAGCAGCTACTGGGAAGCCAAGATGTGGAGGAGACATCCGCCGATTCATCCAGTAGGCGGGCAAGTAGTGATGAGGAAAGTGGCATGGGAGCTGGTGTTTCGAGCGGTCAGGCTCCTGACCCAGAGACCGTTGAGGAGGACATCAGTGACATGCAGACAGTACTCGATGATAATGATGTAGCTGATCGCACTTGGGAGCCGGGTGAATTAGAGGCTTCATTGTCATCGGGAGAAGAGAGTGGCAGCTTGCCTGTGGTGGAGCCAGCAACTCGCTAGCGTGGCCAGGAGTCACCAGGGTGGCAGTAGTGGAAGGTCGGAAGCAAAACATGCCCGGGGTAGACCACCCGCTTCGCAGGAGTCTACCTGCCCAGAAAGTAGTAGTACAGGGGTTCACAGAAGCAGCGGCGGTAGCAGTCAGTCAGTGCAGAGTGTTGGGGGTCAAATGACCTAATCGGTGATATGGCAGTTTATTGTTAAGCAGCCGGAGGTGAACATGGCCATTTGTAGAATCTTTGGGCAGAATGTTGGCATCATGGCCCTGCGTCAACATATGCAACGTCACTATAAAGTGGTTTGGGGGAACTGTGGCTCCGATGTGGTGGTCGAGCCTGCCGCAGCAACCATTGCATCACCCAGTGGCACACAACTAATGTCAGGCAGTCAAGGCTCCACCACCTCAGCCGAAGGGAGCTGTCTGTCCTTCCCATTATCTGCTGGTCCTGATGCTCCTCCTCCTACTCCTCGTCAGTCATACCATCAGCAATAGATCACCGAAGTGATTGCCAAGAGACAACAGTATGCATGCACTCATCGAACGGCACAAAAGCTGAATGTGCTCCGGTCCAAGTTGCAGGTGTTGCAGTGCCTCCCTTTCCAAGTGGTGGACTCTGCACCTTTAAGAGAACTGGTGGCTTGTGCCGAGCCGAGGTTGCGAGTCCCAAGCCGTCATTTTTTTGCCAAAAAGGCAGTACCAGCCCTGCACACATATGTAGAAAAGAAGGTGGGCCAGTCCTTGAGCCTGTCGGTGTCTGCCAAAGTGCATGGCAGTGCCGACGTGTGGAGCTTTAACTACGGTCAGGGACAATAGATGTCCTTTACAGCCCACTGGGTGAATGTGGTTCCTGCACAGCCACACAAGCAACTTGGCCAGGTGACACCGCTTCTGCCTCCACGTTCCCACGTTCTTACGCCGTTGGTCCTGCAACAATGTCCGCTTCTGCCTCCTCATCCTCCACTGTGTCCTCAGCCTCCACTGCAGGGACAATTCACAGTGCCCCTCTAGCATACCACATGTGCAGGGCATGGCGGTTTCATGCTGTTCTGCACCTCGTTTGCCTGGGTGAACAGAGTCACACAGGGGAGGAACTGCTCCGTGTCCTTCATCAAGGAATCGAATCCTGGCTTTATCTGCGACAACTGAAAATCGGAACCATGGTGACCGACAACAGGAAGAACATGTTGTCGTGCTGTGTCAAGGAGGGCTGAGCCATGCCCACGTGTTCAATTTGGTTACCAAGCGGTTCCTGACGTCTTCCACCCATCTGCAAGACATTCTAAAAATAGCCAGGAAACTTTGCACTTCAGCCACTTGTACACTGCAAAGCACACCCACCTTGAGCTGCAGCGGCAGAATGGCATCCCCCAACATAGGCTGATATGTGATGTTTCCACCTGTGGGAATTCCACCCTTCATATGTTGACCCACTATACGAACAGAGAAAGGCCATAAACGATTTCTTGATGATCCAAGCGGACAGGAGTACTCCCCTGCGTAACTTCGATGTCAGCCAGTGGCAGCTCATGTATGACACCTGCCGTTTGCTCAGGCACTTTGAGGAGGCCACGCTATTTGTAAGTCACCAGGATTAGGGGGTGAACAACATCATTGCGCTGCTTCATGTCCTGAAACAGATGCTGGTAAATCTGGCTGGTCAGGGGACTGGAGACATGGCGTCTAGATCTCATGGCCACATCTTGAGCAATGTGGGGGCTGAACTGGAAGAGGAGGAGGACATTGGAGCACAAGCAATGTGTAGCAAAATGTGTGGTTTTTCTACATAGGTGACAGGAGAGGAGTAGCAGGAGCAGCCAGAGTAGCTACAGGGCGATGAGGAAGACGAGGGAGAGGACCCAGACACATCGTGTCAGTATGCAGTGGAGATGGAGGCAGGGAGTCCCTCTGAATCACTTGCACAAATGACCCGATGCAGGCTCACATGCTTGCGTAGTGACTGCCGAATTGTCACCATTTGGCAATAGGATGACTTCTAGCTCTCAATCTTGTTGGACCCTCGCTACCAATGAGAGGGAGGACAAACTGAACTACTATAGAGACATCCTATGTAGTCAGTTGGCCGCTGCCTATCTGCGCCATCATCTATCCTCTCGCAGGTCTGACCGGGGGGCCCTCTGTGCTCACGTTCCTCTGCCATGGCTGCTGTGGCAGGGTGGGGGGCGGGATGGGGTAGGAGCAGCTCCAGCTCCATCAGCAGCAACTTGGGTCTAGAGTTGCTGATGATGAGCAGCTTTCTTCACCCGCCTAGTGAAGAAACTACCCACCACCAGCAGCAGCAGCTAGACCTGGAGCAGGACCTGAACCAGCAGGTGGTAGCATACTTGGACAGCACCCCACCACCCCACATTGAAGATCCACTGGACTACTGGGCAGACAAACTGGATTTGTGGCCACAACTGGCAGAGTTTGCCCTGCAAAAGCTGCCCTCCCGGCCAGTAGTTTGGCATCAGAGCGGGTGTTTAGTGCGGTGGGGGCCATATTTACCCCAAGAAGAACTCACCTGTCCAGCCAAAATGTGGAGAGACTGACCTTTGTCAAGATGAATCAGGAGTGGATAAGCCAGGATTTCTACCCACCTATGCCTGATGCATCAAACTAGATCATCCATGGTGCCACACCAACACTTTGACAAAAGAGACCGGTTTCTTCTGGCTACCTGCCTCAGCTACTATTCTGATGCTGCCACCCGCCTGATGCCACACATCTGATGCCAAGTGCTCCTTCTTTTACCCACCATCTTCAGCTGATACTGGTATTGCCACCCAACTCCCCACTCTGTCACGGGTCACTCTGTGTTCTCCTGATGCTGCTGCCACCTCCACCCTATGTCATCTTGCCACTCTGTGGTCTTTTGATGCTGCTGCTACCTCAACAATATGTCACCTTGCCACTCTCTGGCCTCCTGATGCTGTTGCCTCCTACACACTATGTCATTGTGCCACTCTGTGGTCTCCTAATGCTGCTGCTTCTGCCTCTTCCACCTTCACACTGTCATTGTGCCACCCTGTGGCATCCTCCTGATGCAGCTGCTGCCACCACCTCCACACACTGTCATTGTGCCACTCTGTGGCCTCCTGATGCTGCTGCCACCTCCTCACTATGTCATCTTGCCACTCTGTGGTCTCCTGATGCTGATGCCTCCGCCACGTTTTGTCAACTTGCCCCTCTGTGGTCTCCTGATGATGCTGCCACCTCCACACTATGTCACCTTGCCACTCTGTGGTCTCCTGATGCTGCTGCCACCTCCACACTATGTCACCTTGCAACTCTGTGGTCTCCTGATGCTGCTGCCACCTCCACAATATGTCACCTTGCCACTCTGTGGTATCCTGATGCTGCTGCCAACTCCACACTATGCCACCTTGCCACTCTCTGGTCTCCTAATGCTGCTGCCACCTCCACACTATGTCACCTTGCCACTCTGTGGCCTCCTGATACTGCTGCCACCTCCACACTATGTCACTTTGCCACTCTGTGGCCTCCTGATGCTGCTGCTACCTCAACACTATGTCACCTTGCCACTGTGTGGCCTCCTGATGCTGCTGCCACCTCCACACACTGTCATTGTGCCATCCAGTGGCCTCTTTCTGAGGCTGCTGCTGCTGCCACCTCCACACGATGTCATTGTGCCACTCTTTGGCCCCCTGATGATGCTGCCACCTCCACACTGTCATTGTGCCACCCTGTGGGCGGATGCCCCACATACAGAATCCGTTTTTGGGGGGTTATTTTTCTGACGGAGGAAGGGCAAAATAATCAGTCGGGGGGGGCACTTTGTCGGGGGGGCTCTACTTGTATAAGCATTTAATATAACAGGTTCTGTAGAAATATATGTGGAATCAGTGAATTGGTGTATAAGGAGTGCGCTCTTTCACGCTATAGTAGGATCTTGGGCCTCTGCACGGTTCTTTATACCTGCCGCTAACATTGACCTGTAAGGCTGAGTTCACACTTGAGGTATTTGGTCAGTTTTGGCACCGTAACAGCCCAAATAAGAAGTGTGCGGTGATTCTAAGAGGGACGCCTGTCATCTGCATGTCATACTGACTCACAGTATTGTTTCACTACCACAGCAGACCCCCTATGCGTGTTAGTGCAAGGCACAGTGTTCTACACAACTATAAAGGCTCTCTGCCACCAGGAAATAGCCATTTTTTAACATGATTCAACAAGAATAAATTCGGATCGAACCAAATTTTTTCGGAAAATTCGGCGAACCGGCAGAATATAATTTTTGGGAAATTTGCTCATCTCCACCATTAACGTCGCCCAATACACTGCTAGGCAGAAGCCTCCGTCTAGCAGCGTAAACATATTTTTAAAAAGCCCTCGCCCTTCGCGATACAGCGCAGGGCAAAGGAGGGCATCAGAGCATTTCATGCGCCGATGCTTATATCAGAGGAGCTTCCTGGGTGAAAATGGGGATATGTCCGGGTTCAGCTCTGAATCCGGACAAACCTTTAAATTACAACATTGCTTCTCATGCTCCAATATGAAAACAGCAGTATCCATCCTTTCCCCACCTGTGTATTCTCTAAATTGCACACCCACTTCCTCAGTGATCATAAGCTCACATCTGGTCCTTTCCCTCTTCTCCAGTAGCTAAAGTACTGCCCCCTTCACATGTAGTCACAGCAGGGCTTCTGTGTTGGGTCCTTTAGTAATTGCAGCAGGGTACCCTCCCCTTTCCTCATATAGTATCAGAGCTATCTTTTGGAATAGTCCTACAGTGACTAATCAAAAATTTAGGCCTGGGTATGCCATTTATTTTTCATGCATTAAGCTGTAGGTTTAGCGCCAATTGCATATGCATATGTATTACTCATGTACAGTATATACCTGAGTACAGTATAAAAGCACATGCAAGACCGGATTGAGAATCTGCCATAAAAGGCAGTTTCCAAGTAAGCCAGTCAAGTGGGCCGTCTGACCTGCCTGTTCAAAAACATGTTTGCCAAGACAAAAAAATGTGGCGAAACCACCATGATTTATCACAATTTCCACAGAATTTAGCTAGAAATAACATAATTCTGCACAAATCACTTTAAAACTGTGGAAAGAAGATTATGTGCAAATTGTGGCAAAAATGCATCAAGATTGCGTGCACAGAGAAGGACGCTGCCCTGAAGAAGGCGGAGGAGAAGGATACAGCACAGAAGAAGGTGGAGAAGGTACCCAGAACTATAGGCAAGTAAGAGCGGGTGGTCACCAGGGGGAGCAGTATGTGAGAAAAAGGGGGAGACATAGGGAACTGTATTTGAGAAAGGAGGGGGACCCAGGGAAGCAGTATGTGAAAAAAGGATGAATAGGGTGAATAGTGATCAGTATGTGAGAAAGTGGGGTTCACCATGGAAGGCAGTATGAGAAAGGGGGATCACCACAGGGAACAGTATGTAAAAAGAGGGGGGCCATGGTGAGCAGCGTAGGCAAACATCTCTTAAGATTAGTTGAATCTAACCTCGTTCCTTTCAAAACCCATGAAGACAGTTCAATGTGTGTTCGACAAACTGTTCAGTATCTCAATCACTTGTGTCTGAGAGAGAACAAACAGCCTGAAGCCGCTACATGTTTTTCTACCTCATACTTTTTTTTCTGCTTTCTGCTTCCTTTCATTTTTTCTTTTTTTTCCTTTTTGGTCTTTCACATTTTTTGATGATGAAAATATTATCTTGTTGCCTGCAGCAACATAAGATAGTTCTCCTAATAGCAGCCAAAGGGTTAACAATCTTTTGCAAGCGGTAGAAAAAAAAAAAGCTGAAATGATTATTCATTCCTCCTTGAGACTTCTCTGCTTTCCGAGGACTACATGTTCTGCATTCAGTGTCTAAGATACAGTCCCATGTGTTTTCCCGGCTCAATCAAGTGTGTGAAGGACTGTCACAATAGTCCTTGATGCCAGGGAAATAAAATTTAGGGCTGAAAAAAAGAAGCCTGAGTTGCATTTTAATCATTTCAACTCGCACCTTTATTTAAAGATAGGCAGCCGGGGTGATTAAAAAATAAATATTTCCTCCGCATTGACAAATCAGTTAAGCCTTATCATTACGTTTTCTTGCAGAGAATGAAGATTGGGGGGGGGGTAGAAGGTGTTATTTTATCTGTCTGGATAATTGTTACTGAAATGCTGTCAAATTGTTACAGGTGGCTATATTTCTTCTGTGCCGTACCTCTGGGAATTATACAAAAAACTGTTTTGTTTTTGAAAAGGAGGGGGAGGTGGAGAGACACATAAGTCAAAATGATAAATTATGACAGAGAAAATCAACAGCTGAATTTTAAGATAATGGCAAGAGAGGGGTTTTGTGATACTGGAGCAGTGGAGAGGAAAGTGCTCTCTTGAAATTACTGACAGAATCGAGAAGTTCCTAAAGAAGAACAAATGACTTCTCTACAGCCTGTAATTAGACTTTTTATGGAGAAAATGACAAAAAAAGGAAAGAAGAGAATGCAGTTTCAAGTAAAATTATAAATGCAATGTGTTCTTCTTCCAGTCTAGGAAACGGCCAGCGTGCCTAGTTGTTGCAATGAGCCTTACTTAAAGGCAAACTATCCAGAAAAGCTATATTTTATAACATTTATATGCACAGCACTCATACCGGTTACATTTACCATTTAAAAAAAATCTCCAATAGGGAGACTTAGCTACCATCTGTTAATGGAGAAAAATGTTTTATCCAGTTTTGCCATCACAAGTTCAGACATGATAGGACATCAAAAAAACACAGATGAGTGAAGAGAACCTGTTATAGTCCTATATTGGTTAGTTTTTAGAGCATTCAAAGGCATGCAGTACATGAGCACAATGCTGTATGCCCAGGATGGTCCTCCAAGAAATCAGTTTGCTATATTTAGATAGAGATCACATCATTTCCTCTAGAAACCTAGTGCTGTAGATAAATTCACAATTCTGGGATAAGTATTTTGGAGAGGGCTGATTGGCTGAAGGTTTGTTGTCTCCCAAACTGACCTACAGATAAGTGAAATAGTTGATACTAACAACTATAGTTGATAATAATTGAAACTTAAAGGAGGATAACTATTACATCAGTGGGGGTCCTACCGCTGGGAACCCCACCAGTTATGAGAACTGAGATACCATACCCCTTGGGGGCTCTTGAAATGTTTGGAGCAACAGTGCGCATGCTTGGATGTGGCAATGCATGCTGGCATCAGATGCTATTGGTGTTTTCAGCTTTATCATAGTATGTGTTGATGTTGGCGAGGATAACGTATGTGCCTGAACACTTGATTAGACATTTTTGTGTCCCGCTTTCATTTCATTTCTTATATTGATGGCTTACATAGGGGCATGATCAAGTAAAACCAAATTCACCTCTGCAGTGTGCATTGTGCACAATTTTTTTATGCAATTTTATATGTAGGCTGGTGGGGTTTGTCTACCAGGGCTGTTTTGTAATCCCACTATATAACACAGAGCAGCAAGAACAGTTCATAGAGCAAGGGGTTGCGCCAGGAAATGGTAGTATGATGGATAGGGTATGGGGGCCCAATTTAGATTCTTGCTAGGGGGCTCATTATGTTCTATGTATACCCTTCAGATATTTATTTATAACCTACCCCTGCTTTAAACTTTTCCACAACTTTATTCCTGACCTGTCTGGTGTGTTCCTTGGTTTTCATGATGCTGTTGGATCACTAATGTTCTCTAACAAACCTTGGAGGCCTTCACAGAACAACTGTAGTTATACTGAGAATAAATTGCACACAGGTGGACTCTATTCACTAATTAGGTGACTTCTGAAGGCAATTGGTCACACTGGAATGTATTTAGGGGTATCAGAGGACAGGGGGGCTAAATACAAATGCACGCCACACTTTTCGGATTTTTATTTATTAAAAATTTTGAAAACCATATATCATTCTCTTTTCACTTTACACCTACTTGCTACCCTTATGTCCCTTATGATAAGGATCATTATTATTGGACAGTGTATCCATTACTATGCGGTAATGCTACATGTGAGGTATATTTTATCCCCCCGATATATTGAGGTGTGTTTTCTGGGAGGTTATTTATTTTATTTTATGGGCTATGGGGGCTATGTTGGGGCTTTTTCTTTGGAGATGCTTTCTGGTAGGGATCGCGATATAATTAGAGCCACATATGCAGTACAAACACACACAGACCAACAGTTCCCCTTTCCAAGATGGCAGGGACGGACTAAGGCAGTTCATGCGCATGCGTAAAGTTTTCGTGCGATCTCGCGATAGGGGTGGTGAAGGAGAGGATTAATAATGTGGATGGGACCTTGCGTGATTGGTAGAGACGGGGAGTAAGGAGGGACTAATAGAGGCTGCTGGCCTATCTTAAATGGGTCCAGAAGGGGAGTTTTAGCGCCCCTTGAAAAAGCTACGGGCGAAACGCGCGTTGGGGTCATCGGGACGGACGCAGTATTTTGGTCAGCATACCCTGCCTTTATTCATGATTGTTACTTACATGTAGCTAATTGATAGACTACCCTCTTGGCAGTGTTTGAGAGGAACCTGATGGTGGATAGTTATTGCCTCGGAGCCGCCAATATGATGGGGGGAGGTTTGCCCTTGTGATTGAAAGTATATTTTTTCAGCTTGTATGTATGTCATTTATGAACATCTTGGGGCATGTTTGATTCGTACCCTCCCTCTGACATCATCGGAATGTTCCCAATTGGGGGGGTCATAACGGTATCTCCTTGTGAACAAAATCATGTTTATCTGTTGAGATTTTTATGTACTGACACTAAGGGGCATACTTATGATTGTGTATAGGTCGTACTGCTAGAATGCTGTTTCCGTCTTGCGCTACCATGTATTCTTAGATGCTGCTGGTGTACTAATTGCTACGTATAATTTTTTGTCTTTTTTAGAATTATGGAATTAATAAAATTTGGATACTTTATTATTTGTGGCGTGGTCTTTTTGGGGTTTATGATTTGGCGCAATCACACTGATAATTGGCGCAGTTTATGTGGTAGGTTGTATTAACTTTATCTACATGATAAATGCCATTTGCATCAGTGAGACAACCCCTTTAAGTTCTCTATCTCAACCCAGTGCTGGATTCACAGCTACACTGCACAGTACTGCTATATGCTGTCTGTCGTGTTGCTGGCTCTTTTCAGGGCCTGCTACAGAGAGATAGGGGAGCATAATATCCTCTTGTCTGTGTGCTATGTATGGGAGACATCATAGCAACTAGCCTTTGTCCACTCTGGAGCTGAAGTCAGGGGAAAATGACAGTTGGAGATGTAACCTAAAGAGCAGGAAACCAGGAGCCGGGAATACAGGTATTCCTTATATACACATACATGACAACTTACTCTGAAAATTCATCTGCACATGTTAACTCATGTATCATTCTGTATTATATGTAGTTTCATATAGAAAACTGGCAAATCTACTGCATATATTTGTGAGAAATCACAAAGCATTACCTACTGTAGATGTAAAATGTTCTTTAGGATCTGCTGTCAACCTAATGTCAACAGAACCTGATGATTGTTCTCGGGTGATTGCCCCGGATTTTTTTCACTGGTTCCTTTATTTTGTATCCCCTGCAGACACTCTAACAGTGCTAGAGGTATCTGAAAGCCATTCACTCTCCTCATACTAAAGTAATACTATACATGTTCAGCCAACCCAAACATTTTCCGGAGAGACAGAGAGGGATAACTGCTGGCTCAAATTTTTTAGCTGACAGTTGTCCTGTCTGATGCATTGCCTTCTATATCTTCATATAAAAATTGAGATTCAGTAATTTACAACAAGTTTGGATGATTCACTAGAAGATCCTACATATATTCCCAAAAAAATTAAATCGTCATGTTGAAAAAATAAAACTTGCTACATTTTAAATTCTGAACCAAGAACACCAAAATTACGGGAACCTGGTGCTCTTATGTTCAGAGGTGTGACCTTCTTCCTGTGTACATTGTATAGAAAAACAAGATCTTAACTTTGCAAATCATAAATAGCAACAATAAATATAAAAAGGTAAATGTGCATATTGTAAATTGCCAAAACTTTTCCCTTTAGTTTGTGTTATTTAAGCGTGTAAAAATGAACATCTCATCCTAATTGTCACCATCGCTGTTGTGCTGCAATTAACAGCTGTTTTAGATCATTCCTGTGAATTTATTTGGGTTGTTGTTCTATATAAAATACACTTTCTTTTGTAAGATGTCAAGTCTGTTTTTTGTTTGTTTTTTAAGATGTACTCCATAGTAAATTAAAAATGGTTTAGAATCCATTAAATGTACAAAAAAAACTGTTTGTAGATTTGCAAATGTTAATGATTCCAAAGAAAGTCAAGTCACAAAAAAACTAACGTAAACCAATAACACAAACTATGAATTCAGACAGATTTAATTTATTATGACAGTTGTATAGTTTACCAGAGATAGTAATAAGAATTGGGTGCACTTCTGTAATATCCACCTCATCCCAGCGTCCAGGTAGGCTGTCCTATGTGCAGAAGACCCTTGTTCTATACAATAGGAACTGCTAAATGTAATTCCTGTATCTGAGGTGTCAATTGTTTTTTTACCTTTTATGTCCTAATTAATACAATTCTTACTAACCAAAGTTTATTAACTATAGTCAGGGATAGGTTGGGCCAGTCTCCCAGTAAATGTACAATGACAGAATTTCAAAGCAATAAACAACACTGATAAAGCCAGTCCTGCAATCTCAGTGCAGTTTCCAAAACTAGAAGGTGTAAGGCTAGGGCTACACGACGACACTGCAACATTTGCCACGCAACATTTTGTCGCACCAATGTCGCACAACAATTTTTATAATGATAGTCTATGGCTAAGTAATATATATAATAATACTATAGTAAGAATTGTCCGCGACAAATGTCGTTGTGTAGACCTAGCCTAATGGCCCTCCTGTGATATCATGATCACATAACCATTAGTGCACAAGTCAGCAGAAGGCTGGATACAAGAAATTACTTGCAGAGTAGGTAAGAGAGGAGCCTGCAGAGCTCTATTAACATCCCCTCCCCCTCCCCACCTCCAACATCTCCTGTGCTGCTGCCAATTTGGGAGGGTGGGAATAGGGAAAAGCGTTTTGAGGAAGAATGCTGCTGTCAGAGGGGAGGAGGTATAACTTGGGTGACTAAAACTCACCTTAAAAGCAGCCCCACTCTCTTGCTTTAGAGAACAGCACTGGCTCAATCTGTCAACATTGGCTCTGTCTATTCCCCCATACTGTGTGTCACTTGAATGGGGCAACACCAATGAGGACTGTGCCACTGCATCAAAAAGAGACTGCTGCCCTGGGCAGGGAGAACAGTGAAGGGGAATAGAGCCTGTCCATTTTGTGGTGACATGGCTAGAAGACATCTGAATATAAGCACCGGAATAATCACCATGCTAGGTAGGTGAACAAGATTATACATGTTAGGCTACAGCAGGTGAACAATATTAGAGCCTGCAGAATAAAGGAGAGTTTCCCTCCTGCATGAAGGCCAAACTAGGCCTGAAGCCAGTCCCAGAATTGGCAATAGCGGTGACCACAAAATGGCCACATGTATAAGAGTTGGCCATAGTGGCAGAGCAGGCTGTGACGCTGAACAGCTGCTAAGCTGAAACATGGGAGGAGAGTCTTCCTCCCACAGGTGTGGCGCCAAATGTCGCTGCAACTAGGTGTGATATCCTGCAAGTTTTTTGGGGTGTCATTTTTGTAAACTTTGCACTGTATTAGTTGCCTTGCTCACCTCCCAATGTGATAACGGAGTCCTTAATATTCATGATCCACAACCCACCTCCACCTCTGACCACTAAGACCAGTTTCAGTGTGGTAGAATGAATTCCCGTAGTGGACTCTGCTCCTTGGACAGGACCGCATGGCATTATCATTATTTATAATTCTATGTGTCTCTGCCAGACATCATTTATAATTATTTGTTCTGACATAATGCTATCAGAACTAATCATTATAGTTGAGGTTGGTCTGAGACACACAGCATTCTAAATTATTATAATGCTGTGTGGCCATTTCAAAGGAGCAGAGTTTACGATGGGAATTCGTACCCGCAAGCGAAGTGTGTATGCACTGCAAAAGGGAGAAAGCTGTCAACCAGCCAGGGAGAGCACAGATCATGTATATCAAGAACTCCCTTCTCACAGCTTGATGTGAACAACGCAACTAACAGTTAGAAATTTAACAAAAACTACACCACAAGCAGAAATAACAGACAGCCCTATATTTGGCACTTCTGTCACTACCTTATGCCTCTCTCAGAGATGGGAGTATAAATATGGTGACATAGTCCCTTTAAAGTCCAGTGGCTCAAGGGCCAGAGGTGTATGTTTGCTCCATAGGTTAAAATTACCAGCCTCTGATTACAGTCCTATGCATACTAGTGCCAGTAACTATTTTAAAAAATACAATGGGGAAGGTGAAAGTTATTGTAAAAAACACCCAATATTATATAAATGGCTTTACTAATGTACAGTTTTAATCAATAATTATAAGCTATTGAAACAGAGCTGTTGTAATCATATTTTATATCAAGCATAGCTTGTAATACTCGTGCCATAGAAAGGGAATGACAGTAATGACACATATTTACAATCCTCATAATCCTAAAAACTCAAGAGCAACATATAATGTTACTCATGTGGACCATAAGCTAATGATTATACTATTGTCAAGACAAGCATCAAGACAATGAATACATCAAAATTAACAGTTACATTACTATAGCCCCAGAGAACTGTCAGCCACAAACGCGACACAGATTTTTTTCCATTAAAAGATTTTATGTTGCCAATAAAACACATTCATTAGAAATATAAAACATAGACGGGGAAATTTATCAAAACTGGTGTAAAGGAAAATTGGCTTTGTTTCCCATAGCAACCAGATTCCACCTTTGATTTTCCAAATGAACTCTGAAAAATGAAAGGTGGAATCTGACTGGTTAGTATGAGCAACTACAGTTTTCCTTTATCCCAGTTTTGATAAATCTCCCTGTGGATACAGGCACACAGTCAGGTTTCCTAATGCAATTTTGGAAGCCAAAATCAGGAGTGAATCATAAAAGGAGAGAAAGTGTACAGGACAGATATGACTTCGGTTTTTTTAATTCACTCCAGGTTTTGGCTTCCAAAATGGCATCAGAAAACCTGATTGTTCTGTCTTCATACACTTTCACACAGTGTGCAGTGTGACATTCAGCATAAACCATTCCTGTCTTCCAAATAAGAGGACTGTTTTCTGTAGTCTAACTTGTTTATTGGTCAACCGGATTGTGAATTGGTAAAACTAAAATAATGCAAATGACATGTATAAGTATAAAGCACATAAGACAGCATGTACAGCAGAAAGCATAGAACAGCATGCATTACAACATTACATTAACTCTGAGCACATGTCCAAAATGGCTGCCTATAAATAGGATTACATATCTAATATCTAACAGCTATAACATGTTCCCTGAGACAATCATAACTAACTAAACAGCTCTGCATAACATAATGTCCCTGAAACAAAGATAGAATTCTCACCAGACATGCATGTACAAGGATGATGGAGTTTAAGAAGGAGAATTGCATGAAACATCTCTGCTGATATCCTATAGTCTGTATGTAGACTGGGCTTCTCCTTCCCAGAATCCATTTCACTCCCCACAATACGATAAACTTTATTAACACGAAAACAAAGCACAGTACATTTTTACCACCGCTAGATGGTGCTGTTACCTAACTAATAACTACAGAATACAGCAGAAGTGATCTGTAATGATACTGAAATGTATTTCCCAGTGCCGGGACAGAACACTGACCGTGTGACTGTACTAAGATTATTGAAACCTCTGTGCACAAATCTTCTCTGCCAACTCCACAATGGTGTACAACTCCTCCAATCAGCAATCACAATGTAATGGTAGAGACACCAACCCACAAATTGGAACATCTCCAATTTCAAAATCTAAAAGCCTCCATTCTGAAGGCTCTGTTAATGGGTGCAATATTCCAAGCCAGGGGTGGGGAACCTCCGTCCCGCGGGCCATATGTGGATCATCTCATGTGGCCACCAGCCCCCTGCCAGAAGACATAATAAAAATGCTAACGAACGTTTCCATTAGCATGCGGGAGACACAGGACGATGATAACAGCTCTGCACTGGCTGTCCACACTTTCCCTGGTCTTCTTCTGGCCCCGCTCTGTGTCCTGACACATGCAGTGTCAGGACATAGTGCACATAGACGTGCACTATGACCTGACGCTGTGCGCTGTCAGGTCACAGTACAGTGCAGCAGGAAGAAGATCAGGTAGGGTAAGTGAATCTGCCGTCCGGACCTGGAGAGGTAAGTTTATTTTTATATTTTTTTAAACGTCTGATCTGAGGTCTGATTGTATGCTGGGGGGTCTGATAGGGGCTGACCTGAGGCTAATGGAGGGTGGGCAGGGTCTGATCTGAGGCTGGGGAGTGTCTGATGGGGGTCTGATCTAAGGCTGGGAAAGGTCTGATGAGGGTCTGATCTGAGGCTGGGGAGGGTCTGATAAGGGTCTGATCTGAGGATGGGGAGTCTGATGGGGGTATGAATGAGGCTGGGGAGTCTGATTGGGGTCTGATATAAGGTTGGGGGGTCTGATAGGAGTATGATCTGAGGTGGAGGGATCTGATCTGAGGCTGGGGGTGTCTGATGGGGTCTGATATTAGGCTGGGGGGTCTGGTAGGGGCTGATCTGAGGCTAATGGAGGATGGGGAAGGTCTGATAGCTGTCTGATCTGAGGCTGGGAAGGGTCTGATCTTATGGGGGTCTGATCTAAAGCTGGGGAGGGTCTGATCTGAGGCTGGTTCCGATCTGAGGCTGGGGGTCTGATCTGAGGCTGGAGAGTCTGATGGGGGTCTGATCTGAGGCTGGGGGGTCTGATGGGAGTCTGATCTGAGGCTGGGTGCTCTTATGGGAGTCTGATCTGAGGTTGGGGGTCTGATCTGTGGCTTGGCGTCTGATGGGGGTCTGATCTGAGGCTGGGAGGTCTGATAGTAGGCTGATGGAGGTGGGGGTGCAGATCTGAGGCTGAGAAAGGGACAAAGGCAGGGACAGATGGGAAGGCAAAGGCAAGGAGAGTGGCAGGGAGAGTGAAAGCTGGGTGAACCCCTCTCTGGACCTGGGTTTAGCTTAGCTGCCATTAATGCCAAATAAAGGACTAAATACATAACATTCTGAACTTAAAAATTAGATTGCTATGTGTGGTCAAAATGGCGCCTGTACTATATGTAATATATAATGTAGGCACCATTTTGTGCTGCAAAAATACAGCGCTCTAGATTTTTTTCAATTGAACCACAATTTATGTAACTTACCGAGTCAATTATATGTTAGACCAAATAGAGCAATTACATTTTTAAGTTGAGAATTTTGTATGGCCCGCAAACAATGTTACAAATATCCAAATGGCCCTCGGCAGCAAAAAGATTCCCCACCCCTGTCCTAAGCAAAAGCCATCTGATTCCTAGAACTTTAGTTAGAGATTTCTAAGAAAACCCATAGTTTTTTGTTTTTTCTGTAGAGCACTGCAGCTCTTTTGGCACCAGGGGAAACAGTGGTGGTCCAATCATTAATACATGTGAAAAATCTTTTTTGGATAGATTTCCCCATTTTACAGTAAGTCCTAGATATAATAGTGCCCAAGTTGCAACTTTAAGGCTAGTTTCACACTAGGGGCATGGACCTCCGGCAGGCTGTTCCGTTGGGAACATCACATGCATTGTTTATGCTCCAATGGTATTCTCTCTGTCTCCGGGAGAAACATAATTTTTGTATTAGAATATACTGTACACAGCCCTGCCGGAAATATGGCCAACTAGCATAGTATGATCTCTTTGGTGAGGGATGGGCCATTGATTTTTTTTTTAAAGAGTTAAATACTAAAGTAGAGGAGATTGTTTATTCCTGGCAAGCACAGTTTTCATCCACCTTCCATTTGAAATCTATCCCTGGTGGGCATGGTCAATCACATGTCCATCATCCCTATTAACAATTATTCCCGCAGAGAATTCCTGGCCAAAATACAATTATTTCTTCACACATCATTGCATCTTGACTATCATCTCTCCTTCACACGGGATGAAGAAGGTGCTAAACACAGATAACTTGCCAGCTGGGCATCTAGTTCATGTCCTGTCAGGTTAGCCGGATCTGCCTGAGGGTTTCATTATTCACTCGCTCACTTTTAAATCAATTTGCTGTTTTGTAAGGAACATCCTGACTTTTGAAACTTTTAGCAGCCAGGATGCACCCGAGGTGCCCACAGAAGAAGGCATAATTATTCAATTTGTTACCAAAAGCAGCCTTGACATTGTAATACATTTGCTTGAGATATGAAGATATATGAATTTACAGATGAAGGAACAAACAGTGGCTTTCGACAGTCCCTCTGGGGAAATAAAAGCAAAGCAAAAGCTTTGTCTACAATCCGTTCCAGAGATGTCCTCTTGAGAAAAAACAATTAGTGCTTATTTTAAGGCTGTTATTGGAAACCTTTTGTTCTCATCTGTGATATGCAAATCATTGTATTCACATAATGTAGCATATATAAGCCATACATTCTTAAAAATGAATATCCCTGGATTATGATCATGACCTTGCTTTGACACCATACATAGTAAATAGATATAGCAGCTGACTCACTCGCTGCCATTGTTCTTGACCCATATAACATTGCTCAAAATGATTACACTTGGTTTATGATACAAAAAATAAAACTCTCAAGCAGTGTGCCCCCTTGGACTTTTAATGATTGGCAGCTTTGCCAAAGTTCGACAGGAAATTCAATGTATTACGAATTAATTAGTCACGAATCGCTATAAATTAGTTATACCCAGGCCAATCTGCCTAAAAGTAACAGTGGCCTGTAATACTGATGCACAGTAACTCTACAGCTAACAGAATGGTTTGACTATGAATATTGATGCACTGCACACTTATGTACACGGCGATAAATTAGACCTGCCTGTAATACTGACAGCACAGTAACTCTACAGCTGACACAATGTATTAACTATGACTGCATGGCGATAAATTGTAGCAGAGTCTGTAGTTCAGCAGTCTCCTTCACTTTCCCTGCGATCTCCCTCTCCAATATTGTCCTGCACTCTCTGTTAAGAGTTTGCGGCAACACTGTCCCTAGTGTCTTGTCACGTCTCTCCCTATGCTCAGCTCACAGGAAAATAGTGGCTACCACGAGGCATGAGGGTTTTATTGGGCAAGATTTGACATCACAGGATGATGGCTACCTGCAGATTTATATCAGGACACGGAGGCTCCTATTGCTTTAACTCTCTCTTTACTTCTACCATAGGAGCAAAGAAAAAACAACATTGAGGGTATAGAAACTATGGCAACAGCCCCTCCCCTCAATCCCATTGTATATATAGTCTCTCTCCTTTAGAATCCTCCTCTTTCTTTGCTGCTACCAGATAAGTATAGTGGGCTTTTTTACTGTCCTTTTTCTTTGCAGCTTGTGGTTAATTGCCCTGCCAGGTCCTCAATCCTTTGCTATGGATTTAGAGGACTCTGACTGTGGCACCTTATGTACTAAAGTTTATGGGTTAATTGCCATCCGATTTTTCGGCTATATATATATTAACCACACAGGTTGTCCCCACACTGTAGTTTCTCTGCCATCTGACCGTTGGTGTTAGGGTTCTGTGCTCTTTATTCCCCGCCTCATTCCGGCCGCTTGGAGGGAAACTTATTGTGCCGCTCTGTGTGTTTTTCCATTTCGCATACTGGCGGTTACCTCCGTGCCCCCCTCGGTTTGTTTCTACCCCGGGCGCCTCCCTACCTTCGGCCCTTGTCTTCCGGCAGGCGCCATTTTAGCGTTCGGCTTCCTCTCCTTGCCGCTGTCCTTCCCGCGCCCGAGATCTCGCGAGATCTTATGGGATCGCGGGGAGGAAGATTTAGTCGCTCAGGAGAGCGCATTTTCACCTAGTGTCACGTAGCCACGCCCCCGGTCCTCCCATGTCTCTCCCTCTCGTGTGAGGCGCTCATACCCCTTCCGGCCCTGCTGGTTAGCAGTGACACCGATACCTCGTGCTCAGGTTTAGTGGTCTTTTTGTCCTTCTGCACAGTAGTATAGCCTGTGTGGTCTCTTGGTGCCATATTTATCACCCCATTCTCTGTTAGGGTTTTTTCCTTGTCTGTGAGGTGACTTACCTCCAGCACCCAGTCCATCATGTCCAACCAGCCATCTACTTCTCCTACACTACCCTTACCAGCACCTGCACCCAGGAGCCAGGTTTCTCCATCCTCCAGGAGAGCTATGGAGCCATCTGGTTCTGAAGCACAAGCACTAGCCTTACAGCAATCTATTACTAATGCTATAATGACAGCCATGGGCTCAATGTCCTCTGTCCTCACACACTCTATTTCCCAGGTCCTGGTAGCTCAGCCTCATACTGCACACCAGGGTTTGCCACCTCCTTCTGCCTCCAGAACACTTATGACTGATGGCCCTGCTCCATCAATTGAAAACGCGCTTAGTTCGCGTAAAAGAGCCTGCCTGTATTATGTGAGTATTAGGGAACATTTGCAGTTGTGGAAGTCGGCGCGGTCTCAGCCCGACCTTGAGTCCGACTCCGATAGGGAGTGCGTGGAGGAGGCATGATTGCAGTCCCTACATGATTCAGAGGAGGATTTGGCGGATATTGAGGTGGATCCGACTAATCAGGGTGACAGCGCTCCAAACCGGCTGCCTACTGGCGTCTACCCGGAGGTGGCATCGGGATCTGCTGTTTCACTTATGGATCCGGCAGGAGAGCCGCTATTTGACCTGGATCCTCTGAATGGCTCCCGGCCACACATGTCGAACAATATATGGAGGCCATGATCCGCAAGCCTCTCAATAAAGAGGCCCATAGCAAACTGCGGGCTGAATGCCCACGGCCATTGATCCCGCATAAGATATGCAAAACGCCAGTAGTAGACACCAAAATGGTACAATTTTTGCCCAAGACTGGCTTTAACCCTCTCAAGGGTTTAGATTAAGCTCTTAGAGCATGCCAGGATAAGCTCCTCGATATAACCAGGCCCCTTGCAAAAATTTTCAATATGGCCGAATCCGCTAAAGCGGTGGGAAAACAGGTTGACCCTGACGAACTCAGGGGATGGATCCAGAGAGCTATCTGTATAGCAGGAAACGTCAACACATCGCTCACCATAGAAAGACGGAAAGCGATTTAAATGAAAATCGAACCCAAAGTAGCCAATCTGGCATTATCTGAGGCTGGCAAGGACGCCCAAGGGCTCCTATTTGGAGACTCCTTCATCAAGGAGCTGTGCAAGTATGTCGGTGCCTTGACGGCTCTCGACAAGGCGCAGACATATATGCGCAAGGTGTTCCTGAACCTTTTTCCGCCAGGGCTGGCAGTTCCCGGGGCCGCCTGTCCGGCCGGTCCTCTGTCCACACCTGAGGTTCGGGTAGAGGCTCCTATGCATCCCGGGCTTCTCTTCAGGATCAGCGCCACCAGCCGCATTTTTCCCGTTCCGGGGCGGATCGGGTCGATCCAGAGCTTTCCGAGGGAATCCAGGCACCAGACGTCCATACGGTGAGTCTCACTCCTCTATTTTCTTCTCTCATTTGTATCGGGGGCAGACTCCGTCACTTTCCGCATGCGTGGGAAAAAATCACCTCCGACCCATGGATTTTGGCCACTGTCAGAGGTTTCGAGATAGATCTCGTGGCCAACCCAGTGAACCTTCCTCCCCCACATCCTATTGTATTATCCGGCCCAGCACACTCACTTGTCCACAAGGAGCTAACAGACCTATCCCAAAAAGGGGCAATAGAACTGACCCCTATGGGCCATGCAGGGGTTGTCAGCAATATTTTCTTAGTGCAAAAGAAAGGAGGCCAAATGCGCCCCGTTATCAATCTTAGATCCCTAAACGCATTTGTCCAGTATCGCCACTTCAAAATGGAAGGTATCCACCTCCTAAGGGACATGCTTCTCCCAGGAGATTGGATGGCCAAACTGGACCTCGAAGATGCTTACCTAACGGTCCCAGTACCTTCTGCGCTTTCTCTGGAACGATCAGGTTTGGCGCTTCACGTGCCTTCCTTACGACCTATCCTCTGCTCCCTGGTGTTTCACCAAGTTGATGAGACCAGTAATGGCGTGGCTTCACAGCCGGGAGTGAGACTAATTATCTACCTGAACAATATTCTGTTCATGGCCCACAGTCCCGTGCTCCTCTTGGAACACCTAGCTATGTCCATTAGACTCATCTCCAACTTGGGTTTCATAATCAATCAAGAAAAATCGTGTCTAATTCCCTCCACCTCCATGGAGTTTCTGGGTTTCACCGTGGACTCTGTAGCTCAGACACTCAGTCTGCCCCAATCAAAGGTACGGGAGATTTGTAAGGAGTTGAGACACTCCCTTACGCTTCCTCAGATGTCCCTCAGACACCTGGCGCGGGTAATTGGTCTCTTGGCTTCTTGCATCCAAGCGATTTTTCCAGCCCGGCTCCATTACCGGACGTTACAACACCTCAAAATTGCACACCTTCGAGCAGCAACGTCTTACGCCGACACTCTTTCGCTGGACGAGTTCTCCACATCTGTTCATCTCTTTCCACAGACCTTTTGCCCCGGTTAACAGTGTCACGCTTTCACGTTGGGTTAAGTGGACCCTGTCACTCGCAGGTGTTGATACCTCTATTTTTACAGCGCATTTGGTCTGGAGCGTGGTGGCCACTTCCATGACAGTCTCTGGAGCATGTCTGGAGGACGTCATGAAGTTGGCGGATTGGTCTAAGGTTTCTACCTTCCGGTAATTTTATTTTCGGCCACCGCCTCACGCTTTTTCCTCTGTGGTGGCTCAACTTTAAACTTGCAATAGGAGCCTCCGTGTCCTAAATTTCATGATTTTCCTATTTCATGACGTGAAGTCATGATTTTATGAGGGACACGGAGGCGAGTATTGCCCCACCCCTCGTTTTGACCCCCTTTTGTATTGTTTTCTTTGATTATGCATATTAGGTCTCGCCTATCTTATGAACTCTGTTTTTAACCAGTGACAGTGTTATATTGGAGATAATTATCCCGGTAGATTTCTTAATGTCTTCTCGTTAAATGTTTTTTCTCCATAGGTTGAAGGTGTCAACCCTGGGCGGACATGCCCCAGTGTTCTTACCTCTGAGGTCCGTTTTCCCTGTTTATTGTTCCAGTTGAGAAAGTCTTGGATGAAGATTCTCTTAGTTGGTGTTTTTCTTCCAGTTGGACTCAAAGTGTTTCTGTCGGTTCACAAAGAAAGAGGAGGATTCTAAAGGAGAGAGACTATATATACAATAGGATTGAGGGGAGGGGCCATAGTTGCCATAGTTTCTATAGCCACCATTTTAGGAAAACTGATTCGTTACCACGGAGTGCAAGGAAATTCGGATTCATTTGGAATCAAAGTTTTCCTAAACTTCGGACCTAATTCTACTTCGATGCTTCGCTTCGCTCAACACAGGACAGCAGCCCTGCAGTGTATTTTAGTGCAGATATGAGTGCTGACAGTGAAGGAATAGGGAAAAAAAGGGAAAATAAAACCAGCACCTCTATAATACTTACAGATAAGAGCACAGGTGCACGCTACCTTGGCTGCAACACAATAATACACGTGGAACTACAAGTAGCAGCACACTGATTAATGCACAAAAACATAAGTAAACAGTGAGTTCATGAAAAAAAAGTAAACTACATGACTGCTATACTTCATGTAATAAAAAGTAGAAGCTCTTTGCGTGTTTATCAAAAATATGTTCGGCCCATCTACCAGTGACAAAATGGCTTCAAACAGACGGGACCTACTCTAATACATGCCTCCCTGGGCTTTTGGCCTACAGTCTGGGCAAGGTAGGATCTAGCTATGTAATGCTGCTGATCAAAAGCACCAGGTAGATGGGCGGGAGTGCACGGTTCACAAGGGACACCACTTCACAATGGTATACACACAAAAAAAAAAAAGGAATAGGGGGCAGTAAGAAAAAAATAGGGATCTGGACATCTTCTCCACAGTAATACTCACATAATACTGCAGATAATACCCATAAATTGTGATGACAGATTCCCTTTAAAGAACATCTGTCAACAAAAAGGTTTTTGGTGCAATCATTATAGAATCATAATCATATGATAAATATTTTGTGTACTATGTGCTTGGGAATTTCACCCAGTAACACTAAAGCTGTTCCAAATTTTTTCTATGCATCTTGACAAAATGGCTGCTCATGAATATTGATTTGGGCTTGGCTCCTGTCCATCCTTCTTACAATGTAAGATTTAGCTGTTGATTGGTGATCTCACATACTCTGCAGAATCCCATTGGTCAGAGCCCTCTCAGCAGCTCCAGCCTTTAGGCTCATTCAGACACAGGACAACCTTGTATTCTCACCTACATGGCATAAAAGGGACAATAAAAAGTAAAAGATGCCATCTAACTGAATGCCTACAAAGAAATGCATTATAAATCAATACTGCCTAAACCTGACGAATTGGTAGTAGATACACTTAAAAAGGGTAGTCTCCCCTTCCATATGCCCTATTAGGAGAATGATCCCTCTCTGGGAGCCAGAACACAGAGCCATTCATTAAAAGCTGCTTCCACTCTAGTGGACCCAGTCTATGCATTATACTGATCGCCATTCATTTGAAATGTATAGCCAATAACAGCTGATTGTGAAGAAACTTTGCAATATGTCTTAAATAAATAAAAAAAATTACATTTGGTTGTGCTTCCATGGCAACAGACAACAAAGAAAACCTTTGTTGTCTGTTGCTGCGGTTTTATTCTCTTTTATCTGCCCCTACTTCTTGATAACTTAACAAATGTATGTAGGGGAGGGATGAAAGGAAGTATGACCACAGCTTCCATAGGGTTCCAGTAATTAAGGTATGCATTTACATTTAATATTTACCGTCTAAATGAACGATTACAATTCATTTTAATAGATTCAGCAAAAATCTGGGATAAACTAGCCCAAACTATCTCTCAACAGGCTCTAAATTAAAAAAGCAGGAGGATAGCCGACAGAGGGCTGTTGTCAATCCTATTACTAAATAGACTTAACCTCCTTAACCTTAAAAAAAATACCCTCTACCTAGAAACAATTATGCTACAATAGAGCTGGTGCATCTTCAGGGAGACTAAAAAATAAAAGCACTTGCAAAAGAGTCTGATAATCACTAACTAGGCCACACAAAAATTTTGAACCAGCATGTACTAGTGCTGTCTCTCACCACACAGACGCATAGGTCTGTATAGAAGTTCTGCATGGACCCAAAACAAGATGAAATTTGTAATCAAAACCTACTGTAAAGATCATTCATTTTAGATGTATCAGAGCAATAAAACATAAAATCTCAAAATATTTCACTGCAGTCTCTAAATAACAATATTTTTATTGGTTCACTAACCTAAACAAAATTTGTGCATAAGAAGCAAAAAGAGCAGTTACCACTCCTGCACCTTGCTACTATCTTTTATGGTCTAACTGTTATGTCACTTATATATTTATTTCCAGGTCCCTCAACACTGTGTATTTATAATAATGTTATGTAACTGTTCATGTAATGTGCCTGGTTTACTAGCAGGAGGCAGCAAACACAGCAGAGCTATAGTTAAACAGAATGGAACTCACCATTCCATTCCTCCCCCCTTCCCCCCCTCTTTGGTCAGAAGTGGGCCGGCCCTGCTTGCTACCAGAAGGAGGTGGGGCAGTTCTGGTTTGTTCTGGTTGAGACTCCATGTTGGATCTGCCAGGATTTCTAACCTACTTTTTAGCTGAATATAAGTCCAACTACAAGAGTAAAGTGCAGCATAAAGAGGAAACAAAGACACCAAGTCAGCTTGTCAGTACAGCTGAGTGAGAGAAAGATAAAGCAGAGTTGAGTTTGCCTGCCAGTTTAATGCTGAAGCCTGCTGGAACCAAGACAAAGCCTGAAACTGTTTGGAGCAATGTTTATGTTTAAGTAAAGTTGCCATTGAACATCTCAAGGTCTGGACTCAAGTAATTTCTTCAAATTTCTCAATTATTCCCACTATTTATTGCGTCGGAGTCAAAGCCAGCAGTATCCAGGTAGGAGCAACGTGACACATAAAGAGACTTTTAGGCCGCACTACACCACTTGGCATTTCCTATACCTGGGATGCGACATAGAGGGCCTTGGGGCGCGTCCACCCGTTGCATATGCATTCATTCCCACTGCTTAATTAGTTAGTTAATTAGTTATTAATTAGCTAGTATGTGTTTTTTTCAACTCACTTATGAAAGGAAAAATAAATTGACAAAATGATAACCATACACACATACACAAACAAACACATTTTTGGGAAAATTCGGGTCAAATTCGATCATAAATAATACAAAATAATTATGAACATGTGTACTTACAAATGCAGCTAATGCTGGCACCTGCATGACCAAGAGATAATCTATGATAACCCTCTCCCTTCTCCTGCCAGAAAGGTTTTTATCTAATAAGTAAGGACTGCATTAGCTCATAGGCTAAAATAAGGGTGAGCTCATGCAATGGGCACTTATAGTCAGGCAGCTGCAGCAGTATTGCCATTTTTATTGAACTAATAAGGATTCTTCCCAGCTTTCTACAGTACATGAATCTGATTCAACCATACTGCTACAATGCCTAAATTAGCAGATAACTACAATTTCCACTTATGAATTACATTTCTATAAATATTTTTTTAATTATTTTCTTCCTGCTTGATGCATTTTTATTAGTTTCTCTGGCTTTTTATAATAAGCCAAGTATATCATATTTGTATCCACATTACATGAGGCAATGCAGCAGCATCAATAGCAAAATTAGAAAAAAAAAGTAGCAATATATACCTTTTGTTTGCTCTTTTGTAGCTGAAAATGATCTTGACCTGTATTTGAGTAGAAACTCTATTTCAAATACCCTATTAGATTTTTGGGAACGTTTCAATTATGACCTCCATCAATTAGCTGGAACGTAGATCAGGTACAAAGAGTCTCGATGCCGAAGAAATTCATATATTCCCCTGCAATGGCATAGCAGTAAAATTGAGCACCTGGTGCTAGATTCCTGTTGCACCACCCTCTAGGACACGACCACCGGACCTCTCACCTGGTGTCCTTCTCTGCTCCTTCCCTGCAGTAACGGCCACCTGGGTAGCACTGCCCCATCTTCTCCATGCAAGATAACTCCTGCTTCATGCCAGCTCTGCCTCACACTGTCCATAAGATGCAAGGACACGCTGTCTGGATGTTAAAGGGCCAGTGTATATGCTCCCTAATTTGCCTCAGCATATGTCCAGCCACCCTAGGGTATTTAAGGCACCTTCCTCTGTGGGATGGTACCTAAGCAATATGTTTTAGTTTCCTACAAAGGTTTACTACTTCCCTTGTTTGCTCTTCCATGCACCAACTTGACTCTGCCTGACTCCAGAATTAATCCTTCACTGCCTAACCTGCCATCTGCGTGATCTCTATACTGATCCTCAGCTGGCTGCCTTGACCCTTGGACTGACTTTGGCTTGCACGAACTGGTTTGTCCCTGACTATGGTTTTGCCTGATCCATTGGTGATTCACACTGGTGTCTCTTGAACTCCATGCATGAGCAGTGTACTGAACAGAGACTACTCCAAGAGGCAGTGGCCTGGTAGTTTCCCTGCAGCAAAGTCCAGATCCTTATATAGGGGTTAAATGGTAAAAACCAGCAGGGCCACTTAGATAATGCCCTAATTAGTAGCCCCAAGTCAAAGCCACATCTGCTTCATAAAAAATCCCTTAACATGACAGATAATCACTGGGGCTCCCAGGAGAATGACAATTTATGATGGGCTTATTTTAATGGGATTCTAATCATACAGAAATGGATTATCCAAAGTGAACTACCGGTCATTCAGGCAACATACCTAATAAATATATCAGACTGCATTCTCTATGCACTGATTTGGAACTGTGGCATCCAAATACCAAGGTAGGTGTGCCAGGAACATTTGGTTATGTTGTATAGATGAATACCCATCCTGACTTTTGAATTTTTCACCAGATATATGTCAACTGTTGGCCTTATCTATACTAATAAAAGCCCTGTGTGAGTGGTGTCCATGCGTGTGTGCCGATTAGTCAGGTGCGCATGCGCGGCACACAGACCAATCGGCACACACACCACACACTGCACGGGCCGCGAATCTTGCAGAACACCGGCCAATGAACACATTGCACTTCATTGTTTTGTAATGGCAGCAGGGCCCGGCACAGTCACTGTATTCTATTGCACTGGGCCCCGCTTAGTGTAGTAATACTATGTATAACTGTAGGCATTGTTTCTTCACTTACTAAAGTATCAGGCAGGAGACAGGATGCCGGGCGGGCAAGCACTGGCAGCGTAACTCACTATGTGACGCCCCTGCTCCTCCCACTTTATGAATGAAGCAGGTGGCGCGGGTGCGTGACTTAGCGAGTTACGCTGCCAGTGCCATCCACAGATCCCCTTTAACAGTGTCATCCACAGAGCCCCCAAAACAGGGTCATCCACAGACCCCCCATAACAGTGTCAGCCACAGATCCCCCATAACAGTGTCAGAACTAATGTTCTAGCGCCCGTTATTGTAACGCTCCTAATGTCTAGTCCTACATAATAAAATCCCTGTGTGACTGCACTGTGTCCGTGTGTGTGTGTGCTATTTGTTATGGGTATGCGTAGCATGGGGACCTATCAGCACACAGTTTGACACACGCAGTCCCGCTGCTGTGCCCGGCTCCGGCGTGCCCCCTCCAGCTTCTGATAGGGGTTGGAGTGTAATATGCGTACAATGATGGGGGTTGGAGTGGAATACATGTGTAATGCTCCCTACTTGTCATAGCTTCCCTCACTTGCTACTGTACGGCCATTTCCTGACTTTGGTGGGTGGGGTTAGGGCGAAATAGGAGTGAGGAGGATGTGGCCACTGCGGGGACTAACACATGCTCCCTGTGCTGTCAGATACCTGGTGTTCCAGAATCAGAGGTCCCCAGTGCTCCCAGCTTTGTCCCCCCAGGCTCTTTGGGAGTTCTATGAACTCCAGGATGCAATGCTGCAGCAGGTACGGGCCCACTCTCTGCCCGTGAGCAGGTGTGGGCAGTGCGTAAGGGTGTCCGGTAAAGGATACGCTGTGGCAGACGGCGGTTGCAGGGCCCGGATCCGGGGGGCCGCAGGCTGCAGAAGAAGCCAGAGGGGGAGGAGGAGGCACGGTGGAGCTGGGCACAGCAAAGGGCCAATGTGCAGGTGTGGGTGGCGCGTGCGGAGCACCGAGTGTTGATTGGCCACCGCACATTATAGAGGATAAATATCTACTATAATAAAAGCCCTGTGTGCATGCTCAGGGCTGCGTGTGTGTGTGTGGCAATAATTGAGCTGTGCATGCGCGGCTCGCCATCCAGTCAACACTCGGCACTCCACACGACGCCCGCACCACTTACACCAGTGCGCCGCCCCACACGCAACCACGCTGCCCACACAACCAATCATCACAGCGACCAATCATCACATGGGGCTCCGCACGCCGACTGTGTCGGCCAATCACTGCCGACGCTTGCAGGTTATGGTGTGCTCTTCATGTCAGAGCGCCGCCATTACTGCATCACACAGCTGCACAGTCCCAGCACTCTCAGCCACAGACAGCAGTCGCTGCTACCAGTCACAGTGCCAGAAGTCTCAGCCACCAGTCAGTGCCACCAGCCACAAGCACCAGTCACAGTGCCACCAGCCACAGGCACCAGTCACAGTGCCACCAGCCACAGGCACCAGTCACAGTGCCACCAGCCGCAGGTACTAGTCACAGTGCCAGCAGTCTCAGCCATCAGTGAGTGCCACCAGTCACAGTGCCACCAGCCACAGGCACCAGTCACAGTGCCAGCAGTCTCAGCCACCAGTCAGTCTCAGCCATCTCAGCCATCAGTCAGTGCCACCAGCCACCAGTAACAGTGCCAGCAGTCTCAGCCACCATTCAGTGCCATTTAAGATAGACTGTTCCTACTAATGTTTATGCACCAATGTTCTAGTGCCTGTTATTGTAATGGGCTTAATTTCTAGTGCAATAATAACACTGTAGTTGGCCAATAGTTGAGACTACAACACATTTGACGCCTATGGTCTGTTTATTATAACACATTTGCAGTGTGTGTTCAACAGTTGTTACTCCCTAAAAGGCTATGGACACCATTTTGTACTATTGCATTGTACTCATTTTGAAATTTTGAGTTTGTATTTATTAAAAATGTTGAGCCTCTTTCTCTATACAACCTTGAGATTCTCTAATAGAATGCTCGGTTTTTTTATTGTGTTTTGTCAGGCAACTCAGCTAACAGGTCCTTGTCTCTGATCTCTGATCTTATAAACACTTATAGCTCAAATCTTAGTCTTACTGGTAAGAATGTGGCTCAAATAAATGTTTTTGACTGATTAGTAATTTAGAAATAAAGCTTATTAGATGGCTGGCACAAAGTGAAAGTGAAAGTACAATTCTGACAGCTAGGCAGAGGTTAAACCTTTATGACAAAGCTACTGAATATTTTTTCATAAAGACCAATTGAAAAAAAGAAATTTCAAAATGAGTAAAATGCAATCACAAAACAAGCATTGCTACAAATGTGTACATAGATATATAAACCATCAAAAAGTGTGGTGATAAGGAAGCAGGATGTGCTCATACCCATATGCAGTTGTGCATTTCTGTAGGGGAGCACATCCCGCACTTGTAGTCCGTTGCTAATGGCAATCACCAGCAAAAAATGCATACAATGGATGATGCCAGCAACGGACTACAAGTACCACAATGGACATCCTACATAAAATGAAATTTATGTGGATGTGGCAAGAATTCAAAACAAACACAGAACCAGAGATAGGTGCACACTGCCGTGACACTAAACCCTCACACTGATGTTAAAAATTGAGAGTTAGTTCGACATATCCTACTAGGAGGACGTGTCTTAAGCCTCGGGCACCAGCGTCAAGGTCTCTCAAGTAGCCCGTGGGCCCTAACACTCACCTACCTGCGCCATATGGGTGATATCAGGGGCCAGTGGGCAATTACAGGAGCATTAGGACGACTCACAAACATCTCCTCTGTTACCTCCAGCATGTGGCCATGCTTGCAATGGGAGGTGGGAGGTGTCTATGAGCCCTACCCAAGACTGACTGATATAGCCAAAGGCCAAGCAGGTGCACCCAAATGTGACCTGAAGATGAAAGACAGGCACATTTAAATTGGAGTTTTATACACCTCCATACATATATATATAAACCATCAAAAAGTGTGGTGATAAGGAAGCAGGATGTGCTCATACCCATATGCAGTTGTGCATTTCTGTAGGGAGCACATCCTGCACTTGTAGTCCGTTGCTAATGGCAATCACCAGCAAAAATGCATACAATGGATGATGCCAGCAACGGACTACAAGTACCACAATGGACATCCTACATAAAATGAAATTTATGTGGATGTGGCAAGAATTCAAAACAAACACAGAACCAGAGATAGGTGCACACTGCCGTGACACTAAACCCTCACACTGATGTTAAAAATTGAGAGTTAGTTCGACATATCCTACTTACTTGTAGTCCGTTGCTGGCATCATCCATT
Organism: Bufotes viridis; assembly: GCA_033119425.1. Classification (NCBI taxonomy): domain Eukaryota; kingdom Metazoa; phylum Chordata; class Amphibia; order Anura; family Bufonidae; genus Bufotes; species Bufotes viridis. The sequence goes on from CM065589.1 coordinate 463,749,646, forward strand.
GTATGCATTTTTTGCTGGTGATTGCCATTAGCAACGGACTACAAGTGCGGGATGTGCTCCCCTACAGAAATGCACAACTGCATATGGGTATGAGCACATCCTGCTTCCTTATCACCACACTTTTTGATGGTTTATATATATATGTATGGAGGTGTATAAAACTCCAATTTAAATGTGCCTGTCTTTCATCTTCAGGTCACATTTGGGTGCACCTGCTTGGCCTTTGGCTATATCAGTCAGTCTTGGGTAGGGCTCATAGACACCTCCCACCTCCCATTGCAAGCATGGCCACATGCTGGAGGTAACAGAGGAGATGTTTGTGAGTCGTCCTAATGCTCCTGTAATTGCCCACTGGCCCCTGATATCGCCCATATGGCGCAGGTAGGTGAGTGTTAGGGCCCACGGGCTACTTGAGAGACCTTGACGCTGGTGCCCGAGGCTTAAGACACGTCCTCCTAGTAGGATATGTCGAACTAACTCTCAATTTTTAACATCAGTGTGAGGGTTTAGTGTCACGGCAGTGTGCACCTATCTCTGGTTCTGTGTTTGTTTTGAATTCTTGCCACATCCACATAAATTTCATTTTATGTAGGATGTCCATTGTGGTACTTGTAGTCCGTTGCTGGCATCATCCATTGTATGCATTTTTGCTGGTGATTGCCATTAGCAACGGACTACAGTGCGGGATGTGCTCCCTACAGAAATGCACAACTGCATATGGGTATGAGCACATCCTGCTTCCTTATCACCACACTTTTTGATGGTTTATATATATATGTATGGAGGTGTATAAAACTCCAATTTAAATGTGCCTGTCTTTCATCTTCAGGTCACATTTGGGTGCACCTGCTTGGCCTTTGGCTATATCAGTCAGTCTTGGGTAGGGCTCATAGACACCTCCCACCTCCCATTGCAAGCATGGCCACATGCTGGAGGTAACAGAGGAGATGTTTGTGAGTCGTCCTAATGCTCCTGTAATTGCCCACTGGCCCCTGATATCGCCCATATGGCGCAGGTAGGTGAGTGTTAGGGCCCACGGGCTACTTGAGAGACCTTGACGCTGGTGCCCGAGGCTTAAGACACGTCCTCCTAGTAGGATATGTCGAACTAACTCTCAATTTTTAACATCAGTGTGAGGGTTTAGTGTCACGGCAGTGTGCACCTATCTCTGGTTCTGTGTTTGTTTTGAATTCTTGCCACATCCACATAAATTTCATTTTATGTAGGATGTCCATTGTGGTACTTGTAGTCCGTTGCTGGCATCATCCATTGTATGCATTTTTTGCTGGTGATTGCCATTAGCAACGGACTACAAGTGCAGGATGTGCTCCCTACAGAAATGCACAACTGCATATGGGTATGAGCACATCCTGCTTCCTTATCACCACACTTTTTGATGGTTTATATATATATGTATGGAGGTGTATAAAACTCCAATTTAAATGTGCCTGTCTTTCATCTTCAGGTCACATTTGGGTGCACCTGCTTGGCCTTTGGCTATATCAGTCAGTCTTGGGTAGGGCTCATAGACACCTCCCACCTCCCATTGCAAGCATGGCCACATGCTGGAGGTAACAGAGGAGATGTTTGTGAGTCGTCCTAATGCTCCTGTAATTGCCCACTGGCCCCTGATATCGCCCATATGGCGCAGGTAGGTGAGTGTTAGGGCCCACGGGCTACTTGAGAGACCTTGACGCTGGTGCCCGAGGCTTAAGACACGTCCTCCTAGTAGGATATGTCGAACTAACTCTCAATTTTTAACATCAGTGTGAGGGTTTAGTGTCACGGCAGTGTGCACCTATCTCTGGTTCTGTGTTTGTTTTGAATTCTTGCCACATCCACATAAATTTCATTTTATGTAGGATGTCCATTGTGGTACTTGTAGTCCGTTGCTGGCATCATCCATTGTATGCATTTTTTGCTGGTGATTGCCATTAGCAACGGACTACAAGTGCAGGATGTGCTCCCTACAGAAATGCACAACTGCATATGGGTATGAGCACATCCTGCTTCCTTATCACCACACTTTTTGATGGTTTATATATATATGTATGGAGGTGTATAAAACTCCAATTTAAATGTGCCTGTCTTTCATCTTCAGGTCACATTTGGGTGCACCTGCTTGGCCTTTGGCTATATCAGTCAGTCTTGGGTAGGGCTCATAGACACCTCCCACCTCCCATTGCAAGCATGGCCACATGCTGGAGGTAACAGAGGAGATGTTTGTGAGTCGTCCTAATGCTCCTGTAATTGCCCACTGGCCCCTGATATCGCCCATATGGCGCAGGTAGGTGAGTGTTAGGGCCCACGGGCTACTTGAGAGACCTTGACGCTGGTGCCCGAGGCTTAAGACACGTCCTCCTAGTAGGATATGTCGAACTAACTCTCAATTTTTAACATCAGTGTGAGGGTTTAGTGTCACGGCAGTGTGCACCTATCTCTGGTTCTGTGTTTGTTTTGAATTCTTGCCACATCCACATAAATTTCATTTTATGTAGGATGTCCATTGTGGTACTTGTAGTCCGTTGCTGGCATCATCCATTGTATGCATTTTTGCTGGTGATTGCCATTAGCAACGGACTACAAGTGCAGGATGTGCTCCCCTACAGAAATGCACAACTGCATATGGGTATGAGCACATCCTGCTTCCTTATCACCACACTTTTTGATGGTTTATATATATATGTATGGAGGTGTATAAAACTCCAATTTAAATGTGCCTGTCTTTCATCTTCAGGTCACATTTGGGTGCACCTGCTTGGCCTTTGGCTATATCAGTCAGTCTTGGGTAGGGCTCATAGACACCTCCCACCTCCCATTGCAAGCATGGCCACATGCTGGAGGTAACAGAGGAGATGTTTGTGAGTCGTCCTAATGCTCCTGTAATTGCCCACTGGCCCCTGATATCGCCCATATGGCGCAGGTAGGTGAGTGTTAGGGCCCACGGGCTACTTGAGAGACCTTGACGCTGGTGCCCGAGGCTTAAGACACGTCCTCCTAGTAGGATATGTCGAACTAACTCTCAATTTTTAACATCAGTGTGAGGGTTTAGTGTCACGGCAGTGTGCACCTATCTCTGGTTCTGTGTTTGTTTTGAATTCTTGCCACATCCACATAAATTTCATCTTATGTAGGATGTCCATTGTGGTACTTGTAGTCCGTTGCTGGCATCATCCATTGTATGCATTTTTTGCTGGTGATTGCCATTAGCAACGGACTATAAGTGCAGGATGTGCTCCCTACAGAAATGCACAACTGCATATGGGTATGAGCACATCCTGCTTCCTTATCACCACACTTTTTGATGGTTTATATATATATGTATGGAGGTGTATAAAACTCCAATTTAAATGTGCCTGTCTTTCATCTTCAGGTCACATTTGGGTGCACCTGCTTGGCCTTTGGCTATATCAGTCAGTCTTGGGTAGGGCTCATAGACACCTCCCACCTCCCATTGCAAGCATGGCCACATGCTGGAGGTAACAGAGGAGATGTTTGTGAGTCGTCCTAATGCTCCTGTAATTGCCCACTGGCCCCTGATATCGCCCATATGGCGCAGGTAGGTGAGTGTTAGGGCCCACGGGCTACTTGAGAGACCTTGACGCTGGTGCCCGAGGCTTAAGACACGTCCTCCTAGTAGGATATGTCGAACTAACTCTCAATTTTTAACATCAGTGTGAGGGTTTAGTGTCACGGCAGTGTGCACCTATCTCTGGTTCTGTGTTTGTTTTGAAATGTGTACATAGCCTTTAAAATTACCAATGACAGCTGTATGCATGCATGCACAAGAGAATAATTGAAAATCTATTTTCAAATATATGGAACCACTGTACCAAACCCCAGTATAGCCAAGCCTTTACCTTTTATACTTCTTGTCTTTCTTTCTAAGCAACAGTGAATGATTATGTTGGTTGGAGCTACCCTTTAACACCTTCAGCACCCTGGGATTTTCATTTTTGCATTTCAACTTTTTACTCCCTGCCCTACTGGAGACATAATTTTTTTCCATTCACATAGCCATATGAAGGCTTGTGTTTCTGAAACAAGTTGTAGATTCTAATGACACCATTTAAGCCATAAAAAAATTCTAAATTAGGTGGAATTGGAAAAACAAATGCAATTTCACCACAGCTTTATGGGTTTTGTTTTTATGCTGTTCCCTATTCTGTAAAATGGACCCATGTGCATCATTCTTTGGATCAGTATGATTATAACGATACCACGTTTATATTGGGTTTTTCTTGTATTTTAAAGGGAAAGTGTCATCAGAAAATGACCTGCTCTTTAAATCGCTTTTTGAAATGTAACATATTTTTTAAGAACTTTTGATGATGTTTTTAATTTTCCATGTAATTCATATATTTAAACAAAAAGATAAAATCCTGCAGTTTTTGCACTGGCCACTGTGTATAATAATTTATGCCATTTCTTGGTTTATACAGATCACTTTACTGCAGTTAACTCATTATAATCCTGCCTATAATGATAAGGAGATATCCGCTGTGTATATTGATAAGACAGGATCCACCATTTACAATTTCTGATTGTCAGAGCTTTTCTATTCTTTTCTTGTACAATGACCTCTGCACAGGGCACAGAGCATGCCTAGAAAACCCTCCCATATAAGTCCTGACCATTGTGTCTATGGTCTATGTGGCTACCGTAAAGCAATTTTCTTAATGCTTTCTAAATGCTGTTAAGAACAGCCCAGGCAAGATGGCCACCCCCATAATTATGTTCAGGAAATAGAATTTAATAAAATCTACAATCAGAAAATAAAAACAGATTAGAAAAAAGGATATGTGTTACTATCTGATTTTAACTGGAAGATATCATTTTTGGACACATTTCCTTATTTTGTCTTTTCATTGCCATATTCTGACTCCAAAAACGTTTTTATAGTTGTGTGAACTGAGCTGTGTTGGGTCTCATTTTTTGAATGATGATCTATAGTTTTTATTCATACCATTTTGAAGTGCATATGACTTTATCAGTTTGGATTCATTTTTTTAAAATAGCAAATCAGCCATTTAGATTTTTTTTTTCATTACACCGTTCACCATGGGATAAATATTTTTAATAGTATGGGCATTTTTGTACATAGCAATGCCTATGACATTTATTTTTTTATTGTTTATTTTTATTCTGGGGAAAGGAAGGTGAATTTTTATACATTTCTATTGTTTTTTTTACAGTTCCAAAGATCTAACAACATCCAATCATCAGACTGCTATTTCTGTTTAGCAATGGCTTTAAATACACTGCTAAATGAAACATTCTGTGTTTTCCTATTTAGTGCTGCCACCTGCACATTGCAATATAGCTGTGAAAGGCATCGTAGCCTCCAGCAGGCTCTGGCCTTTCACAACAAATGAGCGGATCCGCCATTTGCCTCGTGGGGGAGCCTTTCCAGGTCCAGAAGTGCAGCGCGTCAAGGCTTTCAGCTCTCTGATGCCATGGTCGCATTTGACCACAGCATCTGAGAGGTTAAATTACATTAGTCCTAAAACTGGTGGCGGTCCGGAAAGGATTAAGGTTCTTTGTTATAGAGGTATTTTCATCTCAGACATTTATGGCATATCCATCCAACGTGCCCTAAATGTCAGAGAGATGTGAGTCCAACCTCTAGGACCCACACCTATCTCCAAAAATGGGGATCTCAGCTACTTCAAAAAACATGACAAGGGTAGGGAATGCCTTGTTTTGGAAATTGGTTTGGTGCCAGAGGTGGGACTTGCATCTATCAGACACTTATGGCAATTCCTGTGGATGAGAATACCTCTTTAATGAGTAAAAAAATTATTGAAATGAGAACAGGTAGATACAAGAACATGTGATGGATGTATTAACCACATTGTTGATGACACAGTCTGGCTGGTGACGTCTTCAAGAGATCACAATGTCTTGACGAGTAGCACTAAGCACATATACAACGTCACTGTATAAACATAGTGCAGCTCTATAGCAGAGGGAAAAGGGACACATACATCAGGACAGAGAGTGGCGTTGTACAATACATTATACTATGAAGTTAAATGTCTGTAGCTCCACAGTGATGGATTTCTGGAATTCAGCATTACATATTTGACAATAAAACCCTGGAGAGATTTTCTACCAAACACCGGTGACAAGTGACATGTTACATTTTACCTAAAACATTGTGCAACTGCCATAAATTTCAATTACAAGCCTGCATGTGATTGTATGTGGGAATGAGCCTTTCTTATGCTCATAGAGCCTCTAGCACAGCTAGGTTTAAAGAGGAGAATCCTAAGAGGAAAAACACCCATTGATCACACTTTTTCTTATATGAATTTCTATGGTTCACGATCCCTAAGTAATAGCCTCATAGCACCATATTTCATCTGGCAATTTACAGACAGTGGAATAGAACTTCACTCAACCAGAAATCCCCTTCTTAAAAAATCTTTATGTCATTCACAGAGAAGTGGGAATTATAGAAATCTTGTTGATAGCGAATAATAATTTAATTTTAAAGAAGATTGAAAACATTTTTAAGAAATTACCACAGAAAAGATGTTATGGATTTTCTGGCCTAGGTACAGGTCAGCAGCTGCTAAAATAAGAATATCCTGTCTCAGGAAAATATGCCCTGATTACCTCTTGCATCTAATTACTATTTGGTTTTCATTGACTAACCCTCACTGAAATAATAAAACCAGAAGGACATTGATGGATTTTTAAATTGTTTGAATGGGCCAGTGCACATGGGCATAATATGGCACCTTGCAAAAATTCGAGATTTAGTGCAAATATTGGGAGCTGATGTTGTCTTGTGCATTAGAGAATTTCTTCCTTAAGACAGGATCTAAACCTAACTATTAGAGATGTGCGAATCGAAGTTAATGAAGTGGAATTCGATCCGAATTTCAGGAAAAATTTGATTCGCACCGAATCCGAATTTCCTCACGCTCCATGGTAAAAAAAATTGCATTTTTTCCTAAAATGGCTGCTGCAAGTGTTAGGAGATTGATGAATGAAGGAGGAGAGGTAGTGAGGAAAGGCTAAGGTTGACAGCCCCCTCCGTGCTCCTGTCGCAGGATGATGCGTTCTGCGGGGCGATGCTGCGCCTTATAGATAAATGGCGCCACTTTTTAAAGGCATCGAGATGCCCAGAATACCCCGCGGGAATCCGTGCCATCACCAAGTGTCGGCTCTGGCTTTCAGCTTACCAGACGCGCAGATATGACGTCACTACGTCTGGTCACATGACCGGCGCGCGTATGCGCATATCGTACTTGGGTCGCCGCTGGGTTACTGGTAAGGGAAAACACAGGCCTGGCAATATTACCTGTAATCCCTCCCACCCCACGTCACATGGGCGGGACTGGTTGACATGCTGGGCAGCAGGGGCATGTCCCCAGCAGCCAATCAGGATATACAAAAGGTATTTAGGGCGGTGTAACCATGCCAGGGACATGGAGCAAGGAATGGGGTCACCCACAATCCCATGCATGCAGCCAATCAGCAGCCAGCCCTGTGATGTCACAGCCCTATAAATAGCCTCAGCCATCTTGGATTCAGCCATTTTCCAGTGTAATTAGTGCAGTGATAGACGTCAGCAGGCGCTAGGGACAGTGCTAGGAAAGACTTGAAAATGTATATTTTGCTGTACAGAAGTTCAGGGAAAGGATAGGGAGAAATCATTCCACAGTATTTAAGCAGAAGAGGGTTCAGTAGGGGAGTTTACAGCCTGGGTAATAGGAACAATCCTATTACACCTTGCTCCACTGACTGCGGATCCAAATTGCCATTATACAGCTCTAAAATTCCAGCAAACCGTTCTTGTTATTGTGGTGCAAGTGCTGTTTGATATAGCCATTAACAGCGTTTATTACAAGAAAATATTCCTATGTGTAATTTACCCTTGTGCGATGCAGTTATATGTTCTAAAGCATTTTTTGGCTTGTAATAGGTGGAAAAAAAGAGGTGATTAGCCGTTGAGTGGTGACGTGAGAAAATTTCAGCCCTTTTTGGCATGTATTAGTGGCAAAAAATATTTATATGCGCCGTTCAGTGGTGCAGTTATTGTTCTAAAGCCCTTTTTGGTGTGTATTAGTGGCAAAAAAATATATATAATTTGCCGTTCAATGGTGCAGTTATATGTTCTAAAGCCCTTTTTGGCTAGTATTAGGGGCAAAAAAATATGTATTATTAGCTGTTCAGCGGTGCAGTTATATGTTCTAAAGCCCTTTTTGGCATGTATTAGTGGCAAAAAATATATATTATTTGCCGTTCAACGGTGCAGTTATATGTTCTAAAGCCATTTTTGGCGTGCATTAGTCGCGAAAAAAATATGTTATTTGACATTTAGCGGTGCAGTTATATGTTCTAAAGCCTTTTGTGGCGTGTATAAGTGGAATCAAATAAGGGCCTATTTGCCATTCAGCGGTTCAGTTATATGTTCTAAAGCCCTTTTTGGCATGTATTAGTGGCAAAAATATATATATATTTGCCGTTCAGCTGTGCAGTTATATATTCTAAAGCCCTTTCTGGCATGTATTAGTGGCAAAAAAAATACAGTATATATTTGCCTTTCAGCGGTGCATTTATATGTTCTGAATCCCTTTTTGGTGTGTATTAGTGGTAAAAAATATATATATTTGCAGCTCGGCGGTGCAGTTATATGTTCTAAAGCCCTTTTTGGCATGTATTAGTGGCAAAAATATATATATATTTGCCGTTCAGCAGTGCAGTTATATATTGATGATCCAAGCGGACAGTGTAACTTTGAGGTCAGCTAGTGGCAGCTCATGCGTGACACCTGCCGTTTGCTAAGGCCCTTTGAGGAGGCCACGTTATTGTTTCTCCAACTTGCCAAGTTGGAGTTCGCAGAGAGACAGACAGCATGATTTTTGCTGCTTGATGCACTTTAGCAAGTGATCGTCAGTGTGGCTAGTACGGCATGGCTTAAGTCTGGCACTGGCACATTTTGAACCTATACCCACAGTATCAGTGGCATCATCAGGTCCCAAGCTGACTATAATAGAAGCAAATCTGGCCCTGGTAATTTTTTGGGAGGTTCTGGCCATATAATGCTTTTGCACTTTATTGCTGCCGCTGCCACCACCCTCCTCCTGCGATGTCACCTCCTACTCAGCACCCCGATCAAGTTCACAGGTCGTGTCCGAGGCCCAATCATTGTCATCTTCACTCTTTATGCCATTTTTATCAGATTGTGATATGTGTCATTGTGGGCTCCGTTTCATTGTGGGTTCCCTTACAATTCCTTTCTCTGCATTTTCCCCCGACTGCCACTGTCGTTACCACTGCCCTACTGCCACCACCATGCTATACCATGGCATCGCAGACAGCGGCGGGGGGACGGGAGGGAGGCAGATTTTCTTTAAATACAAAATGTCCACACTGCTGGGGGCATCAGGGATGGGGGGAAGGAGATCATTATATATACTTGCCACTACTAGGGAGGAATGGAGGAGCATTATATACATACTGGCACTACGGTGGAACATTATATATATATTGGCACTATGAGGGTAAGCATTATATATTGGAACTAGTGGGGGGCACTACAGGGGGACATTAGAGCCACTGGGAGCATTATGGTTATATTATTACTAACAGAGTACTGCAGGGGCGTTATTATTATTTGACGTAATATGGAGGGCATTGCTACTAATGGGGGCTATCTTGGGGAGTATTATCACTATTGGGGGCACCATTACTAATGAGGGCATTCTGGGTTGTAGAATAGTATAGTGTTTGTGGACATTGGGGGGAGCAGAACAGGCACATTATTGGGGGTAGCTTTAAGAGGTTCTCCGAGTTTTTTTATATTGATGACCTATCCTTAGGATAGGTCATCAATATTAGATCGGCGGGGAGGCTGACACCTCTGATGATCAGCTGTTTGAGGAAACAGCGTGGGCTGTGCGCACGTGCCGTCTTCCTTCTCTCTTCCTGCTCTCCTGCTGTATGTCTATGGGACAGCAGCAGTGAACAGCATGTGCCGTCTCTTCAAACAGCTGATTGGTGGGGGTGTCAGACGTCGGACTGTGATTTTAGCACATTATTACAAGATGTGGGACCCCTCAAGGCCACATTTTGTCTAAAACCCGCCCTGTACAAGGCTATCTACGGGTTTTAGTTGTAATAGTAGTAGTGATAGTGGTGGCAGATGCTTTGAGTTAATGGTGGTGGCAGTAGGGTATTAGCAGCAAGGCACAGCAGCAGCTGTGGGAGCGGTGGGTGCAGCAGCCATATGGTACATGATGGAGGCAGCAGCAGCCCAACAGAATTGGAAAGCATTGATGGCAGCGGTGGCACGATGTAGGAGGCCACTGCAGCAGCCATACTGAACATGAATGTAAGCGGGTCGCAACATTGGCATGATGCAAGCGGCAGCAGCAGCCTTACAGAGCTTGATAATAAGCACTAGGCAGGTCACAACAGTGGCATGATGGAGGCAGCAGCAGCTGCAGTAAGGAACATGAATGTAGGCAGGTTGAGGCAGTGGCATGATGAAGGCAGCAGCAGCAATACAGTACATGATGGTAGGCAGGTCACAGGAATGGCATGATGGTGGCAGGCAGGCAAGCAGCCAGACAGCAACTGTGGCAAGTTGGGGCATCGCAAAGCTAGATCTATTCATTAGAATCAGCTGGGGGGGGGGGGGGAAATACTCAGAGGACAACTTGGTCTGTTTGGGGGTCACCTCACCCCTCTCAATGTTGAAAACCCTCTCAGAGATGACACTGGAGGCTGGGCAAGAATTTGAGTTTAGGTAGACCTGAAACTGGGCATTGAGGCAGGAGCTCCAACATGTTGAGGTGGCGGCGGAAGGGGGTGACTCTGTGGGACGCGGAGAGGGGGTTCCTTTTAGACACACTGGCGACAGACATCTGACTGCAGTAAGCTGCAGCCAGCTGCATACACAGTGTTTCCTGGTAAAAACATAATTTGTCCTCCCCTCCTGAAAGAAGAATACATTGCCCTATTTTCAAAAGTCTCAAAAAGGAAGTAAAAACTCAGTCACGTTGCCTTTCTATAGCGCTACAGATTCCAAAGTAAAGTGGCTTTCTTTCACAACAGTAGATAAATAAGTCTCAATGTAGGACTGCGCTGCTCCCAATTCGCAGAGGATTTCCTTCACTGGATTAAGTCAGCGACCACGTTTTCACATAGGCCAACATCAATGGTCCACAGGAAACTCCCAATTCACGTGTCAGTTTTTCTGCAGATACCAAGAGTGGCGCAAAATAGTGAAGAACCACCAACAAACTAAAATCAATTAGCATTTATTATACTCACAAAAGTGACAGAATAAAAAGCATATCGCATAGGTGTATCACCCTCGTACTCCAGCCCGACTTAGGTTTCGCTTTCGCTTCATCAGGGGCATACTCCACCCCCACTGGGGCGTTCTATTTATACATTCAATTACTCAAAAGACAATCACTTCTAAAGGCAACACCCTATTCGCAATGTGACCGATATTACATATAGAGATTAAAAACAATAAATACACCTATTACAAAAATAAACCTAATATATAAATATTTTCCCACATATTCCTCCAATATATCCCAAATAACAAATATTAAGATATCAAACTAACATATCACAATCCAAAATAATCCAATCCAATCCACAATCCAATCACAAGCCCGCTTTCGCAATCCTTCATACACAGTATTCCATTCTAATGCACCCATTCATAGAAAACCTTTTCTATATATTCTAGTAAGTCACAAGCTGTTATTCATAAAAAACACTCCAATCACCTAACTGAAATGAATCAACAGAACTTAAAACATCTCCTCTTTCATAAATTCCCGTGCTTATATATCTTCACTTCTCATTTATTGTTTAAACCACGTGTTCTCCTCTAGCCAATAAAAGATTTTTGCCGTCCTCTCCTCCACACAGAATAAACACATCTCAATGAAGTAGTAGATGGCAGTTTTAACCCACCACACAAGATTTGAGGTCAAATTCCACAATGAGTCCATGCGGTTGTAACTTATAAATCCATTCAAGTTCACTGAGATTTATTTTCGCCAGCGGATCTCCTCCTCGCCATTTTTGGTTAACTTTTCCGATCCCTGTGAACATCAAGCCACTAGAGTCTTTGCCATTTTTTGAAATGGAGAGGAACACTATTTAGTTCAAGACCTTTTCTAATATTCCTAATGTGCTCTTGAAACTCACCTTTTATTTTAAACTCAGAACCCCCTCCCTGAGAGCGGATTGTTTGAACACTCATTTTTCTATTTTCTTTCCTCCGATTTTTACATGGGAGGCAAAAGCCGCACCATGTGACCTTACTCCTGGCATTATTATCTATCTCTAACTATAGAGAAGACAGCATGCTTCCTGCTGCTAAAGCTGTCTGGTGCATGACAAAATCATTTACAGCTTTCTGCTGCTTGTATAGGCACTCGAACATGTGCAATGTTGAATTCCAGCGAGTTGACATGTCGCTGAATAAGTGGTGTAGCACAGGTCGTTCTGTCGCTGCAGGTTCAGGAGAGCATTGCTCGCAACATAAGAGTGGCTTAAGTGCTTGGGCAGTCTACTGGACTTTGCCAGCACCTTGTGCAAGCCATTGTACTTATTTAGAAAGCGCTGCATCCCTAGGTTGATGACTTGCACCATTCATGGAGCATGTGGTATTACACCCAGGTTCAGGGTGGCCAGGATGTTGCGCCCATTGTCACTGACCAACTTGCCCACTTGGAGCAAGTTGCTGCTGTTGGGGATTGGAACTTATTCATGGAGGAAGAGGAGGCGAATAAGTGCCTGGTGTGGGAGCCATGCCGACACAATCGTGAGGGAGTAAAAAGAACCTGGCCTCATTGCCAGGGTGCTGCCCCTCTGCTGCCGGAAAAAACATTGACCCATTGGGAGCTGAAATGCATGTACTGTCCCTGCCCGTAAAAGCTGCTCTAGGTGTCCACGGGGGGTAAGCTTGTGCACCATCGGATTGCTGGGCACATGGAGTTGTTTCCTGGCCACGCATTTCGTTATTGATGCCTGATAATAGAGTAGAGGAGGAGGAGATCTGTGTGCGAGAAGCGGAAAGGGATGATGACTATATGAAAGACACTGTACTGCCTGTGGATGTGGCTTAGCTGCTGCAAGGACGCCTGGGAGAAGGGGAACTGTTTTCTCATGGGATGAGGTGATGCTGCATCATGTGTTTTACTGCCCAAGTCTTATTTTGCTCTTGCACAGCTTGCACAAGGAGATGCTTTTGTCTTCCAGCAGCATGGAGATACTCACGCAGCAGAGGTAAAAGTAGCTGAGCTCAGCTTAGCCGTGGCGCGTTTTGGGCCTAACCCACCCACAGCGTCAGCAGCATCATTAGATCCCAAAGCAGACTAGGCCCTGGCTGTTTTTTAGGAGGTACAAGGCCTCTGTACTTTATTGCTGCCGTCCTCACCCTCATCCTCTGATGTTACCTCTTCCTCAGCACCCCGATCTGGCTCCCAGGTCCTGTCCAGCACACAATCGTCATTGGAGTCCTCACCCTCCCTTTCTAGGACACCGAAAAATTCATCCGGAATAAACAAAATTATCTTTATTAATATATTCATATATATAAAAACATGATAAGGACATAAAAATAGCAGTAAACAAGAACTGGTGGTATACAAAGCACCAGAGGAATAACAGGAGAATAATAATGTGCAAATGACAGCGTATAGTAATCAACCTATATAAGGAAACATATGATACAATGTAAAGTGCCTAGTTGGGGACGCAGGAGATTGTCACGTGTTTACATCAGGTAGTCTGACCTCTTTGGAGATTATTCGCATTTTACTTATGTTGCACTAGGCACTTTACATTGTATCATATGTTTCCTTATATAGGTTGATTACTATACGCTGTCATTTGCACATTATTATTCTCCTGTTATTCCTCTGGTGCTTTGTATACCACCAGTTCTTGTTTACTGCTATTTTTATGTCCTTATCATGTTTTTATATATATGAATATATTAATAAAGATAAATTTGTTTATTCCGGATGAATTTTTTGGTGCCCTATTTAAGTGGGCGGTCCGGTGATAGGCGCTTGCCCAGCGCCATATTTCGGTGTGTACCCTCCCTTTCTATCAGACTGTGGGATATCATGGTGGGTTCTTTGGCCGGCCCCCCTCCGTGACTGCCATTGTCGCTGTCCCCAAAGCCAACACCATGGCTATGGGAGCCACTACTACCGCTATGAACACAGCTATACCTGGGGTCTACAGCCTCCTTCTCCACTTCCCCCTCTCTAGCAGAAGGGGAAGGGGGGGTGTCTGCATGACAGCATTAGCACAACGTAAGTAGGAGATATCACCATTAGAAATCAAGTCAGGAATAAATGCAGTAAAACCTGCTTTCCTTTCACTTTCATCTACATTCACTGCATTCCGATTTCTAACAGTAATATCTTTCCAGGTAGTGAAGATAATGCTGTGATTTTGGTATTTTTTGAAAGCTTGGATTGCTAGCTTTCAAACAAACAATAATTCTAGCTCTTACAATTCCAGGAATATGAGCAGCTAAAGGAGCAGCTCTCCTCCTCTCCAGTCTGGAGGAGGAGAAGGGACAGTTGGGGAGCTGACAGTCTGTAGGAGGAGAGAAACAAATTATAAAAAAATGTATAGAAATTTGTCATTATCATCATTGTAGTGACCGGCATAATAAAGTTATGTTCTTTATACCTCACAGTGAACAGTGTAAATTAATTCCACAAAATTGCATTTTTTTTATCACCCATACATACTCGTGGTTCCTAAAAAACCTACAATTAATCCCACAAAATTTTGAAAAAAAATTAAAAGGTTATGACTGCTGGAACTGCTAGAACACAAAGTGGAAAGATGTTACTGGTCCTTAAAGCGGTTGTCCAAGTTATATTTATTGATGACATATTCTCAGAATAGGTCATCAATATCAGATCGGCGGGGGTCCAACACCCGGCACCCCTGCCGATCAGCTGTTTGAAGAGAAGGTGCGCGCCGTGCCAGCGCTGCCCCCTCTTCATTGTTTACCTGCTCACCGTCGCATCTGCAGCGGTAAGCAGTTGTACAGTAATTACACCCAAGCCACCCCATTGATTTCAATGGGACGACTCGTTCCTATACTGGGACGGCTTGGGTGTAATTACACCTGCTCACCGCTGCACATGCGACAGCGAACAGGTAAACAATGAAGAGGAGGCAGCGCTGGCACGGTGCGCGCCTTCTCTTCAAACAGCTGATCGGCAGGGGTGTCGGACCCCCACCAATCTGATATTGATGACCTATCCTAAGGATAGGTCATCAATAAATATAACTTGGATAACCCCTTTAAGCCTAAAATTAATAATGCCACTGAAGGCTTAAAAATGCAATTGTATGACCTGAGTTGTGCGCCAGCATAATGGATCCGTCTGGTTTCCGTTATGCAGGAGAGGACTCTCCTGCATAATGGAAACCGGACGGATCCATTATGCTGGCCATAGACTTTTATTATGATGGAATGCATAATAGAAAGCCTCTAAACGCATTCCGTTATGCATTCCATCATTGAATTGCGTTATGTTCCGTGGTAACGGAATCCATAACGCAATTTAGCATAAAACCTGAACCTGATATTTTGTTCTCTGATGTAAACTAAAAAAAAAAAAAAGTTTTATATATGAGATGACCTGACACAGCAATCTCATTAGTGTTCTATATGCTATGCTAGTTTGATGGTAGAAAAACTGTACATTTTTTTCTTTTTTTTTTGTTCTCCCCTTGCTTGTATGAGTTTCCTTTGGGTGCTCCGGTTTCCTCCCACACTCCAAAGACATACTGAAAGGGAACTTACTGTAGATTGTGAGCCCCAGTGGGGACAGCGTGATGATAATGTCTACAAAGCGCTGCGGAATATGTCAGCGCTAATATAAGTGCATAAAATAAATAAATAAGTAAAATGTGTATGGCCTTTTTTAAAGGGATGTAATCACTAGCTGTTCAGGAGGGGTCCAGCATTACGCACCACCGCCAGTCATCTGTGGATCATAGTCCATGGGAGCATCTCTGCAGTAGTGAGATTCCTCTGTTCCAGTGTTGATGGTGCAGTGTAGTTACAGAGCCGTCTTCCAGCGGTGGAGCTACACCAAACAGCTGACTGGCAGGTAGAGATGGCCTGAACTATCCGGCGGCGAACAGTTCCCAGTGAACATAGCTTGTTCGCGTTCGCCGCGGCGGGCGAACACATGCGATGTTCGGTCAGCCCCCTATACATCATCAGACATTGAGCAAACTTTGACCCTGTACCTCACAGTCAGCAGACACATTCCAGCCAATCAGCAGCATACCCTCCCTCCCAGACCCTCCCATCTCCTGAACAGCATCCATTTCAGATTCATTCGGAATTTGCAGTCTTAGTGAGAGGAGGGACAGTGTAGCTGCTGCTGATTTAATTGGGAAATCGATAGCTAGGCTAGTGTATTCAGTGTCCACTCCAGTCCTGAAAGACTCATCTGATCTCTGCTGTAAGGACAGCGTCCTGACAGCACCCCAAAAAGCCCTTTTTAGGGCTGCAACATTAGTCAGCTTTTTTTTTTTTCTCCATATATATATTGCAGTTGCCTGGCCTGCCTGTGTGTGAGGAGCTGCAGGCCCACAGACTGTAGTGTGCCCACTGCCAGTGCCCACCCCTGTCATCCCGTGTGGCACAGGACTTTGCATCAAAAAAGGCATTTAATTTTTACACTTTAGTGTAATTTCAGTTGCTTGCCTGCTAGTGTGTGTCAGGCCGACTTCCACTAACTGTAGTGTGCCCACTGCCAGTGCCCACCCCTGTCATCCCGTGTGGCACAGGACTTTGCATCAAAAAAGCCATTTCATTTTTACACTTTAGTGTAATTTCAGTTGCTTGCCTGCTAGTGTGTGTCAGGCCGACTTCCACTGACTTTAGTGTGCCCACTGCCAGTGCCCACCCATGTCATCCCGTGTGGCACAAGACTTTGCATCAAAAAAAGGCATTTAATTGTTACACTTTTGTGTAATTTCAGTTGCTTGCCTGCTAGTGTGTATCAGGCCGACTTCCACTGACTGTAGTGTACCCACTGCCAGTGCCCACCACTGATACCGGGTGGCACAGTAGCTTGCCGATAAATAAGGCATTTAATTTTTACACATTAGTCTAATTTCAGTTGCTTGCCTGCTGCCAGTGTGTGTCAGGCCCACTACCACAGGCGGTAGTGTGCCCACTGCCAGTGCCAACCACTGATACCGGGTGGCACAGTAGCTTGCCGATAAATAAGGCATTTAATTTTTAGACAGTAGTCTAAATTCAGTTGCTTGCCTGCTGCCAGTGTGTGACAGGCCCACTTCCACAGACTGTAGTATGCCCACTGCCAGTGCCAAACACTGATACCGGGTGGCACAGTAGCTTGCCGATAAATAAGGCATTTAATTTTTAGACAGTAGTCTAAATTCAGTTGCTTGCCTGCTGCCAGTGTGTGTCAGGCCCACTTCCACTAACTGTAGTGTGCCCACTGCCAGTGCCCACCACTGATACCGGTTGGCACAGTAGCTTGCCGATAAATAAGGCATTTAATTTTTAGACAGTAGTCTAATTTCAGTTGCTTGCCAGCTGCCAGTGTGTGTCAGGCCCACTTCCACTGACTGTAGTGTACCCACTACCATTGCCAACCACTGATACCGGGTGGCACAGTAGCTTGCCGATAAATAAAGCATTTAATTTTTAGACAGTAGTCTAATTTCAGTTGCTTGTCAGCTGTCAGTGTGTGTCAGGCCCACTTCCACTGACTGTAGTGTGCCCACTGCCAGTGCCCACCACTGATACCGGGTGGCACAGTAGCTTGCCGATAAATAAGGCATTTAATTTTTAGACAGTAGTATAATTTCAGTTGCTTGCCTGCTGCCAGTGTGTGTCAGGCCCACTTCCACAGACTGTAATGTGCCCACTGCCAGTGCCCACCACTCATACCGGGTGGCACAGTACCTAGCACACGTAGTACCAGTTATCTAAAAAAAAATGACAGGCAGAGGCAGGCCACCCTGCAGGGGCCGTCGTGGTCGTGGTGCTGTGATTTCCACTGTCCCTGGAATAATGCCTAGTGTTCAGAGGCCACGTACCCTGAACCCGAAAAATTCTGAGGACATAGTTGACTGGCTTAGACAGGACACCCAATCTTCAACAGCTTTCGCTAAGAACCTTGACGCACCATCCACCTCCAGCTCAGCTTCGGTCACCTGCTCTCAAGTTACCACGCTCCCGCCCACCGCCACCACCACCACTGCCACCACAGCCACCACAGCCGCTTCACTTGATCCGTCAGAGGAGTTAGTTACACATCAGTTGGATGCAATTAGTGATGCGCAACCATTATTGCCAGATGATGTAGATTACAGGGATATGTCTCAGTCAGGCAGGATTACACACATGGACGTACAGTGTGATGATGGTGATGATGATGTTGTACCCGCGGCTTCTTCCTTTGCTGAGGTGTCAGATACAAGTGAAGCGGTTGATGATGACGATGTGTCCACGGATGCCACGTGGGTGCCTGCTCGAAGAGAAGAAGAGGGGAAAAGTTCAGAAGGGGAGACAGAGAGAAGGAGGAGACGAGTTGGAAGCAGGGGGAGGTCGTCGCAAGGATTTAGTGGCACAGTCAGACAGCATGTATCGGCACCCGGGGTCAGCCAGACAGCACGCCAGTCAACGAATGCTGTTGCCACCACCAGAATGCCGTCATTGCAAAGCTCAGCAGTGTGGCATTTTTTTTGTGTGTCTGCCTCTGATAACAGCAATGCCATTTGCAACCTGTGCCAAAAGAAACTGAGTCGTGGGAAGTCCAACACCCACCTCGGTACAACTGCTTTGCGAAGGCACATGATCTCACATCACAAACGCCTATGGGATCAACACATGAGTACAAGCAGCACACAAACTCAAAGCCACCATGAATCTTCAGCCACGTCAACCACTGCTGTCCTCCCTGCCCCCTCTCAACCAACCGCCACTCTGCCTCTCACCTTCAGCAGTTCCTGCTCATCTGCCCACAGTCAGGTGTCTGTCAAGGACATGTTTGAGCGTAAGAAGCCAATGACACAGAATCACCCACTTGCCCGGCGACTGACAGCTGGCTTGACGGAACTCTTAGCCCGCCAGCTTTTACCATACCAGCTGGTGGAGTCTATTGGAGGCTATTGGGACACCACAGTGGAAAGTACGCAGACGAAATTTTTTTTCAAAAAAGGCAATCCCAAACCTCTACAATGTCATTGAAAAGTAAGTCATGGCATCTCTGGCATACAGTGTTGGGGCAAGGATCCATCTGACCACTGATACCTGGTCTGCAAAGCACGGTCAGGGCAGGTATATCACGTACACTGCGCATTGGGTCAACCTGCTTACGGCTGACAAGCATGGAATGCGTGGCTCCGCAGCGGAATTGGTGACATCACCACGACTTGCAGGAAGACCTACTGCCACCTCCTCTACTCCTACTCCATCCTCTTCGATATCTTCCTCGGCTGAGTCCTCTTCTGCTGCGGCATCTGGCTGCACATCAACTGAATCCCTCCAGCTCCCCAGGGGCTATTCCACATCCCGGATACGACAGTGTCACGCTGTCTTGGGGTTGACTTGCCTGAAAGCAGAGAGCCACACAGGACCAGCACTCCTGTCCGCCCTGAACGCACAGGTGGATTAGTGGCTGACCCCGCATCAACTGGAGATCGGCAAAGTGGTGTGTGACAATGGAACAAATTTGTTGTCGGCATTGAATTTGGGCAAGTTGTCACATGTGCCGTGCATGGCACATGTGTTGAATCTCATCGTACAACGCTTTGTGTCTAAGTACCCTTACAGGACGTCCTCAAGCAGGCCAGGAAGGTGTGTGGCCATTTCAGGCGTTCCTACACTGCTATGGCGCACTTTTCCGATATGGTGCTTGATTTGCGATAGCCCGACACGTTGGAATTCAACACTCCTAATGTTCGACCGCCTGCTCCAACAAGAAAAAGCCGTCAACGAGTATTTGTATGACCGGGATGCTAGGACAGCCTCTGCGGAGCTGGGAATTTTTTTGCCACGTTACTGGACGCTCATGCGCAATGCCTGTAGGCTCATGCGTCCTTTTGAGGAGTTGACAAACCTAGTCAGTCGCACCAAAGGCACCATCAGCGACCTCATCCCATTTGTTTTCTTCCTGGAGCGTGCCCTGCGAAGAGTGCTGGACCAGGCTGTAGATGAGCGTGAAGAGGAAGAGTTGTGGTTACCATCACCACCAGAAACAGCCTTGTCATCATCGCTTGCCGGACCTGCGGCAACGCTGGAAGAGGAGTATGAGGAAAAGGAGTCAGAGGAGAAATGTGGCGGCTTTGAGGAGGAGGAAGACCAACCAAAGCAGGCACCCCAGGGTGCCCGTTGTTGTCACCTATCTGGGACCCATGGTGTTGTACGTGGCTGGGGGGAAGAACAGACATCAGTCAATGACATCAGTGAGGACGAGGAACGGGAAATGAGTAGCTCTGCATCCAACCTTGTTCAAATGGGGTCTTTCATGCTGTCATGTCTGTTGAGGGACCCTCGTATAGAAAGGATGAAGGAGAACGACCTGTACTGGGTGGCCACGCTACTAGACCCCCGGTATAAGCAGAAAGTGGCAGAAATGTTACCAAATTACCGAAAGTCTGAAAGGATGCAGCAGTTCAAAACCAAACAAAAAAATATGCTTTACACAGCTTAGAAGGGGGATGTCACAGCACAACGGGAATCTAACAGGGGAAGAGGTGAGTGTAATCCTCCTCCTACCACGGCGGCAAGGACTGGACGATTTACAGATGTGTTGTTGATGGAGGACATGAAGAGCTTTTTCAGTCCTACACATCGCCACAGCCCTTCGGGATCCAGCCTTAGAGAACGACTCGACCGACAGGTAGCAGACTACCTCGCCTTAACAGCAGATATCGACACTCTGAGGAGCGATGAACCTCTTCACTACTGGGTGTGCAGGCTTGACCTGTGGCCTGAGCTATCCCAGTTTGCGATAGAACTTCTGGCCTGCCCTGCTTCAAGTGTCCTGTCAGTGCAGCAGGAGGCATTGTCACTGACAAGAGAAGTCGCCTCGGTCAAAAAAGTGTTGATTACCTCACCTTCATAAAGATGAATGAGGCATGAATCCCTAAGGGACTGACAGTGGGGGTACGTTAGACTAACAAAAGGCCTGATTACATGCCTTGGCCTCA
Source organism: Bufotes viridis (assembly GCA_033119425.1). Taxonomy (NCBI): domain Eukaryota; kingdom Metazoa; phylum Chordata; class Amphibia; order Anura; family Bufonidae; genus Bufotes; species Bufotes viridis. The sequence continues at coordinate 463,770,874 of CM065589.1, forward strand.
AAATGGTCCCCACGCTGCTGTATTTAATGTTTGCATACCGGATGACTTTCGTGAATTCTACACCACCAACTAGGGTTCAAGCCGCAATGTTTTAGTCACTTTTCTGCCTGGAAAACATAAATTTTTACGGCCGCTGCTACAATAGCGGCTACAACAATGCCATTATTTTTCAGGCATGTGTATATGCCTAATTTTTATGTCCTATGGTGCAGCACTGTGGCTGCAAAAACAAACCAAAACAAAAAGGCACATACAGGTGTCAATTCCCCTTCGTGATCATTACCTTGTTGTGGTGAAGGGGCTTGCGTATCACAATGAAGCAATAATCACTTCTATGAGTGTGTTGGCAATGTTGCCACACCCCAGATGATAAGGCCGTTGCTTCATTATGGTCAGACCAAAAGCGATCGGACGGCTGGATAATATTTCATAGAAAAGACATTAATTTACCTTTTTTTTTTATGTTGTATGGGTTTTTAATACATAATATCAAAAATCATAATAAAGTCTCTTAATTGTTTATTAGAAATAATGCAGACAATTAAAAAAATCCCTATCAATTCCAATACAAAGCAAGTACAGAGCTCAGAACTAAATTATTTCATGATGTCGTAATGGTTCGTTAATTCAACAATGTTTAATCAATTCGACACACGTCCCTGGATAGGGTCCGTAACAGGGATTAAACTGATAGGAAAAGTACTAGTTAAGACACCACTCATATAGGGTGTCACAGCACATTGCTCTGTGCACGCGCAGTGCCCCAATTTGGGAGTAAGAGGACCGACCAAGCTGCTTTTTCCATCTCCCGGTTCCTGAAATCAATTCAGTTTGGTGTATGAGAGTTTGGTCTGTCACTGTGAAGGCAGTCGAAGGTACCCAGCCTAAAATTTTTTTCACAAAAGGCAATCCCTGATATGGGATGTAACAGGGGTTAAACTGATGAGAATAGTACTACAGAAAATACCACTCATATGGGGTGTGACAGTAAATTGCACGGCACAGACGCAGTGACCGTGGATTAAAACAGAGTGGAGGGAGCCAGCGTTTTTTTAACCATCTCCCCGTTCGAAAAATCTATTCAATAAATGGACCCCAGATTGGGGACATTAGAGGGATTAAACTGATGAGAATAGTACTACAGAAAATACCACTCATATGGGGATGTGACAGTAAATTGCACGGCGCAGACGCAGTGACCGTGGATTAAAACAGAGTGGAGGGAGCCAGCATTTTTTTAACCATCTCCCCGTTCGAAAAATCTATTCAATAAATGGACCCCAGATTGGGGACGTAACAGGGATTAAACTGATGAGAATAGTACTACAGAAAATACCACTCATATCGAGTGTGACAGTAAATTGCACAGCGCAGACGCAGTGACCGTGGATTAAAACAGAGTGGAGGGAGCCAGCGTTTTTTTAACCATCTCTCCGTTCGAAAAATCTATTTAATAAATGGACCCCAGATTGGGGACGTTAGAGGGATTAAACTGATGAGAATAGTACTACAGAAAATACCACTCATCTGGGGGTGTGACAGTAAATTGCACGGCGCAGACGCAGTGACCGTGGATTAAAACAGAGTGGAGGGAGCCAGGTTTTTTTTAACCATCTCCCCGTTCGAAAAATCAATTCAATAAATGGACCCCAGATTGGGGACGTAACAGAGATCAAACTGATGAGAATAGTACTACAGAAAATACCACTCATATCGAGTGTGACAGTAAATTGCACGGCGCAGACGCAGTGACCGTGGATTAAAACAGAGTGGAGGGAGCCAGGTTTTTTTTAACCATCTCCCCGTTCGAAAAATCAATTCAATAAATGGACCCCAGATTGGGGACGTTAGAGGAATTAAACTGATGACAATAGTACTACAGAAAATACCACTCATATCGGGTGTGACAGTAAATTGCACGGCGCAGACGCAGTGACCGTGGATAAAAACAAAGCGGAGGGAGCCAGCATTTTTTTAACCATCTCCCAGTTCGAAAAATCAATTCAATTCACCTTTCGGGGACCCTTGGTGTTGTACGTGGCTGGGTGTAGGAAGAAACCTTCAATGACATCACCGGGACATGGCTAGCTTGGTATCCAACCTTGTGCAAATGGGGAGTTTGCGGTTGTGCGAATGAACTGTTTGTGGTTGTTTGCGGTGCATTAAAAGAGGAGTTTGGTCTGTCAATGTCTGTGAAGCGGGCGTAACCCTTACACTGCCTGATCGATACAACATCATACCTGATCGTATACAAACACTGGATGTTTTAAAGCATGTTATTCCAAACAATTTAGGAATGTCAGTTGATTTATGCCCTTTATGGATTAAAACCCGACTCTGCGTCCACTACGTAATTTTCCATGGGAGTTTTGCCATGGATCCCCCTACGACATGCCACAGTCCAGGTGTTAGTCCCCTTGAAGCAACTTTTCCATCACTATTGTGGCCAGAAAGAGTCCCTATGGGTTTTAAAATTCGCCTGCCTATTGAAGTCTATGGCGGTTCGCCCGGTTCGCCCGTTCGTGAACATTTGCGGAAGTTCACGTTAGCTGTTCGTGAACGGAAAATTTTATGTTCGCAACATCACTATGTCAGGCATTTTCATAGGTATATATATTGATACCTGGTCATATTATATTTAAAATGCATGCTCATTGTCTTTAAGAAACAGTTTGAGCCAAAGTTTTGCTACACGGCTGGAACAGGCCAAGATTTGAAATCACACAGAGTTCAGTCTGTGTAAAAAGTTTACTGAATACAGAGAATATTGTTTTAAAAGTTATTGCCACAGATTTGGGCTTATCTGTAAGGGAGTACACTGGATTCTCCAGACATGTCTTAGAGAACAAGGCCCATTCACACCATAATGGCCCATAGATCAATAGTGTCAGAGAGACTCCAAGTTGTCTATCTTTAGTTGATACAAAATGTCTACATTAATCCTCATCTCTAATTTACGACGATGAAGGTCAAAGTTATATGATGCAAAAATACCCTAGTTAACTCTTTATAGAATGGTGCTAATAGCTTACACAACAGTGCCATCCGGAGACAGATGGACATCGATACACCATCCTCCATAGTTGCATTATGATCTCATAGGATCTTATTACATATGTTTACACCCCCTCAATTGATTGGAGAATAGTAATCCAGGGGGTGGTAATGTTAGATTACAAGGGAGATAATTACCCTAGATAGAGAGCATCAGAAGGAGAAAGGAGAGAGGCAAGAAGGAGAAGCTAAGAAACAAAGGAACAAGCAACAAGCAAAGAACATTCCAGCCTACACCCAAGATTGAGGGGTCTACCAATATGAAAGCCATGGTGATGGACCATCCAGCTTTCCTAGGAGCAGAAGTGAGATTCCTGCTAGGACTTGGTAAGAAACACAAAGAATGATGTTTCATTTTATTAAGACTATTTAGATAATGTGGGTAAAATCATAGCATCTATGTTGGCGAACATATTAATTTATTTATCATCTCTTTATATGAGATGTAGTCTTAGATATAGAATAATTGTGAGCCTTCATTCTACCTGCAGAAGAATCAAGTTTCATAATTTATCAGAGTATTAAATGATTGCATACATATATGCATAGATATAGATATATTGATAGTAGCATTCTTCGCCAAGCTAGATGATAAATTCCCACTGGAAGATTTGTTCAAAGTTCTTCCAATGTCTGTTGTCTTAATAGTCTTACCAGGTTATACAGATATGAAAGTAGTCCAGGATAGGGTGGAAGGATACAGTTATCTCTTCTAAGTTATATCCTTGGATGGATTTGCCCATTCCTGAAGTCATGTGAGGTGTAGTTGGTTAGAGGAGGGCAGAATGTAGTTAGCATTCGATATTGGTGTCTAGGATTAGACATGCCCATCCTGATATCATGAGGTTTCCTCTGAACAGAAGTGATGTATATACTGTAATTTAACTTCTTGTTTTGATATCCTAACCAAATAGCTTTGTTATAATGTGACAAGCTGCTCCTACCCACATGTGTTTATTTACTTATTGTGAAGCTTCTAGTGCCTGATATTAATGCCATATATATTAATTGGCATATATCATTGTTTATTTACTTATGATAACCTTGTAATGCTTCATATATCATTGCCATATATATTCCTTGGCATATATAATCGTGTTTATATACCTATTTGTTTATAATCGTGTAACTAATAAAATCTGCATATTTTTATAATATCTGTGTATTATTTAATGTCGAAACTACATCTTTAGCATTAATGTCATCTCTCATGAAAAGAACTTATTATCTGAGGAAATAGTCGGCCTCAGATGTGAATTGTATCGATTGGGTTATCTACAATTCACCAGGTCATGATTTCTACAAGTTATGAAAAAAATATTTTTATGACCATAATTAATAATTCTTAATTGAATTATTATAAACCCGACAACTACTGGCAGGGATAGGCCTTCAGTTGGCTTGACAACCCCTTTGACACTAAATCTGTGATGGTTAACCTCTGGCACTATAGCTGTGATATAAGTTTAACTCCCAAGATGCACACTTGCTTCGCTGCTCTTAGAACTCCACAGAAATGAATGGAGCATGCTGGGAGTTGCAGTGCCGGAGGTTAGCCATCACTGCAGTAAATAATTTGGGGACTTTATAGATTATCACAGTGGTTGTTCTGAGAGCACCGATTTCTACCAAAGTGCTCATTTTTACTTACAGATTTATTTTTGTCTCTACAAATGATTTACATTTTGAACCCCCTGTTCTGTATGCATTAATCTGTGAAATTCCCATTTTTTCTTTCTATTCCTTAGAGCGTTGCTAGATAACACCGCATAGAACTGTTTATTCTGCTTTGTGCTGTTGTAAATTTGAAATAGTAATAAGAATTAATTGAGTCAGCTCTATTTTTGTGCCGCTAGCATTGCTGCAGGTTCATTTATTGTATCAGTACATGTTGCATAGTTCACTAGTATTCTTAGCACAAACAGATACTTTTAATAACTCAAGCTCGCAAAAACCAAAATTGTCAATGATACACTGGAGTAGCAACCATAGCACCCAATAATATAGAAAAGTGTCGGCCCACAAGAGATTGCACCTTACAATCATTCCCTCTTCTATGGGGTAAAAACATACATAGAGGGTTTATTTTAATTAATGCATTTATTACATCTCTAAGCCTAATGCGTGTGTCACACTGCATGAGTCGACTCCTGCGGGGAAGACTATGTAATTACTTAATGGTACACTAATCCTATGTCATTGCCCCCCTTCCAGCATCTCTAGAGCTTATGAGCATTTAATGTATGTTCAATGATCACAGCAAAACACATGAAATGCATGTAGGAATGCTTAATGTATAAACAGTTCAACCGTTGCAATACTCATATTAATAATACTTAACAGAGTTTTCCGAGATATTTTTACTGATGACCTATCATCTGGATAGTTCATCAGTATCTGGTCGGTAGGGGTTCAACACCCAGGACCCCCGCCGATCAGCTGTTTGAGAATTCATCGGCACTCGCAGAAGTACTGCAGTTTTCTCTCTGCTCACCAAACACAGCGCTGTCCATTTTATAGTGGCTGTGCTTGGTATCGCAGCTCAGCCCTATTGACTTCAATGGGTCTGAGCTGAGCCTAGGCCATATGACCAATGAACGTGACATCACATGGCCTGGAAAAAGTTTGTGTGAAAGCTGTGATGCTACTGTGAGCGCTGGTGCCTTCTCAAACAGCTGATTGTCAGGGGTTCCAGGTGTTGGACACCCACCGATTAGATATTGTAATGCTCTTTATAGCTTAAGATCACAGTCACTTGGTCTACCAAAAAAATTCATCTGTTATCTTTCATTTAAGTCAGGGATGCTCAACCTGCAGCCCTCCAGCTGTTGAAAAACGGCAACTCCCAGTATGCCCTAATAGCTGTAGGATGGGAATTGTAGTTTATCAACAGTTGGGTTCTCCTTCTACTTCTTATGTTATTGTTGCTGTTGGCCTTATTTTTGCTGACTATTAGATACATTATCAGATATGTCGTATATCAAATACATAGCATACCAAAAGAAATACTTAACACTGCATTTTAAGGCTTAAAGATAGTAAATTCACGTTTCCTCACATTCTTAAACGGAGTCTTCAGGCTTCACTCAGTTGGCTAACCTATTAAGCTATATCTTATGTCCTGAGATTAGGTCAGCAATACCTGCTCCCCCTTTACTCTGTTCTTTGTACTAAATTTAAAAAACTCCAGTTTACTGTGGGATAAAACATTGACTATGGGGCACATTTATTAAGACTGGCATTTTAGAAGCCAGTCTTAATAAAGCCTTATACCTGGCGGTAGATCCGCTGAAGTTATGAAGAGGTGCTGGCCTCTCCATAACTTCTGTGATCCAGCGCCAGTTCTAAATATAAGACAGCTTCCTTGCTGTCTTACATTTAGACCATTTTCTACGCCTAAAACAGGCTATGTGGCTATTTTTAAACTTGGAACATGAATGGCAATACTAATCAAATTTAACCAAAATTAGTAGTCTTAAAGGGGTATTCCCATCTCAGACAATGGGGGCATATCCCTAGGATATGCCTCCATTGTCTGATAAGTGCAGGTCTCACCTCTGGGACCTGCACCTATCTTGGAACTCAGCAGGCCAAGTTAAGGAAGGCGCACCTCGCATGTGCCGCTGCCTTCCATTGATTTCTATGGGGCTGCTGAAAATAGCCAAGATCTTGCTCTGTTATTTCCGTCGGCTACTTAGAAATGAGTGTGGTGCTCTCCCATTCACTTCATTCAGGAGAGCGCTTGGAGGTGGCCAGACCCGGAGAAACCCGGGATCCTTCCAGCCCCCACCTTCCCCGCTCCGTTCTTGATATAGGTGCTGTTTCCACCTCTGGGACCCGCACCTATCAGACAATGGGGACACAACTACAGGCTGTACAGCCTTTCTATCCTTACATCGCCATTAGGGTCAAAGCGCCCCAACAGAGAATCCTGTTACCTACTCACCTCAACAGCGGCACATCCAGTTGTCTGATGAAGGCATCTGCCAAAACGTCATATTATCTACTGGTTATCCGCAGTCTATAAATTAATAATTCACTGAAGCATCTTAATTGGTGTCCAGGAACTTTCTTATCTTCACTATACAATATACAGCGCCGTGTTTGCTAAGGTGTGAGGAGGCCACAGCACTCAACAGAGCGTCGGTTGTCTGATCTCCACCAATCAGATTACCTATCCTGGGGTTGGCCATCAATATTGAACTCCTGGAAAACCATTTTAATACACCCAATATAATAAGCTTAGAGCATCTATTTGCAATTGTGAATTAAAGCAGTTGTCCGAGTCATTTAAGGCTGGTATTAGATCAGCAGATAAGGCTGACGATTGTCGGGAATGAAGTGTTCCTTCCCGACAATCACAGTATGGGGAGCAGCGATCACTAATGCCATTGCTCGTCCCCATACAAAATCATTATTTGCCAGTAGCAGACTGTGATTACACAGCACGAACTGCCGCCAGCAATGATTTTCAGCCGGCTTAAAAAATGCGATTGCCCAATGAATGAGCATTTGCTCATTCATCGGGCAATCAGTGGCCCTATTACACAGGCAGATCATCGCTAACAAGCGCTCCTATGAATGCTTGTTAGTAATGATCTCTCTACCTGCCGGTCTAATACAGACTTGAAAGTTGTTAATAAAAGCAGGAACTGTAAGAAAGTAACAAAAAAACGATACTCCATTGTACCAAATACCACTAAGGCCAATGATTAGCTGCAGTGACCCCATTTGTATATGGACAATACAAAGACAGAGTCGTACATAAATGGGTCAGGACCAGGAGGACAACGCAGTACAAAACGAAAGACAGAGAGTGTTCAAAAGATGAGCCAAAGTCAGAACCAGACGGGATGCACAGTACAAATCACAAGAGACAGAGCGTGGTCAAAAGACAAGCTGAAGTAAAAAACACAAGCAATCCAAATCAGCACAAGAACAAGAACCAGGAACCTAGGTGGTGAGCCCAAACAAGTCTATCACTGGCACTGGTTATGGACAGGAAGGGGTTTGAATAGAGCACTGAGTCCCTGGATCAGCACCTGAAAGGTGCTCCATTAGTATGAAACACTAGCACACTGAGCAATCAACAAACTGCTAATCTCCGACCGCACACTCCTGCTGTGGGGAGAAACAGAGTATTGCATCCTGTTGCTCAGGATGCTGTCGCATCACCAGGGGGCGTGGCTCAGCAGCGCGTCTCTCCCAGTGTGGCCGCACTGAGGCTTAGGATCATGACCGGTAAGTTTATGACATCAGATTTGGTTTTCCTAATGAAACCTATATTTCCCATCATGCCTGGCTTTGCACATATAGTGTTCAGCCATGACAGATCAGTGGCACAGAGCTACTGTCCCCTAACACTGCATTGTCTCTATGCGTGATGCTACATCCCATAGAACTATACTGGAGAGTCAGCACACACAGATGACATAGACAGGCAGCATGAGTCAGGAGGTTTATACAACTGCAGCTAATCACTGTATATTCTTACCTACTATATATCGGCACTCCTGGTCCCTTAGATAGGGGAGACATTACATTGTCACAAGAATACAGAGATATGTAGAGGAAGGTGAGGGACCTGAGAGCTATCAGGAGTGATATGATTGGTGATAGAATGAAGGATTAGGGATTATTCTGGAATAAAGTGATATTATACCTACTATACATAAAAGATGGAAGCTCTTTGCGCACATTTTTGATCAAGCGTGTGTCGAGCCCATCTACCAGAGTCAAGGTGGCTTCTGCAGATGGGTACCTAACAGAATTGCCTCTCCTGGGCCTAACCTACAATGTTCAGGACGGTGTAGAAACCAGCTATATTTATATTCTGCTCAGAAGCCCTGGACAGATGGGCGGGGAGTGCTCAATCTAAAGGAGGGGGCTACTCTCCAAAGACACTGCAAGAAAATTTAGACTAGCACATTCATAGTCACAGGTGCACATCCATAAAGATAGCATGTACAGTAGGTATAATACCACTTTAATCCAGAATAATCCCTAATCCCTTGTTCTATTGTTTGCATGTGTAATGTTGTGCTGCCATATGTTTTTTGTTTGCTGCCTGCATGCTAACGTTATGGATGTGCACTTGTGAATATAGATGCTGTAGTCTAAATTTTCTTGTACTATGTTTGGAGGTTAGCCCCCTTCTTAAGATTGAGCACTCCCCGCTTATCTGTCCAGGGTCCTGAACAGAGTATAAATGTAGCTGGTTCCTACACCGCCCTGAACATTGTAGGCTTAGGTTAGGCCCAGGAGAAGCAGTTCTGTTAGTGTTAGGTACCCATCTGCAGAAGGCACCTTGATGCCGGTAGATGGGCCCGACATATGTTTCATCAAAAATGTGTGCAAAAAGCTTCCATTTTTTATGTGTAGTAGGTATAATACCACTTTAATACACAATAATCCCTAATCCCTAGTTCTATTGTTTGCATGTGTAATGGTGTGCTGCTATACGTTATTTGTTTGCTGTCTGCATGCTAGCTTTATGGATGTGTACCTGTCACTATGGATGTGCTAGTCTAAATTTTCTTGCAGTGATTGGTGATGATGTCATCCTGTAGTTCAGCCACTTGGGAGAGACCGTGGCTCTGTTTACACAGTAGAATAAGCTCTGGGCGGCGGGTCAGCCTTGAGATCTCATGACCAGGTTCCCATAATGAAAAAAGTCAAAATGCATGGATGTATGAGAGTTAGGCCCCTTTCACACGGGCAAGTTTTCCGTACGGGTGCAATGCATGACGTGAACGCATTGCACCCACACTGAATCCTGACCTATTCACTTCAATGGGGCTGTGCAGATGAGCGGTGATTAGCACGCATCACTTGTGCGTTGCGTGAAAATCGCAGCATGTTCTATATTCTGCGTTTTTCACGCAACGCAGGGCCCATAATAATAATAACATGTAGATGTTATTATTTTCCCTCACCTCTATCTTCATTCAGCAGGACCTGTTCTGACGTCACCGCGCTCACCACGTGGTGAGGGAAAATAATAACATCTACATGTTATAAGGGAAAATAATAACATCTACACAACACTGAACCCAAACCCGAACTTCATTGAAGAAGTTCGGGTCTGGGTACCACATTCAGTTTTTTCTTACACGCGTGCAAAATGCATTGCACTCGTGCGGAAAAAATTGAACAACGCAACGCAATACTGACTGAAATTGTGTGTTTTCCACAATACACCCGAGACGCATATCTGGAACGCCCGTGTGAAAGAGGCCTTAGGGTGTAACAAATTACACTGCTAGAATACTACTGGCGAGCTAGCAACATCTATGTAAAATTTAAAAAAAAACAACTAAGGGTGAGTTCACACTAGCGTTATGGTTTCCGTTATTGCTTTCCTTTATAGCATGGTTATAACGGAAAATAAAGGAATGCCCAGACAGAATGCAAAATGGAAGCCTTTAAAAGGCATTCTATTTGCTTTCTGTCATAATAGAAGTCTAGGGAAAAGCAAAACGGATCCGCCTGGGTCCCGTTATGCAAAACGGAAAACAAAGTCCTGTCCACAGGACTTTGTTTTCCATCTTGCATAACGGGAACCAGACGGATCCGTTATGCTTTCCCATAGACTTGTATTATGACAGAAAACAAATGGAATGCCTTTTAAAGGCTTCCGTTTTGCATTCCGTCATAATAGAAGCCTATGGGCAAAAGAACGGATCCGTCCTTCCGTCTTATGGATTCCGTTATGTTCCGTTATAACGGAAGGCCATAACGGAATCCCTAACGCTAGTGTAAACCCACCCTAAGATTGCTTTTCTCTACATTCAGAATATCTTCCTGCAATATACTCCAGGTCTGTTGGTATAACTGAGTAATCTTGATATTAAATAGGAAACCTCAAAAAATGCATGTTTTTTGACTCCTCATGGTTTTTGCAGCCTTCAACAATTTGGTACCACACGACAGTACATAACTGAGCTTTTACCTTTGAACTACATTAAAAGTGTGCTACAGAACACCTCTTCAGTCCCACTTTTATAGGAGACATTTTTAACTTGTACAGACTTTGCTTAAATTATTTGCTCTTTTTTTGTGTTAAACAATCATTTGTATTACTATCTGGCAATGTGTTTTTTTTTCTTCTTTTAGTTTAGCAAATAGATGAAAGGGAAAAAGAAAGAGAAATTGCTTGCTTTAAATGAGACTGGGGACATTATGGACCGTTTATGTTTCTCCTCAAGAGCTACGTATACACCGAAATCTATATAATTATACAGCAAATAAACATTCCTTTTTAGAGGATGTTATGCCTTTTTCATGCTTTGAGGCAAAAAAGGCTATACACTCATTATTAGGTGCTGCACTTAACATAGCCTTAACATCAGACAACCATACAGAAAAAAAGCATGATGTAAAGTAAATTATATTTGTTACTGGTATCACTAAGGGTACACAGCATCTGCTATTAGCAACACGACTTAAATTGCCGAAAAACACGCGGTATTACGAGTCTTTAATAGAAAACACTAAGCATGATAAAAAAAAAAAAATCGACATCATAAAGTCTCCTCCACATTATTAGGATAAATTGTACATTTCTTTCACAGTCCACAGTCTATTATTTTAGAGTGCAGACCATTTTGTTTCATTTTTAATTAGAAAACATAATCAACGTAAAAGCTTCAGTAGACCAATCATCATAATTTTCCAGCTTTCAGGGATTAACATACCTTTTAATGGAACTGATTTAGGAAACAAAATACCATAATTATCCGTAGAGACGTTTCAAAATGCAAAGTCTCTTCTTCAGGATTATCAAGCTAGGCTCTACATAAAACAGAGAAAGTTTATGCAATCTAAATTAGAATAGTTTTCATATTCTCCTGTGTGGACATGACTTTTTTCACATCTGTTTAGAAAAAAAAAAACTTGTTCAATTCATCAGCTAACCAGTGAAGACCGCTGTCCATTATGTTCAGGCATTTGGTCTTTTTTTTAGCACAATTATCATGATGAGACCTGTTTTCTGGTGTATTTACTATGTGCAACTTCTGTAAAAGTCACTAAAAAGTCACCTGTCCCGGCGTATTTTCACTGACAGTGGCTAAACCGCATTAAACTTAAGTCAAATTTATTAGTATTGTGTACTACTTCATAAATTAAAGACAGGCTGAAAGGGGTTGTGGCACAAAACGTATTCTACATTTTTCAAACCAGCACCTGGATCTGAATACTTTTGTTATGTCATGTAATTAAAAATTTTGTTTAGCAAGTGAGAAATTCAAGAAAATGTATCTTTATAGCGCCACCTGCTGTTTGTTCTTTTCTTTATTTATTTTTTGTCCGTCTCACTGAGCTAGTTGATCGTGCTCAACTTAAAGGGTTTCTGTCACCAGGATTACACATTATAAGCTGTCTGACATTAGCTATGTGCTACTGTCAGATCAGCTTGATAATGTGCTTTATATTTATTTCTGATGTATATTTAAGCTAAAAAACGTCTTTTTATAATATGTAAATTAGCCCCTAGGAGCAGGGGGGGCGTTGCCCCTGCTCCTAGAGGCTCCGTGCGCCAACCTGCTGCCACGCCCCTTCTTTCTTTGATTGATAGTGCTGGGCAGCGATCCTCTCCTGCCTCCGGCACTGTCTCCCTGCTAAATCCTGCGCCTGCGCCGCCGCTCTCTATTCGGCACAGGCGCGGTGAGCTGACGACGTTGGTGCACAGCAAATGTGAAGCTATGTCATCTGAGCAGTGAAAATGTGGGTGCTGCGTGCTCCTGCCCCCATAACACCTTCCCGGCTGAGATTGGGTAACCTGTTATATTCCAGTGATAGTCTGCTTGAGGCTGAAATGCCTATTACTGGTATATTCCAATACAGGCCTGCAGGTACAATCCAATACAATACAGGCACTGCACTGGGACTTACTGAATGCTGTGTTCTGTGATGGATAAATAACTATCACAAAATACAATTTGCAATCTAATGATTGCTTGTTATAGTCACCTAGGGTGACTTAAAGAAAGTTTAAAAAATAAAATTATTATATATACATGTTCAAATCACCCCCCTTTCCCAAAAATAAAAATAAGTAACATCGTAGGCATCGTCAGAAGAAGAAGAAAATTCTAAATGGCCAATTCGCCATTTTTCCGTCAATTCCCTTCCTCAAAAAATTGAATAAAGAGTGATAAAAAAGCCTTACACAATCCTAAATAGTATTCGGCCGCACCTTCCCACAAACACACTTTGACTGATAGGGCCTGGTAGTGTAGACATAATCATTCCTGACGCTGAAATCTTGCAGCTGTGTAGTATAGGGCTGGAAATCGTCGGGCAGTTGGAACCTGAACTGTGCATCTGTGCAGTTATCTCCAGTCCTGTACTGCTCAACCACAAAATCTCAGGGCCGGACATGATTACATCTAAATTGCCTGGCCCTGTTAGTGAAAACACGAGGGGGATGCGACTGGCACATAATTAGAGCTTCAGGTGGAGGTACAATGGCAATGCTCTTGTTGCACCTAGGAGCTCATTTGCATATATTACAAAGGTTTAGTTCTCCAAATTGGGGGCACTTAAAGCGAACCTGTCACCTGGAATTCACATTATAAACCAATAAAAGTACCTTATAGCTGATGACCAGTGTGTTGTCCTCATGTTTTTTTCCGCTTTTCTGCACCTATAATTCATGAAAAAAACGTCTTTTAAACTACAGACAAAGTCATGATAGAAGTCAAGGAGGCAGACACTCCTTGACTCCAGGATGTGCCTCCCCCGCCCTAACCCCGCCTCTCAGCAGTTTAATTGACACTCGGCTCCCTGGCCTGGACCGCGCTTGTACAGGCGGCGCATGCGCCGTCGCCCTCCTTTGCAGCGCGATCCTTTCGCTTATTCGCGCATGCGCCGTCCCCCGACGCCGGCCAGTCTTCTGTCGCTCACGCGCGCGCGCCCGGATCCTCAGGCTCCATGCGTCCATAAGCGAAAGGATCGCGCTTGACTCCGCGCTGCAAAGGAGGGTGACGGCACATGCGCCGCCTGTACAAGCACGGTCCCGGCCAGGGAGCCGAGTGTCAATTAAACTGCTGAGAGGCGGGGTTAGGGCGGGGGAGGCACATCCTGGAGTCAAGGAGTGTCTGCCTCCTTGACTTCTATCATGACTTTGTCTGTAGAAAAAGAGCAGTTTAAAAGACGTTTTTTTCATGAATTATAGGTGCAGAAAAGCGGAAAAAAACATGAGGACAACACACTGGTCATCAGCTATAAGGTACTTTTATTGGTTTATAATGTGAATTCCAGGTGACAGGTTCGCTTTAACAACAAGTACCAAGTACATTTCTTTCATCATACAGTTTTATTATGCCAAATTCATAATAACTTATCTCATTCTGTTACCCCCAACAGGCAAATTCACCTTTGAAACTCCTTCTCCACAGCATCTACTCATGGACCACTAGCTGGTGCGCAAGGAGGAGTAAAGAACAGCTAACCAGAAAAGAGGTTGGGTACAAGGCTGTCTGATTCACAGCTACCGAGGTTAGCTCAGTCAGTTATCCCTTTAGTCAAATCTCACCTTAAGGCCTCATGCACACGACAGTATTTTTTTGCGGTCCGCAAAACTGGTTTCCGTTGTTCCGTGATCCGTGTCCGTTTTTACTTCAGTTGTGTTTCCGTGTGTCTTCCGTTTTTTTTTTAGCGGACATGACCCAAAAGATATTACCAAAAGACAGGCTGACAATTTCCTAAATGCCTGCCAAGGGATCCGCAAAAAATGCGGACGCGGAACGCAGATGACACACGGATGGCCATCCGCATTTTTTCACGGTTCCATTGATTTGAATTGGTCCGCGAACTGTTTTTTGCGGAAAAAAATAGGACAGGTTATATTTTTTTTACGAACTGGAATCACGGACCATGGACGCGGAGGACAAACGGTGCATTTGCCAAGTTTTCCACGGACCCATTGAAAACCAATGGGTCTGCAGAAAATCACAAAAAACGGCGCAACGGACACGTAATCAAACAACGGTCGTGTGCATGAGGCCTAATTGAGAAGTCAGGTGACTGACAAGCTTAAATCTTTACATTTTTACATAGAAAAATGGGCCTTACTGACTCATGAGACCCGATCATTGATTACTTGCTAAGCATTCTCATGAGACTTTAAAATGAGATGAGATCAATACTGCATTACGTATTATCCTGTTTGTACTGAAAAGAGTGAACTATAGTGGATGCTGCACAAGACAGCGTTGGTTCCTCAAAGCTTGTCCATTGTTACACTCAGTTCACACTTGCGCGTTTTACAGCGCGTTCGAACGCGCTGTAAAACGTTCAACAGGAGAAAACTCATGTTTCCCTATGGGCATGGTTCTCACCTGAGCGCTTTACAGCGCGTTTGAACGCGCTGTAAAACGCCCTACGCTCAAAGAAGTTCTTGAGCTTCTTTGGGGCGTTTTGTCGCGCGTTTGCACCCATAGACTTCAATGGGAACGCACGTAAAAAACGCATTTAACACCTGTTAAAGTGTAGATATGCCTTTTTCAATTGGTCTCCAGAGTCACGAACGCGCGTATGATGCATGTTTCCTATTTGCAAAAACGCGCTGTAAAACGCGCGTCTCAGAAACGTTCAGGTGTGAACCCAGGGTCAATGTGTTCAAAGAGGCAACACCTTCAGGCTGGGTTCAGACTTGAGCGTTTTACAGCGCATTCCTACGCGCTGTAAAACGCTCAACAGGCGAAAACCCATGTTTCCCTATAGGCATGGTTCTCACCTGAGCGCTTTACAGCGCGTACGAACGCGCTGTAAAACGCCCTACGCCCAAAGAAGTGCAGGAGCTTCTTTGGGGCGTTTTGTCGCGTGTATTGTGTTTGACGCCAGAGTGGTCAATCACATGAACGCGCGTACAACGCACGTTTCCTATTTCCAAAAACGCGCTGTAATACGCGCGACAAAAACGCGCGTATCAACTACGCTCAAGTCTGAACCCAGCCTCAGAGCATTAGCTGTAGATACCAACACTGGCGTACATAGAGAAGTGAGGGCCCCATAGCAGGGATCAAACCAGGCCCCCAACACAGGACAGAAGGGTTTCTGCATAGACACTTTTCAATGGCCCTTGGGCTATTTTTCCATTGCTTCATTTGCTAAAAGTTATTTTAGAGGTTAGAGTCCTGACCAAGTATTCACCTCCAGTAGAAGAGGAGATAATCCCAACTAAGACTGGGCCCCCTCTTGCCATGGGCCCCATAGCAGTCACATGGTCTGCCGATATGGTAGTTACGTTCCTGGATAGCAAACATGCTGACATAGGTATTACTTTGTGAACCATCATAGAAGTGTACCAGCAGATAGTATTCAAAAAACTAAGATATTCTATGGATACATACTGCTAGAATTACAGTATGTTCAATAGTGATATTCTCACTTTTTGTCACATTTTAGGTTGCGACCTTTTGCTAAAATCAAAGAAATTCACTTTTCCCTATGAATCTGCACTGAATTTTTTTTCTACACCTTGATTGGAGTTCATCTGTGGTAAATTCAGTTGATTGGACATGATTTGAAAAGACACAGCCCTGTCTATAAAAGGTCTCACTATCAATGCATATCACAGCAACTGCCAAGCCATGAGGAGGAAAGAACTGTCTATAGAGCTCAGAGACAGGATTGCACTGAAAGTTACCAAGAGCACAGTGACCTCCATAATTCTTAAATTGAAGCAGTTTGGAACAACCAGGACTCTTCCTAGAACTGGCCATCCCACAAAACTAAGTCATTGAGAGAGAAGGGCCTTGGTAAGAGAGGTGACTAAGAACCAAATGATCACTCTGACTGAGCTGCAAAGATCCTGTGTGCAGACAGAAGAAACTTCCAGATGGTTAACCATCACTACAGCACTCCACCAATCTGGGCTTTATGGTAGAGTGTCCAGAAAGAAGACTCTCCTCGGTAAGGCCCTATTCACACGTCCACAATGTCGTCCGCATGTATTCCTCAATTCTGCGGAATACATGCGGACCCATTGACTGTGAATGGGGCACGGAACGATGCGGAGAGCACACACTGTGCTCTCCACATCAGTTTTTACGGCCGCAGCTCCGCAAAAAATTAGAGCATGTCCTATTCTTGCCCGCAATTGCGGACAAGTATAGACATTTCTATGGGGCTGCCGGCCGGGTGTGTTTATGGATCCGCAATTTGCGGATCCATAAACACAACGGACGTGTGAATAAGGCCTAAGACACATAAAAGCTCATCTGGAGTTTGTAGGGAAAAAAAAGCTAGTAAATGACTCTCAGACTAAGACACAAGATTGGAGCCTCAAGCAGACTATCACTGGAATATAACAGTTTACCCAATCTCAGCCGGGAAGGTTTTATGGGGACAGGAGCACGCAGCACCCACATTTTCACTGCTCAGATGACATAGCCTTACATAGCCTCACAATTTTATTCACATGAATAATTTTTTTAATGTAATTTGCAGAGGAAAACTTGCATATAAGGCCTCATGCACATGACCATATGGTTTTTTCAGTATTTTGCGGTCCGTAAAAAGGGATTTGCAAAAAATACGGATGATGTCCATGTGCATTCTGTTCTTTACGGAACAGCTGGCCCCTGATAGAACAGTACTATCCTTGTCTGTTATGCGGACAATAATAGGACATGTTCTCTCTTTGAACGGAAATACGGAAACGGAAGGCAAAAAACGGAACGGAAATGGAAAAAAAACATTTGTGTGCATGAGCCTTAACAATTATACAACTGCCTTGGTCCCCATTGACTTCTACTGGAATGCTCACCGCATCCTGATGTGTAGCACAATAGTGTGCTTTAACACCTAGGGGAGAATGTTTCATAATGGGACTTTTTTAAGTGAATTTTGTTTTGAGTTTGCATTGGCGAAAGGTGAGCCAAATTTACCAAATGTTACAAATTGTTTGATAACTTTGCCACAACAAAGCCTAACACTTTTGTCTAGAAATGTTACTCCAGTTTAACGATGCTACCCTCTTCCCCACTGGAGTTATTTTGCAATGAGGCCTCATGCACACGAACGTATTTTCTTTCCGTGTCCGTTCCGTTTTTTTTGCGGACCATATGCGGAACCATTCATTTCAATGGGTCCGCAAAAAAAACGGATGGTATTCCGTGTGCATTCCGTTTCCGTGTCTGTTTTTCCGTTCCGCAAAAAAATAGATCATGTCCTATTTTTTCTAGTTTGCGGACAAGGATAGGCATTATTACAACGGATCCGCAAAAAAAACGGATGCCATACGGAACGTCATCAATTTGCGGACCGCAAAACACATACGGTCGTGTGCATGAGGCCTAAATCTGGCATGAAACGACTTAACATGACTAACCATGTCGACTTTCCCAAACATTTTGACAAGGCTGGCATAAAATCACAGAAAGTTGCAAATTGTGTTGCACACAGCACAACATTTTTATTCCAGAAAATTGATACATTCCACCCAGAATATTTTTAAAAAATAAAAATAAAAATTTCTTTATTTCTCCTGGAATTCTCTCATGTTTTTCTTTTTTCAAAACAGTCTGTGGCCAGATGTTAGCTATATGGTTTTTCTTATGTTTTTTTCCTCATTTTTGGTACATCTTTTTGGAGCCATGGTATTTTTTCTGGGTTTTTTCCATAATCCTCTCTATAGGGAAAAATCTTATGTAAAAAGTGCATGACAAAAATATTCATAAAAAAACGTACCCCAGAAACACTTATAAGGCCTCATGCACACGACCGTAGGTGTTTTGTGGTCCACAATCTGCGGATCCGCAAAACACGGAAGCTGTTCCGCGTTCCGTTCCGCAATTTGCAGAACGGAACGCGGCCTATTGTAGAAATGCCTATTCTTGTCCGAAAAATGGACAAGAATAGGGCATGTTATATATTTTTTGCGGGGCCACGGAATGGAGCAAAGGACGCAGACAGCACACGGAGTGCTGTCCGCATCTTTTGCGGCCCCATTGAAGTGAATGGGTCTCGCCCGAGCCGCAAAATATGCGGCTCGGACGCGGACCCAAAATACGTTCGTGTGCATGAGGCCTAAAACTGATTTTTTTTAAAGCCCCCTAAAAAGGCCACCACAAAAGTGTGGGTGAAGGAAGGCGTTCTGCTCTTGGACAGCGCACAGACGTGACTATCGCACATCTGAATAAGCCCAAATGTTCTCATCTGCCCAGATCTAATCATCAGGTCTTAAGTCTAGCAATTTATGTTTCTAAATTTCACATAATTTCATACAAATTAGCTGTGCCGAAGGAGCTGTCTTCATGAGAGCCTCATCTTCCTCTAGATTTTGGAGACATATGCAGGCTTGTCCCCCGTGGCTATGTCTTTATTCTTGCACTGATGTCCCTAGTGAGCTCTCACTTCTGTCTTACACAGACATTCTGAACATTGCTAGATCCCTGGCTGTCTCGCTGACCTCTCTGCTCTGTGATGTCTTCCAGGAATCAGCAAAGCGGAGAGCACCATGGCAGGAGATCTCAAAGCCAGTCAATGAATTCCCATAACTCCGAAACTGACTGATTTGAATTTTGTTAAATATCTGAGCATTTTATGTGAACTCTACCAACAACCGCACACGGGCTACAGACATTACCGAGTCTCACAGTCTAAACAATCCTACATAACACACAGTGTATAATCTCACCACGAGATCCTCCATCTGTCAGATACAGTGTCTGATGAGCAGTTAGACTTGCACTAATTCACCACATTGAACTGCAAGCCCCAGTGCGCGCGACACACATCACAGGAACATGGGGTTATGAGGACTTCTGCCATGCTGTTTTTGTGATTGATCTGCGTTCATATGACGGCCATGAGAACAGGGAACTGACACCTAAGACAAAGAATTCATCTAGCTCTACTTTATTTCACCACCATTGTCACAAACCGACGAAAACCAACTTCCTTAGAAGACGAATGGAAAGGAATTGCATAAAACAAATTGCTAGAATCAGCCATAGCATCAAATGATACATAAAAAAGTGAGAGATGAATTTACATGGTGGTGACTGCAAATGTTTGCTCTAATGATCCCTTTTTGTTACCATGGAGATCTGCAGAGCATCGCAGCACGGGAGGGAGAACGGATCCTCTTTAGATGAGAGCTGAAGGAGCAATTCGCAGGCAGCAGAAAATGCGTGCTTATATAAAACTGTTTAACATGTCCAGTGTCTTCGGCGTTTCAATTGTTCTCCAGAATACCAGTCTGTACTATCACACCCCTGATTGAAATCAGTTCAAGAGCATAACGATACACGGATCTCAAGGTTCTTAATGATTCACTCCAAGACAATAAATCATTGTTTATTCCTACGTAAACACAGCTCAATCTCCTTGCAATCAGCTCCAAGCTATGGCTTTCTTCAACCCATTCACAGCTGAAGACCTGCCGCATATCTTTTTCCTTTCATTTGGAAATAACACAATAAAGCCTTATCATCTTGCCTCCATTATTAATGTGTATGTAACTGTAGCTGTGATTTAAGGTCTCTTAACCCGGGCTACGCCTTTGAAATGGAGGAAGATGACAGTAAGAATTAGGCTGTAATAACCTGTCACATAATGTGATTATAGCTAGCAGAGCGACACATCATGCTGGGATGGATTACAAGCACGATGACACTTCCCTACAGGCCACCTGCTGCATTATTATTAATAAACAACTCATCCTAAAAATAATCCATACTAAAAGCAAAAAAATAGATTGCAGGTTCAGAGCCCCGGCTGGGGAGCACACAGCGCCTTAATGCGCTTAATGATCAATGGGATATATTATTATTGTAATGCTTTGGTAGACAAATAAAATGGGTTTTATTTGCATATAGTTTTATAAAGGACTTATTAGCATTCAGGAACTTTAAATAGGAACTCATTCACCCATGAAATAAACACATGAGAACATACAAGTCTCCTGAACAATTCTAAGAGCTATCTCATTTGATTTTATACATGAATAAGGCAAATTATCTTTGCAGGAGCGCCACAAATCTGGTACAATAAGTAGGAATTTCCCTACTGTTTAGTCTTCTCCTGTCTATTAGTTTGTTTGCTACAACAGCCTCACAGCCGATCCTTCAGTGTGGGTCAGCTGATCTCTCTAAGATACTCCAGACTCATTTGGAGAGGAGTCTCGATTGGTTAGCCTCTCTTTAAATATGTCTGGCTTCTACAGTGGGTTGCTGGTTATCAGATTAGGGATTTCAATAAGGATATCTTCAGGAACAGTGATGGTCAGTGGTGTTTAGTATTAGGACCAGTGTTCAGGGAGAGTAGGTTAAGATCAGCTGTCTTTTTGTCCAGCTTTGTTTATCACCATCCAATTGCTACATTAATTGACTGTTATCGCCATCATCCATTTGGGTCATCATCTGTTACCCTTACCATACAGTTCCTGTCAGCTCTTTGTCAGTTCCAATTTTCTTGTATCCCTGTTATTTGGTAGTGTTGACAGTGTTGAACTGTGGTCAGGGGCGTAGCTAAAGGCTCATGGGCCCTAGTGCAAGAGTTCAGCTTGGGCCCCCCTTCCCTGAGTGCTTTTTGTCAAGGGACAGGGAAGCACATAGCCTTCGTGCTGCCTGAGGCAAAAATTTAAATGCCCCCCCCATGCCAAATTCTTGATCCAACCCCTTCCCTCCAGCCAGAGGTGTAACTTGACAAGCATGCACTTTCTGTAATACTAGTGTCTTCTGATGTGGCACAAGGGACTTTGGGCCCCCTTAGGCTCCTGGGCCCGGTAGTGACTGCTACCTCTACACCCCCTATAGCTACACCCCTGACTGTGGTTACTTAGACTCAACAGAGGAAATTATTCTCCGGGCTCAACCCTTATATCATTAAGAAAGACTAAAAGATTTTGAATCAAAGAAATAGACCCTATTGGCAAGTGATTAACTCCAAAGGCAGCTCTAAATCTCTTGGATCTTTGGGGCCCAGTATAGCTTCAGGGACTGGGCCCACCAGAGGATCCTCTGGCACTCTGATAGGCCAGTCTGACCTTGAGTGTTTATATACATACTTTGTATTATTGCCTTTGCCTATTGTACAGCCAGGATTGTTACAAAACCTTAATGAAATGGTCTCACCAGTAGCTATCCATGTCCACCTGTCACAAGAATATTAGGAAAGAAGTCAGAGAGTCTTTCTTTAGTACAGGCAGGAATTTGGTAGAAGATTACATATAACAGTTGGGGTACCTTTACACGGAGAGTAGAAAATTTACCACATGCTCAATGTAAGGCCTCATGCACAAAACAATATGTATTTTTCGGTCCGAAAACCGCTGACTTGAAAAATACAGATTCTGTCCATGGGCAATCTGCATCTTTTTTGCAGACCCATTTACTTCAATTGGCCCACAGTCCGCATTTTGTTGACCAGAATAAGACATGTTCTATCTCTTTAAGTCAATGGGTAAACACGTATTTTTGCGGATCTACGATTTGCGGACGACAAAATACATACTGTCATGTGCACGAAACCTTAGTGGGTGAAAATATTGTAAAAATGTTCTCAAATTAAAAATGGTGTCCGGCCTCATCATTACCCAGTCAGGATTTGATTTTTCAACTGAAAAACCATTTTAAAACTTGGATCCAAAGTCGGCTTCAGTACCGAGGTAACGACCAGTACTGAAGCCGACGTCAGTAATGTCTGTTTGACTCTCATGGTTATATACAGAATGTATATGAAGACAAGGACAATACATGAGAGATCAGATGGAAATTGCATTACGGCTATACTTACCATATATTAAAATTACAAGCTCTTTGTGCATATTTTTTATCAAAGTTATGTTGGACCGTGCACTCCTGCCCATCTGTCCAATTATATAAATATTAGTATAGCTGAATCCTACAGTGCCCTGAATTTTGTAAACCAAGGCCTAGGAGAGACAAGTTTGATAGTGTAGGTTCCCATATGAAGAAGCCATCTTGGCATTGGTAGATGGGCCCGACAGAATTTTTTGCAAAAATGTGTGCAAAGAGATTATAATTTTCATGCATAGTAAGTATAGCAGTAATGCAGTTCAGAGTAACTAACGTTTCCAGTGTTTGCATGAGTCAGTGTGCTGCTACATATACTGTTTGTTTGCTTTTGCATGTCAGCCATGGTAGCATGCCTTATTTCATATATACCTGTACCCCATATTGTTTGGAAGTTCTGGTCTAACTTTGTTGTTTTCTGAAATGTTCTCCTATACTGGAGGGTTATGATAAGAGTCCTGTTACTCCACTTTACTGAAGAGCTGAGAAAAGTGACATCTATTCTGAGTATGTCCATTTCTCAAAACACCAATTTTAAACCCCACTGCCCTTCACCTGAAAGGACCAATTTCACAATAGAGAAATTGTAGCATCTGTTATGTTCATACAACACACACCCACTCTCTGACATTTACCTAACATGCATGTACTCTTTTATTGGTGCCTTCTCTTTCATAAAACATAACCACTTTTATTAAGGATGTTCCCCCACATACACAACTGTTGTGATGTAACCTGCCAAAATATTATTTAATTTCAAAACAAAACACTTGTATTTGCATTTTCAGCTTTCAAGCACTTTTCATAACCATGCCTGGTGACAGTTTCCTTAATGCTACGGATGTTGACAATTTTTGACTATTAGGGTGCCTTAGACAGCCCATTGATGTTCCAAATTTCATAGTTATACGTGTCTATAAAAATGTGTCTGTAAAAAGGAGATTCACTACTTGTTAAGCATGTTTTATCACTTAAAAAATGTGAGATTTTTTTTCTTTTTTTAAATATTATTTCGTGCAAGAGAATCAATGTGATGTGTAAG
Organism: Bufotes viridis; assembly: GCA_033119425.1. Lineage (NCBI taxonomy): Eukaryota > Metazoa > Chordata > Amphibia > Anura > Bufonidae > Bufotes > Bufotes viridis. The sequence goes on from CM065589.1 coordinate 463,794,739, forward strand.
TTTAATATGTAAATGAGCCAGTCTAATGAAATTATACATCAAATGATGTCTCACTTACAGTATGCTGTTAACTAATAATCTACCTGAAAAAATTAACACCTCACAAACCTATCCAAAACTGTGGAAATCACCCTATTTTTCACTCCATGTCATATGAAGAATTCCTTCTGATCACATAGGAAGGGCTCTTTAAATTAATTTAATGCTGTATTAATGACCCACCCTTAATAAATAGCTTCCCAAGCTATGTACCCATCATTGGGTGCAGCGTACTCTAGAAGACCGAGCACACTGCACATATAGGGAAAGGATTTTGTGACACAGAAATATTCCCTTTTAAATTCATTCGGTTGTACATTACAATACAGCACAAGGATAAAACCATTTATCTTAGCTAATATTCTCAATACATACTGTATTATTGTATAATATAAATCTAAAAATAATATATAATAGTTATACTTCATAACCAACCACAGATTCATAAACATTATCTGGCACGTCTACTAAAAGTGGGCTTTGCCTTATTTGGCCTAAAAGCCAAAGTGTATGGCATGGATATACTTAACAACATGTAACGCCATGTTACTTATAGATCCAACACCCAATATACTTAACATGTAACGTCATGTTACTTATAGATCCAACACCCTGTGCTGATTAATTTCTAAATATAGTTTCATATCTGTCAAGACTTCATTTTCCTGATACAGAGCTCAAAATCCCCTACACAGATATACATTAAAATAATAACATACTAGTTACCTGCAACTGCCACTAGAGGGAGCTGAGGAGCTAACTGCATACGTTTTGTTATATTTGAGTTTATACTTATTGTTCTTGTTATATTATTTATACTTTGTGAGCTCAAAGACTCAGAAGGGGTATTCCATCAAATCCTTCATTAACTGTAAGACCACGGGCGTTATCTACCTGTTGACCTGCTAACGTGGCATACAATATGTGGGGAAGACCAAACGTGAGTTGAGACGATGGATTGGTGAGCATCTGTCTGACATCAGAAATGGAAAAGACACCCCAATAGCACGACATGTTGGTGACCAGCACGATGGTAACACGAAAGCGGTCAGGTTCCAGGAGCATAGAGAGTGTCAAGAGATCTAAGGCTACTTTCACATCTGTGCTTTCCCTTTCCACTATTGAGATCCATCATAGGATCTTAATAGAGGGGGAAAACGCTTCCGTTTTGTCCCTATTCATTGTCAAAGGGCACAAAACTGAACTGATGGGAACAGAGTGCACCAGAATGCATTCCATTCCTTTTCATTGCATTCCCATGACGCGCACAAAAGCGCAGCAAGCGTTTTTGAGTGCATCCTGAGAGGCGGAGCAAGACGGGTCCATCATGACTCACAATATAAGTCAATGGTGCCGGATCCGTTTTCTCGGACACAAAAGAAAACTGATCTGTCCCCCATTCACTTACAATGGTTTTAGAGACGGATCCGTCATGGTTATTTTAGAGATAATACAACCAGATCCGTTCATAACGGATGCAGACGGTTGTATTATCATGACGGAAGCGTTTTTGCTGATCCATGATGGATCCAGCAAAAATGCAGATGTGAAAGTAGCCTAAAGTGGTCATATACGTGTATTCACACATTGAGACGATCATAAGTCCATATGTGATAAGTAGAATCATACACACTACTGAATCGTGTAAAAGCACCTTAACCAGACACCCCCGTCATGAGACTTTAGAAATCTTAAAGGGGTTGGTTAAAAACAGCTAAGAATGGCATAAAATAATAGTCATACCAAACTTATTGATCCTCCTTTACTCCGATGATTCCTGGGTCCCCTGCTAGTCTCTACTTCCTGCCCGCTCTTGACACAGACATGTGATCACTGCAGCCAATCACTGGCAGTAGTGGTGACCTGCTACAGTGAGTGATTGGCTGTAGGGATCATATGTCCATTTCGAGAGGGAGCAGGAAGTAGAAACTGGCAGGGGTACCCAGGAGACATTGGAACAGGGGCAGCGGAGGATTTGTAAGCTGAATATGACTTCTTTAGTCATGTGGTGCCATTCTAATTTCTAAGCCATTTTCAAAATCATTTTACTCAACTGAACAACCCCTTTAAAGTCGTTATTAGTCCCATGACTAATGTAAAAAGGGGAGTATCTTTTCTGCTCTCCCTATCACAGCTCAGGAGGCAGTTAAACTATGAAACTGAGCGTGTGCGGCCATCTCAGTGAGTAGGGCAAAGAAATAAGAAAAGAACAAACAGCAGGTGGCGCTATACAGATATATATTTTTTTTATAACTCAGTGGCTATGCTAAAATTTTAATTACATGCAATTAAAAAAGTATTCAGATCCAGGTGCTGGTTTGAAAACTGTCAAATATATTTTGTGGAACAACCCCTTTAATAAATGGTCCTCCAGTGATCAGACTTTTATGGCATACCTAAACCGTAGGATATGAAGGATAGGAGTATTCAGCAGGTAAGGGGTTAAAGCTAAGCCATTTCTTAGGCAGTAGGATATGTTTCTCGGTGTAAGACTTGGAAAACCGAAGCCTCTGCTTTCAGCCTATAAATCACATGTGCAATTAATAATGCTATTCTAAATGATTATGTTCATTAAAAATCATTATTAAAATATTTTGCATTTAAATCAGTATGAACAAAGCAGGGCCTTCCCTGTGATATATGCAACTCCCAGTGAAAGCACAAGCAGAAATGACAGCCATCGCTTACTGGGAATGGCATTAACCACTGCAATACCCACTAAATCCTGATTTTTAAGCTAAAGCTGAGCATGGGGCCCACCAGGAGCTGGAAATCAAAAGCCATTTAAGCAATTGTTATTGTTCAAAATGTACTGTGTACTGTCATATCTGTGACGCCCAATGCTAAATATAGAAGCTCTCTGCGTGATACCTCCGGCGTATTCAGATACTCTGTGCAGATATGCAGATTATGACGCATTGGTATTATTTTTCCTTATTTTGTAAAATATCAACAGATTTTAATGTATACAAAGACTCTACGTGCCAAATACTGTAAAAGCACAATCAAAAGAGCAAAGTACAGCAAAAACGCTTTAGCGATGTTTAATCTTAAAGGGGTTGTCTCACTTTAGTAAGTGGCATTTATCATGTAGAGAAAGTTAATACAAGGCACTTACTAATGTATTGTTATTATCCATGTTGCTTCCTTTGCTGGTTGGATTAATTTTTCCATCACATTATACACTGCTTGTTTCCGTGGTTACGACCACTGTGCAATCCATCAGCAGTGGTCGTGCTTGCACACTATACGAATAAGTGCTGGCCTCTCTGGTGATCAGGATCGTGGGAGCTCACATAGGCTTGTGCTTTTTCCTATAGTGTACAAGCACGGCCACCACTGATGGATTGCAGGGTGGTTGTAACCATGGAAACGAGCAGTGTATAATGTGATGGAAAAATGAATCCAGCCAGCAAAGGAGCAATATGGACAATCACAATACATTAGTAAGTGCCTTGTATTTACTTTCTCTACATGATAAATTCCACTTACTGAAGTGAGAGAACCCCTTTAAGAAATTACACACTACAAAAGCAGTGCACTAAATGCATAGGTTCAAAGAAACTTCAAGATTTCTTCCAGTCACAGGATTCATTGGGTGAAACAGCGTCTCTCATACTCAGATTGCTATTGCTACTCATCCCTGTTTATTTGAATCACATCCAATCTGACCTTGTCACTAGTCACCACTAATAAGCTGATATGCGACTATTGGGCATCATTGCTTGAAATTGACTGGAAAGACATGGGTTGGTCCCTTATGGATTTAAAGAGGACCTGTCACCTCTCCATACATGTCGGTTTTAGTAACTACCTGCATTCCCCATGTAATAACGATTCTGCAGCATCTCTTCTTATGACTCTATGATGTGCCATTCCTTTATTATTTCTACTGGACGTTATAAATGAATTGCCAGCAGTCTGCAGTAATGGTACAGAGGGGTGGTAACCAGTGGGGAGGGGGGGCTGCACAGTCTGACACCAGCAGCACTGATTGGACAGAGTCAGACACACCCACTACTGGTAACACCCACCAGTACCTTTACTGCAGACTGCTGGCAATTTATTTGTAATCTTCCAGCAGGAATAATACAGGAACAGCACAACATAGAGTCATAAGAATAGATGCTCCAGAATTGGTATTACATGGGGAATGCAAGGAATTACTAAAACTGACCCGTCAGGAGAGCTAACAGCTGCTCTTTAAACTAACAATTTTCGCAACTTTTTTCTATTAGAAATGCAGCAGTCCTGAGTGTAGAGCATTGTGATTTTACAGTGCGATATCTGAAATTTCACCTAGCTACACATGTAAACCTTTTTTTTAGGGGTGGTCTTAGAGTTTACAGTAAGAAAGCTGCTGATTATCTGGGGTAGAGAGATGGGGCACTCATAAGTACTGGAACTCCCAAACTTGTGCACAGGGCCTGCTTAATACTGATTTTAGCAAAATGACTGGGTCTGTTCACGTAAGTGACAGAGCGTTTGGATCAGCAGTTTATACCGCCCCTAGAGCAGCATAACACTGGTTACAGATTTCCTAGATTTCCTAGGACGCAATCACATTTTATGCAAAGTTAATGTGATTTACACCTTCCACAGCAGTTCAGAGACCCAGATTTGTCACCCGCCGTTCTCAGTTTATGCTGCTAAACAACAGCCAGAACACATTCAGGCCTCTGCCTGGCACACAAGCGCATTGTAGCTAATATGCTCCTACAGGTGAAACCCGAAAAATTAGAATATCTTGCAAAGTTCATTTATTTCAGTAATGCAACTTAAAAGGTGAAACGAATATATGAGCTAGACTCATTACATGCAAAGCGAGATATTTCAAGCCTTTATTTGTTATAATTTTGATGATTATGGCTTATGAAACCCCAAAGTCACTTTGAGGTACCCTTTGCTCAGGGGGTATGGATTAATTAGCTGACTATAGTTTAACACTTTTAGCTTAGAATATTGAACCTTTTCACAAAATTCTAATTTTAAGCTGCATTGATGCAATTCCTTTTAATTTGTATTACAGAAATAAATTTTTTTGAGTTTTACCTGTAGTCTAGCATTTTCTTTCCTTCCTCCATGTTTTTACCTAATGCAATTTTCATCAGACCAAGATATTTCTATTTATATGGCTCAGATTGCCCCATCCTTTCTGTAATACAGAAACCACTCTGAGATGTCCATCGAAAATGGCATTTAAAATTTGTCTTCTAGGGCAGGGATCAGCAACCTTCGGCACTCCAGCTGCTGTGAAACGACACCTCCCAGCATGCAAACAGGCTCGGCTGTTCTCACAACTCTCATAGAAATTATTTTTGAGCTCCAGAACATCTGGAGTGCCGGAGGTTGCTGATCCCTGTTCTAGGGGTTGGTCTTCTCAAAGAAGGTGGTCAGCATGCACAATATATGGTGAATGAAAATCTGTCTCAAGAAATCGGGTCCTGATAAGAGGTGGCCTTTTCTAAGAGGTGGTTTTTATTGTATATCCACAGAGCAATGAAAATAAATACATCCGGCTAAAGAGAAAATCAAACTGCGGTATTTTGTAAAAGTTGCAAGAAGGTTCTCAGACAATTTATAATAGATCAGCTGCAGTTAGAATACTGTATGGCAGGCATGTCCAAACTACCGGCCCTCCAGATGTTGCAAAACTACAACTCCCATCATTCCTGGACAACCTACAGCTATCAACCTACAGAAGAGCATGATGGGAGTTGTAGTTCTGCAACACCTGGAGGGCCAGAGTTTGGACATGCCTGCTGTATGGGATATATGCACCATCATCACTGATATACATTTTCATGATTCTCATGACAGCTACATTTTAGCAGTGAAACTATACCCAATCCATACATTTGGATTGACCATAATTAGGCCTTGTAAACTAGAAGGTCCAAGTCTGGGTCCATTGCTTCAGTCCGGATTCTTGATGATTTATTCAAGTCACAAAATAATTCACCGTAGAGTAAAGCAATATTTAGTGGGCAAAGATCAAGGAAATATGCTAAGGCTAGTTTCACACTTTCGCTTCTGGCCGGAGTTCATCGTATCGGGCATAGCCAGATACTACCTTTCCCCGCCGGTGCCCATTAACTATAATGGGATCCAGCAGGGACTGTGTCCGGTATTAGTGTGGGACTTGGATGGACAAAAAACGCTGCTCGCAGCAGTATTTGACCAGTCGAATCTCGGCTATAATGCTGTAAACAGACCGATCCCCACTGGGTCCAATTACAGTCAATGGGCCCTGGCTGTGCTGCAGCAGTTTCCGGCTGTGCCAAATGCGATGAACTCTGGCAGGCTGTTCTACTACCAGAAGAGCTGCCGGAACACTTTAGCGCTAGTATGAAACTACCCGAAGCTGAAGAAAACAAGTCCCTTTGGTATTCTAAGGATCCAGGAGTCCTATATATCTGTCCTATATACTTTCTCTCCGTTTTCGATCCACTCATTATGTTGTCTTCATTAAACTGACTGGGTGGCCATACCCTTATGGTTTTGTGATGACAAATAGTAAGTATGCTTGCACCTGTGAAACAAGGCTAAGGGTACTCTCAGAGAGGAAGGCTGTGATTTCTAGCTGTGACTCTGCAACGAATCCAAAAAGGCAATTAAAAGCCTCTCGGAGCTAATCATGTTTGACAGGTTATCAGGATGCTGGACATCATCCAAAGATCAGATCGTTGAGGACTGGCTAGTTAAGCCCAAAAATGTCAGCGTACAAAAGAGTTAATGAATCAGTCATGCAGATTCTTGTTCATTCTAGAGAATGACTGCTGATAATAGAAAAATATAGAGACTTTCATTGACTATGTTAGATCGCAGCTGGTAAGCGATCACTGTCTAGATTCAGAGTTCTGTATTGCACAGTGATGGGTACTGAGATCAAGAAACAGAACACAGCCGGCAATAACAGCACTATCTGGCTGCTCTGCCACTTGCTAAAAGCAAATTGCCAGAAGTAACCCTACAGTGCCGAGCTCTCCCAGATTGCCCACCATCTGACTAAAAAAAGAAACCTGCTTCAATTTAATACATATCCATTCTCGTGCTTTAACTGGCCTAAATCTGTCGTTTCATTGCATTTAAAAGAATAAGTTATTGTCAAGCGCAGGATAAAACCGAAGCTGCTAGAAATGTAACAGTATGCAGGTTTAGCCACGGTAAACAGCAGTAACAAGACTGACAGGCAGCCCTTTTTCCATTTATGTGACAAGAGCTCCCTCTTCAGGTCATGCCAGGGAATGACTGCAGAGTTTCTCCTGGCAGCTGCATAGCATATATAAAAAATGAGACTGAGATATATATACTTGCAAATTCACGCAACCACTAAAAGCGTAATTAAAATGAATAATTTAGCTATAGGTATTCATTTTATTGACTCCCCCTTCTGTTATTTACTCTGCGGCTATTGAGCCACATTTCACAAGCTGTCGGTATTTGCCCAATATCAGAATGCACAGAACAAAAAGGGGTAAGGGTTAACCTGCCAGTGGACAATAAAAAAATAAAAAAAACGACCTCTTTATTTTGTGTGAGCGCCTGCAGGATTGCACTCTCTAGGGAGGCTTGACTTCCAAATAGCTTTGGTGCAAGAACACAAAGTCATTTGTTCAGCTTTGCCAGTCCATTTATCCTTCGGTAGAGTCCACATATGCGATGTCATACAAGTCACAATAAAAAATCATACTTTATTCAAGGATTTACATATATGCAAAAGATAGGCAAGTCAATGCTAATGGCTATTTTTGTATTCAGTTGATCAAACACATCTTAAAGGGGTTGTCTAACTAAGATAACCCATCCCATAGAAAAAACAGGCGTACAATGATCAGCTGATTGGTGCAGGTCTAGCTCTGGGAACCTGGCACGGTCACCTTATCTTAATGAGGTCTGGCCAGATATCTTTCTGTGGGGGAAATAACATACTATACGTATTGAGATGAGTGAAGGACCATGACTAAACGTACTATTACACTAGAAGATGTCATACAGTTCATGATAAAATCGAAGATGTAACGACAAAAATTTTGCTTATTATACGCATCAGTAATAAATCGTACTTGAAGTCGCTGCTCATTCCCTTTTAATTCCTTTTTTATTACAAAGTAAAGATGGTGGACAGATGCTTGGTCAAGAGGGTGGTCTTCAGGTGGAATGGCAGGTGTGACAATGAGCATGTAAATTTCAAAGACATACCTATTGCACCTATTGCCACTCCCAAAGTGTATGAGATCGTTAGCGACTAGACGACTCCATATTATACAAATGGATCTATTAACGAGGAACAATCTTTCAATCGTTCATACTTATTAGATCACAAGATTCTCATCCATTTTCGCTCACGTGCATGAGAACGTGTACGATATTTGCTCTATGTATTAGAGCCTTAAGCCAAGTCTGCCACTCACACTTACTGGACCTCCACTCAGTGTCCTGAGCTGTGTTTCGCACTCTATGTCCTAATAGGGCATATGGATAGCATGTTTCCATATGAGACAACCCCATTGTTCACAGTCAGTGCTCAGCCTTTTTCTGGTGCAAGATTTCAAATGACTTGCCATTTTGAACCAGAAAAAGCAATACGGTGAGGTGGTGTCACGGGTGGCAGATTTTGGTGAAGAAATTACTGCAATTGAAAATCACTTCCCTTCATTTTTAATGAGGTTGTTTTGATGAGAAGCACAGAAATTTTGCCAACAAAATCTGACACCCATAGGGGTGATGGGGCAAATCTGCAGCAGATCTGGACAAAATAACCTTCACACAAAAAGGTCTTCTACTGCTTTCAACCTTTCCATGGCAAATGTTGAACACCACAGGTAAAACAAGCGGCATAAATTGAAAATGCTGCCGATTGAATCCCACAGCACAAGTCCATTTATGATGTGTATTTTCTCCGCAGTTTGTGCTATGCAAAATCTGCAGTGTGGAGGTACCCTTAGAATTCCCATGAATCTATACCATATGCATGAAAATATAGTCTGTACTATAAAATATGGTACTTGCAGCTATCGTGAAGTTATATAGGGTCAATAGTTCAATTAGATTATTAAAGAACTCAGTAAAGTAAGGGTGCTTTTACACAGGCAGATGCCACTAGATGAGCTCTGCACCATGATATCAATATTGATGCTCATTTTAAGGCTGTTACAAAGTGTAAAGGAATAAGTGATCCTTAATACAATCGTTCGTCCACCGTTTACTTGGAGAACTGTGCTGCTGACTAGCGATCATTTTTATACCGCGTATGGGTGAAACCACATGGTCAAGTTTCCTGATGCAGTCTGGAAAGCCAAAACCAAGAGTGAATTTTTAAAAAAGAGGTTGTATCTAGTCTATACTTTGCCTCCTTTTATGGTCCACTCCTGATTTTGGCTTCCAAAACTGCATCAGGAAACCTGAACGTGTGACCATACCCAAAAAGATCCAATCAGCCAACAAGCAAGCAAACATTGCTCTCTCGATTCAAGAACTGTTAAGAATGACCAAACGTTCCCCATCATCAGTCTGAGCAAAAGGCTCTTAACCCTCCACTTTTGGGAAACTTTTACAAGAAATGCCAGGGAGTTGAAACTAAGGTATTTTATAATGCATGTGTATTAACAAGCCATCTTTCTGCTGTCAGTAACTTTTAGATGTGCTAATGAAGCGCTTAGCAGAAGTATGTTGATTGTCACTATGTGAGTCATGAGCAGGTTAAACATTTCTACTTCTGTATTCCTAATATTATAAATTGTCAAGTGATTCTTGACCATTAATTTATTAGAGCTGTTACGGCATTGTAGTTGAAGGGAACCTGTCACGTTTAACATGATATTCCATCTGCCATCAGCTTGTTATGGAGCAGGAGAAGCTGAGCAGATTGTATTTTATGGAAAAGATTCAGAATAACTTGTCATTAATTGATATATTCCCTCTGGGCTCAGCAGTGCAGTAGGCTTTCCTACTCTGTGATTGACCATTCTTTATGCACATTTACACAGGAAAGCTTTTCAATCATTGCATGAGACCCAATGGACTCCTAAGTCCAGAGAGGGTAGTGATTTAAAGCAATAATGCCATACTGAATTTTTATCCCCACAAAGGTGCTGAGCTCCTTTTACTCTGGCATTTTGTGGAGTTCAACGTGACAGGCAGCCTTTAAAAACAAAACCTATGTTACTTACTTATGTATGAGATATGAAAAGGCTTCCAATGTCCAGCTCAAAATATTCATTTACAGAACATCTCTAGAAATACATATTACAAGGACAAACCTGGGGAGATTAAATATTCTTCTCCCGCTTTCCACACATGAGACGCGGACGTTGATGTCACCCACCGCTCCTCTACGTGTGAACAATCAATGTCACTAGTCCTTATCCTATGGACCTTCCTTATGCTTCTGGCATTTCAATCTCATTCTCCGAGCCGGGTCACACTAATGTGATGGCTTTATCAATTCTCAGCTGATCTGCTTCAATTGTAAAAGTGTCTGTGACTGTCTTGATGCTATCTCCGCCACTTCAACTCACCTGTCAGTTAGTGTTGAATATTCGTGAATGGTCTTTTCTATCTGTCTTTACTGTTGCTGGATGGTACCTGAATCTGAAACAGGAAGAAAGAACACAAAGGAAGAACGTGGCAATTAATACAGAACTTTGTTGTTCACTCCTTAATTCATGGTCTGCTGATTTTGGATTTCCCATTGCTCCATTAGGAAGAAGACATGAGTGCGGTTGTGGTAATATCTATAACGATAGGCCTTACTTGGCACTAATTACCCTCACATAGCTTTCACCTTTTGACATGCGATCTTTATAGCTCAGCATAACTTGGGCAGAGTAAATGGCCAAAAAGTAAAATGTTCATTGTTGCAACTTATTTCATGCTGTGCTGTACAATTTTTCAGAAGAGTATATAACACGCATAGGAATTATGATATAGATGTCTAAAAGACAGCTCTCAGATATATAGTTATATAGAGCAAACATATTGCATAATGTGTAAATTGATATATAACTCTTATTAATAAAATAATGCTATTTTAGATGACAAGGCCTTTGGGATAACGGCAAGCACAGAAACAAGTCCAGGTCGTCTGGTGGAGGACAGTGAGCTTAATGAAAGCCTGTCAACAGGATGGACTGCATTTACTATGGTATTTGTCCACTACACTAAAACACTTGAACTAGTAGTCACCTCAAAGGGGTTTAAAGGGGTTCTCCAGGAATTCATAAAATAAAATTACTGAAAATACTTCAGTATTATTTTGTTATAAATATATTCGCAAATACCTTTCATTAGTTATTATGGCTTGTTTAGTCTGGGGAGCAATCATCTGGGAAATTAAAATGGCCACGTCCTGTTAGTACACACAAAACATGTCCTGATCACACAGAAGGAAAAGTTACTTCAGAACACCAAGCTAAAGAGCTGCCTCATCAGCTGAATCTCTGTAGGAATGGAGTTCATGAGGTACAGAGAGGAAAGACAGGATAGACTGGGGCAATGTGGGGCTGGGGTAATGTAGCCGACTGCATACAAGCGATGCTGCTCCTTAACCACCCACCCTCCTCTTTGTACTTCATGTCTCCTTGTGAACTCCATTCCTACAGAGATTCAATTGAAGATCTTATCAGCTGTATTCAGGACTATAACCCCTGACAATCATAGCAGAGAGGAGGATGAGACAGCTCCTTACTTCAGTCTTGTGAAGTAACTTGTCCTCCTGTGTGATTAGGACAGGTTATGTGTGTACTAACAGGACAACAGCCATTTTATTTCTCCTAATGATTGCTGCCTAGACAAAATGAGCCATTATAACTAATGAAAGGTATATGGGAATATATTTATAATAAAGTACTACTTCAGTATATTCAGTAATTTTTTTTTATAAATTGCTGTAAAACCCCTTTAAATAAGCACTCTTAGAAAAAATACCCCTTCTATTTTTAAAGTATATAAATCTTCTAAACAGTGGTACAGTCTCTTACCAGGCATGCCCTATACAACCTTTTTCTCTGGGCTGGACATATCCCGATATGTGTGTCATGATATAGTCAGTTTTTCAAAGCTACTATGAAAAAGCTACTATGATTTTGCAATATTTTGTCATGAGATGTCCATTTTATGTATGACTATATGTGCCTACCCAATGGTTGAGTTGTAAATTGCGACCTGTCGGGAGGTTTGCTAGCATGTTGGGATATTGCATTGAATTTGTGTTTTATGAGAAATTGGAGTCCTTAATCAAATTAGAGGTAAGGGTGGACATATCTGTCTTGCTGAACTACGTGCTCCATTCCAGCCTACTATTGCTCAACATGACCACCCCAACCCAAGCCCCCCCCCCCCCCAGTCTGACTACCTGACTCTTACGGTGTCTCCTTTGTGGACTGGAAGTCACTCTCTTCATGCAATCCTCTCATAGAAATGCATAGAAAGACTAGGTGTACAGTCTCCTAATCAACACTTTAGGTGCTATTTAGTAACCAGCACTTAAAAAATGCTTATACAGCATCACCAGGTAAGTGGAGAAGTGGCACTGTATCTGCCCATATAGTGCAGCACACGGGGAGGCGGTTGGTCAACAGCTCAATCACTGGAGTCACTAGAGGTGGTGTTCTGCCAAAAGTGTACAGTATCAAATGGAAAGTTCGTATGAAGATAGAAAAACCAAAAACTAGGCGGCACTCACCGTGACTTGTGCCGAAAAATGTTCAAGCTTTATTTTCATAATTACAAGCAATAGCGGGGTAGGGGCGGACTGCTCCTCACCAGAGCGCAAAGATACAGGCGACGGCTGTTTCGCGCTAGACTTGTGCTTTATCTGGCCCGTGACATCATCGCTATGCGACTCCACTCTTATAACTGCGGTGACGTGCGGTCACTATAGTAACCTGCGCGTCCTTCGTTACAAAGTGTCGGAGTGGATCCGGAAAGCGCTGCATTTATATAGCAAACAAAAGCTACTTAATAACACAGAAGCACATCCTGAACAATGCAATAGTACTTACAATATGTACTTAAATTCACTCTATATAAAAGTATTCATTTCATTGCGGTCATTCAAACCAAGGGGGCCTACTGCAGTGGCACGGATAATCCATGCTGCCTCTTTACGTAATAACTCCCTATGCCTATCACCTCCATACTTAGGGGTTGGTACTAATTCTAGACCTGCGAATTTGAGGCATTGTGTGTTGCTGCCATGTTGTTACCTGACGTGGCTGATCAACTTAGTTAGGACAGGAAAGGGCTGCCCTGAGTTCACATGTTCTCTAAACCTTTCAAACATGGGGCGGATGGTTTTCCCTATATAGAAGTGACCGGAGCTGCATATCACTATATATACCACGTATTTAGCCTGACAATTAATGAATTGTCTGACTGTATGGTGTAAACCTCCAAATGCTAAATACTTGCCTTGATTGATCTGTCCACAGAAGGAACAATAACCACATTTGTGATTGCCAGTGGGTTTATTTGTAGTGAGCCAGTTCATCATGTCTATCTTCTTGAATCTACTCCTCACAAGTTTGTCCTTTATTGTATGACACCGCTTAAAGGTGATGAGGGGCTTATTGTCCGTGTATTCTTTCAGACCCTCATCGCTTTTCAGCATGTCCCAATTTTTAAGGATGGCTTGTTTGATTACCTCTGACATGGGGCTGTATTCAAAGGCAAACGCAAATCTACCTTTATTCTTATTCTTCACATCACGTTTCCTCTGTAGGAGGTGAGTCTGCTTATACTCTACCATCCGAGACATTGCCTTGTCTATCTCTTGTTCTGGATACCCTCTTACTAGTAACCTTTCTTTCAACTCATATCCTGCTTCAGTATTGTTAATTCGTCGCAAGCGTATAAACTGGCCATAGGAAACAGCTCGTTTTGTATTGAGGGGATGGAAACTCTCATAGTGGAGGAGTGCATTGGTGGGTGGGTTTCCGATAGGTACTCGTGAGGAGATTGCCATTTTTCAAAGCGAGGCGAACATCCAAGAAGTCTAGCCTATCACCTCCAAAATTTAGGGTGAAGGCCATATTCATATTGTTAGTATTTAAATACTTGGCAAATTCCTCACACGCAGCCCTCGGCCCCTGCCACACCACAAAAATATCATCCACATAGCAAAGATATAGCTTGATATATCGCAAGAAAATGTTGAGGAGTGAAAAAACATATCGGTCCTCGAGCACTGCCAAATAAATATTGGCAAACATGCACAAGACCGGGGTCCCCATGGCGGTACCGAGGATCTGCCTGTACCACTGTCCCCCAAACATAAAAGCATTATTTGTAAGTACAAACCGAAGTGCTTCCTCAACAAATGCAACAAAGGGGTCTCTTCTGCCAGCCTTTAATAATACCTGCTTGACGGCCTGCAACCCCTGTCGCAGTGTGTGGTGGGGGGGGGGGGGGCTGGGTAATATCTGGGGCAAGATAAAAACATTCATTTCATTGCGGTCGTTCAAACCATGGGGGCCTACTGCAGTGGCTCAGATAATCCATGTTGCCTCTTTACCTAAGAGTGAATTTAAGTACATATTGTAAGTACTATTGCATTGTTCGGGATATGCTTCTGTGTTATTAAGTAGCTTTTGTTTGCTATATAAATGCAGCGCTTTCCGGATCCACTCTGACACTTTGTAACGAAGGATGCGCAGGTTACTATAGTGACCGCACATCACCGCAGTTATAAGAGTGAAGTCGCATAGCGATGATGTCACGAGCCAGAAGAAGCGCAAGTCTAGCGCGAAACAGCCGTCACCTGTATCTTTGCGCTCTGGTGAGGAGCAGTCCGCCCCTACCCCGCTATTGCTTGTAACTATGAAAATAAAGCTTAAACATTTTTCGACGCAAGTCACGGTGAGTGCCGCCTAGTTTTTGGTTTTTCTCTCTTCATACGAATTTTCCACTTAAAAAATGCTAGTTGTATTTTTGTTGCTATGGACCAGAATTAATCCTCTACTCAACTATTGCTTCTAAATATACGGCATATTGTATACCATATACACACACATACACGCATAAATATCATACTTTGTGTATCTGTGTTAGAGTGCTTACATACTGTATTGATGCTTTTTTCCAGAAATGTGTAGTCTACTATGCTTTAAAGCACTTTGTAAAGATACATGACCAACATATACATTTTTATTCTATTTTCCACTTGTAAATAATCTTTCTTACTGTAAAATGATGAGCTTTAAATTGTTTGGAAATGGCTTTATAATACTTCCAAGATTGATAGGCAGAAGCAAGTGCTTTTATTGAAGTGATCAAACTTGCTGATGATTAATTAATCAAGGGCATCTAATTAGGAGCATCTGAACTCTACTTAGTCACTTAGGGGGTCATTTATTAAGACTGGCGTTTTAGACCCCAATATGTAGGCTCAGACTGGCCCACAGGGGAACAGGTGAATCCCCTGGTGAGTCCCTGAGAAAGATGGGCCCCTAGTCCCCCACCCTCTTTACAAGATACATGAGGCTGACTGCACTATAGATGCATCAGGTGGCTGAGATAATTGCTAGGTATAGAGGAAGGCTAGCCAGCATCCTCTTTCCCCAGAAACCTGCCTCCATAATTATCTTGAGGATCTGTTTGGGTAGTAGTATTTGCTTATAGCTTTAAAGAGGACTCCCAGAATTAATTTTAGTGGTGGGCCTTTGGCAACCCAGTCCGACACTCAGTGGCGTTCTGGGGGGGGGGTTTATGAGGAGTGGAAGATGGAAGCGCTCATTGCTGGAGCGACGGGAGCTGCAGTCTTCCCACACTGAATGATGAAGCAGGGAGACTTCTCCCGGCCCCACCATTCAGCCTGCAGGCACCGATCGTGCTGCCGGACAGTGTGGGAGGAGCCTGAAGCCCAGGAATCTGCCTAAGCTCTGTCCACACAGTGCTGTAGCGAGATCTGGGTCTGCAGGGAGAGGACTGTGAGCTTCAGGAATGGGACAAGGTAAGTAGGTACTATGTTGTTTTTTTTGTTTTTTGTTTTTAACAGAGGGGGCACAAAGGGCATTTCTACCATGGAGGGGGCACAGAGGGCATTTCTACCATGGAGGGGGCACAGAGGGCATTTCTACCACGGAGGGGGCACAGAGGGCAATACTACTACAAAGGGGAAACAATGGGCATTACTACTGTAAAGGGGGTAAAATGGGCATTACAACTGTGGAAGAGGCACAATGGGCATTACTACTGTGAAGGGGGCACAATGGACATTACTACTATGAAGTGTGCACAATGGGCATTACTACTATGAAGAGAGCACAATGAGCATTACTATTACGAAGGGGACACCAAGGGCATTACTACTGTAAAAGGGGCACAGATGGCATTACTATTATGAAGGGGCACAATGGGCATACTTACTATGAAGGGGGCACAGATGGCATTACTACTGTGAAGGGGGCACAGAGAGCATTACTCCTGTGAAGCGGGTGGGAATAACTGTTATGGGGAACTGAGTGGGCATTATTACTGTGAAGGGGCACAATGTGCATTACTACTGTGAAAGGGCACAGAGGGCATTATTACTGTTATGGGGCACAGTGAGGGCATAGCTACTCTGAAGGAGCACAGAGAGGGCATTACCACTGTGAAGGGGTACAGATAGGGCATTACTACTGTGAGGGGGGCACAATGTGGGCATAACTACTGTGAAAGCTGTATAGTGAGGGCATAAATACTGTGAGGGGGCACAGTGTGAGCATAACTACCTTGAGGGGGCACAATATGGGCATAACTACCATGAGGGGGCACACATCTGGACCAAACTACTGTGAAGGTTGTACAATGAGGGCAATACAACTGTGAGGTGGTACTTTTTTTTAAGTATTGGGGGAGGGATGTCAGAGCTTCTTATGACTGCACATTGCTAGAGAACATTATAATGCATACATCAGCAGATGCAGACCTTCCTTTGGAAAAGGTTAAGGACAGGGGAAAAAAGAGAAGAGAAAAAAAAAACAGAAGAGGAGTTTATTAGTGTCAGGAATAATTTAACATTTTGTATAACTTGAAGGGAGATTGTCACCAAAGACCCTGTATTAAACACAGAGGCTGATAGATTTTCCTTACCAAAATAAAATGTTTCTTTCCCCTTCCTGGTCCGAGGCTCCGTCCACACGATAACACATTTTTCCTAACATGTAAAAGTGCTGTTTGGTTCAACAAGGGCATCGGAGGGCATGCAATACCATGTCTTTACTAATATGTAAATGAACTGGTTCCACAACAGAGTCGCTGTTGTTCCTGTTTCCTTCTAGCCCTCAGCCCCTCCTTTCCTGATTTGATTGACATCGTTATGCAGTGGCAATGTAACCTTCCTTGGCCCTGTCAATTGAAGTAGGGAGGGAGGAAGGTGAGGAGCTTTGGAGCAACAAGAGCAAAAGTGACGTCCTTGTTGTACCAGTTAATTTACATATTAGTGAAAACATGGTATTGCAGAAAGGGGATAAAAATGTTTTAATATGGTGAGCAACAGCTATCTAATAGTGTTCTGTTTATTATGGAGTTCTGTGGTGATAGAATCCCTTTAAAAATTAGCCTACAAAGGCACTTCAGTTTCATGACCTGTTTAAATATACCCAGTGTGCTACTTTTGTGTTGTTGAAGAACACAAATATTCTTAGAATTAAGGGGTAAATTATGTCAAATATGATTATTATTTTTTGCCATCACCAGAAAATCATGAATGCAATGTCAGTATATTTACTTGGATGTGCAGTGGCTGGGTTTGGGGGGCTTCAACGCGACGCTGTCGAGGTGTCACCACTTATTGCTGCTCTCTGGAAGGGATGATAAGGCGTAGAACACCCCAAAGGGAAATAAGTCCAGAGATTAAGGGTCTGCAGTTAACCAGTGTCCTTTTTACTGGAGGAACTCAAGTGCAAAACAATACAGGTGAGGCATAGGGCTGGCTTCTCCAATCTCCTCCCTGGCAGAAAAAGGTTTTCTGCTGAGGAAAGGCCTGAGCCAGCTGTTCCTCTCTTTCTTTTTCTTTCTTTCTTTCTTTCTTTCTTTCTTTCTTTTGACTGGCTCCCTGTCCTGGCTAGTGGCCAAGGGTCTGTAGTAGAGTATCCATGTCTGAGTGTCTTCTTCTGGTCACTCATGTAGTCTGGCACAGTCCCTCCTACTAAGCACTGGTCCCTATCTGCAGATAAGTAGTCAAGTAGACCAATCTCTGACTGCTCTCCTTATATACAGTTTCTTGCTGAACTAAAACCTTCTAGTGAGAGGGCTGAAGTGGAGAAGCACAACCTAAACAAAAAAAACCCTTACAATTTCTGTCATAGCCTTTTATAGAGCTTCAATGTAAGTCTATCGGGATAAGGAATCCTTTTTTTCTGACATAAACAAGTCTTCAGACATAAAGAACAGAGCTAAACCAGACAGTCAGAAGGTCAATGTGCTGTTTTTTCCCTTCAAAAATTTGCATAAAGTATCTCAGTTATAGCTGGTTGTGCATTAACCCTTTCCACAGTACGGATATACTGTAATAGCAATGTAAATGAACAGAATATAAATAAAAACACATAAATGGAGTTCAACAATATAAAAAAATATAAGCGGTCACAACAGCATAAATTACAGTGCATGTTAAAGGGGTTGTCTCACCTGAGCAAATTGAATTTATCAGGTAGACAAAGGTAATACAAGGCGCTTACTAATGTATTGTTATTATCCATATTGCTTTCTTTGCTGGGTGGATTCATTTTTTCATTGCATTATACACACTGCTCGTTTCCATAGTTAGGACCACCCTGCAATCCAGCATCATTGACCGTGCTTGCACACTATAGGAAAAAAAGCCGACCTATGTGTGCTCCTATGGTTCTGGTGACTATAGAGGGCCGTGCTCTTTCCTATAGTGTACAAGCACGACCACCACTGCTGAATTGCAAAGTGGCCATAACCATGGAAACAAGAAGTATATAATGTGATGGAAAATGGATCAAGCCAGCTAAGGAGGCAATATGGATAATCACAATACATTAGTAAGTGGCTTGTATTAACTTTCCCTACATGATAAATGCCATTTTCTGGAGTGAGACAAGTCCTTTAACTCTTCAAAGTACAATAAATTAGGGAGGTGATGGCTTTGCATAGTAGCAATAAGGGCAAACGTCTACAAGCATCCATAGTAAAAAATAACCTTGTTCCAGGGCACAGATGCAGGATGTACTTCTTGCTCAGAATTTTTACATTGCCCATATTATTGTTTCCTGTAAGGCTTCATGTACATGGTCGTGTCTGTATTCGGCAAAACATAGATACCTTTCGTATGCATTCCACATTGTTCTAATTTCCATCAGTAGATAGGACTATTCTCAGACAAGAATACGGGCAAGAATAGGAAATATGTCAATTGTGGAATGGTCACACGGATCCACAAAAAATATGGATGTGTGCATGGCCCCATATACATGGATGGGTCAATGTGCTAGCCACAAAAAAAATCTGGATAGCACATCAATGAAATATACAGTACAGTCATGTGCATGAGGCCTAATTCTTAATTATATATTTCCCAGTAGTGCCACTGCCTTCTTCTCTAAACAGTGATCACGAAGACAAAGACTTCTTTGACATCAGCAATAATATCACATCGTCCACGATATCTATTGAGTTAAAAGAAAACACTTCAGTACTTATGAGAATTATGAAAAAAAAATACCGGTAAGTACTTTTTTAAAAGCAATCTTGACTACCAAGATGTGTCATAAATCATAGTATTCAGCCTTGATCCTAGGCTAGAACAGTGCATATAAGGAGAACACTGTTGTTTCGAAAATTATGACATTGTCAGTATTGTAAGTGTATAGATGAAGAGGAAAAGAAGCCATATTTAGATTCAATATTTATTGTCTTTTATAGAATATATATAAAATATGAAGAAATATCAAGGAATGTTAACTTATAAACTATTCAAAATCAATCAATGGATATGAGAAGATTCATAAAACTAAAATCACAAATAAAAGGACCAGGTGTTACTGTTAATAAAACATCACATTCACATAAATTTTATATTTGCTCTGTTGTACATGCAATTTACAATTGTCCTCAGCGTTTTTATGAGTCATGGATAAATACATTTTCCGCATCGGGGCACTTTACACTGCATTTATGTGAATTCTCAATAAAATTCATATGATTTACAGCACTAGTAGGTTTTTATTATTGCATTGTGGATTTTGTATGCTGCACCTTGCAGAATGTAATCATTTGCATTTATATTATAATTATGAATTGAAAAGTTGAGCATTCCATAAAAAACTTTGGCCATTGTTAATTATGCACAAACAGTCCTTTATGTCTACTGTCTAAGGCCCAAGGCCTTTGAAACATGGAAATATTTTAATAAAAATACGACCTAACCAGACCGTATATACCCACTGAACTTTTTTAAACAAATCTGATCAAAACTGTGATTTCCAAATGAAAAATAGTAATTCAGTTATCATGGATTAGGTCTACCAAATATCATGTGGCAAATAGTAAAGTTTACTTTTTCATGAGCAAAATGTATCCTAAGGAAAATAGATATAAAAAAAACTCCATCACTGATTCCGTACAATAACTAAACTTGCCAGAACCAATTTTGAAATTACAATTTTTAAATTAGATTATAAACTTCTGTGTCAGTTGGTGCATGCTGTCATCTCTCCAGCATTGATTCCTATTATTTTTATTCGTATTCGCCCAGTGTGAGTAATAGTAAAGGGGTTGTTCGGGAACTAACATTGACGATCTATCCTCAGGATAGATCATCAATAGGGACGAGCGAATCGACTTTGGATAAAACATCCGAAGTCGATTTGCATAAAACTCTGTTAGAATACTGTATGAAGCAGGAGCTCCGTACAGTATCAAAATGTATTGGCTCAGATGAGCCAAAGTTATTACTTCACAAAGTCTCGCAAGACTTCGGGTAATGACTTCAAAAATTTATTTCTAATGTTTAAAACCTTTTCCCGAACTCGGTTTCGATTCCAAGTGGTACCTTGGAACCGAACCCGAGTGCGGTAAAAAGGTTTTCGTACAGTATTCTAACAAATTATTTTGTGAATCGACTTCGGATCTTTCATCCGAAGTCGATTCGCTCATACCTAGTCATTAAAATCAGATCAGTGGGGTCCGATTTCAAGGACCTCCACCAGTCACATACTGTATGTTTATCAAAACCAGACATAAAGTGTGTATCTCCGATTTTCTCAGGTCAGCTCATAGTCATTGCTCAATCCAATGAAATGCACAGGAATCACGTGGCTCTTATTCTAATGATTCTTTATCAAACATTAGTGCAAAAATACATGGCTTTTCTCCACAAGCCCATATTACATAGATAAAAAAATGTTCATACATTACATTAAGTCCAGTGTGCATCAGTGTTACATCGAGGATTCAGCGCACATAGCGCACCAAACAGCAAGCATGTAGCTACATTTCGGGGGACTCCACCTCCTTTGTCCATCATGAGTACTGCACAACTACCATGGCTGAAATATACAATGGACTATTAACCCTTTCACCTATTAACTGTTACACATATATCCTATATTGTCTCTTTAAAACCACAGTTACTGAACCTACAAGAAAACACTAAATTGCAACATTGATTTAATTCCTTTGGGTTCAAAGAGCCCACTTACACTATCCAAAATACTTCACGTTGCAGCAAACAAACTTCCATATGAGTACTATCATTACAAAACACCTCCTCTAAAACCACCATCTCAGTTCACAGACGCTATGCCCCTCTTCAACAATGTGTCTAGGTGCTGTTGTCTCACCATAATTTCTCTTTTGTGTTTGTTTGATCTTTTTTATCTTTCTTACATTTTTTTAACACTTTCTGTTTTGTCTTGTCCTATTTCTTTAAAGCAAACGGTCTAACAGCTGACTAGTCACAGTACATCGATCAGATGCTGCAATACCAAGCACAGCCACTGTACAATGTATGGCGCTGTGCTTAATAAGCTGCCGAGATCCAGCTGCACTCACCAGAGTTCAAGTGAGCGCCCCGGGGTCCCTGAAACAGCTGATCAGTGGGACTCCTGGGACTCTAACCCGCTCGGATGTGATAATGATCACCAATCCTGAGGATAGGTCATCATTATAATTTCATGAATAACCCCGTTAATGATCAATATATAACTTTTGCCATAGGCTTTATTAGCCATACTTTTGACTAAAAATCATTCTTTTTGGTATGCTTTCATCTATATCCTTGTATTATACCTTTATTTTTAACTGTAATGGAACCCTTGCTACTATGCTTATCAATACAAGGAACTTCCTAAAAACCATGTAGTATAGGTTTTACAGTGGGAGTCAATGGCAACAAATGGAGCATCAACAGCATATACACCTATGGTCTCCAAGGTTACAATATAATCTGCACAATTTCCCTAGTTTTTGTAATTTGTTGTAAATATGTATACTACATATTATCCCTTAAAGGGATTTTCCTGGACTAATATATTGATGACCTATCCACAGGATAGGTAATCAGTATCAGATTGGTGGGGATCTGACACTTGACCCCTCCACCCAACCAGCTGTAAGCAACAGCCCCAGTTTCAGAGGAACGCCACAGCTCCGTACACCATATAGTGGCCATTCTCCCATATTGCAGCTCAGCTCCCATTCACTTAAAGGGGTTGTCTCACGTCAGAAAATGGCATTAATTATGTAGACAAAGTTAAAGAAGTTGTCCCATGAAAAATATTCTACATTTTTTAAACCATCACCTGCATCTTTTGTATTTGCATGTAATTACAAATTTTCTACAGCCACTGAGCTATTTACTGATCTATCTGTATAGCGCCACCTGCTGTTTGCCCTTTTTCTAATTTATCTGTCCTTCTCACGGAGATAGAAGCAAATGCTCAGTCTTATCCTTTAACTGCCACCAGCAGAAAGAACACACACCCCAAGCTTCCAGCTTGAAATACATCTTGCAGAGCCATTGGAGCAATGAGTGGGGAGATCTCCATGTGAGGTACAGGGCTGGTTCCAAATGTATTATAACGAGATAACCATGTACTATATGATGTCTGATTTTCATTTTCAATCCAGCAGCGGTGGCCATGCTTGCACACTATAGGACAAACTGGCCTATGGGCACTCTGTCAGTTCCGGTCACCAGAGAGTCTAGCCCCTTTTTCTATAGTGTGCAAGCACGACCACCGCTGCTGGATTGCAGGGTGGTCGTAACCCCTGGATATGAGGAGTGTATAACGTGATGGAAAAATGAATACAGCCAGCAAAGGAGACAATATGGACAATCAAAATACATTAGTAAGTGCCTTGTATTAACTTCTTCTACATTAGGCATGGCCAACCTGCGTTTCTCCAGCTGTTGTAAAACTACAATTCCCACCATGCCCTGCTGTAGGATGATACCTGTAGGCAGTCTGGGAATGCTGGGAGTTGCAGTTTTGCAACAGCTGGAGAGCCTCAGGATGGCCATCCCTGCTCTACATGATAAATGCCATTTGCTGAAGTGAGACAACCCCATTAAATAGGTGCATCAGCTGCAGTACCCGAGAATGGCCACTACATGGTGTACAGAGCTGTGGTGTTTCGGCTGCTTACAATGTGTACCACAGCTGCTGCTTACAGATGGGTGGTGGGGGTGCTAGGTTTAGGATTCCCACCGATCTGATATTGATGACCGGTCCTATGGATAAATCATCCATGTGTTAGTCCTGAAAATCCGCTTTAAAAGACAAAGTTTGAAGCTATTGTATTTCTAAGGAACATTTTCAGTATTATACATAAGTTTGACAATAACACAGCTATTGAGGATTTTATGCAATGCATTGTGCCTGCTATTGCAATTATGCCAGTGCTTGACTCATAATCTCAGACCATTCAGATAAAATTACTGTAGTGAGATAACGGAAAGAACAATAGTCAAATCATAAATGCAATTAGCTGAAAGGAATATTTTTAAAGTGTTCCAAAATGGCTGCAGTTGCATCGTCCTCACTCTGCTGTTTCCTGTGCTTGGGGATATTTATAAGATTACTGATGTCATATAACACAGTCAACTCAAGGTTAGTAGCCCGACAATAAATCTAAATAACCACAGAAAGCTTTAAGTACATCTGCTGCTATAATTCAGTCAATTCAAGCCTACCTTCTACATAAATATAAGTAATGGGGCTACAGCTAAACGAAAAGTGTCTGTTGTCTTTCCTGAGGATTGTGAATGGATTGGAGGACACGAGATCTGTGCCAAACCAGAAATAAAAGAGAATACTAATTCAAAATGACTCGTGATCTCTTTACACTCCGTCATTCTTAGGAGGCTTAATCCTTGTATTGTAAAAGAAACCAGTGCAGTCTGCATTAATAAAACCACAATACTGAACTCTTAGCAATCACAGATGGTCCGAATGTACTGACAGCAGATGGAAAAATATTAGATTAAAATGAATGTCTAATTGCGGATCATAAAATCAATGCCAGGTGCTCCCTGACTAAATATATAAAGAAATATACAGAGGATTTATGGAGGGAAGAGTCTAAACTCATCATTGCATTCGATGAAATATAGAAAACATAACGCTGATGGACCACATATGAATAAGTGATGAAAATAGACTAAAAAAAATAACAGAAAATAAGCATGCCATTAGAGTTATGCCCAAAATATTATTAGCTTAGGAATATGGATAACCCATATCTCACATACATCTACTGTAGCATGTAGATATAGATCTTAATATTTAACTACCCCCCCCCCACCCCCCCACCCCCCTTCACTCTCTTTTCCATCTCTGTGGCTCCCAGGTTGTCTTCTCTGGACTTTCAGTCTCTGCTTGACAGAGGATTCTGTCACTTACACCTCTGCAGCCAATGGCACGTTACCACTGAGGCCAGTTATTAGCTGCAACACAGCCGTGCATGTGACTTATCTAGCCCCCACACCCCCTCCACTCTCTAGCCTCCCACCCCTTCCCTCTCCACTCTCCATTCCAGCTCTGTGGCTCCCAGGTTGTCTTCTCTGGACTTTCAGTCTCTGCTTGTAAGCTTCTTACAAGGATTGGGTCACTTACACCTCTGCAGCCAATGACACATTACCACTGAGGCCAGCCATTGGCTGCAACACAGCCTTGCATGTGACTATGTGTGTGTGGAATTTGACAGGCAGAGACCAGAAGTCAAGCATACACAGCCAGGGCGCCACGGAGCAGTGGGGCGCAGGTAAGTATCAATCTCCTCACAAGTACCACTGCATGGGTGGGGGGATTTAAAGAAATGTGGACAAATTCTGAACCTTTAAGGGCCTTATGTTTAAATCAATGACTTAAAGGGAGTTTGGCACGAGAGTAAGAGGGCATTCATATGACTCTATTTTCAGTCCGCATTTATTGCAGATTGAATGCAGACCCATGCATTTCAATAGGGTCGCAAAAGATGCAAACAGCACACCATGTGCTGTCTGCATCCATTTTCCTTTCCGCAGCCCAGCAAAAAAAAGACTAGACAAGAATAGACATTTCTAACATGCTGATCCGCAAAATGCAGAAGGCACACAGCCGGTACTCGCAAGTATATGAGATTACACAAATATCATGTAAAGGTTGTGGATTGTTTCCGTGCGGAAATTGACCTGTCGTCAGGATATCCAAGCTTGACAAAGAGGGCGTGTCCCGCAAAAGTCAGTATTTTCCCCCGGCACTTGTGACTGTTGCTCAGTGAGACACCTACTGAGTGCATGTGGACTGGAACACACAGAGACGTGGCAGTCTAGAAATGGAAGGACAGAATGTGATGTATTAAGGTTTTTTACTTCCTCATATGGAATATTATATTTTTCATGTTTTATGTGAACAAAGGATCAATTACGAACTATTCAATATTAGTCTGTGGAATACACACGTGGATATACAAAAAAAACGGTGTCAATAGATAATTTTTAGACTGGTATCTGACAAGTAATGGTAGAACAGCTATACAAGCACTGCTTTTCATCTGTCTTCACTTCTATACATAATTTTTATTGAGAATTAAGGAACATTACTTTTACTGCCTCCCCAAAATACTTTTGTGACTGTCATCTCTGCTATAGACATAGAAATTTATAGAATTATAAACTGAATAGTGGGTCCATTATAGTTTAAGGCAATCCATTTCCGTAAATGTCTTTAATGCAGGCATATCCAGTTATTTCTCTCTCCGATACCGTATAACATGTTGCCTGCAAGAATAAAAATCCATGTCTCTAAGCTACCGCAGCAATTATTGTTGAGACTAATGGATTAACGCACGCATCATGAGTTCTAGATCTCCTGACTTCTAAGTGTGATCAGTGACTGATTAGTTGCTTATTGCAACATGTTTATTTCCCTCGGGTTCATTGCAGACACCTTCCTTTCTTAGCTGCAAACTGGAGTAATAATCGTGGATCATTATGATCATCCTGGTTAATTTTGTATTTACTTAGTGCGATGAGATTGCTTTTCTCCTCTCATGTTTTACAGAAGTTGCATTCTCAATACAAGAGACTCTCAGATGTGCTTCTCTATGCTGTTTGACAGAAGTGCCGGCACTGAAGTGCTTGGAAAAATGTCTGACCGTGATTACATCCTGGGTGACCGGCAGCAGGCCAAGCTCCGAGGAGAAAGAGCTCTCATTAATAGCTTGGAATGCCCATGAGAAGCCTAGGCTAAAACATATCAAATAAAAGTACATGCTTTTACTATATCCCCTATGCTCTTTCAACAGAATTTTTTTCAACCTGATTGCTTTTGAAATCTAAATTTAAACAAAAGAGCCCCAAGCGATACTTTGCTGGCATCTTTTCAACAATCAACATGGCAAACCTGAGAAAACCAATTTTAAAATCTATTTTTCATCACCAAGTAGGTGCTTTTACAAGCATAGTGAAAACATAATGAGGAGGGCCACCCAAAGATGAGAGATGTCTTCTTCTGCTATGGAATGTAACCATACACATACCAGAAGATGAAAGCCTTCCCCCTTATGTGTGTTACTTCATCACTTTTTGCTTTTTACATGGTGTCTGCTTGACATGGGTAAGTCTGCTTGACACTGCCGTCTAAAGGAGGACAACAGTGCCCCATAGCAGCCTCAGGGGGTCCCTCAATGTGGCACTCTGTACACTCTTGCAAAGATATAGTAGAAAAAGTCGCTTAAAGGTAATCTGTCACCTCTAACAAATGGCAAATCATCACAACTGTACCTTTATAAGAGAAATCTTTAGAAAAAGAAGTTTGATTGATATGCAAATTAGGCTGCAAAGTGCCCAGTTGGGCAGGATGATCTGTTATGGGAGCCCAAGCCCGCCTCTTGCAAGGGCCTGAGCCAGCCTCCATGAGGAGCTCAAGTCCACCTCTATACGAGTTACCAGTGCCACCCTTGCACCCTTATATCTGCCATTTTCTCTGCAATGTCACGATCTCGCCACTGTGCTGCACATCAGCGAGATTTTGCCAAGATGCACAAGGCAGGGCACATAATCCTGACATGTCTCATTTAGAAGGATTTATTTAGCCAACCAATTGACTGATTCACATGATCCACACAAACGGAAGTGCAGGATAGTGCAGCTTCGTCAATGCCCTGCTTCAGCACGACTAAGTATACAGCGTATTGGTAGACAGACCCATATAAACAATGAAGACGCTGAAGCACTTGCATACACATCACAGCCCTTTTAAACAGTTGGATTGCCTGGGGCTTGAGACTCCCAATGGTATGATATTGATGGCCTATCCTGAGAATAGGCCACCTATATATTCTGAATCCATTAAACCCTTTTAAGAAGCTATTCATGAGGATGATCCCGAATAGTTGCCTCCCCAGCAATCTTCTGTGCACATTGAACAGGCTTATTTTCCACAACCTAACCAAAGAAACATTGAAAATGAAGTTTACTGGATTTTCCAGTCTCATGCAATCTGTCAATGGTATAACATTAAAAAATGGAGTAAGGCCTAGTTCACAAGTAACTCTTATAGTCAGTGTTTGGATAGTGATTTCAATTAGTGATTGTAACACAAAGTCTAGTACAGGTCAATAGCATAGAATAGATGAAAAATCACAAATCTTTCCTTATTTCAGTTTTGTCTAGCAATCATTGATGGAAATCACAGGCCAAACACTGACCAAAACACTGACATGTGGACTAGGCTTATAACTCACTTTACCAATCCATTGCTGCCCCTGTGATGAAGATTCCCTGGTCCAGTGATATCACTGCATCAAGACATGTCAAGACAACTTGACATCACTGGAGTCTGGTAAACAGAGACCAAAGGAGGAGCTTGGAAAAATTGGCACAGGAACAGGGACATATATTGTAGATGCATTTCCATAAAAAACATGGTTTATACTCATGTATATGGGGCATTTCTAAGCAAAATTCTATGTGCAAAAAAAAAAACTTATTACAGCAAACTTTTATTTTCATTTGCTTCCCAGTTGGTTGGCACAGTGGTTCCACAAACAATGTCCATAAGGCTACATGCACACAACAGTTGTTTTTTGCTGTCCGCAAATCGAGATCCGCAAAAAAAAATGATGGTCCATCAGTTTTTTTTTTAGGATTCCTTTGTTTTCACAGATCTCTTGTAATAAATGCCTATCCTCGTTCGCAATTGAGAAAAAAGTAGGACATGCACTACTTTTTTTGCAGAAGGGAAACACGGACAACGGACGCGGAACACAAACGGATGAACTGTCAGCATTTTTTTGCTGACCCATTGAAAGGAATGAGTTCCTATCCTATCCACAAAAAAAAAACTTAAACGGAAACCGAGAAAAACAACTGTCGTGTGCATGTAGCCTAAGAGTCTCTAGTTTATCCATCCATAGAGAATAGTTTGCAGGTTCCTGGGTAGGTCATGATCATGGGCGTAGCTACAGGGGGTGCAGAGGTAGCAGTCGCTACCGGGCCCAGGAGCCTGAAGGGGCCCAAAGACACTTGTGCCGCATAAGAAGACACACAAAGCACTGAGAGAAGGGGGCCCAAGCTAGACTCTTGCACCAGGGCCAATGAGCCGTTAGCTACGCCCCTGGTCATGATGGTCCTGTTGACCCTCCCCTCTCTTCTCCCAGGTCTCCAGACTCCAGCCAACTCAATTTTGTCATGTGAAGGCCATGAGGTACCAGGAAAAGAAGCAAAATATGAGTTATCTAAAGGAATACAAGTTCTCCATGAGTGGGAAAATGCATACATATATGAATATAAAGAAATGTAAATCTATATATATTGCCCAGTATCTTGTGTTCTTACATAATCTTGAATTGTGGTTGTGGCTTTTTTCATGATCTACAATGTTATAACAATTACAAAAGACATTTACAATGGACACATGGTAATTGTGTATCTATGTGAGAAAATACCTTAGCAGGCGCTGTTTTTTTTATATTTAGACATTTAACACTAATCTGTCTGCTTGAGGAATCATTTGTACATGACCTATTTACAGTTTTTTCCATATAAAATGGATAGAAGTGCAGCAGAAAAATCACATGAGGGAGCAGAATGAAATAGGAAAAAAGGAGAAGCAAGATATGTCATAGCCAGCACTGTGGTCCTGCAGTCATTTTTTGTATTTTCATCCACCTCCTTAGAGAAATAAGATTAAAATATAATCAATTCCAACACCTGCATTCTGTGCCGGGGAACCACAGATAACAGAGAAAAGATGTTTTCCAATGCAGCTGCACACCTGTCTAAATCCCCATAGCAGGGCCGGGTTTGGACAAAGCTGAAAGAGAAAGGCGTACGCTTCCACAGTCTTTACTGATTCTTTTAATGGGCTTTGATGGGTTTCATTTAACCACAGAAGAAATGTGAAAAAGCATTTTTATTTGGAAGTAATTGAAAATATGTTTTTCAGCCACATTACCGCCCCTCTCCCCTCAGATTCCCTTTATTTTCAGAATTAACTTACAGACGCCGGGCGTAGTGCGTGCCAATACTGGCATCTAGTGTCGAGGACGCAAAATTGTGTTCTGTGAAGTCGAATGATTTTTATCACGAACTTCATGTACAGTACAGCCGCACAATGCAGATTAAAAACGCCCCGGAGCTTGCTCAAATGGCTCATGCGGCTTTTTTACAGCTTGTTCCAGTCACCTGAATCTCACACGGCGCAAAGCACTGTAAACACAAAGGATTCTGGGCATGCAAAATGCAAATGCTAATGAGAGCATAAAACAGCTACTTTTGTTTTCTACACAGCGGTGTGGCTCTGGTTATTGGATTTGCACAATCTACAGGCTGAGCAAAACAAGCTGCGTAATGCAGCATGCCAGTAAAACCTTTAGGGAAATCCATACGAGAGGAGCTCAAGAAAAGGCAACCAAATATTAGCTGCAGACATGTCAAACCTGAAAGATTTCACCCAGTCTCCTCTACTGGAAGATATTTTCATCTTCCTGTAGTGTAATCACTCCCATGGACTTCAAAGGAAATTGGCTGTTTGAAGTCAGACCACTTTCTTATGACAATGACACCAGTTCTTCGAGGAGGATCCCATTCTCTATTCCTGACCTTAGACTAGTGCCAGTTTTGCACTGTGTATGTCACGTTAACAAGCCCTGCTGACATACGTGCAAGCTTCGTGCCTAATCCATAATGCTTTGCATATATATCCATACTGTAGATTTGCCTGCATAGACCAAAGGCAAAAATGAATAGCACCAGATGTTTTCTCATAAGACCCAAGGCTACGGATATATGCAAGGTTGCCTTTTTTTTTATCCAGCAATGTTGCCTTTTATAGGAAGATGTGACATTAAATAGCTGCACAGCACGTCTGATTTTTGCTGCCAAAGTAATGTAATTGAGCTATAAAATACTTGTGAAAATGTTTAATCTGCAGCTGAGCCCAGAATGAGCATTTAATAGTCGACCATTTTCAAGATAAAATACACCTTTAAGCCCTTAGGGAAATAAACAATGAAAAAATCGAAATTCAGATAGATGTAAGATATTGATCCATTGGAAGTCTGTAAAGCTACATTGCGGTAGTGCTGCAGACCTCTATAGCAATAAACTTTATTACCTACAGCTACACACCTCTAAATATTATTGGGGGGGGGGAGAATTTTCTAGTATAAAATTTATAATGTACATTATTTTGAAAAAGCACTGAATGCTCATCTCATCGACCCTTACATTTCATGGTAACTACATCATCAGGAAATTTTAAACATTCAGTGTGCCTTATGTTTGTTAAAGAGGCTGGCTATGTGTGACCAATGTGTAGTTTAGAGGACTATATGGAAATTATTAATATATATTTGTTGATATTATGCGCCGTTTGCTATATTTCATAAGCCATGATGCCTTGTTAGGCAAATCTGTGCTGTCCACTTAGAGGTCCTGTCCATAAGATAGCCACTGATGGAGGGTCATGTGACCAGACAAAGCACCTCCATGTGATGTATCCTGCATTCGAATACACTACACCCGACATGTGCAAGTGAAGATGGCAGGTGCAGTGTATTTGAAAAGAGAAGACATCACGTGGAGGTGATTTGCTTGGTCACATGACCCTCCATCAGCAGCCATTTTGTGGACAGGACTTCCGAGTTGACAGCACAAAAGACTTGGCAAACAAGGGGCCATGCCTAATGAATAGAAAATGATGCAGAATATCAACCAATGCTATATTAGTAAGTGCAATATAATCATCTTACAGACACATTGGCCAACAGTAACCATAAATGACCAATCCCTTTAAGAAGAAAGTGGCACCTAGACTTTTCATAGCACTTTTAATTGATTAAAGTGAGGTTAGATTTTTTATTGTCATTTCAAGTATATGCATTGTTACAGTACACAGTAAAAATGAAATGGCGTTTCTCCAGGGACCTGTAATGCTACTTATAGTGATACACGTACTAAATGGAGCCCAGAGTACATGAGAGGACATACAAGACAGATTAGGCAGAGCTGAACCATACAGAAATTTCCAGTCCAGTGCTAGTTTGCTGAGCAGTATGATGCTTTGCAGGAAGTAGCTGTTGCATATCTGGTTGTTGTAGCCCGGGTGCTCTGGTACCTTTTTTCGGACGTTAACAGGGTGAAAAGAGCATTTAAGGGGTGTGTGTTGTCCCTCGTAGTGTTCAAGACTTTCAGGATACAGTGTGTGGTGTAGACATGCGTGATAGAGGAACAAGAAGCACCAATGATCACCTGCCTTCACTCTCCGCTGTAGGTTCTTGTGATCTGAGGCAGTACAATCCCTATTCTGAGGATAGGTCATCAGTATCAAAATCCCATAAATCCCCTTTAACAATCTCCACAGAAGTATCCCAGATGTTAAGTAGTGAGTGATAGGGTAAAGAAACAAGAAAGTAGGAGGAGGTTAACGAGTTCCTAAAAACAATCTAACCTTTACAGGGGCGCCAACGGTGATGGATATACTTTGTGCAAAGTACGGCTAGTTTATAAAATTGTGAAAGGTAGTAATTAGCAAAACAAGACAAGGGTGCCCGGCAGCTGTAGAGGTACCGTTTATATAAAACGGTTAGAACAATCAAGGATACGAAAAGGTAATAAAATTATAAAAATTATAAAAAATGCACTGTGTCGTGCACAGGTTTCCCTTAGTTATATAATAGCGCCAAGCAGACCCCCCAATTGGGTTTCAGAATGTAAATAGAATTATAAATATATAAATGTATTGCAATAGATTTGTAAAATCAAAGGAACTTAGTTCCCAAATATTCAGATGGTACTCACTTCCCTAGGGGGGTTTGTCTAACAGGTTAAACTCAAGACGCCTGAGACAAAAACCCCCCTGGCCAGGATAGCGTGTAGAAACTTAGAGGCTGAAGTCACCACTCAAATAAGGTCGGGGTTCTTCTTCAGATGCCACTTTATTTGGAATCAAGGCTCAACGCGTTTCGGGGTACCAGAAAAACCCCTTCCTCAGGAGCACAAAAGTGCTAGACAACAAAAGTCTTTATCAGGAAGGCCGCAACCGATTTCTACAGGCATCACGTACTTTTTAAATAGCTTGCTTGTCAATTCTTGTCATTTTGAAATAAATAGTGTGTCGTTTAAAACATTTTTGGGAAGACAACATTTATGGAAAAAAGTCATGGTATTTTGTTATATGTTTTTAATGATTTTACTTTTTTAACAGTTTTTATATACTACAGTATACTGTTTTGCATGGAGCAAACCTAATTGTGAATACAGTTAGGGAAGCCATGATGTCATGGCTCCAGACATTGTACTTAAATGTCTCTATTCTGCTAATTTTACTTACCTGTGAAAATAATGGATCCTCCCAGCAGGTGCCCCTGCGGAATTTGGTGGCATCTGATTGGTGTCCAGCCAACTGTCTTCAGGAGCCTATAAAAGAGAAGAAGAAATCATTTGTGCGCATTCTCGTAAGTATCTGACTCTTCCCGCCCTCCCTCCCCTTTTACTGTCGCTTTGCTTATCGACGGGGGGTAAAAGTCACTCTACGAGTGGACTTATTGTTTGTTAATGTTTGATTGGTTAAATATTGGTTTATCCTTGTTTTCTTAACACGATTAAGTGATAAGCATCCCGGCCCTTTAAAGCCAACAGTTATTAATAATTTGAAGCAGTCAATAAATTCTTGATTAACTTTATTTTGTGCTTTGACTGCTTCTTGTGTGGTAATTTTATTGGAGTCTATGGCATCACGGCCATAGAAGTGCCTACATGTAGACAATAAATGCCCCCACCACATCCCTGCAGGAGCAATCTCAAAATCGGCGCCCAGGGGTCAGATTTTAACAACTCTCTATGAGAAATCTAAACCATTACTCATCTGGTTGTTTGAGCTTTGTTGTTAAAACCATTTAGAACCCTTTTTAACCTCCCAGGAACTGAAAGGAAAAGCGCCAATCATTCAAGATACAATGTTCTTCCCCATGACAGTTTACTGAATGCACGCTGTGAGTCTAGCTAAATAAATTGCACTTTTAGGTATCTGAAGTATCTTTATGAACTGTATTCTCTGGTGTCAAAGCCAAGAGAGCTGCATCTTGACAGAGACAACAAGATGGGATTGTAAGTGGTTAAAAAGATCTGGGACTGCTTTATCCATCTTGTATTCATTGTTTCCATTACTTGGACATTCTCCATTCTCTCCTCTTCTCCTTATGGCTATCTGTCACTAACATAACAGTGGAAATGGCATGGAAGCAGCTGAGAACAGATTGATCCATTCATGTTCTCATAGATTTCTTCCCTCGACAGAACAAAAATCACACTACGATACTTTATTAAATGTGAAAAGTAGCAAAGAAAAAGGTCTGTGTCACGCTGACCTCCATTATGAAAGAAAAGTAGCAAGAGAGGTGATGAGAGGTGATGATGGACATGTTCATATAATGACAAAAGACATTATGACAGAATAAATGCTTGAGTTTCTTCTTCATAATCCTAAATGTTACTCTTCAATGAGCTGTCATCTTGTGCCACAAAGCTCTTATCAAACCATTAAGCTCATAGCAACCAGACATAAGAAGCAGCCATTTTTTAGTAAACATATCTCTCAACATTGTGACACTGAATACTCAGCTATGGTAAGAGATAAATTAGTTTGCTTAAAGGGGTTTTCTGAGACTAATATACTCTCGATGGGTCATCAGCATCTGATCGGTGAGGGTCCGTCACCCGGAACTCCCTCTGATCAGCTGTTTGAGAAGGCGCCGCTGCTCGCAGTAGTGCAGCCGCCTTCTCTCAGCTTTTTCTAGGCCATGTGACATCACGTTCATCGGTCATGTGGCCTAGGCACAACTCAGCCCCATTGAAGTGAATGAAGCTGAGCTGCGATACCAAGCACAGCCATTATCTAAAGGAAGGTGTTGTGCTTGGAGAACATGGAGAAGGTCAGTGCCTTCTCAAACAGCTGATCGGCAGTGGTCCCAGCTGTCAGAACCCCGCCGATCAGATACTGATGACCTATCCAGAGGACAGATCATCAGTATTTAAGTCTCAGAAAACCCTTTATGAATATTGACATAAGCGACAGACCATCCATGACCTGGATGAAAACCTGGTACCACTAAATATGTAAACATGGGCGCATAGCAGGATCCATTTAAAGAGGTTGTCCAGAGATTGAGTAATAAATGTGTAAACATTGGAGAAGGGGACACAACTGGCATCCCCACTGATCACTGGTTGAGGGACGCCCCCTCATTACTCCACAGTGCACAACCACAGTAAGGTGGAGTAGTAATGGAGTGGTAATCAAACATACATCCTGGCTCTCCATTAAATGTGGCTGAGGCAAGATGAGAAACAGAAGAACACTGTACCCAGCTGTCTCTGTCAGACCCATAGATTTTGAATGGAGTCGAACTAATTCAGATTATTGACATAATATCTGATCATGACAAGGATCACTCCTTTTTATATAATATTCTATGATTATCACAGGGCCCCATAGCAAAAGTGAGAATTTCAACCCCCTCCCCTAAACCATCAGAACTAAGAAGAAGATGTATCATCTCCCTACTCCAGAAAAATGGTGTTAAAAAGTCACAAACTACGTGTTTGTGACTTTTTAAATTTCCCTTTCAAAAATTATTCGGAAAGGGCAGTTTTTACTACACACTTGCAACTTATCATAAAGGGGGCATGGCAAGGATGGGAAGGGGGTGTGGTCAGCTGCCACAACAAATCTATCTTCTCACGCAAATTTTATGGCGCAAATAAAACCAGAAATGTATAGCAGCTCAGAGCTGCCGTAGATTTCTGTTTAGGCGTGTGCCTTGTCATAAATTAGGCACATCCCCCAGCAACGCAGGGGAAAGTAGCCATGGTTAGCCTGATTTTAGCCAGATTTAGCTAACAAAAAGTGTTGCAATTTTACTCCAGTAAAGCAGTGGCATAGAAATTGGAGTAGCATCTTAAGACAGAAGTGTTAAACTTAAAGATGCAGCAAATGTACCAAACATTTTGCGACATGATACATTTTGTGCAAATTATGGCAACAGAAACTCCTGCAAAAATGTAAATTTCCCCCATATTAAATCTCCCCAATGCGTATGTTAAGAAATAATCGAGTATATACAGTGGTGTTTGAAAGTTTGAGAACCCCTCAGAAATTTCTAGATTTTTTCATAAACTTGACCTAAAATGTACTAAAAGTAGATAAAGATAACAAAATCAAACAGATTAGTCAATAATATTAGACTTATTTATTTTATTGGAAAATGATCCAATATCACATGCCTATGAGTGGTAAAAGAATGTGAACATTTAGGCCCCTTTCACACGGGCGTGATTTCCGCGCGGGTGCAATGCGTGAGGTGAACGCATTGCACCCGCACTGAATCCGGACCCATTCATTTCTATGGGGCTTTGTACATGAGCGGTGATTTTCCCGCATTACTTTTGCGTTGCGTGAAAATCGCAGCATGTTTTATATTCTGCTTTTTTCATGCAACGCAGGCCCCATAGAAGTGAAAGGGGCTGCGGGAAAATCACAAGCATCCTCAAGCAAGTGCGGATGCGGTGCCATTTTCCCCGCATGGTTGCTGAGAGACGATCGGGATGGGGACCCGATCTTTATTATTTTCCCTTATAACATAGTTATAAAGGAAAATAATAGCATTGTGAATAGAGAATGCAAAGTAAAGAGGGCAATAGAGGGTTAAAAATAATAAAAAAAACTAATTTACATATTCCATTTGATCGTGTAGCTGCCGGTGTTCTGTTCTGTCTTCAGCAGGAGGGGGATAAAGGACCTTCAGTGACGTCACTGGGTCACATGGTCCGATCATCAGCTTACCCCCCGGTTCACCTAAACACAGTAGTGAAGGTATAGATCAACTATAGATCAGCTTCAATGTCACCGTTTGTCCGGAGTCTTTGCGAATTTGGCAAATTCCCAGACAGTTACATTGCCACTTTAATAGTATATTCCACAAAGTCAGTTTATGTATTGTAGAAACAAGAGCAATGTTGTCAGTACACTATATTTAACTATTTTACAACACTAAGCATGTATAGCCTCTCCCTCATTTCTTCAACCCACGTCTTTGTTTGGCCCCCTCTAGACAATTTCTATTTGCCAGTAATAAGAGCCCCCCACCATCATGTGCCAGCAGCCAGAGCCCCCCCCCATATCATGTGTCAGTAGCCAAAGTGCCCCTATCATGTGCTAGTAGTACTCTCTTATGTGCCAGTAGCCCCCCTTATGTGCCAGTAGCCCCCCTTATCATGTGCCAGTAGCCCCCCCTTTTGTGCCAGTAGCCACCCCTTATCATGTGCCAGTAGACCCCCCTTATGTGCCAGTAGCCCCCTTATCATGTGCCAGTAGCCCCCCCCCCCTATGTGGCAGTAGCCCCGCTTATATGCCAGTAGCCCCCCTTATCATGTGCCAGTAGCGCCCACCCTATCATGTTCTAGTATTGTACAAAAAAATATATATATATATATATATATGTATATACTTACCTCCATGTCAGTGATGCGATGCAGGCCTCTTCCGGCCTGTATCCCTCACTGTACGGCTCCGGCGGTGCAATGATGTCATCGCGCCGCCTGCACCGGCCTCTGATAGGCTGCTAGCCTAGTGCTGGCAGCCTATCAGAGGAACAGGGAGGGGACACGCCTCTCCCTCCTCTGCCGCAACACAGTCCTGAGGACAGTGATACAGATGACTATGGAGATGAGCGCAATGGCCACACAGCTCGCACTCCCCAAAGGCCGGCCCTGGCTGTTTTGCCATGTTGTAGGAGCATAACAATGAAAATTAAGGGTGTGTTGGATCTGACGTATCCAGACATGGGGGCCCAATTAATATTCCTGCTATGGGGCTGTGAGACATTGGTAGGTAGAGTGGTTGATGGCAGGTATTTTTCCCCCAGAACCCTGTCATATGCAGCTTAAGCTCCAGGGAATGCCCAGTATGTAGTGGAAATCCCTAGCTTTTCTGAGGCAGCTTTGTAGAAACCTCCAGGGTTTGGATTGGGGAAGAGTTGGACGGGTTCCCCAATCCGCAGTCCACTTCTGACAAGAGATCTAGCTTGCTGCCTGATTAGCTGCACCTGTAGCACTTTCGTAAAGACGCCTGGTCAGAGAGTGAGCTGAGAGAGACCAGGATCTGATATGCTGGTGCGTGTGAGTAGCTCGCTGTGATGACCTACACAGCTGACAGTACCATCTTTAGGACAGTTAGTGAAACACTGTTTAGATAATGCTCAGACGAGCAGGTTTTGTTTTGTGTTTTTGCCTAAAATGTAAAGGCCTTTTGTTTTTGCTAATTGAAACCACAATAAAGTTGGAATTTCTTTGGACTTCATCCCGAGTGTCACTGTCTCTGACTGTTCGTAAGCCGGCCAATCTTGCCTCTACCAGAGCTGATTCCCGCAGGGCCCAACACTTTTTATGTACTCCCCTAGACACTGTTAATACCCGGAAAGGTGACTGCTATCGATGAAGTCCAGTTCTGCAGCCTTGTCAACAACAGACATTGCTACATACTTCCAGTTTTCCTGTGCCACGAAGAAGAAGTTTAAATAACCACATCAGCCCCCCTAGCTTAAACACCCTTAATGACCAGGCCACTTTTTACAATTCCGCACTACACTACTTTCACCGTTTATTGCTCCGTCATGCAACTTACCACCCAAATGAATTTTACCTCCTTTTCTTCTCACTAATAGAGCTTTCATTTGGTGGTATTTCATTGCTGCTGACATTTTTACTTTTTTTGCTATTAATCAAAAATGACCGAAATTTTTGCAAAAAAATTACATTTTTCACTTTCTGTTGTAAAATTTTTCAAAAAAAATTACATTTCTATATAAATTTTTCTCTAAATTTATTGTTCTACATGTCTTTGATAAAAAAAAATCCAATAAGTGTATATTTATTGGTTTGGGTAAAAGTTATAGCGTTTACAAACTATGGTGCAAAAAGTGAATTTCGGCATTTTGAAGCAGCTCTGACTTTCTGAGCGCCTGTCATGTTTCTTCAGGTGCTAGAATGCCAGGATAGTATAAATACCCCCAAATCACACCATTTTAGAAAGAAGACACCCCAAAGTATTCACGGAGGGGCATGGTGAGTTCATGTATCATTTCATTTTTTTCACAAGTTAGCGGAAAATGACACTTTCTGAGAAAAAAAAAAAAGTTTCAATTTCTGATAACTTCTGGCAAAAAAAAAAAATCTCAGACGGACTCACTATGCCCTCAGTGAATACCTTGGGGTGTCTACTTTCCGAAATGGGGTCATTTGTGGGTTGTGTTTACTGTTCTGGCATTTTGGGCGGGGCTAAATTGTGAGCCGCCATGTAAAACCTAAAGGTACTCGTTGAATTTGGGCCCTTTATGCATCAGGCTGCAAAAGTGTCACTCATGTGGTATCGCCGTACTCAGGAGAAGTAGGGCAATGTGTTTTGGGGTGTATTTTTACATACACCCATGTTGGGTGAGAGAAATATCTCTGTAAATTGTCAACTTTGTATAAAAATTTTTAAAAGTTGTCGTTTACAGAGATATTTTTCACACCAAGCATGGGTATATATAAAATACACCCCAAAACACATTGCCCTACTTCTCCTGAGTACGGCGATACCACATGTGTGCCACTTTTGCAGCTTGGTGCGCAAAGGGCCCTAAAACCAATGAGTACCTTTAGGATTTCACAGGGCATTTTTACGCATTTGGATTCCAGACTTCTTCTCACGCTTTAGGGGCCCCTAAAATGCCAGGACAGTATAAATACCCCACATGTGACCCCATTTTGGAAAGAAGACACCCCAAGGTATTCTGTGAGGGGTATGGTGAGTTCATGTAAAATTTTATTTTTGTCACAAGTTAGTGGAATATGAGACTTTGTAAAAAAAAATAAAAAATAAAAAAAACTATTTCCGCTGACTTGTGCCAAAAATAAAAATTCTGTGGACTCACCATGCCCTCACAGAATACCTAGGGGTGTCTTCTTTCCAAAATGGGGTCACATGTGGGGTATTTATACTGTCCTGGCATTTTAGGGGCCCCTAAAGCGTGAGAAGAGTCTGAATCAATGCGTAAAAATGCCCTGTGAAATCTAAAGGTACTCATTGGTTTAGGCCCCTTGTGCACTTCAGGCTGCAAAAAGTCACTCATGTGGTATCGCCGTACCAGGAGAAGTAGGGCAGGCTTTGGGTGTATTTACATATACCCATGCTGCGTGTGAGAAATATCGCTGTAAACGACAACTTTTTAAATTTTTTTATTCAAAGTTGTCAATTTACAGAGATATTTCTCTCACCCAGTATGGGTATATGTAAAAATACACCCCAAAACACATTGCCCTACTTCTCCTGAGTACGGCGATACCACATGTGTGACACTTTTTGCAGCCAAGATGCGCAAAGGGGCCCTAATTCCAATGAGTACCATTTAGGAGGGCATTTTTACGCATTTTCTTTCTCACGCTTTAGGGCCCCTAAAATGCCAGGGCAGTATAAATACCTCACATGTGACCCCATTTTGGAAAGAAGACACCCTAAGGTATTCCATGAGGGGCATGGCGAGTTCATAGAAGATTTTTTTTGGCACAAGTTAGTGGAAATTGATTTTTTATTGTTTTTCTCACAAAGTCTCCCTTTCCGCTAACTTTTGACAAAAGTTTAATTTTTCATGGACTCATTATGCCCTCAGCGAATACCTTGGGTGTCTTCTTTCCAAAATGGGGTCACATGTGGGTATTTATACTGCCCTGGCATTTAGGTCC
This sequence comes from Bufotes viridis, assembly GCA_033119425.1. Lineage (NCBI taxonomy): Eukaryota > Metazoa > Chordata > Amphibia > Anura > Bufonidae > Bufotes > Bufotes viridis. The sequence continues at coordinate 463,835,498 of CM065589.1, forward strand.
TAAAGCGTGAGAAGAAAATGCGTAAAAATGCTCTCCTAAAAGGTACTGTTGAATTTGGGCCCTTTGCATCTTGGCTGCAAAAGTGTCACTCATGGTATCGTCAGACTCAGGAGAAGTAGGGCAAGTGTTTGGGGTGTATTTACATATACCATGCTGGGTGAGAGAAATATCTCTGTAAATTGACAACTTTGAATAAAAAATTTAAAAAGTTGTCGCTTACAGCGATATTTCTCACACCCAGCATGGGTATATGTAAAAATACACCCCAAACCACATTGCCCTACTTCTCCTGAGTACGGCGATACCACATGTGTGACACTTTTTGCAGCCAAGATGCGCAAAGGGCCCTAAAACCAATGAGTACCTTTAGGATTTCACAGGCCATTTTTACGCATTTGGATTCTCACGCTTTAGGACTCCTAAATGCCAGGGCAGTATAATACCCCACATGTGACCCCATTGTGGAAAGAAGACACCCTAAGGTATTCTGTGAGGGGTATGGCGAGTTCACAGAAAAAAAAATTTGGCACAAGTTAGCGGAAATTGTTTTTTTTTTGTTTTTTTACAGTCTCATATTCCACTAACTTGTGACAAAAATAAAATTTTGCATGAACTCACCATACCCCTCACGGAATACCTTGGGGTGTCTTCTTTCTAAAATGGGGTCACATGTGGGGTTTTTGTACTGCCCTGGCATTTGAGGGTCTCCGCAGTCATTACACGTATGGCCAGCATTAGGAGTTTCTGCGATTCTCCGTATATTGAGCATACGGGTAATGAGATTTTTTTCCGCTCAGCCTCTGCGCTGAAAAAAAAAAATGAACGGCACAGATTTTTTCATTCGCATCGGTCAATGTGGATGAAAAATCTCTGCCAAAATCAGTGACTGCGGTGCAGTGGGCTGGGCGCTAACTAACTGGTGGTGATAGGGGACCCTTATGCCCCATTCACACGTCCGCAATTCTGTTTGCGGAACGGAATTGCGGACCCATTCATTTCTATGGGGACAGACTTTGTCCCGCTCGATCCGGAATTACGGATCCGCGCTCCGGGTCTGCACTTCCGTTCTGCAAAAATATAGAACATGTCCTTTTCTTGTCCGCACTGCGCACAAGAAAAAGCATTTTCTATATAGTTCTGGCAATGTGCGGATCTGCAAAATGCGGAAAGCATATTGCCGGTGTCCGTGTTTTGAGGATCTGCGATCGATCCGCGGATCGATCGCGGATCGGATCCGCGGATCCGTGAATCCACGGATCCGTGAATCCACGGATCCGCAAAACACATATGGACGCCTGAATGGAGCCTTACAAGGGGTGTGATCAATGACAGGGGGTGATCAGGGGTCTAGATGGGGTGATCAAGGGGTTAATAGGTGAGGGGGTGGGGGTTAGTGTAGTGTTTGGTGCAACTTATTGTAGTTACCTGGTCCTCTGGTGGTCGATCCCAGTAAATGGGACCACCAGAGGACCAGGTAGCAGCTATATCAGACGCTGTTCATAAAACAGCGTCTGATATAGCAGTTTGATGCGATTTTATTCGCATCTACAGCCTGCCAGCGATGGATCATCGCTGGCAGGCTGTAGCCGAACTGCTGTGCCGCGCTTCCCTGTGAACGCACGCGCGAACGCGCGCGCGTTCACAGGAAATCTCGCCTCTCGCGAGATGACGCGCCGATGCGTCGGAACAGAGCTACAGGGCCGCCCGCAGGACGCATCCCTGCGTTAGGCGGTCCTGTAGCGGATAATAAGGCCCAGACTAGGCTAACACCCATCTACCCCTAAAACTATGATACAGAGATAGAAATGGTGTTTAGTGCTGGATTTTATTTATGCCATGATTAAGGATAGTAGGTATCTATCTGAAATGCGATGGCCGTAACTATGCACGTTCCTGGATGTTAATGCTTTTTACGATCAAACAAAGATGGAAGATTTAAGGACATGTTGCTGGAATCCTTTCAACTTGGTATACTACATCTGTAGCGTCTTTTCCCGTGCACCGTTCTACATGTGTGGTCCGAATACTGGAGTCATCGAGTGGTGAGCTGGACTGGTTTTCAATTTTTTTTACTACTTGACCAAAGGCTTTAAAGATCACAAGATTTAGCTGGCCAATAAGCAGAGCCACTTTACTGACTGACCAGCTGAGTCAATTGAGGAACAGAAATAAATAGGCTGCATGGCTGTGTTTAATTCTATTTCCGTTTAGGGACTGATGTATAGACAATAAATTAGTCTGTGAATCAGATTTACATGCTGTAAGTTAGTGTTTGAGATGTCATGCAGGCATTCAGGCAATAGTAATATATTATTATTGATGGTAGCTGACAGGGTGGTTTGGAAGGGTAAGGCCACTAGGGTATGGGCACTTCCATCCCATGGGCTGCCTAGCAGTTGCATGGTCTGCCTTCTTTGTAGGTATGACACTGACAAGGGTATAGCTATAGGTCTGCCGAGGAATTTCAGGTCTCTGGATCACAAGGAGTTATCAGAGCTCAGACCACAGGATATATCATGTAATACCAGAAGGCTGTCATGCACCCCTGAACTTTTTTATAATATAGTGTAAGGACAGAAATGGTAAACATTTTTTTAACATATACTTGTTAAAATTTAAATTGCCACACCAAGAAGGATAATCTGTAAGGTTATGCAAATCGACATGGGTGAATTGGGGACTCAAAGTGGCCCCGGAAAAAAGCATAAATGTGTCCCCATTTTGTAGGTGAGGCCAAACAGGTAAAAGGCAAGGCCAAGAGAAGTAGGCAGGGTCAACAAATCATTAGGCATGGCTTACACAGCACATTCACACAGCGTACTTCCCTATTTCTGAAAAGCCCTAAGAGGGATATTAGAAGTGGCATGCTTTGCGTGCTGCAGCATATTTTTTTAAAACTAAGCCACGCCTATAGGCCCAATTAGTATCTATACCAATCCAGCTCAGTCCCCTTAGTGCTGGTTAATAACAATACGGTGGGGCCTCCAGGGCCAAATGATCAAGTTTTCAAAAACCTAGCTCCAATCTGAGGCACATGGGAGGGGCATAAAAGTCATATTGAAAGCAAAGTTTTTTAGCCACATGAAACCTCAAAAATCTGTTCAAGTTGTGTGGGATAATTGTGCAATACCTCTTGTTCATCAATGTGCCAGTTATCACCACTTGTTGCAAACTCAGAGGAACAGGATCCTTAAGCAGAGAGATCTTGGTTTGCTCCTAGGCCAAGATGTCAGCACTTTTTAACGTTGTGTGTTTCGGCGGTTAAGAGAACAATGATAAACTAAAATAACAGCAAGATGTGAACAAAAGGAAACCTTTGCACAGACAGATCATATAATTAGAAGAATGCTGCATATTAATCCATTCTGTACTGCAAGTGAAATTGGATGTCACATACCAAGCCTAGGGCAGCAAACAGTGTCTACACAAACCATTAGAAGGTGTTTGCACCACGCTGGGCTTCAAGACCTCACTCCATTACTCTCAAAGGATATAGCAGTGCACAGCACGACATCAATGGAGGCTGGAGTGGAGGTCTATCCTCTTCCACTATGAGTCCTGCTTTTGTCTTGGATGTAATGATAGCTGGAGATTGATCTGGAGGCAACATGGGCAATGCCATGAAGAGGCCTTCACAATGTAACATCACAGTGAAACAGCAGAGATCTGGCGGCCATGGCAGCTGCTGCACGTGCGAGCGGGCTCCATGTTTACATATAGCTCCAGCGCTGTACATGTACAGCGCTGGTAGCGATCGGGTTAAAGGGGTTTTCTGGGATTTTAATATTGATGATCTATCCTCAGGATAGATCATTAATATCAGACACCTGTGACCCCAGCCGATCAACTGGTTGAAGATAAGGCCTGCGAGCACAGCCTTCCCTTCATTGTTTACCTGTTCACCATCAATATTGCGGCGGTGATCAAGTCTAAGTACAAGTTATACCGTTCACTTCAATGGGACAGCTCCCGTCGATCTGATATTTATTGATGACTGATCCTGAGGATAGGTCATCAATATTAAAACCCTGGAAAACCCCTTTAAATGTTTCTATTGGTCCTATAATTTCCATAGTTCCACAACTTTTCCTTCTTAGTTTTGCAATGTCAATGTTAAGGAGTGTGCTTTACCAGTGAAAGTTTTTTCTTTGTACCTGAACACATGGTGTAAAGAGTCTTCTTAGCAAAGCTTTAACTGAGCATTGCTATGGAGAGTCTCTCTTCACTTCTACTGAGTGCTGAAGATGTAAGACACAGAGGCTTCCAGTCTGCCTCTTTTCGATACCTCAGTTTCTGACTAGTTACATGTGCTCTAAAGATCACTGCCCATCGTCCTGCCTACCTGACTTGTTACAAACAGCTGTCTTCAGCGCTCAGTATAATGCTTCAGACCAAAGGTATACTCTCCTTAGCAACGTACAGAGCTTTGCCAATAAGTCTCTTTACTCCCTGTTTTCTAGACAAACAAAATATCCTTCCCTAATAAAGTATATTGTTACAAAAATGTTTAACATCTCTGTCCCTACACAATATTAAAAATAAATTGAAATAGCAGTTCCACTTTAAATAACTATTTCTTGCAAAATTAATATCCTGTGTTATGCAAGAAGGGCTAATGACTCTTAGTGATTGTCTCTTTGGCACTCGTTGAATCTTTGTGTCATGCAACACTACATCAAGTCATGGACTATGAACAACACAATGTATGCATTTTGCCCAGTGTGCCTTTAAATTGTCCCTGTTCTTTAAAAAAAAAAAAGTTTGAATTGTCATAGTGATGTATCCAAGGTTTTGATCTGTGGTACGAGTGCTGAGACCCCACGGGTCACTAAAACAAGAAGCACTCACATAGAGCACCCTCTCTCCTCACTGCTTGAGACATGCACAATAGAAAGTCTATAAACCTCTGTAGAGATTGTCTCCTGCAGCGAGGAGCTCTTCATTCTAGCAATAGGTGGGAATCTCAGCACTCGGGCCTCTACTGATTAAAACCTTTGAAATATCCGTTATCTTGAGGGCCAGAACATGACTGAGCCACTGAATTATATGAAGCTGCATGCTAAAAACTTTCTTTTTCCAGGTATCCATTACTGCATCAGTGTTAATATGCAGATGGTGACATGAGAGCTGGGTTGAATGATGCTATTTTTCACCAATAATCGATATTACTTTACTGTTGATCTCTTCAAACCACATGATGGCATTCGTTAGAATACCACGTTACATGGAAACTTTGTCACTGGAGAGCAGGTGGATGGCCCAGCCTTTGGTCCAGAAGCTTCAACATGAGTTTGATCTATAGTTTTCATCTATTTGTCTGTCTAAAAGTAAAGGTCACAGGCTATTTCTTCAGGTAATCACGTCCTCTCTTATTTAAGTCATTAGTTCCAGCTTTATCCTCAAAGAAACAAGTTTAACATAAATTTCAGCATTCAAGTAGTATTGCACTACACCTTTGATTACTGAAGAGCCTGTTTTCCTAGCTGCTCATGCGAGCGTCCTAATTTCATTGACATGCATTGTATGGCACCAACCAGATGGCAAGAAAACTTCTTCTTTCAAACCCTGGATCCTAATGCAAATGAAGTATGTGCTCCTGGCATAGAACTGCCAGACAAACAACTATTACCACCAAAAATACAAATATGATTCCTTCACAGCCTGAGTAAGAAGATTTGATATTATTAAGAGTCACATATTGTGCTACTGAAACAAAGTGCTCGCTGCACCACACTGACTTCAAACAGGTTGTAAAATCCAGTGAAGACAGCGCACAGCATCGTAATGTGAAAACAGCGTGATAAATCCCGTTCCACCATTACATTCCCTAGCCTAGAGACACCGAAGCACAGAGAAGTTTATTTAATGAGAATGTAACTTGTATTATTTAGGGCATGTTTAAACAGCGAACCATAATGCAACTAAATTTATACAGCATCTGCACAGCGTTCTGCCGATTCTGAGGGCAACTTTTTATCTTGTCATTCCCAGCATAAACGATCATTAAAGATCCAAAATGAGCCAGCTGTGATATTTTGTGATTGAAGCCAAATCTTTGGTAGTGAAAAATGGAAATGTATCATAAATGTACCTTAAATTATGATCCCACACTGACGCTCATGCTAGGTGCTTTAGGTGCAGCCTTTGGCTACGCTGTGTACCATCATATGTCTACTTTCATAGCTATTCTATTAGATAGTGTTTAGCTACTGGACCTCTAGATATGTATTAAATATTCACAGCAGTAAGGCTGTTCACCATGTGGCGCATGACCCAAAGATTACTGCATAGCACTGCAGTCAACCTATATAATGGAAGTGAATGGGGTCGTTACAATCCACAAATTGAAGTGACTGTGACCCAAAAGTCACAAGAAATCCAACACTACTGGATTAAGGTAGTCGGTCTTTGGTAGCGGCAACTTGTGGGTCGCAGTGTGTCCCCATACACTTCTATTATGTTGCGAGAAACAGAGATCTTTAGTTGACCAACATTTGGTATGGCCACACTCACCACGCAGCCCCAGATTTATACCTTCTTTCCTAATGCAGGCAGACGATGGTCGATAATGAACTACAAACCACTATGGAAGTGCTTCCACACTTAGTTGTTTGAGGGGCAATTTTTGGCTTGTAAAAAATGCCCTTTTAAAAGCGTTTTTAGGGTGGTATGTTTTAGTCACACAGCATTTTACTTGTGTTTTCTTCAGACCTTTTTTCCCTATAGAGCATGCTACAATTAAAAAAAATAGGCCAAGAGATTTTAAAAAAAAAAGTGCAAGGAAACAGTGTTTATAAGTCTTTTTATAATTTCCTGATGGCCAGTATGTGTCATCTGGTCACAGTGGTTTTTGCTTAATACAAAAAAAAATCATTTATGTAAGAAAAAAACAGTATGAAGCAATCTGTGCATGGCCATTTTTTTGGTCAGTATTTTGCATCAGTATTTGGCCATGTTCAAGCAGTCAGTAGCTGGTCGGGGTTGGCGCCATCCTGGAGGGAGCACAGTATGGGTAATGGTTCATATTCTTATTCTTTACTTTAGCTTATGTCCTTTTGCACTACGCACTTTATATGAGATTTATACATTGTATGATGATTTTCTGTTGCCCACTGTGATCTCCCTCCATTTGATGGATTATTGGTAATTATATTATATATGCATTGTCTTTGGTAAATAAAGTATTTAATAATTTAAGCGGTCTGGTACTTTTGTTGTGAGGTACTTAGAATATGGTGTGTACCATGGGCTTACTCCCATGTATGGGATAATAAATAACAAGTGTTAGCGTACACTTATTGGTTTTTACACACGCTGATGTAGAATACAAATCAAATACTAACCGTGTAAAAGTGACTTTAGTTTTGAGATACTAAGACCACTTTCAAACAGTCAGTATTTGGTCGTATTTGTATCTTTTCGGTGTTATAGATCTGCTCCTAGTTTTGGCTTATAAATACTGAGGTAAACTACTTGTCATGCCTTCGGCAAGTTTATTATTAATTTATTCATAATTTTCATGCATAGTCAATTTGCTTTATGTATAATTCTCTGTTGATTGTGTAACAGCACCATCTATTGGCCGTTTACATACATTGCACCTATTCACATTAGAAATTTGGCCTACTTCAGATTCCATAGCTTGAGACCTATGAACTTAGTGACTTCATCATCCCTGCACATAGCAGCCATTTTCCTCATTTACAGTCATCCCTGCCAGAGGTAGCACATGGTCTGAAAGTTCCTGGAGTCTTCCTCAACATCTAAGCCAACGGTAGCATCGCTGGTATGTTTGCATCTGTTTGTATATTGTATTTGCATGTCTTTTCTCCTGCTCCTGTATAGCAGCTTCAGTTAGCAGCTAGGGACTATCCTTGTTATGCAGATAGGATAACATGCTCATGGTTAGATCTGCATCTGTGTTTATATGTGCATTGCTATGCACAGTAATGTATTATATGCATTGCTATATGTCAGACCGCATTAGGAAGTACATTGTTTTTCTGTTCCCCAGTTTCACCGCACGCGCACAAGAGCATTTACATCCTTGCAATAAAGATAAAGTTGGATGATTCTCCATTGTCAATTCATTGCCGGTATAAGGCTTAGCTGTCTATCAAGCTATGTACCTTCACACATAAGGAGGACACAACACTACTGATTGTGAGAAATCATGCAAATAGTGATGCAAAATACAGACCAAAACACAACATAATACAGTACTAGCATGGTAGATAAGGTTGTAAAAAAAAATTCACCTACACTGTGCAGAAATTTTCCATGTGTTAATTGACCTGTGGTGTGTAATAAACAGGAAATCCAGCAATATATTCCCGCAAATCCACATGGAAAATATGCATCAAATACATTCCCATGTGCAGGTAGCCTGAAAGTAGACCTATTGTCAGAAATTTGTGTGTCTACTGCAACAAAACAAAGCCAATGGAAATTTGTTTCTTTTATCTAAATTTTTTAAAATGTTTTCAATTAATCATTCGTATTGTTACATTGTAGAGAATGTCTTACCACAATACATTTTCTTGATTACTAGTATTTGCTATGATAAGAATGATTTTTTGATTGCATTACATTCACAAAATTTCTGCATCTATGTATATAAAACTGGTAATCACATTTATGCATAGTTTGCAATTCACATCTTTAGTATTGTCCTTTATTTATTTCTTTTTATTATATTCTATTTTTCTAATATTCATTTGATTTTGTTTTTTCTTTCTTGTTAAGGTACTCTGGGCCAGCTTCACACATGCTATATTTTTTGGCCAGATTAAACTATAGAATCCACACTAGAAATTCCATAGCAAATTACAGTAAACTGCAAGTGAATGGAAATAGGATTTTGTATCATACCCACTAAAGAAATTGTACCCCAAGTGAAATTAAGCCCCCTCCAAAAACAAATAAATGAAATAAATGATTTAGTCCTCATGGAATATGGCATAAACAATTATGGAAGAATTGCCTTTTAAATAAATTATAAATGTATTTATAAATGTGATGTACCCCAAAATCCTGATGACCCTGAACACAGACCCATATACTTGAAACAGACCGATTTAGTCCATGGTTCTGAATATATATTATATAATATACTGTATATTCGAATTCAATAGATCCATGTGCTGTCCATGGAACACTGACTTATTCACTTATTATTAATTTTGACTTATCCATTTACATGTAAATAATCCCTTAGTGTTGCAATTTCTGCACAATTTCTGATGGATGTCATACTCCTTACATGAGTGGAATGTTTTATACACATTTACATAATACCATAATTCGCTTATAGGAAAACTATATTTGTATGTACCTCATTAAGACTACAGTAGGTGACAAAAGGTTTACCCATTGTTTTGATCCTGCATTAAAGGGGTTGTCGACTTTTTACTGTTGATGACCTATCCTCAGGATAGGTCCTAATATAAGATCGGCCGGAGTCTGACTCTTGGCACCCTCGCCAATCAGCTGTTTGAAGAGAAAGTAGCGCTCATACAAGAGCTGCCTTCTCTGGCCTGTTTACCTGCTCGTCGCAGCATTTGCAGTGGTGAGCAGGTGTAATTACAAGTATGGCGTCCCTATTCACCTCTATGGGACGGCTCTGTCTGTTCAGTTGAATAGGACGAAGCTGTCCCATAGAAACAGAGCAGAGAAGGCAGCTCTTGTATGAGCACTGCCTTCTCTTCAAACATCTGATTGGTTGGGGTTCCGGGAGTCAGACCCCCCCCCCCCAATCTGATATTTATGACTTATCCTGAGGTGCAAAAACCCCTTTAAGTATATGTCGCAATCTGTCATCCTAGAGAAGAACTGGCAGATTAAGCCACGCTCACATATGTAGGAAGAAGGGATAAAGTTAAAAGTGCCAGGGAGGCTAGTCATGAGCTGGAATGCCCTAGTAAATATGCCTGTTTAGCTGATATTAGGGATGAAAGCCCAGGGCCAGCAACACTGCAGCAGGGAGTTTCTCCTAGCAACCAGGAGGATGCCCCGTGCAGGAATGATGGGAAAGGGAGTGCAGCAAAGGCTAGACAGATCCTGGTTGTAGGGGACTCTATTATAAGAAGGACAGACAGGGTCATCTGTCGCCGAGACTGTGAATGCCAAATGTGTGTTGTCTTCTGGGTGCTCGGGTTCGGGCATATTGCGGATCGGATTGACAGATTGCTGGGTGGGGCTGGGGAAGACCCGGCGGTCATGGTACACATTAGCACCAATAACAAAGTCAGGGGGAGATGGAAGGTCCTTAAAAATTATTTTAGGGAACTAGGAGAGAAGCTCAAGTCCAGGACCTCCAAGGTAGTGTTTTCAGAAATACTACCAGTGCCACAAGCATCACCAGAGAGACAACAGGAGCTTAGGGTGTTAAATAAGTGGCTCAGAAGCTGGTGCAGGAAAGAAGGGTTTGGGTTCATGGAGAACTGGGCCGACTTCTCTGTCGGTTACAAGCTCTACAGTAGGGATGGGCTGCACCTTAATGGGGAGGGTGCAACTCCCTGGGGGAAAAAATGGTTATATGGCTGGAGGAGCTTTTAAACTAGGATCTGGGGGGAAGGTGGGGGCTCATACTAATAAGGGGGTAGATAGAGAGGTTATAGGAGGGGACAGTGGGGGCTGGGGTTAATAAGGAAAGTAGGGAGAAGACAGGGCAGAACAATACACCGGTGAAAAATAGAACTGCTGGTAACAAGAACCTGTTTCATACAAACATCAACCAAGGTAACCCAAAAATCCCAGATATTCACTTTACAGGGAATAGTAATTTAAAATGTATTTTCACAAATGCCAGAAGTCTAGCTAGAAAATTGGGGGAGCTGGAGGCTATGGCACTAGAAGCACACATAGATGTAGTTGGTGTGGCTGAGACATGGTTAGATTCTTCGCATGACTGTAAATTTTGAGGGTTTTACACTATTTAGGAAGGACAGGGTCAATAGAAAAGGTGGTGGTGTGTGCCTATATGTGAGGAGTGATCTGAAGACAAGTGTGAAAGAGGCAATTGTGGGTGAGGATGTGGAAACCTTATGGGTGGAAGTTCAAAGGGATATAAACACTGAAACAATAATACTTGGTGTAATCTATAGACCCTCTAACATCACAGAGGAGATAGAAGCACAACTGTATAACCAAATAAAGCGGGCTGCACAGGCTGGTACAGTGGTCATAATGGGATATTTTAACTTCCCAGACATTGACTTGGGTAATGGTTCTGCCTCAACTGCAAAGGGGAGAAAATTCCTCAACTTGCTGCAGGACCACTTTATGGGCCAGTTTGTAGAGGCTCCCACTAGGGAAAATGCTCTGTTGGATTTGGGAATTTCTAATGATGCAGAGCTTGTTGGAAATGTTACTCTTCGAGAAACACTAGGTAATAATGACCACAATATAATTATATTCCCCCTAAACTATAATAAGCAGACTCTGTCAGGCAGAGCAAAGACACAGAATTTTAAAAAGGCTAATTTCCCTGGGTTGAGGGCAGCATTTCAGGGCATAGACTGCGAGCAGCTACTGTCACATAATAATACCGATTGTATATTTGTCATTTGATTTTGACATCTCAATAAAAATTATATTTAAAAAAAAAAATACTGATGATAAATGGGAGAGCTTTAAAACCACATTAAGTAATTGCACAAAAAAATTTAAACTGGCTAAAATTAAACAGATAAAAAAAATGGCATTTAAAAAATACAAATCTGAGGGGTCAGCTGTAGCGTTTAAAGATTACAAATGGCTTAATAAAATCTGTAAAAAGGAGATAAAATTAGCAAAGATACTAAACGAACAGTAGGTGGCAAAAGAGAGCAAAACAAATCCCAAAAAATTATTTAAACATATAAATGATAAAAAACCAAGGTCCGAGCAAGTAGGTCCCCTAAATAATGGTAAAGGGGGGGTAGTCACTGAAGATAAGGAAAAGGCAGAGTTACTAAATGGGTTTTTTAGCTCTGTATATACAAAAGAAGAGAAAGGAGATTATATCTGTGGTGCTGGGGCTGTTAGTACATCCAGTAATACACTCAATTGGCTAACTGTAGATATAGTCCAAGATAAGTTAAATAAGGTAACTGTGAACTAGGCTCTGGGTCCAGTTGGATTACACCCAAGAGTGCTTAAAGAGCTCAGTTCAGTCATTGCTGTGCCCCAGTTTATAATTTTTAAAGATTCTCTAGGTACTGGTACAGTGCCAAGTGATTGGCGCAAGGCAAATGTGGTGCCCATATTAAAAAAAGCATGTAGGTCCTTCACAGGTAATTATAGACCTATAGGCTTGGAAAGTATAGCTTGTAATTGGATTTAAAACTGGCTGAAGGAACGTGTCCAGAGAGTTGTGGTCAATAATTCCTATTCAGAATGGTCCCAGGTTATAAGTGGTGTACCCCAAGGTTCAGTGCTGGCCCCTCTATTATTTAATTTATTTATTAATAATATCGAGGACAGGATTAATAGCACCATTTCTATTTTTGTAGATGACACTAATCTATGTAGTACTGTACAGTCTATAGTAGATGTCCATAAATTACACGCTGATTTGAACACTCTGAGCGATTGGGCATCAATTTGGCAAATAAGGTTCAATGTGGATAAATGTAAAGTTATGCATATTGGTCGTAATAATCTCCGTGCTTCATATGTCCTAGGTAATGTAACACTGGGGGAGTCACTTATAGAGAAGGATTTGGGTGTCCTTGTAGATGGTAGATTAAATAACAGCATACAATGTCAATCAGCTGCTTCTAAGGCCACCAGGATATTGTCATGCATTAAATGAGGCATGGACTCGCGGGGCAGGGATGTAATATTGACACCTTACAAAGTGTTGGTGCGGCCTCATCTGGAATATGCAGTTCAGTTCTGAGCACCAGTCCATAGAAAGGACGCACTGCAGCTCGAAAAATTACTAAACTGATAAGGGGTTATGAAGTTATGAAGAAAGATTAAAATAATTTAATTTATTTAGTCTTGAGAAGAGACGTCTAAGGAGGGACATGATTAACCTATACAAATATATAAATGGGCCATACAAGAATTATGGTGAAAAACTGTTCCATGTAAAATGCTCTCAAAAGACAAGGGGGCACTGCTATCGACTGGAGAAAAAGTTCAGTCTCCAGAAGCGTCAAAGCTTCTTCACTGTAAGAACTGTGAATCTGTGGAATAGACTTCCTCAGGACGTGGTCACAGCAGGAACAGTGGACAGTTTTAAAAAGGGTTTAGGCTACTTTCACACTTGCGGCAGAAGAATCTGGCAATCTGCATGCAAACAGACAGCATTTGTAGACGGATCCGGATTCGGATCCATCTCACAAATGCATTGCAAGAACGGATCCGTCTCTCCATTTGCTATCCGGAGAAACTGATCCGTTATGTATTTTTTTTCACATTTTAAAGGTCTGTGCATGTGCAGACCGGAAGAACGGATCCGGCAATACAGTATTTTTAATGCCGGATCCGGCACTAAAACATTCCTATGTGAATTAATGCCGGATCCGGCATTATTATAAGTGTTCCTGAATTTTGGATAAAGGTAAAACCGCAGAATGGTACGGTATTATCTCCGTCCAAAACGCTGTACAGTGACAGAACTGAAGACATCCTGATGCATCCTGAATGGATTTCTCTTTATTCAGAATGCATTAGGGAAAACTGAAGCGTTTTTGTCCGGTATTGAGCCCCGACGACGGAACTCAATGTCGGAAAATAAAAGCGCTAATGTGAAAGTACCCTTAGATGAATTCTTAAAAGTAAATATTAATGCTTATGAAAACGTGTAGAAATCTGAGTCTTACTTTCTTCTGGGATTCGCGTCCCCACCTATCCCTTGGTTGAACTTGATGGACTTATGCCTTTTTTTAACCGTATCAACTATGTAACTATGTAAGTATGCAGCATGCCTGATCCAGCAGAAGTGTTGGCTGTCGGCATGGGCGAAACCTGGCATTTGTGCCGGACAGCAGCTGGATCACTGCAGGGCCCTTTGTAGTCAATTGGTATCTGGTGGTGAATGGCAGTTATGGTGAGATCCAGCAGGCTGTCCTTTATAAGATTTATAAATGTATCCCTTATCCACAGGTTAGTGGATAAATATATGATGTCTAAGTGCCTGATCTAGGACTGCCAAACAGACACCTAATGCAGCGTCCGACTATCCCCAGCAGTCTTAGAGATGAATGAAGAAGCAGAGTGCATGCTTGACCATCAGGGGACATGTTTGAATCTCAGGACAATCTCGTAAGTCCGAAATGGATCCAACAGAATGTAAAAGTATAAATCTCCTTTATATTTTTTAATTTGTTCATTTTAAGAATTGTACAATAATGAGAATATATTTCTGAACATTGACACTGAGTATATCTTTACACTTGCCATATAGCTGTCCTCTACGTTCGGGCTATCTGCTGTGCTCCCTTTGTTGGTCTGCTATGTACAGGCATTTGGAGAATTCATTCCTTCTCAACATTTCCTCAGAGGTGAGACACGCAGCCAAATGAGCAGCGGTACACTTTTCCAATCTGTTCTTATGGGTGGGTGTAAATATGTTACAAAGGCCACTTGCTATTTAGATTGTTTGAAAGCTGGAAAAGGTCAGCAGGCTGCCGAACAGAGAGTTGGTTCGATGGATTTACTATAAGACATTTAGAAACAGTGTGGCTCGCATACTGAGTGAATGGTACATGAAACAGTGAAAATGTTTACGTATAATGTATGTATTGTAGATATTTTATATTTAAGATATCAAAGCTTAAAAATAAAGCTCAAAATATATTATCTAAGCATTAAAAATAAAGTAAACTAAGTAGTCTATTGCTAGAGAGTGAGCAAGATGTCTACTGGACCACAGCACTGGAGAAAGGATAAGTAGGATTTTTTTACTTTTTTTTTATTATGGGGACAAGGGGGCTCAATCCCCCCGTTGCCCGAGGTTTTGATTCAGGCAACGGAGAGATAAAGCGGCGGCCATGCAGGGATCCGGAGTGACATGGGTGCTGGGTAGCAGGTAAGTATAATCCATACAAGGGTCCTGGGCATTGGGGGGGGGGATATTTTAGATATCAGATAACCCCTTTAACTTCTCAATTCTTCCTACCCTATCCCCCGAGGTCACAGCGATGCAGGGGAAAAAGCCTTGGGAGGTTAGTGGAAGAGCAATCAGCAGGGAAGGTGGCAGGCTTGGGCACTTTGAAAAAGAAAGACCGCCCAGCTGGGCACTTGGGAGCTGTTTTTCATAACAGACAGTTTTTTTATGTGACAGACTCTCTTTAATACAGCCGGCAGTAGTTCTTCTAGTCTTGTTTTTTTTTATGCCTGATGTAGTTAATGTGGTTCACAAGAATGGGAATCCCATATCCATCATTTCAATGGATCAAGATTGCACACTGTTTCATGGTGCAGTGGGCAAGTTAAAGCCCTGCCCCAATTTGTTGTTGCAGTTTGAATGGGGTCAGCTTGCAGTCCAGGTATATGACCTCAATGAAATAACACCAAAAATGCATAAATTGTCATAGGTAGTGGTTGCTGCCATAAAAAAATAAAATAAAATTAAGTCACCCCTAGTGTTTCTCCCATGCAATGGTGTGATCTGAGAAAGGGTTGTTTCAAAATGCTAATCTGATAATTTCACAACCTGTAGGTGGCAATAAACAGACCAGCCACTGAGGCTAAGTTTGGATGGAAGTACTGGCACCTCAAAATTTGGAGACAAGTAGCAGCAAGAGTCATTAACTCATGCACTTCTTCCTGGGGTTACTTTCAGAACAGCAATTCTACTGTTCTCAGGGCAACCTTCTAAGTAGGCCTCCTCCACAAGAGCGTTACGGATTGTCTCCGGGTCAGTTCAGGAAAAAACTATAGTTTTCCATGCAAGTTCATTTAGTTTTGTCTGCCATTGTGTGTTTTTTAGTTTTTTTCCACGCCGGTGCAATTAGTTTTTGATGCGATTTTCATACAGTAAGAAAAAAACGGAATAAAAATCTACATCTCCTAGGAAAAATCTGTAAAAAATGCATTGTATCCGGATGCAATCCATTTTTCATTGAAGCCCCATTCACTTCTATGGAACCAGAGCTGCGTGAAAAATGCAGAATATAGAATTTATTTAATTTTCCTGAACGCAGAAATGATGCGTGAAAAACAGCATCAGGATTCAATTCGGATGCTATACATTTGCTTCACGCATCGCACCCGGATGAAAAAACTCACTTGTGTGAAAGAGGCCCAATACAGCCATTGACAAATGGAGCTTGCTACGTGTAACAGCGGCTGCGGGTTGCCGCTGTTCCCCCGCTTACAGCTGCAGTCCTGGGCTCTGTCGGGGTGTGTGCTGTGCTTCTAAGGGTTCCACTCCACAGCTTCCACTCAGTCTAATTACATCATGATTTGGGCTGGTTTCATGTTACCTTGCTCTAGGGGCGGCAAGCATCACTCCCTGGGCTGGCTGGGTTAGGTCAGGTGACCTCGCTGACAAACCCTGGCTCTCCTGCATGTACTTAAGTGTCTCAACCCTCTTCCCAGATGCCTCAGTCTCAAGGTCCTTGTCTTTTGCTAAAGACCCTGATAACCACTTGTGTTCCTGACTTCGTTCCTGGACTCTGCGTATCGTCTGATCCCTTCCTGCTTTCTTTGACTCTCCTGTTGCCGATCCGGTTTGCCTGTCCTGTACCTATGCCACCTGCCCTGACCTATTTCCCGTCTGACCGCGTCTCTGCCTCATCCTTCGGTCCTGCACCATTGCTCCTGGTAACGTCTCTGCTCGCCTGACTATGTTTATACTTCAGGTACCTACTCAGGTACCTCCTGGTCCACCCGTACCAGCTGCCACTGACTCGGGGATTGCTCTGAAGTAGCCCCTGGAAACTACCCTAACAGCTCAAGTGTATCCACACCATCAGAGGCTCTAGCGAAAACCAGGTAGTTGCTTAGACACGCCCCTCCGGAGTATAGCCAGTCAGTGGCACAGTGGGTAAACACCCGCTGATCCATGACACTATGATCACATCTTCCTCCATTACCTCTCTCAGTCCTTGCTTAACTATTCACATAATTATGTACAAAAGCTAGTTTCACACCTGCGATAAAGCTATCCAGCAGGCTGTTCTGGCAGAGCGCTTCGGCCTCTTCAAACAGCTGATCGGTGGGGTGCCGGTTGTTGGACTTGTATTCATCAGACATTGATGACCTATTCTGAGGATAGGTTATCAATAGAGATGAGCGAATTTCTCAAAAATTTGATTAGTGATTGGCGCACTAAGTATTGTTGTGAACCTGTGACATCACAGCACTATGTATGCATGTAGCATACATACATACATACATACAGCACTATGTATGTAGCATGTATGTATAGACAGCAGGACCTATCAGCTACACTATATTACTATCTAACCTACACTGACTGACTATCTCCCACTAACCATCTATATTATATATATAAGCTAACTAACTAACTACCTATCTAATGTCATGACTCAGGAAAGCAGAGAGCACAACAATAACACAGTCTCTATCAGATCTGCAAAATACTGCATACAGTGGCTGCTGGGGAGGTTCTTATACTAAAGGGGTAGGCAACTTTCCTATTGGTTGCTTGGGGTGTTACTAAGCTCAGACCAAACATTGCAGCCTTCTCATTGGCCCAATAAGCAAGAAGAAAGGTTACTGATAAAAAAAAAATCTAGAATATTCAAAATTACGAATATATATCACTATATTCTAAATAGTCGCGATTCGATTATTCACGCTCAACACTAATCCACAGAGTGGCCCAGTGACATACTGGGGAGGTGGCAGCAGCAGCATGAGGAGACCACAGAGTGTCAAGGTGACATAGTGTGGAGGTGGCAGCAGCAGCAGGATGAGGAGGCCACAGACTGGCAAGGTGACATAGTGTGGAGGTGGCAGCAGCATAAGGAAACCACAGAGTGGCAAAATGACAGAGTGTGGAGGTAGCAGCAGGGGCAGGAGGAGACCTGAGTGGTGAGATGGCAGCAGCATGACAGAGTGGAGAGGTGGGTGGCAATAACAGTACCTGCTGACGATGGTGGGTGTAAGAAGGAGCGCTTGGCATCAGATGTGTGGCATCAGGCGGGTGGCAGCATCAGAATAGTAGCTGAGGCAGGTAGCCAGAAAAAACCTGTTTCTTTTGTGAATGTTTGGGTGAGGCAACATGGATTATCTAATCTGATGCATTAGGCATTGGTGGGTGGAAATCCTTGCTGATCCACGCCTGATTCATCTTGACAAAGGTCAGTCTCTCTGCATTTTGGGTGGATAGGCGAGTTCTCCTTGGGGTAACTATGGCCCCCGCCACACTAAACACCCGCTCTGATGCCACACTACTGGCCGGCCAGGACAGCTTTTCCAGGGGAAACTCGGCCAGTTGCGGGCACAAATCCAGTTTGGCTTCCCAGTAGTCCAGCAGATCTTCAATGTGGGGTAGCAGGGTGCTGCCCAAGTATGCCACCACCTGCTGGTTCAGGTTCTGCTCAGTTCTGCTTCTGCTGGTGAGTAGTTTCTTCACTAGGCAGGTGAAAAAAGCTGCTCATCAGTGACTCTAGACTCAAGAAACGCTTGACAACCAGATTTAAAACATGCTCCATGTAGGGCGCATGGCTCATCCCTCCTTGATGCAGCTCCGAGACCATGTTCTTCATGATGTGGGTCACCATGGTTCTGATTTTGAGTTGTCACGGAGAAAGCCAGGATTCAATTTCTTGATGAAGGACCCAGAGCAGTTCCTCCTCTGTGTGACTCCGTTCGCCTAGGCAAACTAGGTGCAGAACCGCATGATACTGCCGTGCCCTGCACATGTGCTATGCTGGTGGGCACTGTGAATTGTCCCTGCAGTGGAGGATCAGGAGGCAGAGGCGGACATTGTCGCAAAACCAACGGCGTGACAACATGAAGGCAGAAGCGACGTCACCTGGCCAAGTTGCTGGTTTGGCTGGGCTGTAACCACATTTACCCAGTGGGCCATAAAGGACATATATCATCCTTGACCGTAGTTACAGCTCCACACGTTGGCTCTGCCGTGAACTTTGGCAGACACTCAAGGATAGGCCCACCTTCTGTTCTACATATTTGTGCAGGCCTGGTACTGCCTTTTTGGAAAACAAATGATGGCTTGGGACTCTCCACCTCGGCTTGGCATAATCCATCAGTTCTCTGAAAGGTGCAGAGTCTACTACTTGGAAAGGGAGGGATTGCAGCATCAGCAACTTGGCCAGGAGAACATTTGGCTTCTGCGCCGTTGGATGAGTGCACGCATACTGTTGACTCTTGGCAATCGATTCGGCGACCGATTGCTGACGGAATGACTGACGAGGAGTAGGAGAGAGAGGAGCAGGAGCATCAGGATCAGTAGATGATGGGAAGGACAGACAGCTCCCTTCGGCTGAGGTGGTGGAGCCTTGAATGCCTGAAATCGGATCCGTGCCACTGGGTGATACAGCTGTTGCTGTGGCAGGCTGGAATGCCACATCAGAGCCATGGTTCTCCCAGGTCACTTTATGGTGATGCTGCATATGTTGATGCAGGGCCGTGGTACCAACATTGGCACCCTGGCCACGCTTCACCTTCTGCCCACAGATTCGGCAAATGGCCATGTTTACCTCCTCCGTTGGCTTAACAAAAAACTGCGACACCACCGAGTAGGTGATTTTACCCCCAAAACTCTGCACTGACTGACTGCTACCGCTTCTGCCTCTGTGAACCCCTGCACCACTACTTTACAGGCAGGTAGGCTCTTGCAAAGCGCGTGGTCTACCCTGGGCACGTTTGGCTCCCGAACACACTACCGAGTTGCTGGCTCCGCCGCTGCTTTACGCGCAAGCTGCCACCTTCTTCTCCTGATGATGAAAATGAAGCCTCTTCATCACCCGGCTCCCAATTGCGATCGGCTACATCATCATTGAGTACTGTCTGCACGTCACTAATGTTCTCCTCAACGGTCTCTGAGCCAGGAGCCTGACCGTTCGCAACACCAGCTCCCACGCCACTCTCCTCATCACTATTTGTCTGCCTACCAGAGGAAGCGGCGGATGTCTCCTCCAGATCTTCGCTGGGCAGTAGCTGCTGACGGTCCTCTAGTAGCTGAGCCCAAAGCATATAATACTTCTCTGGCTGAGGGAACAGAAAAGGACAGAGGCAGGTTGAGGACAGGTGAGGGCACAGGGCCTGCTCCTGGGCCATGCCATCTAAGGGTTGTGTCTGACGAACCCACCGACTCTTGGCTGGAGGTGTCTGATGTCACTTGGGATGAAGTGGAAGATCGAGTCAACCATTCAAGAACAGCTGGGTTACTGGTCAAGACAGGACCGCTAGATGACACCGGGAGCTCAGGCCTCTCGAAGTTACCCCTGCTGCCATGCCTTCTTACTCTGCTGCGACCAGAAACATTTAGGCCTCTGCCCCTCCCCTGTGCAGGGCCTGTCACTTCTCTGTCTGACATACTGTTAGATCAAATCTAATATATAAAGCTGAGTTTATGTGTGTATGTATATCCGCTAAAGGAATCCGCACCATCGCATTTACAATCACAAAATTTGGCACACAGGTACATCAGGTGTCCGGGAAGGTTTTAGACCAGGTCTCAGCTCTCTGGGACGTACCGTTCCTGAGATATTACCAAAAATGCATTAGCCAATAGAAGACTGGTCACATGACCCTTATAAGCCAATAGAAGCTCGCTGGCAGTTCGTTTCCACACACAGTTTTACTCCAGGTAACTATAACAACCCAGCCATGGTTCTTCACTGCTGTAGATGAGTTTTAAAGGAAATCTGTCACCAGGATAATCGCTATTGAAGTAAAGCCATACCTTATTTCCTGAGGTTTCCATAACAACTTGGCCATTTCTCTTCACTGCTGCAGGTCAGCTTTAAAGGGGCAGGGCGCTGTGGATGACACTAAGGTAGCAGAGTGCTGTGGAGATCACAGTTCAGGGGGCAAGTAGGGTGGCCATTCAAGTCACCCTTATAACCCTGCTCCTAGGCCCCACTAAGCCACACCTCTGATTTGGTTAGGTCACGCCCCCTCCCACTCTGAAGCCGACAGGGATTGACAAAATGAAGAAATCAACTTCTGTCAGTGGTAGAAGTTGGTGGGACGGTGACTTTCTCCCTGCAGCTCACATTCAGACAGAACAGTGCCAGCTGTCTTAGAGTAAGCTGTTTAAAAGGACACGCCCCCAATCTGGTTAGACCATGCCCCCTCCCAATCAGCCAACAGGGATTGAAAAAATTAGGTTAAAAATCAACTTCTAGGTCCGCTTAGCCACAATCCCCAATCCGGTTAGGTCACGCTCCTCAGCCGACAGGGATTAAAAAAATGAAGTTAAACAACCTCTGTCAGCTGCAGAGGTGGGAGGGACGGTGACTTTCTTCCTGCAGCTCACACTCAGAGAGGACAGTGCTGCTATCTTAGGGTGAGCTGTTAAAAGTCCACACCCCCTATCAGGTTAGGCCACACCTCCTCCACTCCTCAGTCGCCGGAGATTGAAAAAATTAAGCTAAAAATCTACTTCTAGATCCCGCTAAGCCTGAACTGGTTAGGCCACACCCCCTCCTCCTCTGCAGCCGACGGCAGTAACAAATCAACTTTTGTCAGCTGCATGGGTGAGAGTGAGGCCTTATGCACACGACCGTTTGATTGTTTCCGCGTCCGTTCCATTTTTTTTCACAAATAGGATGCTTCCCCATTCATTTCAATGGGTCCATCAAAAAATGTAGATGGTCAACCATTTTTGTTCCGAAGCCATGGTCCGTGTTTATATTCCGTCAAAAAAATAGAGCATTTACTATTTTTTTCACATTTGCGGACAAGGATAGGCATTATTACAATGGATCTGCCATAAAAACGGATCCGCCCCAAAAAACGGTCCGCCGTCCGTTTTTTTTGGAGGACGCAAAATTTGCGGACGGAAAGGACACGGGAAAAAACAATGGTTGTGTGCATGAGGCTTGAGGGTGACTTTCTCCCTACAGCTCACGTGCAGACAGCACACTGCTGCTGTCTGAGAGTGAGCTGTTCAAAAGGACAGGGAGTCAGAAAACCGGACTATCCAGCTTAAAACTGGACCTCTAGCCACCCTAAGGGCAGGCTGCTGTGGAGGTCACAGTTAAGGGAATGGTCCTCTATGGAGGTCAATGTTAAGGGGCAAATGGCTGTAACGGCCATTGTTAAGGGGGCGGGCCCCTGTGGAGGTCACTGTCAAGGGGGTGGTTTGCTGTGAAACTCACTGTTAAAGGAGAAGGCTGCTGTAAAGGTCAAAGTTAAGGGGGTGGGCTGCTGTAGTGGTCCCATTTTAAGGGACGGGCCACTGTTGGTGGGTCAGTGTTAAGGGGTGGGGGCTGTGGAGGTCACTGTTAAGGGACGGGGTGCTGTAGATGTCATTGCTATAGTGGATACTGTCGATATCTTTTAACGACACACAGAAACATTAAATGAAATAGATTAAATATACCCTGGCAAAGCTGGGTCCTTTAGCTAGTAAATAAATAAAAAGGAAATTAATGCACCCCAAAAAAGGCTGTAATTTTCTCACTTCACCACAAAATGGCTAATAAGCCCCTTTTTTTCCACTAATACACCCCCAAAAAGGCTACAGAACATACAACTGCACCGCTGAACAGCAAATAAGCCCTTATTTTTTTCCCACTAATACACGCCAAAAAAGGCTTTAGAACATATAACTGCACCGCACAAGGGCTAATAACCCCTTCTTTTTTTCCACTAATACACCCCAAAAAAGGCTTTAGAACATAAAACTGTACCGCTGAACAGCAAATAATACTTTTTGTTTTCCACTAAAACATACCAAAAAAGGCTGTATATTTCCCACTTCACCACATAACGGCTAATACACCCTTTTTTTTTTCACTAATACACCCCAAAATGGCTTTAGAACATATAACTGCACCGCTGAACAGCAAGTAAGCCCTTATTTTTTTCCACTAATACACGCCAAAACAGGCTTTAGAACATATGACTGCACCGCTGAACGGCAAATAAGCCCTTATTTTTTTCACTTATACATGCCAAAAAAGGCTTTAGAACATATAACTGCTCCGCACAAGGGCTTATAAGACTTAGAAATATTTCCTAATAAGACACCCTGTTAATGGTTGTATCACACAGCACTTGCACCCTAATAACAAGAAAGGTTTGCTGGAATTACAGAGGTATCATCTATTGCAAACCTGAAAGCAGCAGTATAATTGCAATTTGAATCAGTCAGTTCAGCAAGGTGTAATAGGATTGTTCCTATTACCCAGGCTGTAAACCCTGTTCTGCTTCAATACTGTGGATTAATTCCTCCCTATCTATTCCCTACACTTCTAATGCTCTTTCCATGAACTTCTATTTAGCAAAACAAATATCTTTCCTAGCACTTTCCCTAGCGCCTGCTGACGTCTCTCCCTGCACTAAGTACACTGGAAAATGGCTGAATCCAGGATGTCTGAGGTTATTTATAGGGCTGCAACATCACAGGGCTGGCTGGCTGCTGATTGGCTGCATGCATGGCATTGTGGGTGATCCCTCGTTCTTTGCCCCATGTCCTAACATGGGCAGCAGCCATTTTAGTAAAAAAAATGTGATTCATACCACAAAGAGTCAGGAAATTCGGATTCGGTGCTAATGGAATTTTTCCTGACATTCAGATTAATTTCCACTTTATCAACTTTGATTCGCTCATCTATAGTCATCAATATTAAATAGCCAAACAACCCCTTTAAGGCTATAAATGCCAACGCTATTCAATCACAGTACAAAGCGTGACTATACAAAATGTTTACCGAATGACCAAAAAGGGACACGCAATACAATTCCATAAACTTTATTAGTTGATAAAAAAGACCAACAACATACACAATGTCAATATAAAAATATATATATGGCAGCAATACAAGTGGTAGCCAAGACATGTGGCTCCCCTCCCATGCAAAAGAAAACACAGTTTACACTCCTATACAAGGTAAAATACCTACTACAGCAGTGTTGACAAAAACAAACACATCCCCAATACAGGAAGAATATAAAGAACAAACCAGTGTTCCACTTGAGCTGATGGGCAAAACCACCCATACACTACAGCAACAAAACACATATGTTCAATAGATATATACCTGAGGGACACTTTAGAAAGGAGGACACGGGTTTCTCGTGCAGAGAGGAGAGCCAACCCCGACGTACGTTTCGCTCCGCTTTCTCAAGGCTTTTTTAAGGCTATGTTAACATTTACACACTATGTTCACATTGGTGCTATTGTTACTGTTGTTCTATCATTTTCGTTGCCTTGTTTCTTACTTTAAAAAATAGCACTATTTTGTCAGAATGTAACAGAGACGCTGCCGTAACATCTCATTCTAGCCGAGGGTGCCAGATTCTTGGTCAGGAATGAGAAGGATATTGAGACCAAATAGGAAGCTCCAGGTGTATGCACATGTCAGTAAGAGCAAAAGCTGAGGTACTAGAGCATTTAAGGTGCAGAACTAGAGCCGTTACAGACTTTCTGGTTCTGGTGCAGAATACTGACAGAAAAGTGTCCAAACAACTCAGATCCAAAAACAACTGATCATAAAGGAGTTGTATAGGCCACAGGCAAGTTCCTACCTTGGACAAACATCCGCAGAAAAGAGCATCTGGTATATGCAGAGGCTAAGCACAACATTGTTCTAAAGTTGTCCTCAGTTCAGTCAGCGGAGACGCATGAGTTGCACAGACTATTCAAGCATTTTATGCACATTATACGACCCAATACACATTAGATCATTGCTGAAACTGGTGAGATTATCTGAAATTTATCTAATATGAATGTAGCAAAGTCCTCCTTCACATGTCAGTAAATTGCTGACGTGTGTCAGTAGAAAAACAAGGGAGACCTGCACTAATTTGGTCTGTGGTGCACACCAAATATGTCCTTTGAAGGCTAAGGGCCAATGAAAACCTCTGACAGAACATGGAGGGTATACACATGCAACGGGCGCCTCCCCCTAGGGCCCTCTATATAACGCGTCCCAGGTGTAGCAAATGCCGAGTGGTGTAATGGTGCGGTCTCTTTTTGTGTAATGGTGCGGTCTCTCCTACCTAGATACTGCTGGATGCCAGGCTTTGGCTCCGTAGCAATAAATATGGGGAATAATTTAGGAATAAAAGAATACCTTGAGTACAGACCTTGATATGAAGTTCAATGGCAGCTTTACTTGGGTAAACGTTTTTCCAAAACAGATTTCAGGCTTTGTCTTGGTTCAAGCAGGCTTTAGCATGAAACTGGCAGGCAAACTCCACTCTGCTATATCTATTTCTCTCTGACTCTGCTGTACTGACAGGCTGGCTGTATAACTCAGCTTCTTCTGTATGCTGCACTTCTTCTCTGTAGTTTGACTCTAGGTTATACCAGGGAAATTTCCTCCTGGCTCCTGAGGCTTCAAGCTTTGGCCTCCATGGCCAGCAGAGCTTAAGGTGCTCTGGCTGGTGTGGGCACATCCAGCAGAGACATGCCCCTGCACATCCTTCCCTTAGCAGGGGGTAAGCTAGATTAACTGGAATCTGCCCCACCCTTCCTGCAGGAAGTAGGACTCACCCACTTCTCTCCAGAGGGGGGTTAGAATGGAATGGTAAGTTCCATTCTATCTAAGTATAGCTCTGCCGTGTTTGCTGCCACCTGCTGGTGAACCAGGCACATTACATTTGAACAGTTACATAACATTAAAAATGCACAGTGTGGAGGGCCTGAAATAAATACATAAGATGACATGAGGTTAGACCAATAAAGACAATAGCAAGGTGCAGAAGTGGGAACACCACTCTGGGGTGTTACACATGTTCTATTAGTGGTTTTTACTGACCATTGATAGCAGATGATCTGGAAATCCCTTTATCATCCTACCACTGCATGGAATACAGATGACATACGGAGGACAAAGAACAGACACACAGACCAACAATGGATGAAACACTGACAGTCTTGTCACAAATACTCTCACTTAAATAGAGGTGTAAAATGTTTTGTTATGAGTAAGAAGTTAAAGGGGTTATCCCATGAATAATGTAAAAAAATGAAAATCAGATATCATATAGTACATGACAACCTCTTTCTAACAAAGCTAGAACCAGATCTCTATCTCATATGGATCCAGAGATATCCCTATTCATTGCTCTGCTAGGTTTATATCAAGCTGGCAACTCAAGGGGAGGGTCTTTTCTGCTGCAGCTAAGGGGTGTGTCCAAGCTCTTCCTATCACAACTCAGGAGGCAATTGAACGATGAAACTGAGCAGTAAGCAGGACAAAGAAATAAGGAAAAGAACAAACAGCAGGTGGCGCTATACGGATACATTATATTGAATAACTCAGTGACTATACAAAATTCTTAATTACATGCAATTACAAAAGTATTCAGATCCAGGAGCTGGTTTAAAAATTGTAGGATATTTTTCATGGGACAGCCCCTTTAAAGATTGTTACATCTGTATGCATAGCCACCCTTATTCTAGAACTGTATGCATTTTCTCATGGTAGGCATTGAGGGATATGCAGCGTCCGACACATGCATCTGGGGTTGTGTTTAAGTAAATTTGTTGTGACGCCAGTTGCATTGAAGCAACAAGGGACAGAGTGCCCTTAAGTAGATGGTGTTAGTGGTCCCCAGGTGTAGGAATGCCAGAGTGGTGTAAGGGTAGCCTATAATGTCCCTTTAGATGTGGCGGTGCACGTGTCACGGCGCTCCTACCTGTATATCCTGGACCCCAGGCGTTGTCGTCGGAAGCAGATTAAATAGGGTGAATAGTTGACGGATTTGTAGAATAAATTGAGTCCAGAGCTTGTGCTGAAGTTGAAACAGCTTTACTTTGCATAAACTTTCATCAGGAAACAATTCTCCAACTTTGTCTTGGTTACCAGCAGGCTTTGGCATTAATTCTGGCAGGCAAACACACTCGGCTCTGCTACATCTGTTGCTCTCTAGCTCTGTTATGCTAACAGGTTTAAATAGGAAAGTATTACTTTCTGCTGTAATTTGCTTTCTGTAGTCTGACTCTGTCTTTATCTTTATCTTTATCCAGGGAACTTTTGCTCGTAGTTTCTGAGGCTTTTTGCTTTGGCCTCCTGATCCAGCAAAGCTTATGGTGCTCTGCTGGCTGGCACACAGCCTTCCCCTCATGGGGGTACTCTAGACTGACCTTCACTAACTAAAACGTCTCCCTCTCTAGAAAGGGCTAGAATGGAAAGAAGGGCTCCATTCTAGGTAAAGTAGCTCTGCCATGTATGCCGACATCTGCTAGTGAACCAGGCACATTACATTTACACACACCAGTTGCAAAATAGGGAATGCACAGTGTTTGAATCTGGAATAAATACAGATGAGGACATTAAATCAACTATAGGGGATAGTGGAGAGGTGTAAAAGGTGGTAATGCACCTCCGTGTTTCAAATATTTTAAAAATATAAATGTAGAAATTGGAACTACAATTTCCATCATATCCTGACAGTCCCACGTACTGAACCTATAAACACAATACTATTAGATTCTATGCTATAAATGCTACCATACATTTAGTTAATTCAACTCAATTATGGCATATGTGTTATACTAGTAATAATCTATATATCTGTCACAATTATAGCAAAGAAGAGCACATTTATTCTGGGAATTTCATTTGATAGAAGATGCAAAAAGAAGTAATAGACTGTATTTGTTTTCTGTATCCTCCATCTTCTCAGAATGTCAAGGGATAAACTTATCCCCAGGCTAGGCTAATGTCAATAACGCTTTGTCCAAAGGTACATTTTCACTACACTAGCAGGAAAAATTGCTCTTTGAGCTGGCCTGAGGCATCTGTACTCCCAAGCTACTTACAGAAATATTGCTTCACATCCACAAAACAAATCCTGACCTCATACTATGCCCACTGTACTATATCCAATGATACAATGTAATTGCAAAAGGAAAAGAGGTCAGTCACTGAAGGGTATGACCAATATTGCAGCTAAAAAGGTAAGTATCAGTGTTTGCATTAAGAAACTCTGGCTCTGTAAGTGCCACCTGTAGGTACAGTAGCTAGGTTGTAAGTATTTATTTTGTTATTTTAAGCCTGTTACGTGCTTTCTTCACATGTGCAACAAAATTGTGCAGGGTGCCACACAATAATGTGCACTAGGTCGTGGTCTATCGCAGGCCATCTCCCTAAAAGAAGGGCCCTCTGTAAACCAATCCCAGTCCCTCTGGGCCAGAAGGCACCAGCAGCAAGGGTCCAGGAGTAGTGGCCATCCCTCAGCTGAAGCTGGAGAAGCACCAACAGATGCTCTGGCTTCCACCAGACTGCCTTCCCAAGTGTTGGCCAAAATCCAAAGTTGAGGTCTGGCCTCTCCCTGAAGGGAAAGGCCAAAGGGTTTGCAGGAGGATGAGGAACCACATGGCCACACACACACACCCCAGACCCCTGAGAGGTATCCCGTAAGGGTGAAGCAACCCTGAAGATCCTAGTGACAAACACAACGTGGAAAGTGAACACACAATGAACATAAAAAAAAAAAAGTGAATGCGTGCAAGTAACCGGAATTATAAAAAAATCCTCTTCCTACTACCGGCTGTATAGCTGGAAAAGATAGAGGTGAGTGCGCTCAAATGTGCGAAAGTGAAGTGTTTGTGCAAATGTGCCATCCCTCAGTGGGCTCCCACCCCCAGTGAGCTCAGGTAACAGAAGGGTCACCCCTACTGGGGTACTTTGGCACCTCTGGCTTACAAACATTCTGGCTCATGACTCTGACCCAGAGGCCCAAGGTCACCTATGGGTGGTAATCTTTCAGCCACAGGTGTACACCTCTGGTTTAACCTCTGTGTGTTTCTCTGCTCCATCTCAGTGGCCCATTCCTACCACTGATAAGAACATTGGGCCAGATTTATCATTAGCTAAAGTCACTTTAATGGAGTGAAAAAGTCACAAAAAAATGCGCAATCGGTAAAATTGCGCATTTTTTGCAACTTTTTCATGCTCTGCACTAAGCTCTCCAGTTTTGTGAAAGTGGGCGTGTTTTCCTATGTAAATGAATCTCTAGACAGATTTACTATTGCAAACATTTAAAAAGTCACAGAAAAGTTGCAAAAAAATGCGCAATTTCACCCCAGGGGGGACCATGCTTATCTTATGTGACTTTTTAATAGAACATGCGACTTTTTTGTAAAGATGTGCGACTTTTGTAAAGCCGCTTACTGAAGGATAAACTGCTACCGTCAATCCACATTTATCACAGTATTAAAGGACCATTAATAAATCTGACTATCCTAAAGTGACTTTGGCGCAGATGTAAAAGTGGAGTAAGATGGAAGTGTAATGATAAATCTGGCCCATATACTCCACATGGTCTAAGCCACAAGAAAAAGCCAAGAACCTACCTTAGAAAAGCCAAGAAGCTGCCTTAGTTGGAAAGCACCATAACCACCTCAGTTAAGAACCGCCTTAGTGATCATGGTATCTCCCCTGCCAAGTAAATATACTGTACATTGTAAGTTAATGTCCAACTGTTTAAGGAGCTTTAATACATGATGAATATCAGCTAAACCAGAGACACCCATCAACACAGAGCAGGGTCATGGTTAGCTGAGTTAGATGCCTTTGAAGCAGCTTTTGGAAGCTACCAGTTCTCCAAGCCCCCTGGGAAATAGTATGGGCCAGATTTATCATTACACTTCCATCTTACTCCAATCTCACATATGCCCAAAGTCACTTTAGGATAGTCAGATTTATTAATGGTCCTTTAATACTGTGATAAATGTGGTTTGACGGCAGCAGTTCATCCTTCAGTAAATGGCTTTACAAAAGTCGCACATATTTACAAAAAAGTCGCATGTTCTATTAAAAAGTCGCATAAGATAAGCATGGCCCTCATTGGAGTGAAATTGGGACTTTTTTGCGACTTTTTTAAAAAGTCCCAATGATAAATCTGGAGTGAAACTCATTAACATGACTAACCACGCCCATTTTTACAAAACTGGAGTGAGTGGTGTACACATGTAAAAAAGTCGCAAAATGATGCGTAAATGAGTGTGAAAAGTCGCAAATGCCCTATTTTGGGACTTTTTGATGCCAGAATTCTGGAGTGAAGGTATGATAAATCATGGCCACAGTTTTCTATGCTCTGAAGGAGAGCTGATTTAAATATGTTTTCCCCAGGAAGCATTGGCTGTAAGACTCATCAGATCAGCTGGATGTCTACAAGAAGAACTAGTACTTTCAAACTAGTGTTATGGAAAACACAAGGCTCCTTGATTTTCATTCAGACTTTCAATTAGCGTCAACAGTTTCATTCAGAATAGTTTTACTCACTAATCAGGTGTATTTATGTTCTGCATTGTACAAGAGACTAATTAACTTTGTTCCACAAATTCTAAAAAGTTGCAAGACTCAGTTTCCTTGGCAACAAATTACAAATCTTAAAAATGTGAACAGAAATTCTTTTTCTGCTAAAGAAAATAATACAACTATTAAAGGGCATCTGCCATCACGTACCAGTATGTGAAATGGTCGGCCGCTGTAGATCAGTGCTTGGCTGAAGAGTCTGAAGATATCTCTGGTATCTCCAAATCTGTCAGCAATCTGTAGTGTTTTGTAGGGTGCGCATTTGGCACATGTGCAGTAAAGGAGGCTGCCAAGCAGATGGCCAATCTCTATCACTTTACTGGACATGTTCCAAATGCGCTCTTGCAAGACTTCAGGGCCAGGCTTGAATATGTTTTTTTTTTACTGCCTGTTTTCACTGCCACTGCCTAGCAGAGAGGGTGCGGCATAGGAGACAGGAAGTGGAGGCTCTGGGTGCAACGGCACACTCATTGCTCCTAGCGGGTAATTATATATTGCATATTATAAAAATGCCTTTTTTTCTACAAATTGACGGCACATATGGAGATACCAGAAATATCATCAGACTCTACAGACAAGCACCAATCTCCACGAGCAACTTCTCCCAATGATCCAGGAGCAATTTGGTGTTGAACAATGCTTTTTCCAGCATGATGGAGCACCATGACACACAAGACAAAAGTTATAACTAAGTAGTTCAGAAAACAAAACAATGAAATTTTGGGTCTATGGTCAGGAAAACCCCCAGATCTCAATGCCATTGAGAACCCGTGGTCAATCCTCAAACAACAGGTGGACAAACTAAAAAACAGAAATTGTGATAAACTACAAGCACTGATTAGGTAAGACTGGGTGGCCATTAGTCAGGATTTGGTCCAGAAGCTGATATCCAGCATGCCAGGGGGAATTGCCAGTTTTAAAAAAAGAAGGGTCAACTATGTAAGTTAAGTCAACTCTGGTGAGTCTTTTTCTATACTTGATGTATATGTCTGTAAAAGTTTAAAAATGATTTATGACATTCTTATAAGTGGCTTGTATTCATTTTCTCTACATGATAAATGCCATTTGCTGAAGTGAGACAACCCCTTTAACAATGAGGCCCTCGGACCAGAAAATAATAAACACCCCCGGCTCTAAGTGGTTATTTTGTGTGGTAACACTGTGCACTTACCATCATAGACACCTCCATGTGGTCTGCATACAGTGCTGCTGCCCTACTATTCAGCATCAGCAGATTATGAGGCCCTCTAGAGTAGGGCTTGGTTGAGACAACGATCTCTATAGCTCTTCATACCTACATTACTATATATGTCTTTGTGTATACTCTGATCAGAACTGACGTCCTTCTTGTTTCACTGGAACAAATGACACCATGTCGATACACATCCCCAAAACATTTCATTTTCACATTCCAAAAACCTCTTTCAAAACAGGCTGGAGCCTACAAACAAAAGAAAACAAAAGCAGTCATTCTTGATGTTTTGTGTGAGTTTTTTTTTTACGGTTTTGGTGATCCATGGAAAATAAATCTGTCTGGATGTGAAAATTGGATTTTTATGTGAGAATAGGTGTTCAGCATACAGGTCCACTTACAGCTTGATAGCTGAGATTCACTCTCCGTCTTATTGATTATTCTCTTGTCCGTATCGTTTTATGTACAGTGCTGGGTACTCAGACAGACTATTATCATTGTCAAGTGCAATGCTATTTAACTCTTTCCTGGACACTCAAGTAGATAACTGTTCTTGGAACCGATTTTTATTTTTCTATATTAACCGCTATATACTTCAGCCTGTCCAATTTTTTAAGACTGCCCAAAACCTGCTGTGGATTTATCAGAGAAGCAATCTTGCTGCTTTATTGTACTTTTCGTGTTTGACAGAAGTAGCCTTGAATGTGTGTTTTTCCCCCCTATCTTGCGCAGCTCAGATACTGATAAATAACCCCTGCACTCTGCTTGTCTCTGACACATACCTAGCATTAGAACACGATTTCCATTTTAATTCTCCCTTCGAGCTACAGCACCATTCATGCTGTTATCATCTCAATCCTGTGTCACATACATCTAAGGAAAAATATGTAATGTGTGGGGAACAGCTGACATTGCCTTGACTTTTTATGCTTGCAATACTGATGTCTATTCTGCTTCTCAGGTGCCGAAGAAATTATCTTTGTAAGCGGAACGCAACCGTGTATATCTACACTAAGTAGGTCACATGGTACATATTCAAGATGAAGAGCATCAAGAAAAATGGCATGGTCATTGTATGATTAAAAAAGGAGGAATGTAGAAGGTTTGAAGCAGGGTGAACTGGGACTAAAACAGACATACCACACCTGCCCATATATCTATATACCACATATCAAGTCCTTGTTCACTTCATTTCAGACATAATTGATATATATCAAGAGGCGCAATTTTGACGTATGCCAGGTGGATGAGGGTCTATGGGTACATTTGGTGCATGCTCTGATTATATAGGATCTGAGATGCCCTTTACTGCGCCACAAAGTAGTGCTGACAGTTCCTTCCATACTTATTCCCATTTAAAAAGTAAAAATCCAGATATTAAAGTTGCCTCAAGAACTGCCCAGAAACTATTGTCCAGTTGACGGGATTGTCCAGGCAAAATCAAGACGTGGCAAATATGTGAAAGGTAAACCGTCTTATCCACCTTTGGAGATGGTAGTGCATCCTTTCAGATGTGTGGAGCATTCAGGCATTAGGACATTGCACTGAAAACTTCAGGATGAAGTGCCAACCAGAGTTTACTAAGGCATGTGCCCTTAGCACCAAGTGTTGTTACTGTGGTGACTCTGGAGCAGCTGAGTCAGGGAGAAGCTGTAATGCAGCAGTGTGGAGACATGCGTGGTGTCATACTAGTGTGCATTATGCTGGGTTAAGGGATGCAATGGATGAGACCTGCAGTTGCGGACCTTCTGCTAGGAGTGCCACAGCTGAGAACAGAAGCTGCATACATTAAGAGAATGACAAGACCCGAGTAAATACCATGCGGAGTTCGAGTGAGAGTTATCATACTTTTTATGGCTGTCTGTTCACATTGCACAGGATAGCTACTGCTAGAGATATTAAGAGAACATTTAAAGGGGGAGTCACCATAGGCAACCATTGTAAATAGCTGTTTGCAAGAGAATGCAATTAAGAGTTGTACCCATTGTGGAACCAGCAAGCTTTATGGCCTTTAAGAGACACTTGCATTATGAAGCCTGTTGAACTTTGTTACAGGAACAACGATGCCTGTAGTACCTCCTCAGAATACAAGTGAGCTGAGTTGCAAGAACTGCATTGTGTTAGTGTCTAGAGTTGAGCGAACCCGAACTGTATAGTTCGTACCGAATTTTGGGGTGTTCGGGACACGGACCCGAACCCGAACATTTTCAAAAAAGTTTGTGTTCGGGTCCGTTGTTCGGCGATTTCTTCCCGCTTTCTGAACGGCTGCACAGCAGCCAATCAGCAAGCGTTTTACTTCTTGACCTAAGAAGCCATCACAGCCATGCCTACTAATGGCATGGCTGTGATTGGCTGAGTGCAGCATGTGACCCAGCATCTTTATAAGCTGGAGTCACGTATTGCCGCACGTCACTCTGCTGATTTGAGCTTAGGGAGAGGATGTTGGTGCTGCGATCAGGGACAGAATAGGGCAGAAATCAGAAGAACCTGTGCTACTTTAATCCACAAGATACAGCAAATAGAGAGGGAGGGAGCTTCAGCAATCCAACATTTCTGTACCCAGCCACTGCAAGGGAAATCTTTTTTTGTAATCCATCTGTTACTGAGGTGGTGCTTGGCAGCCATATTAGCCACTGCAGTGTATGGCATGTGTGCCAGCCAGCCAGGGACATCAGCCTAATAATATTTTGTAGCTCAATGAAGGAAAAAAAACTTTTTTTTCTGGCTGCTCAAGTCCCCTATATTGCCTTTTGCATGTTTAAGGGGTAACATAGTCCATTTGTCTAGCCTGGGATCTGTGGTGCCACAGAGCACTTGTGTATACAATGCACTAAACTGTATATTCCATTTCAGCTATCAAATAGTGCATCAGTGTATTTTAGTTTAAAAAAAAGTGGTCATCCTGATCCACCAAGCCTATTTTACACCGCCAAAATATATATTTGACATTTCTGCGGTGAAACAGAGAATCCATGTAATTTTGGGGGAAAAAACGTATTCCTTGTCCACAAAACAGTTCTGCATACGCCGTCCAACGACATATTTTATATTTCTGCAGGGAAATAGTGCTTCTTTGTTTTTTATAGAAAAAATAACTTTATTCAAGGTACACCAAACAGTCTAAAATACCCATTCAAACCACCAATTTTACATTGCTACTGTGAAATACAGCATAAATGTATGTTTTTTGACAAAAAAGTGGTAATCCTGATCCACAGAGCATTTTGAAATACACCGCTTAAATACTGATTTCACATTACAGCTGAGAAATAGTGCATTATTCTTTTTTGTGGGAAAAAAGCAATATTCTTGCTTCACAATGCAGTTCTACATACACGGTATATATAACTAGTTTAAATTTACAGTAGTAAAAAACTGCATTTTGGGGTTTTATTGAAAAAAGCTGTGTTTTAGCCCAAAAAACAGTTGTGCATCCGTTGTTTAAATAATTATTTACAATTTATAGCAGTTAAATACTACATTTGTAAATTTTGGTGACTAAATCCGTGTTCTGGGTCCCCAAATCTGGTGTCCATACATAGTATAAATATCTGCTGTTAATGTACAGCAGTTAAAAACTGCATTTTGGGGTTTTATTGAAAAAAGCTCTGTTTTAGGCCGAAAAAACTGTTGTGCATCCGGCGTATAAATAATTAATTTCAATTTACAGCAGTGAAATACTAATTTTATGTATTTTATTACAAAAATACTTGTTCTTGTTCCCCAAACCACTTGTGCATACAGCGTACCAAAAAAAAAAAATTACATTTCCGCATAGAAATTGAGAATCAGTGTATTTTGGGCCCAAAAAACATTATTCTGGGTCCACAGAGCATTTTTATGACACGGGCACTGCCTTAGCGAACGTAATTGTCGACTAGTGGCAGGAAAATTGACACCGGAGAGAGACCAATCTTTGAGCTTGGTGGGTGAACGCAAATAATGAGGAGAACATCAAATAAGGGATGTGGGCATGGTCGGGGTGGTGTTGGTGGAGCTCCTGTTGCTGGGAGAGGACGTGGCCATTCAGCGCCAACTACCGCTCCAAGTCAAACACCTTCCTCTGGTGCAAGTAAGCGACAGAATCTGCAGCGTTATTTGATAGGCCCAAATGCCGCTTTACGGATGGTGAAGCCAGAACATGTACAGTGTTCAAAATTATTCAACCCCCAATGCTGTAAAGGGTTTTAGGGAATTTAGTGTACATTTGTAATTGTGTTCAGAATGAACTCTTACAAGGACTTTTTGAAGAACCAAATGCAACTAAAATGACATCAATTGTTTTTGTAATACAGTATTAAATGTTTTTTTTGTGATTTCTTCATTGAAACAATTATTCAACCCCTTAAAGACTACCACTCTTAAGAACAGAGGTTCCTTCAAGTGTTTTCGATCAGGTATTGAAAACACCTGTGGATGTCAAGGAGCAGCAATCAAGCATAATAAGCACCAATTAGGCAGATGTAAAATGACTGTGATACTCAGCTCCTTCTAGACATTTACTGGTGTGTTTACAGACATGGTGAAGTCAAGAGAATGGTCCAGGAAGACAAGAGAAGAGGTGATTTCTCTTCACAGGAAGGGCAATGGCTATAAGAAGATTGCAAAGATGTTAAACATACCAAGAGACACCATAGGAAGCATCATTCACAAATTCAAGGCAAAGGGCACTGTTGAAACGCTACCTGGTCGTGGCAGAAAGAAGATGCTGACTTTGACTGCTGTGCGCTATCTGAAGCGCAAAGTGGAGAAAAGTCCCCGTGTGACTGCTGAGGAACTGAAAAAAGATTTGTCAGATGCGGGTACTGAAGTTTCAGCTCAGACAATAAGGCGCACACTGCGTAATGAAGGCCTCCATGCCAAAACTCCCAGGCGCACCCCCTTGCTGTCTCCAAAGAATAAGAAGAGTCAACTGCAGTATGCCAAAAGTCATGTGGACAAACCACAAAAGTTTTGGGATAGTGTTCTGTGGACTGATGAAACAAAATTAGAACTGTTTGGGCCCATGGATCAACGCTATGTTTGGAGGAGGAAGAACAAGGCCTATGAAGAAAAGAACACCTTGCCTACTGTGAAGCTTGGCAGCGGGTCAATCATGCTTTGGGGCTGTTTTGCTTCTACAGGTACAGGGAAGCTTCAGCGTGTGCAAGGTACTATGAATTCTCTTCAGTACCAGGAGATATTGGATGAAAATGTGATGCAGTCCGTCACAAACCTGAGGCTTGGGAGACGTTGGACCTTTCAACAGGACAACAATCCCAAGCATACCTCCAAGTCCACTGGAGCATGGTTGCAGATTAAAGGCTGGAACATTTTGAAGTGGCCATCGCCGTCACCAGACTTAAATCCGATTGAGAACCTCTGGTGGGACTTAAAGAACGAAGTTGCAGCGCGCAAGCCTAAGAATGTGACTGAACTGGAGGCTTTTGCCCATGAAGAATGGGCGAAGATACCCATAGATCGCTGCAAGACACTTGTGTCAAGCTATGCTTCACGTTTAAAAGCTGTTATGACTGGAAAAGGATGTTATACTAAGTACTAAGATTGAATGTCACTTGGGGGTTGAATAAAACTGATAATGATGTGAGCACAGAAAACATTTGTGGTTATTTCATTATAAATGTTATGTTATGTATGGCAGTCTGATTAGGCTGCATTTGTGGGAGGGGCGGAGGCTCTACTTAAACCAGGCACAGCCCCACCTAGGGGTGGGCGTTTTCTCAGTTGCACAGGAGATGCTGGTGTGTCAGCAGGGTGCACTCTCCTCTGCTAGGAGGTTTCTTTTACTACAGTATGGAGCTGGAATGGAGCTTTTCTTCTGCCCGTGGCTACCGTAGGAGAGCGTGCGCCATTTATGTAAGTTTATTGAGCCGTGTCCGTCCATCCGGGCCGGCTGGAATCTGACTTTTCTTGCGAGCGGGAGGCATCGCCTCAAAATCGTCCGCCTCAGCTTCTCAGGTTTGTTTTGTCGGAGTTAAACAATTCCTTTCACTTTATTTGTCAGGTAATCTGATTTAGTTCCCCTTCTATCTCACGTGTTTTACATTCACGTTGTTTCGCTTTGAAAAGTTACTTCAGCCTGCGTGCGGTAAGGAAGGTTTACCTGGGCTGCATGTGATGTTATGTTGGAGATTGGATGCAGCTGTTGCTTGTTACGGCTCTTGCTATAGCAAATACTTCCCATGTGACCCGCCCCTCCCCCGCAATCAGGGCTGCGTGTATGCTTCAACTCTTTACGCCAGGTTTGCCCTGTCAATTGAGACGCTGACTTCTCATGTCTGCTCTTTCAAGATGCTCATTTTCGGAGCGGTGCTCTCATCCGCTCTTGCTTTACGTTTACGCTCCACGCATGGTCACAACAGCGGGTAAATCTGTCTTATTCTCTGTGCATTTATTTATTTTTCTGTCATCCTGTTTTTGCATTCATACCGCTTTTGCTTTCATATGTTTGCTTACACCACACTCAGACTGGTGTCACACGTCCACTGTTGCTTAGGCCCATTGCAAGAGCGCGTTCATGTCACCGTTAGTTTGTTTGTGCCTCGTTCACTGCAGGCTGCGGTCATACCAAATTTTACGTTTGGCCTATTGCCAGATTTGGGGTTCACACTACCGCTGTGACTCCGGGTTTTACTTTCACGTTTACGTCTCAATGTTCCCGCCCATCCATGGCCGCATCTTACGTCTGCTGTTACAGAAAGTTAATACTCCTTTCACGCTCTAGCTGAGTTCACACGTTTGTTGTTACATCTAGTACTACACTCCATTCCCTGCTAGAACTGCGTCCATGCGTTCGCTGTCGCAACGCTATCTTATTCCGCTCACATTCAGGTCTGCATTCTGGTTATACCATGTTTATTTTTTTTTTTTTTTAGTTTTTACTCATTCCAGGTCCACAGTCACCCATCTGCTGGCACACCATGCTCCCATTCAAGCCACATTCTCCCGTCAGTTTCTACGTCACGGTTGTTTTACTCAATTGTCACACTGAGGCAGTTGGTGGCTCCGGTGCCACTCTCCTGTCAACCATGACGGGCATCAATGGTCATTTCCTTTACATCTGGTTTTTCTGCGCGTATACATCAAGTGGGTCTTTTCTCTAGTTGCAAGCAAAAAAAAATAAATCTTTTCTCTGCTCTCCTTTACTTCTGGTTTGTATTCACTAAGATTGCTCCCACTGCCCCAGTTTAATAAACAGCCTCGCTGGGGCCAGTGGGTCATTAGGGTTTGCGCTTCCTACTCACTACTGTTTCTTTCAAATTTTTCAGTAGTTTGTCGCGACAAGGGACTTGACTTTGCAAATCGCAATGCCTCAGGTTTTGGTTGTTCTCTCTCTCCGTTTCATATTCCACGTTTGCATTTTTAAGTTTTATGGCTATGGTTTTATGGTTTCGGTTTTTATGCTTATGTCCGTCGCTCGGATTACTATTGTCCATACCTGTCAGCAGTCACTTTCCTTTCCAGGCCCCTTTTAGATGTCCCAATCATCCTAGTTGTTGTTCTTGCCATCATGTTGGGCTCACTCTTATTTTTCTTAACCCATCACGTACATCTAGGACGGCCTCATGGCCCCGGGGGCCCCTTAATTGCTTGGGCCGCAAGGCCGCAGCGGCCCCTTGATCGCTTTGGTCTCATGGCCGCAGAGGCCCCATGACTGCTTCGGCCTCAGGGAGCAGGGATTCCATGACCGCTCCGACCCCATGGTTTCGGGGGGCATGATGACCGCTGCGGCCCCTTGGCATCAGGGTCTCGAGGACTACCTTGGCCTTACGGCTTGGGGACCTCATGACTGCTTTGGTCTCATGGCTCTGGGGGTCCCATGACTGCCTTGGGCTCATGGTGCTAGGGGCCCCATGTCTGCTTGGCCGCATGCCTTGTGGGCCCCTTGGCTGCTTGGCCTCATGACTTGAGGTCTTGCGATTTCTGTGGCCTCAATGCTTTGCTTTGGCCTCATGGCTATGGGGGCCCCCTGGTGGCTCGGGTCTCATGGCTCGGGGGCCCCTATGATTTCTTGGCCTCAGGTTTTGGGGGGTCCCATGTTCACTTTTGCTTCATGGCTTGGGGACCCCATGACTGCTTGGCCTCATGGCTTAGGGGCTCGCTGACTGCTTCGGCCCCATGGCTTTGAGGGCTCGCTGACTGCTTCGGCCCCATGGCTTTGAGGGCTCGCTGACTGCTTCGGCCCCATGGCTTTGAGGGCTCGCTGACTGCTTCGGCCCCATGGCTTTGAGGGCTCGCTGACTGCTTCGGCCCCATGGCTTTGAGGGCTCGCTGATTGCTTTGGCTCCATGGCTTCGGGGGCTCGAAGGCTGCTTCGCCCCATGGCTTGAGGGCTCGATGACTGCTTCGCCCCTTGGCTGGGGGCTCGGCGACTGCTTCGGCCCCATGGCTTCGGGGCAAGATGACCACTTCGGCCCCATGGCTTCGGGGCACGATGACCGCTCGGCCCCATGGCTTCGGGGCACGATGACCGCTCGGCCCCATGGCTTCGGGGCACGATGACCACTTCGGCCCCATGGCTTCGGGGCTCGATGACCGCTCGCTCCATGGCTTCGGGGCACGATGACTGCTTCGGCTCCATGGCTTCGGGGCACGATGACTGCTTCGGCTCCATGGCTTCGGGGCACGATGACTGCTTCGCCCATGGCTTCGGAGCACGATGACTGCTTCGGCCCCATGGCTTCGGGGCACGATGACTGCTTCGGCCCCATGGCTTCGGGGCACGATGACTGCTTCGGCCCCATGGCTTCGGGGGCACGATGACTGCTTCGGCCCCATGGCTTCGGGGCACGATGATGTTTTCGTCCTGCCTGGTGATCTACCTGGTGGGTTGAACTTCTGTGCATCCAGGTTGATTTGGCCCAAATGTCTCACATCCATATCTGCTTCTTTGTTCATCAGGGCACAGGCCACTTTTTCCAAAGTCTGTCGGTGGTGCATCCATTGTCTGCCATGCTTCCCCAGGTGTACTCTTCCTTAACGAAGCTCAGCCTGGTCAGGGTCACCTGCCATGCGGGTCAGGCGACTTTTCAGTAACATTAGCCTGTCCGGTATTCAGGCTAGACCCTCGGTTTTAATTAGTACGCATATTATTGAGGCCATTTGTCATAGTTATAACTTCCTGCGGTCTGCCAGTTAGGTATCGTATGTACATATGCATTCGTTCTGCATACCACAGGCGGTATCGCTGTACGGCTCCACCCACCAGGCAGTCCTTTGCATTGCGCTCTCCTGTTCTTCTAGTCCCTCGGCAAACATAATTTATTATTCACCATTTTGTACTGCTCCCTCGGCTGGAGAATCTTTTACTGCACGGCTACCTTCACCGGATAGTCGGATATGCTTACTCTCCGGATTTAGTCTTTACTACACTGTCCCTCTTCTGGACATGCTTCTTTACAACACGGCTTCTTCTGGCGGACTTTGGGTGCCGTATGGATTCTTTCCGTTTGCTCCTCATTTCTGCATTGCTTCCTTCGCTGGTCACTCCTTGTTACCATTCCGTTCTCTCTGCGGACAATTTAGTGCTTGGCAGGGATTATGGTAGGTCATTTGCTATGCTCGGCTGAGAGGAAGCTGATTCCAGAAACATACTAATAGACTTAATCGTGGTACATATAGGATGGGCGGTGGCTCCACTGCCGCAAAATACAACGTATCGTTATTGTCATTGGAGCGTGGGCCACCCCCGGGTGTCATAGCTCTTGTTCATTTTGTTAGGCCCTTGTTCTCTAACTCAACGTCCTTAGCCCATTACATTCCAATCATCCACATACAATTATTTATGCCACACTTGGGCTTCTGTTTTAAACCTATTGTCTGTACTTGTTGCATTTTTCCTCCTACGTTTTCAATCACCATAGTTGGTTGCCCGCTTATGTTTTTCTTCACGTTCAATAATCAATGTGGCCAGCTCACAAACTCCTGCCTGGTCGACAGATCCCCTGTTTGGCGATGCTCCCCCCCCCAGGACCAGACTTCAATTTCCGGCGTTCAAGTCATTGGTGTCATCGGCCACCTACCTTCAGGTTCTCGTACCAAATGACACTCGTCGTTAGGTGTCAACGGCCACGTGTTCACGATATTCGCCTGTCAGGTTTTTTCAGGAAATGTAGTTTTTTTTTTTAAGTATCGCATATCACATCGGTCAGGCCCATGTTGTAATCCCGCCCGTACTTTCTTTAGGTCACCTTTTAGTTATTTTCTTGTTTACCCCTCATATTTGTCATTTGTATTACCATGCCGGTTACCTTTTCAATCAGCCAGGTCTGCGAACTAAATCGCCAGCAGCTTACTGCAATCGCACTCCTTCACTCGCGTGAGGGCATCGCCAGGATTCCATATACTACGTTCTTAGCTTATTGCTTTACATCCTCTCCTGGCCTACATGGTATTCTTCGGGCCCTTCTTTGCATAGTCCAGACAGTTAGGCTCTCAGTTCTCCGGTCTTATAAGGCTAGGGGGAATTTGTCAGTGCTCGCAACACAACCAAGTCTTCAGGTTTAGTTAGTATCGTCCACGCTTCCTTCTGATGCGTTTCCCAGATCCTCCCTCATGCATTGGGGCAGAATCTGCGACATTCAGCATTCTGTCCTGG
Source organism: Bufotes viridis (assembly GCA_033119425.1). Classification (NCBI taxonomy): domain Eukaryota; kingdom Metazoa; phylum Chordata; class Amphibia; order Anura; family Bufonidae; genus Bufotes; species Bufotes viridis. The sequence goes on from CM065589.1 coordinate 463,877,664, forward strand.
CTCTATCCGCAGGATGGATGCAGGCATCATTATGGTTGACTTATGTACCCGAACTCTCGTGGGAGATATGGCTTCGCAGTTTGGATCAGGGGTTTCTTTGTACAGGCCATTCAAGTCTCTTTTCACCCTACATGTCTGGTTTTTGCCCCCCTTTTATAGGCCTACCCACGGACATGAACACCTATCAAGTACAACTACTCCACACCATACTCATTATAAAAATAAATTTTCATTATGCATATACATATAAACAATACAATATAAAATCACAATGATAATGAATGGTAACAAGAAGATAACACAATGAGCCCAGACATAATAACCCACTGATGATAAAGTGCAATACAACAGCCCCGCTTAGCAGTTGTTGAATCCATCCATAGTGTACACTACTGAAATTCAAGTGTCACAGGACCTGATACAACACAACGCAAGGGCATAGAAAGAATGTATATAATGCTTACATCAAGTAAATGGGGGTCCGGGGTCACAGCGGGCAGCACACCCAACAGCCGTTTCGCACCCTCGCTTCCTCCTGGGGCGTGATCTTAACCGGACATCCCCTCCTTTAAATACCCGCTCAGCACCGCCCATAGTTGTCCAACCACTCACATACATCATCATAGCTGAGGACACCCTGTCACTCACCCACACTTCCTCATGCGTCATATTCATGTGTCACACATACTGCGCCGGCTCATCCACTTCTCCCGCCTATATCTTCAAACCGAACAGTTCCGGTCATGTGATGCACATAATACCGCCCCTAAGAGTCACATGATCGGGGCATACCGGAAGAAACACATTCACTCACACAAAGTTAAAAACCATATTCAGAATATCAATTTACTTTTAGCGATCCCCTGTATAATATTATTATGTGCGCTTAAAACATACAGTTTATCAATAGCCTGATTTTAGTGATGTTATTAATTAATATACCATGATTACAGTTCATACACCTCATTAATATAGATGATAAAAAACCATTATTACAATTCATACACCTCATTAATATGGATAATAAAAATTATTATTACAATCTCATTATATATAGAACCCATTGCGGTGATATATCCCTTAAAGTATACACTAGTTAGTGAACATTAAAAGGGAAGTGAAAGAAAAGATGAAAGTGCAAGTGCTCGTGCAAAGTGTGCATAAGTGTGATGACAAAAAAGAGTGCTCATAAATTACTAATTTTAAATATAATCATATTATACACCGAATAGCACACATGTGCAAACAACACCAATTCATTATACTAGGTCAGTGTAAACAATTATGGACATTCATACATTATACAGGTTAACAATCAAGTATCAAAACCCTCACATATCAATCCTATATCATTCACTACAGAACAGATGAAGACACAATAAGGATGAAAGCATAATAGTAATAACAGGTATAATCGTAGAGTTATATATCTCCGATGGCTATCCTTGATTCACCATTGTTCTGTACTTTCACCACTAACGCAAGAGGAAGGAAGACCATGATTAGGACAACAGTTGATGTACTATTATAGGACAGTGCATCTGCAGAAAGAAGGGAACACTTATATTAAAATAATATTTTTAAATTTTTAAATTTTTAATATACAAACAATACCCTGTTAAAACCAACTACCCACAAGGGGTGTGTACACACAGAGAGCCAGGTCACCATGATGCCAATAAACGTCCCATCAACATCATATCGTTCCTCAGAGAAATGGAGCAAACGTATTGTAATCATTAAGCCCACAAGGGGCAACTGTCTTCAGCACATGTATCCATCTAGTCTCCTGCTGGGCCAAGACCTTCTTCCAATTGCCACCTCTATTTGGAATTTTTACATGGTCAATCCCACGGAATCTCAATTTGTCCGTCTCACAGTTGTGCACCAATTTGAAATGTTTAGGGATGGTGGTTAGTGTATTGATATCTTGTATTTCACGCGCTGCCTCAATACCTAGTATGTGTTCCCGGATGCGTTTTTTAAAAGGACGTGAGGTCATGCCAATATAGATTAGCTTACATGGGCAACACGCCCAGTAAACCACTCCAGTTGTGTTGCAATCAATTGCATAGGTGATCTTAAGTTCCCTCCTGTAAGATGAGTCCCAAAACACATCGCATCTATCCATGTTGGTACATGCCACACAATGGCCGCATGGTTTATTCCCCCACCGGGGACCTCTATATGAAAATAGTTGAGGGGTCCGTTTCATATATTCACTCTGTGTCAACATGTCCCTGAGGTTTTTTGACCTCCGGAAGGTAATACTAGGCTGTTTCTTAAGAGTTCTGTCCAGAAAGGGGTCTACCGTAAGAACACCCCAATATCTGGACAAAAGATGATGTATGTGAGTGGTTGGACAACTATGGGCGGTGCTGAGCGGGTATTTAAAGGAGGGGATGTCCGGTTAAGATCACGCCCCAGGAGGAAGCGAGGGTGCGAAACGGCTGTTGGGTGTGCTGCCCGCTGTGACCCCGGACCCCCATTTACTTGATGTAAGCATTATATACATTCTTTCTATGCCCTTGCGTTGTGTTGTATCAGGTCCTGTGACACTTGAATTTCAGTAGTGTACACTATGGATGGATTCAACAACTGCTAAGCGGGCTGTTGTATTGCACTTTATCATCAGTGGGTTATTATGTCCGGGCTCATGCTGGCTTTTGTGTTATCTTCTTGTTACCATTCATTATCATTGTGATTTTATATTGTATTGTTTATATGTATATGCATAATAAAAATTTATTTTTATAATGAGTATGGTGTGGAGTAGTTGTACTTGATAGGTGTTCTTGGTTAAACCACACCAATTTTTGATATTTTTGTTGAATGGTGATTCTACCCACGGACATGGCTACCGGCACACCACCAGCCATTTAGTTAGGTAAGATGCGTATTGCAGTTACGGTGGGTCTCGGTGTTTATCCCACTAGGGCTCTACGGCTTTCGTGTCCGTAGCCCTGACCACAAGTATGGCAGTCTGATTAGGCTGCATTTGTGGGAGGGGCAGAGGCTCTACTTAAACCAGGCACAGCCCCACCTAGGGGTGGGCATTTTCTCAGTTGCCCACCCTCCCTCCCTTTCTATTTTCACTTCTACAGGGTATGCCCCCCTTTTATAGGCCTACCCACAGACATGGCTACCGGCACACCACCAGCCATTTAGTTAGGTAAGATGCGTATTGCAGTTACGGTGGGTCTCGGTGTTTATCCCACTAGGGCTCTACGGCTTTCGTGTCCGTAGCCCTGACCACAAATTTGTATGACTTACAAGTGCCTCTTTGATTTGATTGTAAACAAGATGACTGAAATGATCAAAATCAATGTCAAACTGGCCAAAACACTCAATTTCAGTGGGGGTTGAATAATTTTGAACACAACTGTACAGGCGATAGTAGATTGGGTGGCTGACAGTGCCTCCAGTTCCTTCACAGTATCTAACACCCAGTCCTCTGCAGACAGCTCAGAGTTGGCACCTGCAGGCCATGCCCATCAGTCTTCCACCTCACCCCCTTGCAAATCAGCCAAGCAGTCAGAGCCCCAAATCATGCAGGAAAGTTTTATGCTTTTTGATGACTCTGTTGGCAGGATTTCCCCGGACCATCCACCTAGCCCTGCCCCAGAAGAGGAAGACCTTGAATGCACTGTTGAGCCACTTTTGTTGCAGGATGAGGACATGGGAATACCGCCACAAAACGTCTCTGATGATGACGAAACACAGGTGCCAACTGCTGTGGCTTTCTGCAATGTGCAGACCAACGAGGAGGGCAGGGGTCATGAATGGGTGGAAGATGATGTGGAAGATGATAAAGTCCTAGACACAGACTGGAATGAAGGTCGTGTAGTGAGGCGTGCAGTTCTGAGGAAGAGGTGGTCGCACAGAGGCAACAGCACAGCAAAAGAGGGAGCAGGGTACAAAAGCGCAGCGGTCGTTCCAGAGACAGTACGCCTGCTACTGTCCACTGCACCCATGCACCGAGCACACCAAGGCCTGCTCCGAGGAGTTAATTGGCGTGGCAGTTCTTCACACAATGTCCTGACGACAAGACACGAGTGGTTTGCATGTTGTGCCATCAGAGCCTGAAGCGAGGCATTAACGTTCTTAAACTGAGCACAACCTGCATGACCATAAAAACAAGGAACTCTCTCATGCTCCTCCTGCTTACTCTTCTGCTGCTGGCTCGGCCTCTCCCTCCACCTCTGGCGTCACCGTGGCACCTGGCGACCAGCAAACAGAGGATGTTCCACCAACACCACCACATACGACACCATCACCAAGCATCTCCACCATGTCACACGGCAGCATTCAGCTGTCTATCTCCCAAACATTGGAGAGAAGGAGGAAATACCCACCTACCCACCCTCGAGCCCTGGCCCTGAATGCCAGCATTTCAAAATGACTGGCCTTCGAAATGCTGTCATTCCGTCTGGTGGAGGCGGACTGTTTCAAACAGCTGATGGCGGTGGCTGTCCCCCAGTACGTTGTTCCCAGCCGCCATTACTTTTCCAGGCGAGTCGTCCCTTCCCTGCACAACCAAGTGGAGGATAAAATCAAGTGTGTGCTGTGGAACGCCATCTGTGGCAAGGTCCACATAACCACAGATACATGGACCAGTAAGCACGGCTAGGTCGCTATATCTCCCTAACTGCACACTGGGTAAACGTAGTGGCGGATAGCGGTTTGGTGCATGTCCTTCCACCACAAGGATCGCAGGGCATTATTCGTTGCCTCCTGTTGCTTCCTCCTCCTACTCCTCATCATTTTCCTCCTCCTCCTACTCCTCTTCTACCACCCACACATCCAGTCATCAAAAGAACCCCCCCCCCCCCCCAACTTCAACACATGCGCCGGGGTAAACGTCAGCATGCGATTTTAAAACTCATGTGTTTGGGTGACAAACACCACATCGCACAGGAGCCTTGGAGTGGCATAGAACAGACTGATGAGTGGTTGCTGCCAGTGAGCCTCAAGCCCGGCCTGGTAGTGTGCGATAATGGGCGAAATCTCGTTGCAGCCCTGAGACACACATCCCTTTCCTGGCGCATGTGCTGAATCTGGTGGTGCAGAAGTTTCTTAAAAACTACCCAGACATGTCAGAGCTGCTGCTGAAAGTGCGGTCCGTATGTGCACGCTTTCGGCGTTCTCATCCTGCTGCTGCTCGTCTGTCTGTGCTGCAGCGTAACTTCGACCTTCCTGCTCACCGCCTCATATGCGACATGCCCACCTTACATATGCTGGAGAGACTGTGCGAGCAGCAGCGGGCGACAGTGGAGTTTCAGATGTAGTATGCACAGATCAAAAATACATGGGGTGACAGCACCATTGTAGGTAAATACCCAAAGTCCATATAGTGGCGGTGCCTGCGATGTTAGGACCTGACCATTGGTCCCCAATACGATACCAAACAAGAAAGGATCGCGGCACTCCTTCGTCTGTTGAAAATGTTCTTTATTCCACCTTAAAGTGCGACGTTTCGACTTTAATCAAGTCTTTATCAAGCATACACAATTGAGTAAGTGACAGATATATATACCCCACCCCCAGATATCATTGGTAAGTGGGAGGAAAACACCCTCCCTCTTTCTGTGACATCATCATGTAAAAGTAGTACACAATATAAAAATATATATGAATATATAACATAAGAGCATCAGGGTTAAATCCAACCGTGTCATGAAAGTCTCGCTGATCAAAAATCGTAGCGCAGCGATATATAAGTAAACATAAGCAAAAGCCTTGTCTATTCCTTCCGGGTCAGGAGTTCAATTATCTTCATAGCAGGTCACGTGTCCACACGCATCAGAGATGATGTCACTGCCACTTCGATCATGTGACCATCACATGACTGCACATAGTAAACATGTCATTCAGGATTTTAACACAGTTTCTGTTATCAAAAATGATCGCCCGATCTCCGTGCCATATCATGATCAAGTTCATCCAAGGACCGGTAAAGAGGTGGGTGAATGCCATCACACAGAGACACAATGATCTCATATATAATGAATCAATGACAGATGTCAGTCAATAAAGCACTCATCATACATGGAGAGAAAAGACCCATGGAGCAATCAGGACTTGCTGAAACATTGATGTAAGAAGAGCTTATGCGGATATACATGTATAAATACATATATCTCTCTCTAGCTCACGCCCTACAGGGTGGGAAAACCAAGACATACTTTTTCTCATGCACAACCCATTCGGATATTACATCGGCATGTCTGCAGCCTTAAATCAGCCGCCTTGGCAATGATCACATCGCCTATGGCAGCTTGGGACCGCTAGCAGATGCCTGTATCATTCGATGCCATTCATTAAACACACATATCATTAGGTTACCCCCATTTATATCTCCGGGCGTATTAAGCAAGTCAATCATAATGGTCCAGGGCCTGAATCTCCCATTGTAGCAACCATAGGGACATTACCGCTATCATAGGTGTGCATGGTGACATCAATCCATCAAGTAAGCAGGGACTGCACCCATCCACCCCATCCAACCGGACCACGGAGGAACCTAGAAGAAATGACAATAGAGGGTTAAAAACGAATATATACATAAAGCAAACATCCAAAGTGGTAAGTCAAAAAAGGGTCCCAATTTTGAAATCGCGGTTCAGCCCTTTTGGTTCCAATGTATCCAATTCATAAATCCATTTAAGCTCAAGTTTCTTTAAGAGCTTCTCGCGATCTCCCCCTCTCAGTAGTGGAGGTACACCATCTATTATCCTGAACCTAAGTTGGGCTACATTGTGTCGCTGTTTAAAAAAATGTGTAGGGACCGGAAGTTCACCATCACATGTAGTGGGATTGATGGCCTGTTTTTCAAAGAGCTTCCGAATGGTGTAGCGATGCTGGTTGAGTCTCAGCCGACAAGCTTGTGTTGTCTCCCCTACATACAACAGGCCACACGGGCACTGCAGTATGTAGATGACAAAATCGGACGCACAGGTGTAGGTGTTCTTAATCACATACTTCTGACCTGTGCGAGGATGTCCAAACGAATCACCTTTCAGCATGTTATTGCAATTGCAGCAATTATAGCAAGGGAAGCAACCCTTTTTGGTCTTTCTGTCTATCTTGTCCGTAGTTATAGCTGAACGTGACAGTCTATCACCCAGATTTTTGGACCTTCTATAGGACATTAATGGAGGTGTCTGGAACTCCTCTATGTCCGGGAACGACCTAGCTAGTATGTTCCAGTTGCGTTTAAGAGCTACTGCTATTTTAGGACTGACCCTATTGAAAGTAGAGACAAAGGGGATCCGTGATGGACGGATTGGTCTCACCGTCTTACTAAGGAGCTCTTCCCGTGGGATTGCGTTCACCCTTCGTTGATGATATTCAACCACCTTTTTGGGGTACTCCCTATTTTTAAATTTTTGGGCCATGTCAGTTAGTCGTTCCTCTGTCTTGATGTCATCAGACACCACACGTCTTACCCTAAGAAATTGACTATAGGGCAGGGACCTAATCATACCTCTGGGGTGGGCACTATCGTATTTCAACAGATTATTGCGGTCTGTCGGTTTGACAAAAAGGTCTGTCTGTAAACTCTCATCCACAATGTATACTAACGTATCCAAAAATTGTAAGGATTCCAAAGATTCCACCCTGGTGAATTTCAACTGAGGGTGGATATCATTGATGGCATCATGGAATTGTTGCAGTTCCAATTCCGTTCCAGTCCAAATGAGGAAGGTATCATCAATATACCGCATCCACCCCTTTATCTTGGAAAAGTGGGGGGATGGGTATATAAACAATTCCTCCACATAGGTCATATAAATATTTGCAAAAGTCGGGGCCACATTGGACCCCATAGCGGTACCCGACATTGCAAATAAAATTGACCCCCAAATTGGAAGTAATTGTTTTGGAGAAGCACTTCCAGCAAAGTCAACAAAAAGTCACGTACCTCAATAATATGATCAGACCTCTCAAGGGCCCATCTGACCGCTGCTATGCCCAAATCATGCTCGATACATGTATATAGGCTGGTGACGTCAAACGACACCAGTCTATCACCTGGGACATAGGTAAGTTGCTGTAACCTATTTAAAAAGTCAGTGGTGTCACGGACATAGGAAGTGGCACTCGTGGCGTGGACCCTCAAGACTTTGTCAAGAAATATTGCTGCATGAGAAAAGACAGAATCAATGCCCGAAACAATTGGGCGACCCGGGGGTTCCTCAGGTCTTTATGTATTTTTGGGAGGATATACAGGGTGGGTGTCACCGGACACTGTGGAACAAGGTATTCATGCAATTGTTCATCTATTAGATCATTAGCGAATGCATTATCCACCAGAATTCTCAATTTTTTCATAATAATCAGTGTCGGGTCCACATCCACCCTCCTATATATCTCAGTATCAGCCAGTTGTTTCTCAATCTCAGCAATATACTGTGTGGTATCCATCACCACGATGGCACCACCCTTGTCAGCTGCCTTGATCGTTAGTTCCTTGCGAGAAGCCAATGATCTAAGGGCTGTTTGTTCAGTCCTCGATAGATTAGTACAGGTTGAATGGCCTCACGGAGCTTTTCAATCCGGCTATCTCCGATCTAACCAGAGAAATATATGTATCGACCGCTTTGTTGTAAACAGGTGGCTGATATCCGCTCTTGATGAAAAGGCCCACACCTTTGAGTGTGAGGCCACGTCTATCAGGAGTAAGACCCACACCCAGATCTCTGGTGGGGTCAACCCCTACATCATGAAAGAACACTTTTAGCTTAATCCGTCTAAAGAATTTTAACAGGTCTACCTCATTAAGAAACCAATCAGGGTCTGCTTCAGGACAAAAAGAAAAGCCCTTTTGCAACAGTCTCTCTTCCCCCACTGATAATGAAAACGAAGAAATATTTACCACCAAAGAGTCTTTTACATCTTCATGGAGTGATGGGCCTGTTTGGCCTGTGGTGTCACCGTCCCTTTGGCTCCTACTGGTGGTTTCATTGACCTGGTTAAACGTGTTTGGTGCTCCGTTTTCGTTCTTGTGGCGATATCTAATGCCTCCCCTCCTTGTCCTTCTGTTACTCCTAAAAAGGTTTCTCAGATGGTCTAGGGTCATCGGAAATATCACCAGAAGATTCTGTGTCCGTCAGGTTAGACCGCCGTCCTCTTGTTCTCTGTGTTTTACGTTTTTGAAAGTCCTATTATCTCTCAATAGAGGGACTGATTTTTATAAATATCACCTTTAAGGTAGTCATCCTGGTCGCGTTGCCATTTCTGTCGTTTAGTGGCTTCTATCTGCTGACGGTACTTGTTCATCTCCTGCGATATCTGATCATTAAGGCCGGAAAATTCCTGTCCTTCCATCAATTCCCGAATTTGTCGTTCATAATCACCAATCCTGGATTTAATGTCCTTTGTATCCTTTTGTAAGAACTCCATATTAAGCAGCATCATGTCTCGTGAAAATCGGTTAGCTAATAGGGTGAATTTTTCAAAAAGTCCTTATTATCAGGGAATAATATTGGTCTTAAATGTGTTCTAAGACCCCTTGGGATACGTTCAGTCCTATAATATTCCCGTAAGGTCGACAAATGTAGTTCAGTATTGATGAGGTGTTTTCTTTCATTAGTCCACTTACGTTTGAGAAGATCCACAGTTGGTTTACTGAGAAAGGACCCCTCGTCCTCATTACCACGCAGGATGTGCTGTATCTGTTCACTTGAATACAAAATACTTGCAGGTGGATCCATTATATCAGAAGCCACTGGATCACTGACAACTCAACAAAAGGCAGAAGATCCCAATGTGCACGTCACTTGGTCATCAAACACTGAAGCAAAAATACATGGGGTGACAGCACCATTGTAGGTAAATACCCAAAGTCCATATAGTGGCGGTGCCTGCGATGTTAGGACCTGACCATTGGTCCCCAATACGATACCAAACAAGAAAGGATCGCGGCACTCCTTCGTCTGTTGAAAATGTTCTTTATTCCACCTTAAAGTGCGACGTTTCGACTTTAATCAAGTCTTTATCAAGCATACACAATTGAGTAAGTGACAGATATATATACCCCACCCCCAGATATCATTGGTAAGTGGGAGGAAAACACCCTCCCTCTTTCTGTGACATCATCATGTAAAAGTAAGCAAGTCCTGATTGCTCCATGGGTCTTTTCTCTCCATGTATGATGAGTGCTTTATTGACTGACATCTGTCATTGATTCATTATATATGAGATCATTGTGTCTCTGTGTGATGGCATTCACCCACCTCTTTACCGGTCCTTGGATGAACTTGATCATGATATGGCACGGAGATCGGGGCGATCATTTTTGATAACAGAAACTGTGTTAAAATCCTGAATGACATGTTTACTATGATGGTCACATGATCGAAGTGGCAGTGACATCATCTCTGATGCGTGTGGACACGTGACCTGCTATGAAGATAATTGAACTCCTGACCCGGAAGGAATAGACAAGGCTTTTGCTTATGTTTACTTATATATCGCTGCGCTACGATTTTTTGATCAGCGAGACTTTCATGACACGGTTGGATTTAACCCTGATGCTCTTATGTTATATATTCATATATATTTTTATATTGTGTACTACTTTTACATGATGATGTCACAGAAAGAGGGAGGGTGTTTTCCTCCCACTTACCAATGATGTCTGGGGGTGGGGTATATATATCTGTCACTTACTCAATTGTGTATGCTTGATAAAGACTTGATTAAAGTCGAAACGTCGCACTTTAAGGTGGAATAAAGAACATTTTCAACAGACGAAGGAGTGCCGCGATCCTTTCTTGTTTGGTATCGTATTGGGGACCAATGGTCAGGTCCTAACATCGCAGGCACCGCCACTATATGGACTTTGGGTATTTACCTACAATGGTGCTGTCACCCCATGTATTTTTGCTTCAGTGTTTGATGACCAAGTGACGTGCACATTGGGATCTTCTGCCTTTGTTGAGTTGTCAGTGATCCAGTGGCTTCTGATATAATGGATCCACCTGCAAGTATTTTGTATTCAAGTGAACAGATACAGCACATCCTGCGTGGTAATGAGGACGAGGGGTCCTTTCTCAGTAAACCAACTGTGGATCTTCTCAAACGTAAGTGGACTAATGAAAGAAAACACCTCATCAATACTGAACTACATTTGTCGACCTTACGGGAATATTATAGGACTGAACGTATCCCAAGGGGTCTTAGAACACATTTAAGACCAATATTATTCCCTGATAATAAGGACTTTTTGAAAAATTCACCCTATTAGCTAACCGATTTTCACGAGACATGATGCTGCTTAATATGGAGTTCTTACAAAAGGATACAAAGGACATTAAATCCAGGATTGGTGATTATGAACGACAAATTCGGGAATTGATGGAAGGACAGGAATTTTCCGGCCTTAATGATCAGATATCGCAGGAGATGAACAAGTACCGTCAGCAGATAGAAGCCACTAAACGACAGAAATGGCAACGCGACCAGGATGACTACCTTAAAGGTGATATTTATAAAAATCAGTCCCTCTATTGAGAGATAATAGGACTTTCAAAAACGTAAAACACAGAGAACAAGAGGACGGCGGTCTAACCTGACGGACACAGAATCTTCTGGTGATATTTCCGATGACCCTAGACCATCTGAGAAACCTTTTTAGGAGTAACAGAAGGACAAGGAGGGGAGGCATTAGATATCGCCACAAGAACGAAAACGGAGCACCAAACACGTTTAACCAGGTCAATGAAACCACCAGTAGGAGCCAAAGGGACGGTGACACCACAGGCCAAACAGGCCCATCACTCCATGAAGATGTAAAAGACTCTTTGGTGGTAAATATTTCTTCGTTTTCATTATCAGTGGGGGAAGAGAGACTGTTGCAAAAGGGCTTTTCTTTTGTCCTGAAGCAGACCCTGATTGGTTTCTTAATGAGGTAGACCTGTTAAAATTCTTTAGACGGATTAAGCTAAAAGTGTTCTTTCATGATGTAGGGGTTGACCCCACCAGAGATCTGGGTGTGGGTCTTACTCCTGATAGACGTGGCCTCACACTCAAAGGTGTGGGCCTTTTCATCAAGAGCGGATATCAGCCACCTGTTTACAACAAAGCGGTCGATACATATATTTCTCTGGTTAGATCGGAGATAGCCGGATTGAAAAGCTCCGTAGGCCATTCAACCTGTACTAATCTATCGAGGACTGAACAAACAGCCCTTAGATCATTGGCTTCTCGCAAGGAACTAACGATCAAGGCAGCTGACAAGGGTGGTGCCATCGTGGTGATGGATACCACACAGTATATTGCTGAGATTGAGAAACAACTGGCTGATACTGAGATATATAGGAGGGTGGATGTGGACCCGACACTGATTATTATGAAAAATTGAGAATTCTGGTGGATAATGCATTCGCTAATGATCTAATAGATGAACAATTGCATGAATACCTTGTTCCACAGTGTCCGGTGACACCCACCCTGTATATCCTCCCAAAAATACATAAAGACCTGAGGAACCCCCGGGTCGCCCAATTGTTTCGGGCATTGATTCTGTCTTTTCTCATGCAGCAATATTTCTTGACAAAGTCTTGAGGGTCCACGCCACGAGTGCCACTTCCTATGTCCGTGACACCACTGACTTTTTAAATAGGTTACAGCAACTTACCTATGTCCCAGGTGATAGACTGGTGTCGTTTGACGTCACCAGCCTATATACATGTATCGAGCATGATTTGGGCATAGCAGCGGTCAGATGGGCCCTTGAGAGGTCTGATCATATTATTGAGGTACGTGACTTTTTGTTGACTTTGCTGGAAGTGCTTCTCCAAAACAATTACTTCCAATTTGGGGTCAATTTTATTTGCAATGTCGGGTACCGCTATGGGGTCCAATGTGGCCCCGACTTTTGCAAATATTTATATGACCTATGTGGAGGAATTGTTTATATACCCATCCCCCCACTTTTCCAAGATAAAGGGGTGGATGCGGTATATTGATGATACCTTCCTCATTTGGACTGGAACGGAATTGGAACTGCAACAATTCCATGATGCCATCAATGATATCCACCCTCAGTTGAAATTCACCAGGGTGGAATCTTTGGAATCCTTACAATTTTTGGATACGTTAGTATACATTGTGGATGAGAGTTTACAGACAGACCTTTTGTCAAACCGACAGACCGCAATAATCTGTTGAAATACGATAGTGCCCACCCCAGAGGTATGATTAGGTCCCTGCCCTATAGTCAATTTCTTAGGGTAAGACGTGTGGTGTCTGATGACATCAAGACAGAGGAACGACTAACTGACATGGCCCAAAAATTTAAAAATAGGGAGTACCCCAAAAAGGTGGTTGAATATCATCAACGAAGGGTGAACGCAATCCCACGGGAAGAGCTCCTTAGTAAGACGGTGAGACCAATCCGTCCATCACGGATCCCCTTTGTCTCTACTTTCAATAGGGTCAGTCCTAAAATAGCAGTAGCTCTTAAACGCAACTGGAACATACTAGCTAGGTCGTTCCCGGACATAGAGGAGTTCCAGACACCTCCATTAATGTCCTATAGAAGGTCCAAAAATCTGGGTGATAGACTGTCACGTTCAGCTATAACTACGGACAAGATAGACAGAAAGACCAAAAAGGGTTGCTTCCCTTGCTATAATTGCTGCAATTGCAATAACATGCTGAAAGGTGATTCGTTTGGACATCCTCGCACAGGTCAGAAGTATGTGATTAAGAACACCTACACCTGTGCGTCCGATTTTGTCATCTACATACTGCAGTGCCCGTGTGGCCTGTTGTATGTAGGGGAGACAACACAAGCTTGTCGGCTGAGACTCAACCAGCATCGCTACACCATTCGGAAGCTCTTTGAAAAACAGGCCATCAATCCCACTACATGTGATGGTGAACTTCCGGTCCCTACACATTTTTTAAACAGCGACACAATGTAGCCCAACTTAGGTTCAGGATAATAGATGGTGTACCTCCACTACTGAGAGGGGGAGATCGCGAGAAGCTCTTAAAGAAACTTGAGCTTAAATGGATTTATGAATTGGATACATTGGAACCAAAAGGGCTGAACCGCGATTTCAAAATTGGGACCCTTTTTGACTTACCACTTTGGATGTTTGCTTTATGTATATATTCGTTTTTAACCCTCTATTGTCATTTCTTCTAGGTTCCTCCGTGGTCCGGTTGGATGGGGTGGATGGGTGCAGTCCCTGCTTACTTGATGGATTGATGTCACCATGCACACCTATGATAGCGGTAATGTCCCTATGGTTGCTACAATGGGAGATTCAGGCCCTGGACCATTATGATTGACTTGCTTAATACGCCCGGAGATATAAATGGGGGTAACCTAATGATATGTGTGTTTAATGAATGGCATCGGAATGATACAGGCATCTGCTAGCGGTCCCAAGCTGCCATAGGCGATGTGATCATTGCCAAGGCGGCTGATTTAAGGCTGCAGACATGCCGATGTAATATCCGAATGGGTTGTGCATGAGAAAAAGTATGTCTTGGTTTTCCCACCCTGTAGGGCGTGAGCTAGAGAGAGATATATGTATTTATACATGTATATCCGCATAAGCTCTTCTTACATCAATGTTTCAGCAAGTCCTGATTGCTCCATGGGTCTTTTCTCTCCATGTATGATGAGTGCTTTATTGACTGACATCTGTCATTGATTCATTATATATGAGATCATTGTGTCTCTGTGTGATGGCATTCACCCACCTCTTTACCGGTCCTTGGATGAACTTGATCATGATATGGCACGGAGATCGGGCGATCATTTTTGATAACAGAAACTGTGTTAAAATCCTGAATGACATGTTTACTATGTGCAGTCATGTGATGGTCACATGATCGAAGTGGCAGTGACATCATCTCTGATGCGTGTGGACACGTGACCTGCTATGAAGATAATTGAACTCCTGACCCGGAAGGAATAGACAAGGCTTTTGCTTATGTTTACTTATATATCGCTGCGCTACGATTTTTTGATCAGCGAGACTTTCATGACACGGTTGGATTTAACCCTGATGCTCTTATGTTATATATTCATATATATTTTTATATTGTGTACTACTTTTACATGATGATGTCACAGAAAGAGGGAGGGTGTTTTCCTCCCACTTACCAATGATATCTGGGGGTGGGGTATATATATCTGTCACTTACTCAATTGTGTATGCTTGATAAAGACTTGATTAAAGTCGAAACGTCGCACTTTAAGGTGGAATAAAGAACATTTTCAACAGACGAAGGAGTGCCGCGATCCTTTCTTGTTTGGTATGCACAGATCAGTCGCTCTGCGGATCAGCACCACTTCACCACCAGTAACTGGGCCTGCATGCGAGACCTTGTTGCAGTCTTTAGAGTACTCAACCAACATCGCCAGTGCTGATGACGCCGTTGTTAGCATTACAAAACCCCTTCTATGTCTCCTTGAAAAAAATATTACAGCGATGATGGAAGAGGATGTGGCACAGGAGGAGGAGGAATAGGGGTCACAGGGTTTGAGGCAGGTCATACAGAAGTGGCTCAGAGGGTGGGTTCCTGCACCAGCAGAGGCCAGGTACACATGTGGACAGCCAGGGCACACTTCTGGAGGGCGTGGAGGAGGAGGATGAGGTTGAGGAGGAAGAGGAACCGGTTTCACTGCAGGTTGGCACCCTACGCAGCTCAGGGCCATCACTGGAGCGTGGCTGGGGGGATACGGAGGACACAGACGATACACCACCTACAGAGGACAGCTTATTGTTACCTCTGGGCAGCCTGGAACACATGAGCGACTACATGCTGCAGTGCCTGTGCAACGACAGCAGAGTTGCCCACATTTTAACTTGTGCTGACTACTGGGTTGCCACCCTGCTGGATCCCCGGTACAAGGACAACGTGCCCACCTTAATTCCCGCACTTGAGCTTGATAGGAAGATGCACGACTACAGGCGCACGCTGGTAAACGCCCTCCTGAGGGCATTCCTAACTGACACGGGGGGACAAGTGGAAGCACAAGGCGAAGGCAGAGGCGGAGGAGGAAGAGGTCGCCAATGCAGCTGTGTCACGGCGAGCTCCTCAGACAGCAGGGTTAGCACGACCGAGATGTGGAAGTTTTGTCACCGCGCCACAGTGAACTGCAACACCAGCTGATAGGGAACGTGTTAGCAGGAGGCAGCATTTCAATAAACATTGTGAAACAGTACGTGTGCACACGCCTCCACTTATTGACTGATGGTTCTGCCTCACTCAACTACTGGGTCTCCAAATTGTCCACATGGCCAGAGCTTGCACTTTATTCCTTAGAGGTGCTGGCCTGCCCTACAGCCAGTGTATAGTCTGAATGTGCATTTAGCACGGCGGGGGGCATCATTACAGACAAACGCAGCCGCCTGTCCACAGCCAATGTGGACAAGCTCACGTTCATTAAAATGAACCAGGCATGGATCCCACAGGACTTGTCCATACCTTGTGCAGAATAGACATTTATAACTGCCTCACCCTCAACCATACATTCTTGTACTCCAGGGCACTGCCCACATTGGTGGGTGACATGATGCCTGTTTTGCTGTTATGGGACCTCTGTCCTCTGTCTGGGTGCCAGGGGCCTACATTAATGATAATCGCCTGCTGCATTGGTGGGTGACATGATGCCTGTTTTGCTGTTATGGGACCTCTCTCCTCTGTCTGGGTGCCAGGGGCCTACATTAATGAAAAACGCCTGCTGCATTGGTGGGTGATATGATGTCGGCTTTGCTGTTATGGGACCTCTCTCCTCGTCTGGGTGCTAGGACCTAAATTGCTGAAAGTGGCCTGTTCCATTGCTGGGAAACATGATGCCTGTTTTGCTGTTATGGGACCGCTCACCTCTGTCTGGGTTCTAGGGCCTACATAAATGATAATGGCCTGTTCCATTGTAGGTTGACCTGAGGCCTGTGTTGCTGTTACGGGACCGCTTTCCTCTTTGCGGGAGCCATGGGCCTGAATGAGTAATTGTTGCCTGTGGCACTGCTGGGTGAAATCAATACTGTTTTGGAGTGATTTGAACTCTCCTATTTGTGGGTGCCAGGAGCCTGAGTCTGTGCATGAGGCCTGTGACACTGCAGGCAGGCATGAATCCTTTTTGTCTGTGATAACAACTTCTCCAACTCCCATGTATGGTTGTCTTGCGCCTGAATCTGTGAATGTGGTCTGTGGCACTGCTGGAAGACATGAATCATTTTTGGCTGTGATAAGAACTTCTCCAACTCCCATGTATGGTTGCCATGGGCCTGAAGCTGTGAATAAGGCCTGTGGCGCTGCAGGCAGACATGAATCCTTTATGGCTATGAGGAGAACTTCAACTACCATAGCATTCCCACCTGACGCCACCCAACCTCCTATTTTACCTCCTCCTCCAAGTTGCCAATTAATATTGGTTAATTTTTATTTATTTAATTTTAGTTTACGTCATTTCCCTATACATATTTGTTTGCAGGGGATTTACCCAAATTTTGCTGCCTTTTTTTTGCTCCTGATCCCGAACATTTCCGTGAATTTCGGCCGAACTTCTCGAACGCGAACATCCAGGTGTCCACTCAACTCTATTAGTGTCTTATCTCATTCAGCATTCATTCTATCAGGGTGTACATCATATGGCCACTCACCTATCATACCCGAATTTGGTCAGTATAGAGCTGACTTCTGTATACTGCATCAGACAGGACAACTACCAGACCTGGTGTGCTACACTACACAAAGAGCTGACAGAACCTCTATACTACACAACACAGGAGAGCTGACAGATCCCCTATACTACATTAAAGGGTTAGTGGACCAAGGTCTCTGGTTCAGTCGTCCGGCTGGCTCCTGAGTCAAGTACCCAGGGTATATAGCAGAGTATCCCTCTCTCAGCATCTTCTTCTGGTTACTTGTGCAGTTTGGCAGAGTCTGTATGTATGGTTGTCTTGCGCCTGAATCTGTGAATGTGGTCTGTGGCACTGCTGGAAGACATGAATCATTTTTGGCTGTGATAAGAACTTCTCCAACTCCCATGTATGGTTGCCATGGGCCTGAAGCTGTGAATAAGGCCTGTGGCGCTGCAGGCAGACATGAATCCTTTATGGCTATGAGGAGAACTTCAACTACCATAGCATTCCCACCTGACGCCACCCAACCTCCTATTTTACCTCCTCCTCCAAGTTGCCAATTAATATTGGTTAATTTTTATTTATTTAATTTTAGTTTACGTCATTTCCCTATACATATTTGTTTGCAGGGGATTTACCCAAATTTTGCTGCCTTTTTTTTGCTCCTGATCCCGAACATTTCCGTGAATTTCGGCCGAACTTCTCGAACGCGAACATCCAGGTGTCCACTCAACTCTATTAGTGTCTTATCTCATTCAGCATTCATTCTATCAGGGTGTACATCATATGGCCACTCACCTATCATACCCGAATTTGGTCAGTATAGAGCTGACTTCTGTATACTGCATCAGACAGGACAACTACCAGACCTGGTGTGCTACACTACACAAAGAGCTGACAGAACCTCTATACTACACAACACAGGAGAGCTGACAGATCCCCTATACTACATTAAAGGGTTAGTGGACCAAGGTCTCTGGTTCAGTCGTCTGGCTGGCTCCTGAGTCAAGTACCCAGGGTATATAGCAGAGTATCCCTCTCTCAGCATCTTCTTCTGGTTACTTGTGCAGTTTGGCAGAGTCCCACCTACTAAGCACTTGTCCATATCTGTAGACTCCTAGATGTTCTGCATGCTCTCCTTTTGTACAGTTTCTAACTGAAATAGAATCTGCAATAATGTTGCAATTCCAGTCTACCTCAGACTTGTATTGAATACAAGTCAATGGGAATGATTAAGAAGTTTTCATATGTAAACAAGTCTAGACAGAGCTTAACCAGACATTCAAAAGGTTACTCTGTCAGTGTTTTTTCCCTCCAAAACTTATCTCTGTATATTCTCTTATAGGAACTGTGGAAAAGTACTAGCTTCTCATTGAATAGATAGAAAGTCTCTCACTATTAGCTGGCTGTGTATTAACCCTTTTAAAAAATCCTGCCTTTGTTGTGGAGCAGCACACTGCCCCAACTGCTGGTGTAAAGATCTGTGGTGCCATCGTTTACGACAATAGGTCATCTCTAGTAGTGGTAAGAGGAACAAAAACAGCTCAGCAATATTTACAGGACATCCCGTGGCCATATAGTTGCCTCTCATGGCAGGGATTCCAATTAACATTTTTCAGCAGAATAATGCTCGCCCATACACAGCAAGCGTTTCCCAGGAATGTCTCTGCCAGATTGCAACATTTCCCTGGC
Source organism: Bufotes viridis (assembly GCA_033119425.1). Taxonomy (NCBI): domain Eukaryota; kingdom Metazoa; phylum Chordata; class Amphibia; order Anura; family Bufonidae; genus Bufotes; species Bufotes viridis. The sequence goes on from CM065589.1 coordinate 463,896,974, forward strand.
CTTCCTGGTTGTCAAATTTATACTAATTAAGCATTTATAGAACCACCTGGGACACCAGCTTCGTCAAACTTTGAGTATGCCCAGCTGCAACATATGTGGGCAAATGTGCCACAAGATATTATATGTAGTAACCTTTATGCCTTCATGCCCTACCTTATCTGATCTTGTATCCAGGCGAGAGGCGGCCCAACAAAGTTCTAAAGTCAGGTATTCTGTTTCATACAGCAGACACCCAAGGCTAATGTCTGCAATCAGTCATAACACCAGTTATAGGCTTTTAACCCATCAAATGCCATGGTCAAATGTGAGGACGTCATCTGAGAGCACAAACCTGGAAGCATTGCGTTTCCAGCCCTGGATTAACTCCCACGCTAATTCGTTGTAAACGGCGGAGCCTGCTGGAGGCTACAATGCCTTTCACAGGTATATGCCAATGTAGGCCTGCAGGTGGCAGAACTATGTTGGAATATACTCAATCTTCAGTTTATTAATGGATTTAATTCCATTGATAAATAGAACTGGCAATCGAACGACTGCATGTTGATAGGGGGTCTAGTAAAAAAAAAAGGTTTCAAAAATATAAAAATAAGTTGGCATAGTTTTATACCAATATTTGGGATCATTTTTGGTGCATTTAAGCCACACACCATTTCCCACAAAGCCACACCCTTTTCATAAAGTAATGACCACTTGTCGGACAAGGTGTAAAAAAGTTAGATAATTGTGCAACATAGATAAACGTCATGCAAAGCACATATGCCAGTTTTTTGGCACAAATTGCACCAAAATTTGGTGCATTTTCAATAGAAAATCTGCCCCCAATATATTGTTATATGGTCTGAACCACTATGGGGGAAATGTATTATGCCAATCTTAATCCAAGGTACTCTGAAGGAAAATGTTTGCCACATCTTTTAGTTGTCCAAGAACCAGAAAAGAAATCTTCTTCTGCTATTAGCAGGGGTAGTGTTGTGCCATAATCTACACCAATTATTGCCATATGATATTGTAAATTATGGTAAATTCAGAAAGACAACCCCCCCCCCCCCCCAACCAGTGCCGTAGATAATTTTTTTTCCTGGGGGGGGTTCAGCTTTCTCAAATTATAAGACGTTAGCAATATAGCTGCAGCAGCATTGACATGCATTAATTTGCACTTTGCATGCAGAAATCATCCATATTCCCATCATGTTGCATCATCCCCCAATAAAATAAATCACACAGACAGATCAGTCTTACTCTTGAAAAAAAATGATCTCCCCAGTACTGGGGAGATCATTTTTTTTCAAGAGTAAGACTAATCTGTGTGATTTATTTTATTGGGGAATGATGCAACATGATGGAAATATGGATGATTTCACTTCAGTCCCCACACAGTGCAGTGGGGACTGTGGGACAGGCACTGAAGTGAAATCATCCATATTTCCATCATGTTGGAACCCCCCTTCCCCATAAAATCACAGTGACAGTCTTAGTTGACTACTCTTTTCTCTTGACAGAAAAAATTGATCTGATTCTCCAGTGACAGTCCCCAGTCTCTCTCTCACACAGTCACACACTTACTAGTTCTGTCTCTCTCTCCAGGAGGACTGGAAAGACCAGGAGGAAGCCTCCCTCCAAGTTCCAAGCAATGTGGCGTGGGTGTGGTGCGGTGTCAGGAGTGAGTCCTCAGGGCCAGCTCTTTCTGTCTGAGACTACTGACTGACGACTTGTCACAAACTTTCTTGAGAGAGACTTGAGTCAGTCAGTCAGTCAGTGAATTGACTCACTTGACTGACTCAGCTAAGCTTGGGCCGGGCGGACGCAAGCACAGGCAGGCGCGGCAGCTCTTCTTCTCTGCTGCTAGCAGACAGAAACTGCCTGTGCGCGCCGCCCGCACCACGTGACAAAACGGTTCAGTCAGTGACTGCTCACCACTGACTGAATCACTACGCGGCACGCGCCGCCCGCACTGAGCTGAGCCGGGTCCTGGGCTGGTCCTCCTCCTCTTCTCAACAGAGTGCGCTGGCGGCACTGCGGCAGGGCGCCGGCGCAATGCGCCCACACGCCGGCCCGGCCGCAGGCGCATCCATTAAAAAAAAAAAAAGGCCAAACATTCTGGGGGGGGTTTGAACCCCCCTATCCCCCCCCTTATCTACGCCCCTGCCCCCAACGCGCACACACACACACACACACTTCCCAACTCTGCACACTTTTCTCATTACATTTAAAAAGTTAGGCTAAAAGCACTAAACAGCAAAGCGTTTCAAATAGCACAAGAAAGCATAATTGGGTTAGTAAACTTCCACCATTTTTCTTATACGGACAAAGAGATGACATTAGTATTTATTTCTACAATGTGTTTGGTCTTTATTTCCAGGTTGTTCTTTATACTTATTATTTCTTTGTTGCTCCTTGGCTTTTTTTCATTATGATGACCGTAGTGTTGAGGTCTGATTCTTAGCTGCAGAGTCTTCCCTAGCCTATAGCTGTCCACCTCAAGGTAGGTACCTGAGTAAAAGGTTACCTAGTTTGCAAAGGTATGTTATGTTTTTGACTACTTGTGCTCGACTCTTGTCTGACTACTGGATTTCATCCTCTGCTGTCTGACCTGACTTCTGCCTGATTCCTGGATTTGAACCTGTGCTGCCTTCCCTGACCTCAGATGCTACAAACTCTGCCTGCTTTGACATTGGCTACACTACAATTTTCCTGAGCCCTCAGTGCTCTGCACTTGTGTCTCATGACCCTCATGGGTCAGCAGTAAATGAACAAAGACTGTTCCAAGAGGTAGAGACCTGGTGGTTCCCCTGCAGTGGAGTCCAGATCCCTGTACAAGGGTTAAAGAGTGAAGACCAAGGATCCGCCAGAACAGTGCCCTCACGAGTAGCCCCAAGTATGTATAATTTTTCTTATTTATTTAAGTTTTGCACAATAATAGCATTTTTGAAACAAAAAAAATTATGCTTTAGTATCTCCATAGTCTGAGAGCCATAGCTTTTTTATTTTTTGACCGATTGCCTTAGGTATGATCTCATTTGTTGTGGAATGAGGTGACGGTTTTATTGCTACTATTTTGGGGGGCATACACCTTTTTGATCGCTTGGTGTTGCAATTTTTGTGATGTAAGGTGACAAAATGGCTTTTTTGGCACTGTTTTTATTTTGTTACGATGTTTACCTGAGGGGTTAGATCATGTGATATTTTTATAGAGCTGGTTGTTACGGAAGTGGCGATACCTAATATGTTTACTTTTTTTTTTCACTTTAACACAATAATAGCATATTTGAAACAAGAAAATGATGTTTTAGTGTCTCCATGTTCTGTGAGCTATAGATTTTTTTCATTTTTGAGCGATTTTCTTATGTAGGAGCTTATTTTTAGCGGGATGAGGTGACGGTTTTATTGGTACATACTGGAACATATGCCTTTTTGATCGCTTGGTGTTGCACTTTTTGTGATGTAAGGTGACAAAAATGTATTTTTTCTACACAGTTTTTAATTTAAATGTTATGGTGTTTATCGGATGGGGTGGATCATGTGATATATTTATAGAGCAGTCGCTACAGATGCAATGATACCTAATATGTGTTTTTTCCTTTTTTTAAATTTTTTTATTATAAAATCGGTAAACGGACTTTTCATTTTTTACTTGAAACTTTATTTTTCTATTAAATTAAAAACACTTTTTTTGCTTTTTTTAACTTTATTTCTGTCCCACTCCCCATTTCTAAGCATTATTTACCTCTTTCTCCTTAATCTCAATAAAGAAATGTCCTATGGGGTCAGTGCCAGATACATAGGCAACAATGGCTAACAATCAATCGTCAGTCCTTAGGGGGTTCTTAAGGTTTTTAAGAGTTTATTATAATTTATTCGATCGGTACACTCCAAGCTAGCTTTCTTTGTCACCTTCAACCTTTCCTGTAAATTAGTTGAGTCTTGTGTTTGAAGTAATGTATACCCCAAATCTTTTCCAGTGTTACAAATTGCTAAATCCCAGGTTAAATATTTACAGTTACCTGGGGTATTAGTAGGTATAAAACATATATGTTTATCAAACCATGTCAATCTAGCTACATGGGCCCTATCAAGACACTTATCTTGCATCAGGGAATGAAATTCTATTTCTACCGTGAATGTTTCTCACAAATAAAAATTAGCCAAGAAGATAGCCGTCTGCCCCATAGAAATGACATGGAGCAGGGGCCGCACATGCGCTTTGCGGTCCCATTTACTTCTATGGGAGCAGGGCTTGGTGGTGGACGGACCGCGGGAAATCCGGGGTCCTCCAGCCACAGCTCTCCCCACTCCGTTCTCGTTGTAGGTGCAAGTCCCAGAGGAGGGACCCGCACCTATCAGACAATGGGGGCATATCCTAGCGATTTGCCCCAATTGTATGTGATGGGAATACCCCTTTAAGGCCAGTCTTAAACCAATCTGTGGGTTCCGCAAGGTAGCCGTTCTTCGTCAACCTTTCCTGATTGCAGTTCCTCTAAAGATTCCTATTAAAAACAATCCCACCAGTACTGTCCCTAATAAATGTATCCTAGATCTGATCCTTTTGTCTGGGATAGGGGTAGGGTGTCTTCACCATGTTTGAGACAAGCGTTGCTTAATGGAAGGCTTCCGTTTGAAACTGGACTTTTGACAAATGAATCAGATCTTATTCTGTACCTTCTTCCCTAACTGGTTTACAGTGGGACAGGTGAATCCGAGAGGGGGTTGTTAACAGGAATTCATAATGAGATTACCTTGGGCATTCTGTTTGGACCAAATTAGACATGATAGACAAATTTTTTTAGAGTAGTTAATAAATCCATATAGGCTGTGACGACTCTGAATATTATCTCTACCATCCCTCCTGTTAAGACATAACTTGTTCCATGGCTCAATATAGCTGCATACCTGAAAAGATTTCTGGGTAGTATGTATTTCCCTTGGGGAGATATATATATGCCATATTTCTTGATTGTATCATCATTAATCCATTTTTGTGGTTCACTTGAAGACTACAGCCTATGTTTTAGTATTTGTAAATCTATGAGCTCAGGCTCAGGTTCTAATGTCAGTACCTGTGTTCGGGCTGCTTGTTTGGCTGCTGCGCCAGCTTTATCATTTCTTATAGAAATGGGATTGTCCATCCTAGTATGTTCAGCACATTTACAGATAGCGACCTTACTTGGTAATCATATAGCATCTAGTAGTTGTATAATAAAGTCTTTATGATTTATGGTTTTCCCAGAAGAAGTGACCATTTCCCTATTTTTCCACTGTTGGGCAAACACATGTACCGAGAAAAGGCATACTGGCTGTGTGTATATAGACAAACACAGATGACACAGTCTTCAAAGTAAAGTCTAACGTACTGTATAGACAGGAAATGGTTGGCACGGCAGAACATTGCAATAGCTTTATATGCAGATAGAGTGCTCCAATATATTCGCGACTGCGCAAATCGGCAATTATTGATGCGCATATTTTGGCGAAATACGTGCAACTTCACATTTTAGCAGGTCTGACTACATATTAGTGATTGGTGCACTAAGTATTGTTGTCAACTTGTAACATCACAGCACTATGTATGTAGCATGTATGTATGGACAGCAGAAATATATCACAATCTAACCTACACTGACTATCTCCCACTAACTATCTGTAATATATATATATATATATATATATATATATATATATATATAGAAGAAAAATGACGGCACTGGTCAAAAAGAGAAAATATATTGCTGGGTGCACGTTCCAAGGTATAGGTATCTTACCCCAAAATAATGCAGAAAAAGCGAACAGCACTCCAATAAAAGTGGAAAAAAGGAACTCCTTTATTCACCTGAACAGTGCGACGTTTGGCTCCTTCAAAATAGAGCCTTTCTCAAGCTTGAGAAAGGCTCTATTTTGAAGGAGCCAAACGTCGCACTGTTCAGGTGAATAAAGGAGTTCCTTTTTCCACTTTTATTGGAGTGCTGTTCGCTTTTCTGCATTTATATATATATATATATATATATATATATATATATATATATATATGTAAGAGGGCGCAAGGTGCCGTCATGGACGGACGATACGTGTCACCGAGGTTCCTGGCCTCGGTGAGGTGAGAGCCGGGTTTTTATGTGTCAGCAGCAGCTAGTGCTGCTTGACATTGTTAGTTAGTTTGGCTGCAAAGCCAATCCGGGCCGGCTCTTACTGGGAGTAGGCAAAGAGTTGGGTGGGTGCCTACTCCCCACGGTCCAGGCCGGACTTTTGCCGGGCCTTTAAAAGGCAGCAGCTGGGAGAGTGTGATTGTCCTGGAGCTGCAGATGGTGCTGTGGAGCTCTCTGGGCTGGAAGCAGGAGCCCAGCAAGGAGGAGTGCAGACGGCCTGGAAGCCTGAGGTGGAGTATCTTGCGGCTGGGCCGACAGCCAGGTGCGAACCCGCACCTAAAACCTCCCAGGTGATTAGAACCTGTGTTTGGACATTTTGTTTTACCTCACGTTTTTTGATGTGTGTGATTTAACACCAAGTGACTGTTCGCTGTTTATTTTTGATGCAAGTGTGAATAAAACACTGTTTGCTGCACCTTCTGGACTCCCTTTTGCCTCTATACTGCACCCGCACCGCTGTCTACCAGAGCGACTCCCCACAATATATATATACTAACTAACTATCTAATGTAATGTGACATAGCAAAACACAGCAATGACACTGCTGTCTCTCTCAGAACTGCAAAAAAACTGCAGAAAATGGCTGTGGGGAGGTTTTTATATAGTAAGGAGTAGGCAATTTTCTTATTGGTTGCTAGGAATGTTGCTAAGTTCAGACAAAGACATTGCAGAATTTTCTTTGGCCCACAAGCAAGAAGAAGGGAGGGATCATGGGTTCAGATGAAAAAAAAATCTAGAATATTCGCGAATACGAATATATAGCACTATATTAAAAAATTTCGCAAATTCTTGAAGTGGCGATACTTGCGATTAAAATTTGCGATTCGAATATTCATACCCAACACTATTAGTTATTACCATATTATCATATTAGGCTAAAAGCTTCAGATACGATATCATGTGAAATGTACAGACAGTTGTGGTTAGCTTAAAGTCCACATTTAAGTGGTCACTGAGGAAGCTTTCGAGAACTTCCTTTATTCGCAACCCTCAACCCCCACACACAAAGTTTTGAACATCTTATAACACAATTTAAAAATAATTTTCCAACAGTTGGATAGATATTGTGTAAGATATGTATTTATATGTTAGCCCATATCTTAGAAAGTGATGCTTTAAGACTTATTGTATATGCTTGGCTACTACATTATATCATTGTTCAACTATTGATTTCCATTGGTCTCCCTTTTCAGGTTATTACTCACTTTTCTGACATGCCCCATCCTATATCTTTTCTAGTGTCCTTTTCACAAAAGTTCTTAGAATCAGCATGTGGCCTTGTGAGTTTATTACAATGGGAATATGCTATTAGCAAGTTGTGTATGGAATGAACAGATGGTACTTATGCTATGAGGTCAAAGCATTTCAAGTAGAATTCATTGTAAACCAAGGACAATTTTAAGAAATTAGAAAAAATATGTAAGGACTCGGAGATGAGTATATAGGTAGAAGATGAGAAAATACTTAAACACAAACATGACTATATGGGCAGAATGATTTATAAACAGTAATAAATGTTCAGTAAGACTTCAAATCTGTAGGAAGATGCAAATCAATATAGGATGCAATGCTATGGCTTATTATAAGGATAATATAGATAAGAGATGACTGAATCAATTCTAAACAAATTGGATTCTTTACAAATTTCCCAAAAATTTGTCTGCCAAACGAAGCTGAAGAGGTTTGATTTGTTTTGGACATATCGCATAAAAACGATCTCAGTATCATTTTACTGTGAGAATTAGTTGGGGTAAAACCATGAGGGAGGTTCGTGAGCTCAAGTCCCTCCTGGTTAAGTGGAAATCTCTATACATATCATTGCTGGGCCACATAGTAGCAGTGAAGATGTCCCTTCTCCCAAAACTACTTTACTATTTTGAGAACCTTCCAGTGCATGTCCCCATGTCGGAACTACACCTCCTTCAACAGGCTATTCTCAACTTTGTGTGGCAGGGTAAACGTCATCACATCCCCCGCAAAGTCATTCTTGTGGCTACGGATAGAGGTAATAATATTATACATTATTACTGGGCTACCCATCTCCATATTATCCCATTCTGGGCATCCCAGATGGCATTTACCAAATGGGTAGAAATCGAAAAGCTCTGGTTTGCCCCAGTCTATTCGAATCCCCTGTTGTGGCACCAGACGCCTGTATCCCCTCCCACTCCCCTATTGGGACCGATGGCTTTTACCAAAAACATATGGGATACCTGTCATGGACGATTTGCCTTAGCCTTGCGGCACTCCTCCATGATCTCTTTACTCTATAACCCAGCTATTCCCTCCAGCTTAACCGCCCCAATGGTCCAGGTCTGGTCATCGTTGGGTCTCTTTTGTCTGGCGGACATCGTAAATGCTACCACTCTGACACTTTTTTACCTTTTGTGCAACTACAAGAGCATTAGAAAGTACCAAACACACAGGGCTTTCACTACCTCCAAGTCACTGTGAGTACTACCTTTGGATCACTTCAGGTGTCACTGCCCACCCCTTTTGAGCACTTGTACCAATTGGGCACTTGGACAAGAGGTCTGATTTCTCTCATTTACCGCATCTTAACTACAGCGGCAGGAGGTGAGACACCCCAACAAGCAGCAAAGAAAAAGGGGTCAGTCAGCACATCCCTATGTACAGGTGCGCGCTGCCATGGCTTGAAACATACTGGAAAAAAGGGGGTTATGCAGCAGCACTCTGCAAACACAAATAATGTACAACAATGCCAACATGCCAATGCCATGGTGCTAATGCTACCTTAGTTTTGCAAATGAGAAGCTTGGCAAATTATTTTGTACAAAATTATTTGAGCCCGTCTGCCAAATGTCACGGCGATCTCGATTAGATGTTCCTAACACTAAATCCTACCTGTTATGCGACATAACAGCCACATAAAATCCAGGGATGCAGGTACCAGCATGCATGCTGAGCCCACTCTATGCTCTTCCTGGTGCCAAAAAGGCTACTAATAGATACAAATGAGAGCAGGCTACAGCTTTATACATCCCACCAAGCATACATATTGGGCTAACACCCTCTGGTTGCCTCTCTCTCGCACCGCCTGGCAGACTATATGGAATAGGGCAGCCCAGTCCTCCCTTTGCACCACAAATAAGGAGACCGAGTATATGCTTATACTGGTACCATACCCCTGCCCACCTACATTCTATAAACCCCGCTATTCCATCTATTTGCTGGCAGAGCTTGAGAGACGTGGGTTCCTTGTACCATATTTTTGGGACATGCCCCCTTATCACACGTTTTGGGAAGAGGTGAAGGAGGTGGCTCAATCACTCTTTGTTTCCCCTGTGCCGCTAGACCCAAAGTTCTATCTACTTAATCTTCCGCCTCTGGGATTAAATACTTGTTCCTCCAAGCTGTTCCTCTCCTTATGTACTGCAGCCAAATCCCTGATTGCCAAATCTTGGAAGCAAACTAGCCCTCCTACCAAGTCAATGCTGTTGGCTTAGAGTTTGTAACATTAGATCCATGGAGTATCTCACGGCATTCCTCAACAATGCAGTGGAGAAGTTCCAAGTGACCTGGCTACCCTGGGACTCCCACTCGACAAACTCGTACAGGTCTCAGCCCCCCCCCCCCCCCCCCTTCCACACTTACTCTCGCTTTCCCTTACCTGTTCCCTCCCCCCTGTGTTTTGTCAGTTGTCATGTGCTTTGTCCTGGGTGCTAATATTGAACCATGGGTTATAGATAGGGGATTTGTACTGCTATATAAGCCATTTTTTATACTTTCTTCCCATCTCAGTGGCCCTTTGAGTGCCCCTGCACATGCTTTGATGTACCATTTTTCTTCTTTTCTCTGTATTATTGAAAATCTGTATGTTTGTACTAATAAAAATCTACAGTTAAAAAAAAACACATAAGGGAGAAAAAAGTGTCACATGACCTTGGGAGTTAGTGGAGGGGAGGACATGTCCTGATTGGAAATACAGCCTCATCAGCCAAAAGGGGATGGCAGCAGGTAAGGAAACACCTGGGCAGAACGAGAAAACATCATTCTGTGTTGAGCTGATTTTGAAAGTGGATGGGTCTCTGTATTGTCTGCGAAAAAATGATTTTAGAGCATACATAGGCACAAGCAACTATTCTAGTGTAACAGGCACAGTCTAGGGAAAGAATATAAAAAAAATAATAGTGTTGATTTTAGGTACTTTGAGCAGGGAAGGCACTGAGGGAGTGAGGGGCTGAGGGGGCTGGGCACACTGATTGATGCAGAAGCTGTTGCTGCTGTTGTAGCACCTAATCCTGCATTACAAAACCAACCACCTGCAAGAAAAAAAAAATCATTTGAACAGTTTATTTTTTCTTCCAATCAGTTGTTAATGTGCATCAAGCAGTAAATATCCCACTGACTGTCTCCTCGCCAACTCCAACTGGGCAAGATGGTCAGCAACAATGGCCGGAACATCATGGCCATGCTGCCATTGGGAAAAATAACACAAGCTTCATACAATTACATGTCGCACCTGATAACCCTAGTCGTGTAACACTTTTGAAAAAGTACACAGAAGGTGCTGGCAGTATGGTCTCTGTTCAATATTGCCAAAACTCCAGTTTCATTGCAGAGAGGGTTTTCAGCATTGCAGGGAGTGTTGTGACACCCAAACACATTGGGCCAGATTTATCATTAGTTAAAGTCACTTTAATGGAGTGAAAACATATTTTCTGTAAGTAGAAAGGTGGCATGGATCAGTGGGGATTTTCACACTCCTCCGGCTGTGGACGATGAATAGATCTGCCCTTGCTAACAGTGCCCCATTATGCCACTGCTGCTGTCTGCCTTCCTACCATCGTGTTCTGTACTGTATGGCTTCTCATAATGTCGCCATCATGCCACTGTATACCATCATGGTTCGTTCTATACGGCTGCTGCCGCTACTGCCACAGCCAGTGGCGTACCTACCATATAGTCAGACAACTGCTATGGGGCCCGTGAGGAAGAGGGGCCCACAGTGGAGGAGAGGCCCCGCCCCCTAATTGCTCCTGTCTATCTTTCTAAAGCTAAAGGACCTTTGATGATGTGATCCCAGGTCCTATAAGGGAACTGCACAGTGTAAAGTGTAGTTCCCAGGTACAAACAGTGCATCTGCCAGGACCTGTGATGACATCATCTTCAACATCACAGGTCCTACAGAATCTAGCAAAGGAACTGCACCAAAAATGGTGTAGCTCCTAGGTTTGAAAGGTATATCTGCCAGGACCTGTGATGACATCATCACAGGTCCTTCAACCCCTAACAGCAAGTATTAGAAGTGCACAATCAGCTCTGTATTGATCCATACAGACTGGAATGGAGTGGTAAGAGAATGTCCTCCACTTCTCTCTTCATTTACTTCACCCCCTCCCCCCATGCCCTGTTTTTACTTATTGCTCACTCATGTATAATACTTCAGACAGTTACAGTGACCACTACCTCATGTACTTCACACACATAGTGACCATAATGTATAACTAATATCCAGATCACAAAATCGGAGAATACTCATCACAACAATCATGTATCCAAAAACTGACAAAGCTTTATTAATTACATAATATATAGTATCACATTAAAAACAGATAAAAAAAACTGATTGGTGGCATGTGGTATTGGTAGTCAAATTCATGGGAAGTAATTCATCAGTTTGAGGCGTCTTATATATAATTATCAAATAATTTGTTCGTACTTATTGCATCTATGGTATACTCATAGTACATCAGAGGTAGCTATAATCAGGCTACAGAATAATTAAAGTGCAAGTGCTATATATATTTACCAAGGTGCAAACTCATTAATAATGTGCCGCAGAAATCAGTAATACATACTAACCCAAGTATCAGCCACTATCGCCACACCAATCACGCCCCGACGCGCGTTTCGCCGTCAGCTTTTTCAAGGGGTCTGATGTGTGGATCAACTTAGAAACATTTATAGTCATGGGCCGGGCATAGATGTAACTTCTAAGCCAATCATATACTGCATAGACACTAGCAGATTATCCTCACCTGAGATGTAAAGTCAGGCTCACATCCTATTACATGGCGCGCGGCTCACCCCGCACCAGCGGCGCGTGTATGCACGCAATCATGACGTCAGCAAGAGGCGACCACATTCAGAAGAGCGTGGAGCGCGTCAAGCGGAGGGCAGGACTGCGTCATCACGCCTGCGGCTGCGCAGAGAGACGCGCGCTTAATGGGAGCCATCTCATTTGTGGGAATAGCAATAGATTTTGCCCAAAAACATGTATTGTACATCCATTACTGTGCAGTATGACATGGAAATAAGAAGACCCGGCCCATCTAGAATTGTATTTGCACCCCAACCATTATTGGACATAGATCATTTGTGCCGCAATCTATCCATTTGTGCCACTATCTATCCATTTAGGCTGCATTCACACGGGCGAGTTTTCCGTGCGGGTGCAATGCGTGATGTGAACGCATTACACCCGCACTGAATCCTGACCCATTCATTTCAATGGGTCTGTGTACATGAGCGTTTTTTTTCACGCATCACTTGTGCGTTGCTTGAAAATCGCAGCATGTTCTATAGTCTGCATTTTTCACGCAGCCCTAGCCCCATAGAAGTGAATGGGGCTGCATTAAAAACGCATTGCATCCGCAAGCAAGTGCGGGTGCGTTGCGTTTTTCACTGATGGTTGCTAGGAGATGTTGTTTGTAAACCTTCAGTTTTTTATCACGCGCGTGAAAAACGCATCAAAACGCATTGCACCCGTGCGGAAAAAACTGAACGCAATCGCAGGCAAAACTGAATGGCTTTGCCTGTGAAATCGCACAGTTTTCACTGAACGCATCCGCAACGCATCCGGACCCAATCCGGACACGCTCGTGTGAACCCAGCCTTAAAGGTAAAATTCATATAATTTAAGTGCATGTAGTGTCCCCACAATAAGTACTAGTTCTGTTCCCACAGTAACAACACTCTAATTTAATGCAATACATCTTAAGTTGCATTATTCCTACAAAAGAGTATGATCAACATATCTAAATTGTGTAATTTGTGCAAAAATGTAACATGAATTATTATGCGTTAAAAAGCATCATCACTGAATCATCATTCATTCTTATAGAGGTGCAGTGCCTCTCTTGAAGTCCTATTTCATCAATTTTAAGTATTTGTTTTATGGTTAATATTTATGTTTGGATCAACGGTTCCTCAAGTGGGGATATCATGGGGATTATTTGCATACTAATCTATAATTTTTGTATATTAATATATTTTCCGTTTTGTGCAGGCTATATAACATGGGTTAGAGACAGTGGATTACATGCAAGCCTTACCATCGAAACAAGATCAATTACTTGTGCCCATCATGACATACTGGATACGTAATTGTCATATATTAAATAACACATAAAATTATAGTATGTTTTAATATCATGTCACTTGATTATTTGGCCTAGCAAGAAGGCATATAGACCTTAATTGCAAATTACCTGTTTACATTACACTTTGTCACTTTATCCATTGTCTCATCACATTTCACCTAATTATTGAATTGAAAAAAACTTTTTTTCAGCACTATTTTATTACTCACACTTCATGGTTTATCACGTTATGTTCTTGCATCACCTATATACTTTTTCAATTGGGGGCCTCACTCTGCCTTAATAGCATTGATGATGCTTTTTAACGCATAATAATTCATGTTACATTTTTGCACAAATTACACAATTTGGATATGTTGATCATACTCTTTTGTAGGAATAATGCAACTTAAGATGTATATATGCATTAAATTAGAGTGTTGTTACTGTGGGAACAGAACTAGTACTTATTGTGGGGACACTACATGCACTTAAATTATATGAATTTTACCTTTAAATGGATAGATAGTGGCACAAATGGATAGATTGCGGCACAAATGATCTATGTCCAATAATGGGCTCCGATATGTTCCTGATTGGAAATATTGGCGAATCTCTCAGCTTTTAACACCAGAGTGAGGGATTAGCCAGTGTTGTCAGTTGCTTATCCATGTGGTGCATCTTTTTTCTGTGAGTTATGTGTTTATATATTTTCATCCGCACATGTTTTATTTTGTGTAGGATGTTTGTGTGGTGCTTGTGGTTCGCGCCGGCATCCTCCATTGTATGCAATTTTTGCTGGGGATAGCCGTTCGCTGCGAACCACATGCGGAGGAACTGCCCCCCCAGTTAGAAACACGCCACAGTGTTTGGGGTCTGGAGCAGTCCCACCCATTTAGGCCACGTTTATTTTTGTGATTCTTGTTTTATATGTATTGAATGTGCCATTGCATATGGCTTGTAAACATTCTGTTGCACCTGGAAGCCGGTGTCACATGGTCTGTTGTAGGTGTAGCTTGCGGCCTCATGTGTTCCCCATTGCATTGTTGGTCCTGCAGTGCAGGTGAGTGGGATGGGGCTGTAGGCTACTTAATACCTGTTCAGACCTTGTTCACACACCATAGGTAGTCTAGTGGTAGGACCCCATGTCATGCTGAGATACCGTGTAGTGGTGCCTAAAGGGGCTCCGATATGTTCCTGATTGGAAATATTGGCGAATCTCTCAGCTTTTAACACCAGAGTGAGGGATTAGCCAGTGTTGTCAGTTGCTTATCCATGTGGTGCATCTTTTTCTGTGAGTTATGTGTTTATATATTTTCATCCGCACATGTTTTATTTTGTGTAGGATGTTTGTGTGGTGCTTGTGGTTCGCGCCGGCATCCTCCATTGTATGCAATTTTTGCTGGGGATAGCCGTTCGCTGCGAACCACATGCGGAGGAACTGCCCCCAGTTAGAAACACGCCACAGTGTTTGGGGTCTGGAGCAGTCCCACCCATTTAGGCCACGTTTATTTTTGTGATTCTTGTTTTATATGTATTGAATGTGCCATTGCATATGGCTTGTAAACATTCTGTTGCACCTGGAAGCCGGTGTCACATGGTCTGTTGTAGGTGTAGCTTGCGGCCTCATGTGTTCCCCATTGCATTGTTGGTCCTGCAGTGCAGGTGAGTGGGATGGGGCTGTAGGCTACTAATACCTGTTCAGACCTTGTTCACACACCATAGGTAGTCTAGTGGTAGGACCCCATGTCATGCTGAGATACCGTGTAGTGGTGCCTAAAGGGGCTCCGATATGTTCCTGATTGGAAATATTGGCGAATCTCTCAGCTTTTAACACCAGAGTGAGGGATTAGCCAGTGTTGTCAGTTGCTTATCCATGTGGTGCATCTTTTTTCTGTGAGTTATGTGTTTATATATTTTCATCCGCACATGTTTTATTTTGTGTAGGATGTTTGTGTGGTGCTTGTGGTTCGCGCCGGCATCCTCCATTGTATGCAATTTTTGCTGGGGATAGCCGTTCGCTGCGAACCACATGCGGAGGAACTGCCCCCCCAGTTAGAAACACGCCACAGTGTTTGGGGTCTGGAGCAGTCCCACCCATTTAGGCCACGTTTATTTTTGTGATTCCAATAATGGTTGGGGTGCAAATACAATTCTAGATGGGCCGGGTCTTCTTATTTCCATGTCATACTGCACAGTAATGGATGTACAATACATGTTTTTGGGCAAAATCTATTGCTATTCCCACAACTGAGATGGCTCCCATTGTGCGCGCGTCTCTCTGCGCAGCCGCGGGCGTGATGACGCAGTCCTGCCCTCCGCTTGACGCGCTCCACGCTCTTCTGAACGCGGTCGCCTCTTGCTGACGTCATGATTGCGTGCATACACGCGCCGCTGGTGCGGGGTGAGCCGCGCGCCATGTAATAGGATGTGAGCCTGACTTTACATCTCAGGTGAGGATAATCTGCTAGTGTCTATGCAGTATATGATTGGCTTAGAAGTTACATCTATGCCCGGCCCATGACTATAAATGTTTCTAAGTTGATCCACACATCAGACCCCTTGAAAAAGCTGACGGCGAAACGCGCGTCGGGGCGTGATTGGTGTGGCGATAGTGGCTGATACTTGGGTTAGTATGTATTACTGATTTCTGCGGCACATTATTAATGAGTTTGCACCTTGGTAAATATATATAGCACTTGCACTTTAATTATTCTGTAGCCTGATTATAGCTACCTCTGATGTACTATGAGTATACCATAGATGCAATAAGTACGAACAAATTATTTGATAATTATATATAAGACGCCACAAACTGATGAATTACTTCCCATGAATTTGACTACCAATACCACATGCCACCAATCAGTTTTTTTATCTGTTTTTAATGTGATACTATATAATATGTACCGTATTTTTCGCCATATAAGACGCACTTTTTTCCCCCCAAAAGTGGGGGGAAAATGGCAGTGCGTCTTATATGGCGAATACTACCATTTTCCTATAGCTGAAGCCGATACATCGCACAGCCTGCGATGTATCAGCATGGAAGGAGGAGGGGGCGGAGCCTGGCAACACATGGCGGGCGGCCCGCCGCTAACAGCGTGACTGCTTGTATAACATTTAAAATCTTTAATTATGTCCCCTTATTTCCTAAAAGCCCAGGACAGTAGCGCTCTGCTAACCTGCTATATACCGATCCTCTAGCAGGCAGGCGGTGCGGCGGCAGGCTGGTGTGTAACGTCCTCACTGGCGTCATCTGCCTGCTCCTCCTGCTTCATTCATAAAGTGAAAGGAGCAGGCAGATGGCGTCAGTGAGGACGTTACACACCAGCCTGCCGCCGCACCGCTCTGCCTGCTAGAGGATCGGTATATAGCAGGTTAGCAGAGCGCTACTGTCCTGGGCTTTTAGGAAATAAGGGGACATAATTAAAGATTTTAAATGTTATACAAGCAGTCACGCTGCTATGGCGGCCGCCCGCCATGTGTTGCCAGGCTCCGCCCTAAGCAGTCATGGGCCAGATGTTTTAGAAAAGGGGCACCTGTGGATGACACTGTAATTGGGGTGATCTGTGGATGACACATATAGCATAAGATGCTATATATGTGTCATCCACAGATCAATCCATTACAGTGTCATTCATAAATGCCCCCATCACAGTGCTATCCACAGATCCCCCCATCACAGTGCTATCCACAGATCCCCCATCACAGTGCTATCCACAGATCCCCCATCACAGTGCTATCCACAGATCCCCCCATCACAGTGCTATCCACAGATCCCCCATCACAGTGCTATCCACAGATCGCCCCCATCACAGTGCTATCCACAGATCCCCCCATCACAGTGCCATCCACATCTCCCCCACATAACAGTGCCATCCACAGATCCCCCCCATAATACTGTCATGCACAGACCACCATTACTTCAAAAGCACACCTTTTGGTTAAAAATATTTTTTTTCTTATTTTTCTCCTCAAAAACCCAGGTGCGTCTTATAGGCCGGTGCGTCTTATAGGGCGAAAAATACGGTAATTAATAAAGCTTTGTCAGTTTTTGGATACATGATTGTTGTGATGAGTATTCTCTGATTTTGTGATCTGGATATTCTTTATTGGTTGTTATTGTCTAGGCGATATCGGATCAATTACTGCTATAAGGAACCCTCTTTTTTGGTGTGTACATAACTGACCACATATTTCTGTACACACTGCATCTACAGTATTATACCTTGTACTGTATGTCTCATATCAATACACTGCTCTGTGTTTATATCTATCTCTCTCTCTCTCTCTATATATATATATATATATATATATATATATATATATAGATATAGATATATATAATATACACACACAGACTGCATATATTACACAGTATTATAGATGCAATATGTACAGATATATAGTATATACAGCTGTGTACTGATATGTGAGGTACGAGGTATAATAGATGCAGTGTGTACAGGTATATAGTATATAAAGCAGTGGACTGATATGTGAGGTACGGGGTATAATACCGTATTTTTCGCCCTATAAAACGCACCGGCCCATAAGATGCACCTAGGTTTTTGGGGAGGAAAATAAGAAAAAAAATTTTTTAAACAAAAGGTGTGCTTTTGGTGGGTTTTGAACTAATGGTGGTCTGTGGATGGCACTATTATGGGGGATCTGTGGATGATGCACTGTTATGGGGGATCTGTGGATGACGCACTGTTATGGGGGATCTGTGGATGACACAGTGTTATGGGGGGATCTGTGACAAACACTGTTATGGGGGATCTGGGGATGACACACTGTTATGGGGGATCTCTGATGGACACTGTTATGGAGGATCTGGGGATGGCAGTGTTACAGGGGATCTGTGGAAGGCACTATTATGGGGGATCTGTGGATGATGCACTGTTATGAGGGATCAGTGGATGACACACTGTTATGGGGGGATCTGTGAAGAACACTGTTATGGGGGATCTGGGGATGGCACTGTTATGGGGGATCTTTGGATTTGTGGATGACGCACTGTTATGGGGGAATCTGTGACGGACACTGTTATGGGGGATCTGGGGATGGCAGTGTTATAGAGGATCTGTGGATGGCACTGTTATGGAGGATCTGTGGATGACACTGTTATGGGGGATCTGTGGATGGCATCCACAGATCCCCATCTTATAACAGTGCCATCCACAGACCCCCCCACCCCATAACAGTGCCATTCACAGACCCCCCCACCCCTTAAGGCCTCTTTCACACGGGTGTCACGTTTTACGCCCGGATAAGAGGCAAGAGCGTTGCGGGAAAATGCGCGATTTGTCCACGCATGTGCAAACTGTTGTAATGCGTTTTGCACACGCGTGAGAAAAATCGGCATGTTTGGTACCCAGACCCGAAGCCGGACTTTATCACTAAAGTCCAATTTCGAGTTGAGTATTCTATATATTTTATTATTTTCCCTTATAACATAAATACAGAATGCAAAGTAAAATAGGTGATTGAGGGTTAAAAAAAAAAAGGAACTCACCTCCTCCAATTGAAGGTGTAGCTGCTGGTCTCCTGGTCTGTCTTCAGCTGGGCGGTAAAGCACCTTCCTTGACGTCACTGGATCACATGGGTCACGTGGTCCAATCACTTGCTCCCATAACAATGGTGATGGAAGCATGTGATTGGACCATGTGACCCAGTGATGTCACGGAAGGTCCTTTACTTTCGCCACCCCCCACCCCCAGCTGAAGACAGACCAGGAGCTACGCGCTCAATTGGAGGAGGTGAGTTACTTTTTTTTAAAATTTTTAACCCTCAATCACCCATTTTATATTGCATTCTGTATTTAGAATGCTATTATTTTCCCTTCTAACCATGTTATAAGGGAAAATAATAAAGATCAGGTCCCCATCCCGATCGTCCCCTAGCAACCATGCGGGAAAATCGCACTTGCTTGCGGATGCTTGCGATTTTCCCGCAGCCCCATTCACTTCTATGGGGCCTGCGTTGCGTGAAAAACGCAGAATATAGAACATGCTGCGATTTTCATGCAGCGCAAATGTGATGCGGGAAAATCACCGCTCATGTACACAGCCCCATTGAAATGAATGGGTCCGAATTCAGTGCGGGTGCAATGCGTTCACCTCACGCATTGCACCCGTACGGAAAACTCGCCCATGTGAAAGGGGCCTAACAGTGTCATCCACAGATGTCTCCAATAAAAATGTCATCCACAGATCCCCCCCGCCGCTCCAGTGCTGCACTATAGAAATATAAAATGTTTAATTCAAATCAAGTTCATTAAAGCTGCCCCCTCACTTGTGTATCACTTGTATATCTACTCACAACAGCTTTTTGTAGAACGCAGGCAGGCAGGCCGGGCCGGCGGCAGTTTGACTCACTGACGTCACGTGCCTGCGCCGCCTGCTTCCTTTATAAAGTATTTGGTGCAGGCACTTGACATCAGTGAGTTACGCTGCCGCCTGCCCGCCCAGCCTACAAAAAGCTGTTGTGAGTAGATATACAAGTGGTATACAAGTGAGGGGGCAGCTTTAATGAACTTGATTCGAATGAGACATTTTATTTTTCTATAGTGCAGCACTGGAGTGGCGGGGCCGGAGTACAGTGAACGCACTGGCCCGCCGCAATTGCCGGGCCCCAGCTACTCCTCCCAATCCCTCCCCGGTCATACATCGCAGTCTGCGATGTAAAAATGTCAGCATTCGCCCCATAAGATGCTGGGGCATTTTTCCCCCATTTTTGGGGGGGAAAAGTGCGTCTTATGGGGTGAAAAATACGGTATATGCAGTGTGTATAGATATATAGTAAATCCAGCAGTGTACTGATATGTTAGGTACGAGGTATAATAGATGAAGTATACAGACATATTGTATATACAGCAGTGAACTGATATGTGAGGTACGAGCTGTAATACCTCTTACCTCATGTCGATACAATGCTGTATTTACTTTATATCTGTACACACTGCATCTATTATACCTCGTACCTCTTATGTCAGTGCCTGCTGTATATACAATATATCTGTACACACTGCATCTATTATACCTCGTACCTCAGATATTACACTACTGTATATACTAGACACCTATACATACTGCATATATTATACCCCGTACCACACATATCAGTACACTGCTGTACATACTATATACCTGTACACTCTGCATATATTATACCCTGTACCTCACATATCAGTATACTACTGTATATACTATATACCTGTACACACTGCATATATTATACCTCATAGCTCACATATCAGTACACTGTTATATATACTATACATCTGTACACACTGCATCTATTATACCTTGTACCTCATATGTCCGTACCTGCTGTATATACTATACATCCGTACACACTGCATCTATTATACCTTGTACCTCATATGTCAGTACCTGCTTTATATACTATACATCTGTACACACTGCATCTATTATACCTTGTACCTCATATGTCAGTACCTGCTTTATATACTATACATTGCATCTATTATACCTCTTTTGTGTGCCAGGGCTGTTTTCTAATCCTAATCCGGCTCTGATGGCATAAATTATAAAACGCAGCAGCAAGCATAGTTCATGGAACAAAGGGAGAGCCCTGGAATGGGTAGTGGGAGGGGCTATAAAAGGGGAATGGGTGCCCAATTTAGATTCTTGCTATAGGGCTCAGTGATTTCTATGTACGCCCCTGGCCACAGCTGATATTCCCTGCTGCTAATCCCCTACTGCCACTTCCATTACCCCTCTGCCACGTCGCCACTACTACTATTACCACCGCTAAACAGCCACACACATCTACTGTCTTGTCTGTTCCATGCAGTACTGCTACTGCTGCCACTACTATTGCGGCTACATGCCACTTTTACCCTACCCTTTTCACATCCACAGCAATACATGCTGCTGCTCCGAATTAAAAGGGAGAATTTTCCGGGCTTGTTCAGAATAAGTCACTCTTTCTTATGACAATTGACACTTGTTTGTATATAAATACGGGCAGGAATTCTGCCCCCTTAAACCCTTAAGGACCCGCACCGTACATGTACAGTGGGCTGATCGGTTGGGTACAGGAGCTGCGCCCGCCTGATCAGCGGCACGGCAGTCACTGACAGCTGTGAAAACACCGATGCCAGCGTGTTAACCCTTTGCATGCAGAGATTTTGCGGAGGGTACAGGTGTCCTTCGCATCTCCATCGGGTCCCCGAGCTGCAGTTGCGGGGACCCAATGGCAGAGGAGGCAGGCCCAATGCCTTCCATAGGCATCGGGGCTTGCTTTCTACAGAAGCCTGCGAGATCCAGCCCTTAGGCATATAAGCATATAAGCTGACATGCAATGTATTACAATACAGGAAGTATTGTAATACATTGCAGAGGGGATCAGACCCCAGAAGTTGAAGTCCCATAGTGGAACAAAAATAAAAAGTAAAAAAAAAGTTAAAGTGTTATTCCTAATTAAAAAGATAAAGTTTCAAGTAAAAAAAAAAATTTAATTTCCCAAAATAAAATACATAAAATTGAAAAAAAAAATAGACAGGTCTTGTGTAAGGGCTGTGTTTTTGCAGGATGAGGTGATTTTTTCATCGTTGCCATTTTGGAGTACATAAGACTTTTTGGTCACTTGATATTACATGACAGAAAATAAGAGGTTTTATCATTTTTTATTTTTTTTACAGCATTCACCTGATGGGGTAGAGCATGTGATTTTTTTTTTTTTTATAGAGCCAGTCGTTATGGATGCGGCGATACAAATATGTCTATTTTTTATTTTTTTTAACGTTTAACAATTTTAATTGACTTTTTTTTTCTTTTGTCACCATTGATTTCTCCTGTAACTGGGGCTAACATAGTAGCCCTAGTTACAGGGGAATATACTCCCCAGAGAGGCTGTACAGTACTATACAATGCTGTACAGCCTCACTACAGGGTTGATCGTGATCTATGGAAAACCCGAGGGCTCCTGCAGGATCCCAGCCCGATTGGTCACATGACCACCCATGCCGGAACAGAAAGCGGCATAGCGCTTCCTCAGCTGTATACACACTTCTTCAGAAGGCAGGGACACCGAGGAACGGTTCCTGCCTTCTCTATGGGGAGCCCTGTTGTCACTGACATCGGCCCCCTGCTCAGCAGCTGTAGTCTCTGAATGGGTGTTCTAAAACGTCCATTCACATATTAATCCTGACCACTCAGACCTTTATAGTCTATGGGTGATTGGGAAGTGGTTATTAGGTATTATTATACATACAACTGGAACATATCTAAATAAAAACATCATAAAATGCCTATGGAAGCATAGTAATAATGGAACAGCCACACGTTTAGGTTGTTCTTGATGCAGCTTTGGCAGCCAAAATCAGGAGTGGATCATAAAAGGAGTGGAAGTATAGAGGATGGGTATGATTTTTCCTCTTTTTTGAATTCACTACTGGGTTTGGCTTCCAAAACTGCATTAGAAAACCTGAACCTGTGGTCGTACCCTTAAAGTAAATCAATGACATTTATAAAAAATGAACATTTCAAATTGAAGTAACAGACTAGGCTCTGAAGACATGTGATGTCAATGTGGTCTCCGCACTCACACCTTATCAGACTTGCTTCTGGAAAGCAGATTTCTTTTTAGTATGCAGTACAAGTTTCGCAATGCATTAACACCACTTATATAACATGGTAGACCACTCATATCTGAAGGTTCATTCTCACTTATTAGCGTTACTGCAAAAAGCCACCATACTCCAGATGGTGTAAACACTTTGATTGCTATGCTTGCCGACAGCCCCGCTAGCTGGAAAGAAAATGACTTTTTATCTTTGCTTTATTTCTCGATCATCACCCCAGAGAAGGTCAATTATGTTACATGCATTCAGAAATAGGTAAGGTAACCCTTTCATAGCTTTCAACATTTGTCACATTTGCAGTCTGTGAAATAAAAAATCGTATTTTACATACAATGTTAAATAATGTATTTTGTCCATTCAAAATAAATCACTATGAATTGAGCACTCTCTAGTGGGAGGCAGACAGAATTTAGGGGGAGATTTATCAAACTGGTGTAAAGTAGAACTGGCTTAGTTCTATAGCAACCAATCAGATTCCATGTTTCATTTTTCACAGCTCCTTTGGAAAATGAAAGGTGAAATCGGATTGGTTCCTATGGGCAACTAAGCCAGTTCTACTTGACACCAGTTTGATAAATCTCCCTCTGAGTCCCCTTCACACGAGTGAGTTTTCCACGCGGGTTCAATGCATGATGTGAACGCAATAGCACCCGCACTGAATCCTGACCCATTCATTTCAATGGGTCCGTGTACATGAGTGTTTTTTTTCACGCATCAGTTCTGCATTGCGTGAGAATCGCAGCATGTTCTATATTCTGCATTTTTCACTCAGCCCTGGCCCCCATGGAAGTGAATGTGGTTTCAGTGAAAAATGCATTGCATCCAGTGTTTAATCTGGATGTAGTCCGGGTGCAATGCGTTTTTCAATGGTCCGATGGTTGCAAGGAGATGTTTGTAAACATTCAGGTTTTTTTCACACTCGGAAAAAAAAAATCTGATTGCATCTGCACGGAAAAAACTGAACAACTGAGCGCAATCACAGACAAAACTGACTGAACTTGCGTCCAAAATACCCTGAATGCATCCTGAGCCAATCCGTAACGCTTTTGTGAAAGAGGCCTTAATCTTGTAACTGGATGTTTGTGTGAAGAGAACTGGGTGATTTGAAACTCTGTAAGGCATCTTTCACACGAGCATTATGGATTTGCTCAGGGTCTGTTCAAGAAAAAACTCAACTCAGGTTTTGCACTCAAGTTCAGTCAGTTTTGTCTGCAATTGCGTTCAATGTATTAGTTTTTTCAGCGCGGGTGCAATCTGTTTTTGATGCGTTTTTCACGTGCGTGAAAAAAACTGAAGGATAACGATCTAAACCTCCTAGCAACCATCAGTGAAAAATGCATTGCTTCCAGATGCCTTCCGTTTTTCACCGAAGCCCCATTCACTTCTATGGAGCCAGAGCTGCGTGAAAAACGCAGAATATAGAACATGCTGTGACTTTTCCTGATCAGTGAGAAAGAACGCTCATGTACACAGACCCATAGAAATGAGTGGGTCAGGATTCAGTCCGAATGCTATGCATTTGCTGCACGCATCGCAACCGGATGGAAAACTCACTCGTGTGAAATGGACCTTACAGAAAAATAGAGTTGCAACCCCTAAAAAGTATTAGATTAAGATTTAAATGAAATTACTTAAACAGATTTTCCAGCAGCTCAGTTTCTTTCGAAGTGAAAGCTGCAGTAACCCGACACGGCCACTACACTATGAATGGAGCTGTGCTTCCTGTTCAATTCAAAGCACTAGTTCCAGCACCAGAGGCTGCAGTATACAACTGTTCAGTGGGGGTGCATGGTGTTGGACTCTCTCACAAATCGGATATTAATGACCCATACTGAGGATAGGTCATCAATATCAGGAGCTTAGAAAAATGCTTTAAATATTAATGAACTATCCTAAAGTCCCCTTTATAAGGGCTAATGTAGCGGGCAATTATTGAGAATGAGTTTGTTCCCGATAATTGCCTGTTCATCAGAGGAGGTGTGACCTGCATTTACATGCAGCAATCACCTCCGCTGAATAGGAGATGAGGGATCTCTGCCACGATCGTCCATCCCTATATAAAAGCATTGTTGCTGGGCAGCAGATCGCTACCCAGAAACAATTATTTAGGTGACCATATATAATTGACCCAACCATTGGCCCATCCAAAGTTGCCTTTAGGAGGCGGTCTCTCACTGTTCAGATGATAGATGAAGCCACTGATCTCCAGAACTAGGAAAGCTAGGTACACTTGTAGTTGATGGGATATGTAGGTGAAGAAAGCTACTCATCAGTGACTGTAGACTCAGGCTGCTGCTGATGGAGCAGGTACTGCTCCTGCCACCCCACCTTTCCCCAGCAGCCATGGCAGTGGAGCGTGAGCGCAGAGGGCCCCCCGGTCAGACCTGCAAGAGGATGGATGATGCTGCAGATAGGCAGCGGTCAACTGACTACATAGGATGTCTCTGTAGTAGTTCAGTTTGTCCTCCCTCTCAGTGGGTATAAAAAAGGCCCCTATTCTGGACTGGTAGCGAGGGTCCAACAAGCTGAAGAGCCAGAAGTCATCCCTCTGCCAAATTGTGACAATTCGGCTGTCACTACGCAAGCAAGTGAGCATGCAGCAGGCCATTTGTGCAAGTGACTCGGAGGGACTCCCTGCCTCCATCTCCACTGCATACTGCCACGGTGTGTCTGGGTCCTCTGTCTCGTCTTCCTCATCGCCTTGTAGCTCTTCTGGCTGCTTCTGCTCCTCCTCTCCTGTCAGATGAGTAGAAAAACCACCCATTTCGCCACACATTGCCTGTGCTCCAATGTCCTCCTCCCCCTCCTGCTCCTCTTCTAGTTCAGCCCCCACAGGGCTTATGTGAGATCTGGGCGCCACATTTCCAGTCCCCTGACCAGCCATTGTTACCACCATCTGTTTCAGGACATGAAGCAGTGGAATGACGTCATTCATCCCAAAGTCCTGGCTACTGACAAATAACATGGCGTCCTCAAAGGGCCTGAGCAAACGGCAGGTATCACGCATGAGCTGCGACTGGACATCGAAGTTACACAAGAGAGTACTCCTATACACTTGCATCATCAAGACATCGTTGATGGCCTTTCTCTGTTCATATAGTCGGTCCAAAATATGGAGGGAGGAATTGCAACGGGTGGAAACGTCGCATATCAGCCTATGTTAAGGGATGCCGTTCTGCCGCTGCAACACAAGGAGGCTGTGCTTTGCGGTGTACGAGTGGCTGAAGTGCATGCAAAGTTTCCTGGCCATTTTCAGAATGTCTTGCAGATGGGTGAAGACAACGAGATTGAACACGTGTGCCATGCAGGGCGCATGGCTCAGCCTTCCTTGACGCAGCGCCGACACAATGTTCTTCCCGTTGTCGGTCACCATCGTTCCAGGTTTTTCAGTTGTCGCGGAAAAAGCCATGATTCAATTTCTTGATGAATCACTCAGAGCAGTTCCTACCCTCTGTGACTCCGTTCGTCCAGGGAAACAAGGTGCAGAACAGCGTGACGCCACCATGCCCTTCACATGTGGTATGCTGGAGGGGCAC
Organism: Bufotes viridis; assembly: GCA_033119425.1. NCBI lineage: Eukaryota > Metazoa > Chordata > Amphibia > Anura > Bufonidae > Bufotes > Bufotes viridis. The sequence continues at coordinate 463,923,588 of CM065589.1, forward strand.
TGTGACTTGTCCCTGCAGTGGAGGCTGAGGTGGCAGAGGCGGACATTGTTTCTAGACCAACGGCTCGAGAACGTGGAGGTGGAAGCAGCGTGACCTGGCCAAGTTTCCTGTGTGGCTCTACAGGAACCACATTAGCCCAGTGGGCTGTAAAGGACATGTACTGTCCCTGACCATAGTTACAGCTCCACACGTCGGCGCTGCCGTGCACTTTGGCAGACACCGACAGGCTCAAGGACTGGCGCACCTTCTCTTCTACATATTTGTGCAGGGCTGGTACTGTGTTTTTCGCCAAGAAATGACAGCTTGGGACTCTCCACCTCAGCTTGGCACAAGTCATCAGTTCTCTGAAAGGTGCAGAGTCCACTACTTGGCAAGGGAGGGACTGCAGCACCAGCAACTTGGACAGGAGCACGTTCAGCTTCTGCGCCGTTGGATGCAGGCATATATACTGCTGTCTCTTGGCAATCGCTTCAGTAATCGATTGCTGACGGAATGACTGACGAGGAATAGGAGGAGGAGGAGCACGAGCATCTGGACCAGCAGAAGATGGGAATGACAGCTCCATTTGGCTGAGGTGGTGGATCCTTAACTGCCTGAAACCCGGTGCGTGCCGGGCTGGACCACCACATCGGAGCCACGGTTCTCCCAGGCCACTGTATGGCGATGCGGCATATGTTGACGCAGGGCCGTAGTGCCAACATTGGCACCCTGGCCACGCTTCACCTTCTGCCCACAGATTCGACATAGGGACACGTTCATCTCCCTTGGCGCTTTAAAAAATAAAACTGTCACACCGCCAAGTTAGTGATTTTCCACCCAACAGTCTGCACTGACTGACTGCTACGGCCGCTGCCTCCGTGAACCCCTGCACCACTACTTCCCGGGCAGGTGGGCTGCTGCGAAGCAGGTGGTTTACCCCGGGCACGTTTGGCTCCCGACCTCCCACTGCTGCCACACTGCTGACTCCCAGCCATGCTACCACCTTGCAGGCTCCACTGCTGCCTCACGGGCAATCTGCCACCGTCTTTTCCTGATGATGATGAAGCCCCTTCTGCACCTGGCTCCCAAGTGCAATCGGCTTCATTATCATCGAATAGTGTCTGCACGTCACTGATGTCCTCCTCAACGGCCTCTGGGTCAGGAGCCTTACCGCTCGCAACACCACCACCCATGCCACTCTTCTCATCACTACTTGCCTGCCTAGCTGAGGAAGCGGCGGATGTCTCCTCCAGATCTTGGCTGGACAGTAGCTGATGACTGTCCTCTAGTAGCTCTTCCTCGTTAAAAGGTGTAGCTGAGCCTACAGAATATACTACTGTCACGACCCAGGTTTTGGTCGTGCGTGTGGTTGTCAGCGGCAACGTGTCGTCTGCACGGAGGGCTGCTACCCCGTTGCCCTATGTGCGGTTGCCGTTGGCAACGGGTCACCCGCCTGGCGGTCGTGGCTGGTTCCTGTGGCCTCGCATACACTGATGTATGTCATCTCCTGTGTGTATGTGTTATTTTGGCGCAGGGCCACGGCTGCTTTGTCTTTGGTGTGGTGACACTTAGACACACATGCTGGTTGCTGCTTGCAACATCTTGTTGTGCATGTGTGTCTTTCCCCCTATCCTGTGCACGATTCCCTTGTTCTGTGTTTGTGTGGCGTGCACGGGGCTAGGTGTTTGTTACGTTGTGTTGTTGGCAGTGGAGCAGCCTGAGTTTGGTGCTAGGCGGCTCGCTGTCAACGCATGTGGTTGCCTTTGGCAACGTGTGTGTATATTTGTGCACTTCCCCCGTTTGGTGTGCACGGGGTTAAGGTGTGGCTGCTTTGTATGGTGGGTGTGTCCTCAGGCCTCCTTAAGTGTCAGTGTGTGAAGCCTGGAGGTCAGTTTGGTTTGTCCAGTCATGGTGTGAGCATGGCTGGAGCTTGTTGTCTGTTCCCCACTTGGATGTCTGCGTGAGCCACCCTTATTTGTTATATTGTTTGCTATGTTGTTCCTTCCCTGGTGAGTGTCTGTGTATCCCTTCCCCACCTGGTTGCTGTAGTATGGTGTGGGTATGTTTGTTGACACGGTGTGACGCTCCGGAAGGGGCTTGCCCGCCCGGAGGGGTGTGGTACCTGCCTGATGGTGTGCTGCCACTTTGGGATCCATCCGCATGCGTCAGTTGTCCGCATGGGAGGTCGGGAGTTCTTGGATCCGCTTTATCTTCTGCGGTGCGGCAGGTAAGAGTGTTTGGTTGTATGCTCTCCTGCGGTACTGGGGTTCACACTGTCAGGGTCCCGGCTGCAGAGGGGCCTCGGGAGACTCCTGCTCATCCGTGTCCCTGGGTGAGCAGGTGGTCTCTGCCCTGTTAGATCCAGGGTCAAGCAGGGATGTCCAGGGCTTTAGGTTCCTGTCGTATGGGCCCTCCCACCCTTGGGGTCGGCCCATACACGTAGGAGACCAGGGCCAGCGTTAGGGACGTGCTAGATTAGTGGTTCCCTTGTCCCTGCTTTAGTCCTTTTTGGCCCAGCGGCCGTGGATAGTGCGCGACGGGGGGTTTCCCCACTCCCCGTCGTGACAACTACTTCTCGCGGTAAGGGAACAGAAAAGGACAGAGGCAGTTTGAGGACAGGTGAGCGTACAGAGCCTGCTCCCAGGCCATGCCAACTAATGGTTGTGTCTGACGAACCCACTGACTGTTGGCTGGGGGTGTCTGATGTCACTTGGGATGAAATGGATGACCGAGTTAACCAATCAAGAACAGCTGGGTTGCTGGTCAAGACACGACCGCTAGATGACATCGGGATCTCAGGCTTACCGCTGTGACTCCTGCTGCCACGCCCCCTTACTCTGCTGCGACTTCTGCCTGCACCAGAAACATTTAGGCCTCTGCCGCTCCTCTGTGCATGGCCTGGTACTTCTCTGTCAGACATACTTTTAGCTGAACAAAATAATTCAAAGCAAATTAAAACACTCCTAAAAGCAACAAATATATTTTTCTTTTTGTACTGAAATAGGCCACTAAACGCTCTCATCACAAATAACGGCAACAGTGAACTGCGTCAAATCAGTTCCCCTTTATTACAGGAAGTTAAGCAGTTTTTATAAGTACATCAGAGGGGACATCCCCCTCAGGCTCGTGGCATTGTTCCATTGGCTAGAATACAAAAATAAGGAAAGAGATAACACTTGGCATCTGCGCATTGTGCATTGTTTTACTAACTTTGGTATGCAAACTATGTAAACATCTAATTGCAGGCGCAATATTGTAATGGCTTCACACTAACAGCAGTACAGCATACTGACACATCAGGTAGGAGGGTCCTCTTGGAACTTAAAGGGAACCTGTCACCAGGAAATTCACTGATAAACCAGGCATGTTGCCTTGTAGGGCTCACTCTGCTGAATATAATGATACCTTTCACTTGGTGATCTGTTGCTTTATTGTGGAGAAAAAGTACTTTTAATCCATATGCTAATAAGCTGATTTTAGTCCAGTATGTGATACGAGTCCAGCGTTTTTTCTATTCAGAGCTGTAGCCACTCCCCTAGTCACTTCTTCAGATGTAAAAGGGGCGTGGTTTAATAAATCATTCATTCATTTTAATAATTGGTGGGAAAATGAATAACAGGGAATGCTAAGATATTATATTACTAAGGTAAAAAAAAATGGGAGAGGAATATATTATTGAAGTTAGTAATTATAATAAGGGCTAGTTTGTTCATGGAGTGATAAACACATGTTTGATAAACAATTATTTAAATGAAGGATGTAATAAACCACGCCCCTTTTAGATCTGAAGAAGTGAATAGGCCCCTTTAAAGCCATTTCAATTGGCATAATGCTGTCCCTAATCTAAGTAGGTTCTACACAGGGGTGGATTGGACATAGACCTTATAGGGAAATTTCCCGGTGGGCTGATGCCCAAGGGGCCTCCCAAGTCCCCTTCTCTGCCGCGGCCTGGTAAATTATGGGTTCTCAGCAGTAATTAACGATGTGAGAATCAAACTCATGTACCCCACCAGTGACCGCACAAGCCCTCCTGAATTCAACTGCTGTGGCCACAACTCACCTCCTAAGCGTCCTGCTCCATATCCTACTCTGAGACAACTGGAGGAGGGCAGAAAATAGCATCTATCGACGACCTCCAGCGAGGGACAACTTTTGTGGCAATATATTGTGCTGCACTGTGGTATATGGTTCTGCTAGGACAGTATTTTACGCTATAGTATTGCTGTCCCCGTCTTCTGTCAATTTGGACACCCCTGCAACATGGGCTACTTTTAGTTTTATTTTCCAGGGCCACTTTAAAGTCCCAGTCTGTTCCTGGTTCTACAATCTGTCCCATTGTACCTGTTGGTTGTTTCACCCCTTTGGAGACAACCTATCCCTATTGGATAGACTCCCTCGTAATGGACTTATACAATTGGAAGTCAGATTCTTCTCACCTATCCTTAATACAGAATTCATAAAGGTGATGTTGAGTAGTGGATACTTAGTTGGGTTTCAGTCTTCAACTTCTCGATTATTGTGAGCATAAAAACTATTAATACTGGGAATCTTTGGGCAATACTATCCATGGGGCTACTGGGCTGGAAGTATCGGATTGTAAAAGCTTTGTTCTTCCTTTTACACTTTTTTTAATGGCCCAGAAACCCTATTTTTACTATCTCATTTAAAATCCATATTCTTTGACCCAGGATCAGCAGTTACACAAGGGGGAACAAGAAACACCATCCTTTCGTCTCCAGACTCAACATTTTCTTGCAATGACTGGCGTAGATCCAATTGGGCTTTCCTTTGAGCTTCACTGATGTGCTTGTGGTCAACAACACTTGGAATGGCTCTCTGTCCATGGCTTACCAGTCTCTGCCATGGCTTTTTGAATCTTTAACTTTAGTGTCCCGTTCAGTTCCTTTTTCCTACTCTACCGCTGTTTTGTGGAGGGTACGAAGCATGTAAGGCCTGTTCTACATCTAAAACCTTCATCATCTCCTGCATCACTTCACGTGTGAAGTGAACACCTCTGTCACTTTCAATGGTCTTAGGTACCCCATACCTGCATACAACTTCGGCCATAATCTTCTTTGCTGTGGTTTCAGCTACCAGGTATGCTTCTGGCCAGCCTGAAACAAGTCATCACACACCAATACATACTCATCCACGCCCACCTAGGGTAGTTGAATGTAGTCTGCAAGCATTGAAACACATACAAAGAACAAAACCTGTGTTTCTAGGGTACCGTAACCACCTTGCCCTCTTTGTTCTGGGCGCAAATCATACATCCTTGAGTATATCTGGCTGCTACAGTGCTGAACCCCGAGGCGTACCATGTGCATCACCCTATGGGTTGCCTGTGCCATCGTGGGTTAGAGGGACCTGGGAACAAGGCAGAGTTTCCCTTGGAACTGTATTAGGCCTTCCTCATTCGCAGTCCCCCATTTTTACATCCACTAGTCCCTTTCCTCCTTCCCCGCCTGGTTCTGTAAGGTCTTAAGAACTTCCAGGGAGACAGGAGGAGTTATTTCAGGGACCTGAGCTGTGGCCACTAAGGCAGGGGTCTGCCTAGGTAATTTGGCAGCCATTGTTGCCTTCTGACCTGCCTTGGCTTTTCCCTTTGCCTCCTCTGAATCTGTTTTACAGTGACCTTGGTTTTTATCATCGCCACTGAAGTTGGCAACATGAGGTCTTCCATCAGAGACCTCACTGTTTCCCCATTTTAATGGGTTTACCTGAAGCGGTCAGGAAGTCTCTGGCTTCCAAATGGGCCCAGAGTCATGGGATATACCTGGAATCAGTGTAAATGTTGGCTGCTTTTTATCTCTGCATATCTGCAAGCCATCTCCAGAGCCCTTAGCTCCACTTTTTGGGCAGACATGTGTGGTGGTAATGACTATGCTTTTTTAGTATCGTATTTAGTCACCACTGCCCAACCTGTGTAGTAACTACCATCCTGGCCATAGCTCGATCCATCCACAAAGAGCAAATAATCTGGATTATCTAATGGCTGATTTACCATATGGTCAAATCCCACTGTCTCTCGTGACATCATCTGCAAACAGTCATGAGCCTCTTCCTCTGGATGAAAAGTTTTTTAAGTGCTCTAACTGTTCCCACACCCCTAGCTCCAGAGGCAACAGGATGGTTGGAGTCAAAGTATTACATCTTTGGACCGTAACATTCACAGGCAAAAATATTGAACACTGCATTCTCAAATGGCGAGCAACAAAAAGATTTTTGCTTGAACTTTCATGAAGATCAAGCACTGTTACTTTCTGGTTAAAGACCATCTCAGAGCTTTTATCAAGCGTGACTTGTACAAATGCTATAGCTCTGACGCAGAAAAGACACCTTTGACCACAGGTCAAGTTTGGCTGAATAATATGCCACAGGGCGTTGTTGCTGGCCATGCAGTTAGGCGAGGACAGCTGAAGCATGGTTATTTACTTTTGTACAATACAATCTTAAACGTAATAATCTGGCCCAGAGTGGGGAGCACTAAATTGCCAGGTTTAGGGCATAAAAGGTATCTACCACCTCATCTGTAAGGTAGAAGGGACGAAAAAACAAACAATCATAAAGAGGCTGCAACAAACTTGCATATCTAAAGTCTGCAATAAGAAACAGGGCCCAAAAATGTCCTCAGTGCATTCATGTTTCTGGGCAAAGAAGTGTCTTTGACATCCTTCTTACGTTCAGAGGTGAGATGTTTCACCCGAGGAAGGTACCAATATTGCAGCAAACCTGAAGTTTTGTTTTATTTTATTTTATTTTTTTTCTTCCTCACCTTGCAGCCATGATCAGCTAAAAAAGACAGGAGTGACATAGCTGCAGTATACATACAGGGCGAGTTCTGGGCCCCCTGCGGCAGTACCATCCAGGTATACTGTTTACCCTCATGTGTAAAGGCAAACAAATACCAACTGTCTGAATGTAGTGGTACTGAAAAGAAAACATTTGCCAAATCAATCACAGTGGAGTGGGTAGAGGCAGCGGGAACCTGAGTCAACAAGGTGTGTGTATTGGGCATAATGGAGCTGTTACAAACTGTGGGTTCATTGACAGCATGTAGGTCATGTACCATCTGGTACTGGGTGGGTTTGCCCTTCTCACTTTTCTTTTTCACAGGGTACAAAAGAGTATTAGAAGGGGATCCAATCTCCTTGATAACCCCTTTTATTAAAAAGTCTCAGACTGTTTGAGATATGGCATCTCACTGTGCCATACTCAAGAGATACTGCATCCTCCTGGGAAGTGGGGTGCCAGGTTTCATCTCCACTTCCACAGGAGGAACTGGGAGCTTGCCAACATCCATAGGTCCCGCAAGCAGGGCTTCCCATTCATCTTCTGGGAGTACTGACACAAACATGGCCCATGGAGTTTTATCACTAAAGGCCAACGAAAATAGTTCCTGGTCATTGAGGGCATCTGTGAGTTCACAGCACCATCCTCCTGGTATGAGATGCTGAAACTTTGAAACTTCTGCCTGTTCAGTTACCCTTTATTTCCCTACATGCTTTTTTTCACTACTCTGGACTCAGTTTATCATCGTGGGGGGGCATGTCTACACCTTTCATTAGCTTGCTGATGTGATGTCCTTCACTGCCTGTCTACATTCTTTCTTCCTTACTACTTCTACAGCATCTTACTTCAAGGTTAGCATTCTTCAGCAACATCATATGAAAGACAGAAATAACAGAATCTCAGAATCTGTCTGGCCTTAAAGCTACAGTTTACCACAGTTGAGACCATTTTCATCACAATTCCTTTCTTTTGTGATTCTAGCAGATGGGCAGGACCCCCAGGGCCGAGTACTTCACTTGACCTGGAGTCCTGGACATCTGCACCAACCACAACGACCTGTTATGAATCGAGATAAAGTTGCCTCCTAATGCTGACTTAATCTCAGTAAAGGAAACAAAACATAGAAGTTAAGACATTTCGTCTAATTAAACAATACTACAAGTAATTACTAGCTACAGGTATATGTGTATCCTTCACTTGCTGAGGTGTGGTGCTTCTTAGATCTATGTGTATTTTTTCCATGCGTGTAGCCGTCAAGAGAAATACCAGTAACTAAGATGGCTGCCGGGCCGGAAATTGGAGGAATTAAGATGGCAGCCAGGCCGGAAGTTGGATTAGTTTGGTGAGGAAGTTACCTTAGTTAAGATAGCTGCCAGTCTCTTCGAGGGGCGTGGTAAGGTCTCTCAGCGCCATATTGGAGGGCAGTATCGGTGGCATGTAGAAATAATTATTTTTCTGTTCATCATACATTTCCGTCCAGCCTAATTTCATATACTTAATTATTCTCATGTTGATGCTTGCATTGTTTTTCAAAATATCTAGAATAGAATGTTCTAAATTCAAGGCCAAATGTTCTGTGTTCACTCCTGTGAGAAACTTCATCCTGCTGCCGGTGCCATCTTGGATTCCCGCGGCGAGCAGCGTCGGAGGCGGAAGCAGGATGGATGAAATTGCTCCTGTTCTCGCGAGAACTGGAGCTTCTTCTCCCTGGCTAAGAGCGGAGCGCACTGATTGGATGCGCTCCGTGCCAGGGAGAAGAAAGACACGCCCGGGAGAACTTTTGCAGGCCCGCCCAGTTGAGCCGAATGGCTCATTAGCATACACGGCGGGAGTTATTGCAGGGGGCACCGCGGACAAACGGGGGCACATATTGAAAAAAGAAGAGCTGATTAAGCACCACGGGGGACAGGCAAGTAAGGGTATGTCTTCAGTTTCACATGCATTTTCAGGTGAAAGGTCCTCTTTAACTCTTAATTTGGCCTCATTATGACATCAGTAGAGGTAATTTCGCTCACAGTAAACTTGGCTGTGTGACCTTCCTCTACTAGTCCGTTTTCTTTTTGGCAACACACAAGGTCAGATTCCTGGTCCACACAGACATAAGTAACATGACATTCAACATAGAACAGACACGAGACAAGACAAAAGAACCGGCACCTTCCCCTTTTTACCACCAAGCAGAGCTCACCCCTGTGCAGAATATTGGCTCCCACATCTGGTCTGCCAGCCCGGGGCTAACCCCTCTGCCACTGCAGGCAGATAAATTGTAGCCTACCCCCTCCCCCCCTCCCCTTCCCCAGGGAGCTCCCCGCGGCAATTCCATCTGCAACTTCCCCTGGGGGGATCTCTAGAGATGCCCCAGTCCAGGTCTCCCAGAAACTTACTATAGCCCCTATCTTGAGCTACCCCTGACAGGGGAATTAACCGTAAAGGTGTCTGACACAAAAACACAGAAAAGAGGTACCCATAGTAGAGCAAATCTTCCCTCTTAGTCTAAGGTTCTTGGGACTCGAGATTTGAACATCAGCCGAAACTGCTACTTACAGTGCACCATCAGCCAGAAGAACAGATCACTACAGCATGGCACCTTGTCTCTGGGGCTGCAGTCCCCGTCCTCAAGTGTCATCCACCATGTTCCGGGGATACAAACCTTTGGCTAGCGATGCTGCCTTCTCTCAAGCTCCACATTGGGCGCCAAACTGTTAAAGATTCCCTCAATCTGGGCTAATTACATTTGCTCTACTGCTCCAAATTGGTTTTAAACCTAGGATTTTACATGCATGGAAGAACCCACACTGACACCAGACAAGGGTCAAAGCAGTTTTCCTTTATTAAAGGAAGTTAAGCAGTTTTTATAAGAGCATCAGAGGGGGACTCCCCCTGAGGCTCACGGCATTGTTCCATTGGCTAGAATACAAAAATAAGAAAAGATATAAGACTTAGCATCTGCGCATTGTTTTACTAACTTTAGTATGCAAACTATGTAAACCTCTAAGTGTAAGCGCCATATTGTAATGGCTTCACACTGACAGCAATACAGCATACGTCATAAATGACACATCGGGGAGGAGGGTCCTCTTGGAACTTAAGTGTAAAGGTGCTACCTGAGGGGTGGAGGATATGGGGGCCATCTTACTTAATTAAGAATGATATTCACATCTCTATCAGTAGTACAGAAATATGTCACTAAACAATCTCAGCACATATAGCTGCAGAAGTGAACTACGTATATATTTTTCTTTTTGTAATGAAATAGGCCACTAAATGCTTTTACGGCAAATAAGTCAACAATGAACTGCGTATATTCTTTTCTTATAGTACAGAAATACATCACTAAACGCTTTAAAGCCCAAATAACTGCAGAAGTGAACTGCATGTATATTTTTCTTTTTGTAATGAAATAGGCCACTAAATGCTTTTACCGTAAATAACGGCAACAGCGAACTGCGTATATATTTTTCTTGTAGTACAGAAATACGTCACTAAATGCTTTTAACCCCAAATAACTGCAGAAGTGAACTTCGTATAGATTTTTCTTTTTGTAATGAAATATGCCACTAAACGCTTTTACCACAAATAAAGGCAACAGTAAACTGTAAACTTTAAAATATCACTTTACTATTTCCTTAGAAATCTAAATATAGAAAAGGGAGGGGGGGGGGTGTTCCAATCAAAATCGCATGTTGTAACACTGGGTGTGTTTCTGTGTTGCTGTGTGTGTGACTCAGACAGATGTACCGCAATGAGTGCGTAGATAATGCACCCTACTGTCAATCAGTGACAGTGCACACACACCATATGGGCGCGTAGGTGACGCACCCTGTTGTCAGTCAGTGACAATTCACACGCACCATACAGTAACAGCACACTACGGGGGATATACACGTGTGATGGGCTAGGCGGGTAAACCTGAGGCCTCAAAAAACACGTAATATCCCAAAATAAAAAGTTATCCACCTAGTTGTGATCATCAATGAATCTGTGCAAGCATAGATGCAGCGGGGAAATCAAAGTGTAATGGGTAGGAGGACCATCAGCCCATGCCCACTATGTGGATGCTCTGGCTGGTGATCTCTCCCCCAAACTCCCCAAGCTGCACGCTCAGCTAAGTCACTGAAACATAGGTGGATAATAACTCACTACTGTTCCTGCCTATACTGATCCCTCATAAGTAGATATCCCCATATGCTCTGCTCGACGCGTTTCGCCACTTAATTGGGCTCGTCAGGAGCTATTGCAGGGGTAAGAGGTAAATAGGACAGTGTACTCCGCCAAATTGCATGGCAGAGTGTCGGCATAGACTGGCCGTACGCGGCCGCCGGAACATGAGGCTTAAATGGAAAAAGCCCCACCTCCTAGGCACGTCATGACCCAGCATCATCAGCGGGGCGGGCAGTGGGCGGGGTAAAACCCCGTGTCTATCCCGCCTCCCCTGGACCTCTGCACTATGATCAAGCGTACCGCATTGTAAAACAATGCATAATGATAAAGGGGACCAATCGGTGGATTATTAAGAAAAAGCTGCTAGATCCACATAGGGTTGAGCAACTGGTCAGGCGGTATGTCAGGGAAAAGGGACACAAACCAATCATATTAAGGGGAGTCACATAGTGCACAGATGATGTATGCATGTAAATGATGGGATATCTGGTGGTATCAACATTTTTTTTTTATATGAAAATCCCAAAGTTTTAGGTTTTATATGTGACAACCCGAAGGAACCTCCCATGGTGTAAGGTGACAGGAGGTACAAGGGGTGGGCAATAAGAAACCAAAAATAGGGACAACAGAATGTCAAATGAAACACACAAAGGAATTATATTTATTCAATCCATGTGGTTTCAGTGTTCTCAATCTGAAAATCCACTGTGTTTCTTTTTTAAGTAGTTTCCTATCGTGATCACCACCCCTGACAGACCTCCTGACCTCTTCAATACCCTGAAACGTGACTGCTGAAACGCTGCCACCATGCTCAAGGTTTACGTGCTGCGCTACCAGGGTGTCAGTGTTATTCTGGATGTCGCTGAGGTGCTCCCCAATTCTCCTGCGGAATTCCCTACATATTGTTTCCCACACATGCAGGTCACTAGGTATACGACACCCCGAGTTTTGTAATTTATAAAGGACCTGATGAAATAGGTCTCCTGGGTGACACTAAAAGTAAACTGTTTCCCATGTTTAATTACAGGACAAGCAATACACTGTCCGCATTTGAACGTGCCCATTAAAGTGTTTTTTAGCCATGTGGACGAGGCGGGTGTCTGGAAGTGACTGTGGACCAGGCGGTCCTTGATACTACGACCACGGCGATAAGTAATTTGGGGACGATCCCCCACCAGATGGCCAATATCAGGGTCCGTCTTGAGGATACCCCAAAAGTCCGTCAGGATCTCTCTGACTCTCTGATGTGCTTCATCGTAGGTGGCCACAATACGTATCTGGTCATCAGACTCCTTCGCCCTCAGTGCCAATAGGCCATTACGGTCACTACTCAATGCATGTTGGTACGCTTGGTTTAAGGATTTGATTAGGGTAACCACGGTTGGTGAACCTATTTGAGAGGTAGTCAGAGGCCCTTTTGAAATCTGTCAGACTGGAGCAATTACAACGTACTCTTATATACTGTCCCTTAGGGATTCCCCGTTTAAGAGGGACAGGATGACAACTCTCCCATTTCAGGAGGCTATTGGTAGCCGTTTGCTTCCGAAATAGTCTGGTGCCTATGTGGCCCCTACCATCCTTGTATATTGTAAGGTCCAGGAATGTGATTTGAGAACTCTGAATTTCGGAAGTGAAAAATAGTCCTAGACTATTGATGTTCAGCGTGACATCCATCTCTGGCAGCATAATGCCTTTGTGCTTGAACTCTTGAATTTCCTATTGGAACACATCTTCTCCTTTGACGGTCGCATTTACCACCAGCTCAGGGGAGTTGCCATGGGCAGCCCATGTGCCCCAACCTTTGCAAACTTATACCTGGGCTGGTGGGAACGCGAAATTGTCTTTTCAGATAATAATCGATGGGGAGATCGGATTGATCTTTGGATCAGATTCATCGATGATATCCTGATATTGTGGTCAGGTACTGCTGCCGAATTTGGTAAATTTGTGGATGAGATGAACATCAATAGTAGATATCTACTCTGTGATATCTAAGTCAAATTATAGGGTACGCCTATTCTCACAGTTTTTGGAGTTCAACAGTGAACTGTGTATATGTTTTTCTTGTAGTACAGAAATACATCACTAAATGCTTTTAACCCCAAATAACTGCAGAAGTGAACTGCATATATATTTTTCTTTTTGTACTGAAAGAGGCCACTAAACGCTTTTACCGCCAATAACGGCAACAGTAAACTGCGTATATATTTTTCTTGTAGTACAGAAATGCATCACTAAACGCTCTCAGCACATATAGCTGCAGAAGTGCAACATAGCACTTGCACCCCAAGAACAAACTGCTGGAATGAAGAAGCTGTATAATGGCTATTTGGATCCCCAAATTATCTTTCCCTGCACTTGTAAATCACTTTCCTATCAATGTCCCTAGGGCCTTCTGACGTCTCTCCCTGCACTAAGATGCTGTGAAATGATTCCTCCCTATCCTTTCTCTGCACTTATAAATCGTTTTTTCAGTTATTTTTTTTTCACAATTAGCTTTTTCCAATAGCTGTCCCTAGCGCGTTCTCACGCCTGTCGCTGCACTCAGAACGCTGGAAAATGGCAGAATCTAAAATGGCTGCCATATTTATAGGGCTGTGACATCACAGGGCTGGCTGGCTGCTGATTGGCTGCATGCATGTTGTTAGGCCAGCAGTCCATGCTGGCGTCACTGCCCCTAACCGCAGGCACGGGCGCTGGGCTCCTTCTTTTTCCTCCTGCCACCCTGCTGACAAACATGGGCTGCAACTGGCTTAGCTCTGCTACATACGTTCCATGCCAGAGTTTCCTTCCTTATGGAAACTTGCATCAGTACTGAAGCTAACATGGGTGTGTCTCTCTGCATCTATGAGGCAACACATACACGCCCTCTGTCTCAGCAGCCTATGGCTGTATTGCAGCAGGAAATTAAAGGCGCCCCAGCAACCTCAGTCTCTAGCCTGTCTATCTACTGTGCAAAGGTGTGTTATCTTGTCTGCTTTTCCATGTACTGACTTCTGCTATTATACTCCTGGACTTCGCCTGATTGCCGCCTGCCTCTGACTGCGGACTTTGTTTATGGACGTTGCCTGTTTTGCTGCCTGCCCCTGACCTCGGATCTTGTTTACGGACTTTGTTTGTTGCCGCCTGTCCTGACCCGTTACCTCCAGGCCTCATAAGTCCCCTCGGTGCTCGCACCGAGTATTCTGACCCCCTGGTCAGCTGCCACTAACTTAGGGACCACTCTGGAGTGGCACCTGGCAGCTACCCTATGGCCCAAGTCTAACCTCACCACCAGGGGCTATAGTGAATACCAGGTAGCTGCTTAGTTATGCCCCTCTGGAGTATACCCACTCAGTGGCGCAGTGGGTCCAGACCCGCTTGCATAGCACATGTCAATCTTGGTGATCCCGCCTTCCCAGAGTTCCTTGCCCCATGTCCTCACACGTCTGGCCGCCATTTTAGAAAAAATTCTGATTCGTTACCACGAAGTGCGAGAAGATTTGCAATCATTGCAAATCAAATTTTTCCTGATTCGATTCACTCAACTCTAGTCACCTTACATACATATTGGAAATAAAATATGATATGAAAGCAGCACCAACGTCCCTTCTAGACTCCCTCAGGAATGCCTCAACCTGTCAGCAACCATGGATCCCTGGCGGTCGCTCCATATACAATACTAAGCAGAGTAGACTGCAGCATGTCCTCCAAGGATTCTTTATTCAAATTGGGTCCATAAAAATGTACAAAATTGGAAAAAATAGTGCAATGTTTCGACTATTTCCTAGTCTTTCTCAAGCTTGAGAAAGACTAGGATATAGTCAAAATGTTTTTACCTCATTAGTTGTACACCCAACAATTGACAGATTGTACATATGATGCAGTATACAACAATTAATTATCCATCAATATATTGATGCAGTTTCGTTGTGGATTTAATGTGCTTGGCAATATTCATATATGTACAGAATATGCACTTTTGATGGCCACATTTAAAATTCCCTTTATGTTGAAGCCAAATAGGTTTATGTTTTTTTAAATCTGAAAGAGTAGGGGCGCGTCTTGCTCCACATTTCAAATCGGTGTTTATGACCTCCTGCCAGTGGTCATCCATGACTAAAATAGAAAGATGTATTTTTTTAATAGCACAAATATGAGAGAATTCAGAACTGTAGGAGGTCACAAAAACAGTAGTCAGCTGTCGTCCTGGCAGAAGAGGGATATTTGGATCCTGAACTTCGATACAGTTTTTGGGAGTGTGTACAATACAAACTACTCCCCTGCTCTCAGAATAGGACCTCTCTCATCCCCTCTCCTCCTAGCACTCCCCTAGACTGAATCTCTACTGTAGACTTCACCCTCCTGTCAGGAAGTCAGACCAGCCCACTCTACCAGGAGAGGTGGAATAGTGTGGTAATTTTATATAAAACACATAAACATGCAGCTTTTCAAGAACACAATAGTAGTACCCCTAGGTCTGGGGTACTACACACACATGATGTATATAGCATACCCACACAATAGACAGCTTATATGCACATATATAGCATCTACACACACATAAAAACTCACATATATGCACAGAATAATTAATTTTTTTTTCACTAGTTACATAGAAATAATTAACCGTATTTTTCGCCCATAAGATGTATTTTTTTTACCCCAAAAGTGGGGGGGAAATGCCCCTGTGTCTTATGGGGCATTGGCGTCCAGGAGCAGAAGAGGTAAGTGGGTTTTTTATTTTATAAAACATGAGGCAATATGAGGCTGCTGGGGGGTAATCTGAGGCAATATGGGGCTGCTGCAGGATGATCTCTGGCAATATGGGGCTGCTAGGGGGTGATCTGAGGCAATAAGGGGCTGCTGGGGGATGATCTGGGGCAATATGGGGCTGCTGGGGGATGATTTGAGGCAATATGGGGCTGCTGATCTGAGGCAATGGGGGCTAATATCAGAGGCAATGGGGGCTGCTGGGGGCTGATATGAGACTGATGGGGGCTGATGAGAGGCATGGGGCTCTTATCTGAGATCTGATTGGGGTCATTCACATTGGGGTCTGATCTGAGATCTTGTTGGGGTCTTATCAACATTGGGGGTCTGATTGGGGCTGTTAGGTGAAGTCTGATTAACATTGGGGGTGTTAATGGTGGTCTGACCTGAGGTCTAATTTAAAATATTTTTTTCTCCTCTAAAACCTAAGTGCGTCTTATGGGTCGGTGCGTCTTATAGGGCGAAAAATATGAGACCGCCCAATTAAAATATGCCCACCAAACATCTCTTACTTAATCACAAGTAGTGTATATGACTCCTTTATCAAGCCCCAAAATAAATATAGACCCCGGACCCCAAAGTGTTTGTGTATAGTACAGAATGCAGACCCCAAAATCAGAACCATCACAAAATTAAAAACAGACCCCAGACCCGATTACAGTCCCGGATTGACAACCTACTCCATTTTATTTTATTTTTTGATAACTGAACCAAAAATTACGGATGGCCCAAAAGAGGCTGCCCAGTAGTTAAAAAAAAAAAAAGAAACTTGCAGCATCACATGAAAAAAAAAACTCCTGGACAGTCCCCTTAATTCAGGTCCCTTCCCCAGAACCCTGATAGATTACCTGGCTGCTGCATTCAGTATAAATTGGAGAGTGGAAAGTTTGGTAGAGGGAGAGGCCAATTAGTAATGAGTCACAGTAGTCAAGATAGGAATGGATCAGGGCGACATGTTTTTTTTTTTTTGGTGTTTCCACAGTTTCCGAGTCAGAAAGGGGAGGACTCTAGAGATGTTTTTGAGGTGCAAGCAGCATGAGCTGGTAAGCGAGACAATGGGGATGATGCTTAGACGCGATGATAGCGCCACACACTGGAGATATTGGATTTAGGTAGACTAGTAGATGGAGAAAACACAAGTAGTTCAGTTTTAAAAAGATTCAGTTTTCATATATACAGAATAAGAGCAGATACTGAGATTTACAAATAAAAGCTAAACAATCGGCTATCCTTCAAATAGAACAGGTGCACGAACCGAGGACTGATTTTCCTTTTCCAAATAGAAAATTCCAAGAATGCTGGACTTTCAACCCAATTTTCCACTGAGAATTACACCCAACATACTGGACTTTGTATAAATATACTGTATATCAGCAACCTCCATTCAGTAACACTGGGGACGGACTGTGCAGCACTGGCAGGAGAACATAGTGCGAAACCAAGAGCGGTGGTGCCTAGAGGAGGAGCAGAGACGTGAGTATATATTTGTTTTCTGGTCTGAGGTCTGCTTTTAGTGTGAGGTGGGGGTTATAAGGGGCGACAGGGGTCTCATTTAGGGTCTGTATAAATTTGTATTCTGATCTGGGAGTCTGTATAACTTTGTGGTCTGATCTATATAAATTTGAGGGATGATTTGGGGTCTGTTTAAATTTGGGGACTGATTTGAATATCCCTTTCGGACAAATGAAAAGGATTCGTAAGAATTGTTCCGACAACCAAATCATGAGAACACAATTGGGAGTTTTGAAGGACCGTTTTCTCGATAAAGGGTATCCAAAAAGCCTGATTAAAGCTTCTACCCAAAGGATTTTAAAAATAGATCAAAAGGAAGCACTAAAACCATCTCCCGTCAAAATAAAAAGTCAAAACGAACATCAATTTAACCTAATTACTCGGTATAATACAAAGCACCAGGAGATCAGAAAAACTCTTATTAAACATTGGGGAATCCTTTTGAAAGACCCAATTTTAAAGAAGGTTCTACCAAGTCAACCAACAATTACATTCTGAAGAGCCCAAACTTTGAAAAACATTTTAGCCCCCTCTTGTCCTAAGATTCAAACACAAAACTCCATCCCACATTCAAAACCAAAATGTAAGGGTGTTTTTAGATGTGGGGTAAATAAATGTAAATGTTGTAACATGATCACACATGGTGTCAAAGAGATCGAAATTACAGGCCCTACAGATACTTGGACCCTAAAAGACCAACTGAACTGTGGGGTGCGGAATGTCATTTATCTTCTGAAATGTCCATGTCGCCTTAAATACGTAGGCAGGACAACCCAAACTTTGAGAGAGAGAATGTGCGAGCATAGGTCCAATATAAAACGCCAAGTTCTCACACATAGTGTTTCTCGCCACTTTTTTGAACGACACAATGGCAACTCAACAGGACTCAAAGTCACGCCATTGGAAGTTGTCACTTTCTCTCATCAGAAATTATGTCAAAAAGAAATGTACTGGGTGTTTTCACTAAACACACTCTCACCCTATGGTCTGAACGAGGCCCTAGAACACTCAAACTATTAGATCTCAGAAAACACCTTATAACAACATAATACCAATCTCAAAAAATACCTTATAACAACACAATACCGAAAAAACAGGCACTATGGATCATTTACCCTATCCACAAATGTTTTTATTTATGGTTTTACTTATGCCTCACTTATGTATGTATACATTTATGTATTTACATTTATTTATATCTATACATTTTTTTATATTTTTATATGAATATCTAAATACTTTATATTTATTTATTATGGACCTTTTATATTACCTATGATATTTATAGATGTATTCTTATCTACATAATCCTATCATCTTATACTGGCAAGTAACTTATCTAATTTCACCCATAATCATCAGCCTGGTGTGTATGT
Source organism: Bufotes viridis (assembly GCA_033119425.1). NCBI lineage: Eukaryota > Metazoa > Chordata > Amphibia > Anura > Bufonidae > Bufotes > Bufotes viridis. The sequence goes on from CM065589.1 coordinate 463,942,160, forward strand.
ATATATGTATACCTTTTTGCCCATGATATACTGCCTAGCCCATCCCATTAGACACTTCCCCATTACAAGCTTTAATACAAACATATGCGCATGCGCAGTTAATCGCAATGCGCTCCAACTTGCGTTTCACAGCCAAGCGGAAGTGCGGGACCCACGTGATCGGGACGCATGCGCAGCGTATCGCAATGCGCTTCAACTTGCGTCCCATAGCCAAGCGGAAGTGCAGGTCCCATGTGATCGGGACGGCACTATCCACCCTACATATAAAAGTGCTTTCACGTAGAAAAACTCCGGGATAGACAATATCTCAGGGCCTCCCACTAATGGCCCCCTGTTTTAATAGATTCTCCATAGAAACAGCGCAACAAAACAGCGCAACATTGAATTCAAGCCCCCCCCCCCCCCCCGGACACTACAAGTGGGTAGAAATATCCCTATATTAGAGATCAGGACATTTTTTTGTCCATATATATCCACCGAGGCCCGAATGGTTTTTATTGTAATATGTTTTTTATATCATGTGAAATATTTGTAACAATGTAATGTAATGATGTCACTTCCGATACGTTCCACAGTGGAACGCACGTGCATGACCGGAGGTGACGCCACAATCTCTCTTTTTGGCGGTTTTTTGTCATCTTATAAATTCACTTGAAACAAACATGACGATATTGCTCCTGATGAAGGGGTTTTTTAGCCACAACCCCGAAACGCGTTGAGCCCTCTCCTTTCTCCCCCACCCTGGATAATCTAATAAAGGAAAGTCCGAAACTAAGCACGACGAGTTACTGCCGTTCATTCCTGACACTGTATACAGGTTATCCAGGCGCAGGAGGATGCGGCGTGGGTGTCTTGAGCTTATCCCACACCGCCCCTTCTGGGTGAAGTGAGTTTATATTTATTTTATTGTTATATACATTGGTCCAATTCTGCCTAATGAGTACTGCACTTTAAGTATTGGCACAGGATATTTCCCTTAGTGTAAGAATCCGTTACCTATGTGTACTACACCCTAGAATTTCTATATCTCGCAATTGTTTGTATCTTAGTACCACTCATCTAAATCCTCTGGAACGTGGCGCCATCAGTACGGTCTTTTTTTCCAGCACTTTTTGTGAAAATTTTTCCAGTTATAAGGGGCGACAGGGGTCTCATTTAGGGTCTGTATAAATTTGTATTCTGATCTGTGAGTCTGTATAACTTTGTGGTCTGATCTATATAAATTTGGGGACTGATTTGGGGTCTGTATAAATTTGGTGGTTGATCAGGGGGCTGAATAAATTTGGGGCTGACCTGGGGTCTCTATGTATTTAGGGGATTATCTGGGATCTGGATTAATTTTGTGGTTTGTCTGGAGGTTTATAATATTTCTAGAGTCCGGTCTGAAGGTCTGTATTAATTTGGGGGCCTGGTGTGGGAGTCTATAAAGTTGGGGTCTCATCTGGGCTCTGTGTTAAGAAGGGTTTTTCCAGCTATGTAAAATTCATTTTTGAAAACTGATTAGAATGTGATAAAAGTAGTGATACATTTCTGGTCCCTGTCACACTCCTTCCACAACTCTCCTGTGTCCCAGCTAGTGTCCATACTTCCAAGTCCCCCTCAATTCGTAATTTGTGACTGCTGTGGTCAGTAAAGTTTCTTTTATTTTATAACTTTCGGAGCAGTTTAAAAGAAAACTATTGTAGGCACATGGGGCAGCAGCAGGCACGGTATTGGTGTAAGCTACTGGATGGCAGTGTTAAAGGAGCAGTTGGATGGGGGGTTTTTTGCTATAGAGCAGGGATCAGCAACCTCCAGCACTCCAGCTTTTCTGAAACTACAACTCCCAGAATCCACCTTTCAATTTTATGGGACTCACAAGAAGAGCCCAGTAAAAGTGCATGCTGAGAGCTGTAGTTTCACAGCAGTTGAAGTTCTGAAGGTTGCTGATCCCTGCTATAGAGGGTGGAAATGGACTTAAGAAGAGTCAAAGTTATAGGTGGAACCTAATCTCTTGGGCCCTAATGGAAAATCTGTAACAGACCCCCCTTCTACCCAAGGCCTGTTTTCACCTTCCTGCCCAGGCCATTTTTTGTCTGTCACGTTATGTGGTAATAACTTTGGAACACATTCACTTATCCAAGCCATTCTGAGACTGTCTTCTCGTGACACATTGCACTTCATGACAGTGGTAAATTTGATTCAATATATTTCACCTTTATTTATTTAAAAAAAATACCAAACATTTGGAAAAATTACATTTTCTAAATTTGAAGTTCTCTACTGTTAAGGCCTCTTTCACACGGGCATCATGTTTGACGCCCGGATAAGAGGCAGGTGCGTTGCGGGAAAACGCGTGACTTTTCTGCGTGTGTGAAAAATGTTGTAATGCGTTTTGCATGCTCGTACGAAAAATCGCATGTTTGGTACCCATACCCGAAGCCGGACTTCATCACTGAAGTCCGGTTTCGGGTTGAGTATTCTGTATATTTTATTATTTTCCCTTATAACATGGTTATAAGGGAAAATAATAGCATTCTCACTACAGAATGCTTAGTAAAATGTGCATTAAGGGGTTAAAAATAAAAAAAATGAACTCACCTTATCCACTTGATCGCGTAGTTGCCGATCTTTTCTCTCTTCTCTTTTCAAGCATTAGCTGCCGGCTAAAGGACCTGTGGTGACGTTACTGCGCTCATCACATGGTCCAATCACATGGTCCATCACCATGGTGATGGACCATGTGATGTGACGTCACCACAGGTCCTTTAACTGGCAGCTAATGCTTGAAGAAGAGAGAAAAGATCGGCAACTACGCGATCAAGTGGATAAGGTGAGTTTATTTTTTTTATTTTTAACCCCTTAATGCACATTTTACTAAGCATTCTGTAGTGAGAATGCTATTATTTTCCCTTATAACCATGTTATAAGGGAAAATAATAAAGATCGGGTCCCCATCCCGATCATCTCTTAGCAACCTTACGGGAAAATCGCACTGCATCCGCACTTGATTGCGGATGCTTGCAATTTTCACGCAGCCGCATTCACTTCTATGGGGCCTGCGTTGCATTAAAAACGCAGAATATAGAACATGCTGCATTTTTCACGCAACGCAGAAGTGATGCGTCAAAATCGCCGCTCATGTGCATAGCCCCATAGAAATGAATGGGTCAGGATTCAGTGCGGGTGCAATGCGTTCACATCACGCATTGCACCCGCACGGAAAACTCGCCCGTGTGAATGCAGCCTTAAGACAGATACCTTATATACCTCAACATTTTTTATAAATCAACATTCGCCATATGTCTACTTTATGTTGGCATCTTTTTCTAAATGTAATTTTATTTTTTAGGACATTAGAAGGCTTAGAATTTTAGAAGCAATTTTAAAATTTTAAAGAAAATTCCAAAACCAGCACCAATTCAGTCATAAAGTGATTTTGAGCAGCTTATGTAAGAGAAACCACCCATAAATGACCCAATTTTAGAAACTACACCTTTGTTTTGTTCTATGATCTGCTCACATTTTCGTAAAATTTTACGTTCCGTGCATCTGCATAAAAACAGTGGAAGCATGTCTAACTTAAATCCGTGTCCCGGACCAAACGTGCCCATGTAAGTCTATAGATCCGTAAAAAATCACGTATACAATATGGATGTCATTCGTTTTGCGTGTTTCACGGACGGTTGATTATTGATGTCTGTGAAATCCCCGGATTCCGCTAACAGTTCACATGTCTGACTGGATTAGGCAAGAAGCAGACAAAGCTTTTTAAGCGCTGCAAACATCTGTCACCATGCCAAGAATCGATGTAGAAAAGTTAATTTCTTTAGTTTATGACCAGCCAGATCTGTGGGACCTCCGCACAGAGATTTATTATCACCACCGCCATCATGTGGAAGCAGTCTGGGCAGAAGTTGCCAAAGAACTCCATGCCGCTAAGTGGGAGAAGAGTGATGAGTCGCACTGTGCTGTGTTGGGTGAGTACAGTTCTTACCTCACACAGAGTTAATGATGTGTTAAATGCTTTTGCAATGTTGTAGACCAGGGGAGGGCAAACCAGCAGCCCTCCAGCTGCTGTAAAACTACAACTCTTAGCATGGCTAGCTGGAGGCTGACGGCTGTAGGCTGTTTGTGCATGGTGGGAGTTGTACTTTTGTAACAGCTGGAGGGCCACAGGTTGACCCTCCTAGGCTTAAAAACATCACTAATGTTGGTATAATGTCACTGTATACTATCTTCATATTAATTTTCTGTACTCATGCTACTGTGTATGTCTAGCAAACATCCTCTATACTTCTCAATCTGTGTGTTCATTTCATTCTTTCTACTCCTGCTGTTTAATTCCTGCTTTTGTATTTTGGCTCATAACTTTTAAGGGGTTGTTGGGGTTGTGAGCCCAACCTGGACATCTCCTTTACTTTTATTTTTGCCAACTTAGCAAAGGCATCAGTGGATGAACCTACATCAATGTTTATGTAGACAGTTGATGTTAAAGTAGTGGTAATTGTTATTAGTCCACATATTATAGATTTTATAACCAGTGGCATGGCGAATGTTTTCTGAACCTGGGGCAGGTCCTTTATCTCGCACACCCCAAAATGTGCAAACATTGCTCACCCTCACAGCAGGAATACTCTTATTGTACCCCTTCATCGTAATACTATGCCCATTATGCCCCCTAATGATAGTTAATAGGCCCACATTGGGACCCCCTCACAGTTGGAATGCTCTGTGTGCTCCCTCAGTCTTTATAAAATAATACAAATAAATCACAATATAATAAATAATACAATAAATCAAAATACTTACCCTTGTCCTGTTCCTGATGCTCATATCCAGTGTTGGACTGGGGTGCCTAGGACCCAACAGTAAAATTTATTTTGAGGGCGTAAATATTAAAATATTACCTGCTCACACAGCAACAGACAAGGGTCCCTGCAGAGACTTTGAGAAGGTGGGTTCCCCCGGAAAAGCGGATACTGATTGGCCTGCCTCTGTACTTAGAAGCAATCTCAGCCACCTGATATCTATGATAATAAACCAGGTAGTTTGTTAAATTATCTACCCATTTTATATATGAACATAGACTTGTTGAGATGTTGTATGCTGCCTATTTTTATGTAGTACACTCACCCTACTGTGTTATGCGGCACTTGTGTAGGGGTAGTAGACTAGGGGCCCACCTCGCTCAGGGGCCCACAGGGGGATTCACCTGTACCCCTGTGGGCCAGTCTGAGCCTACTCATATGCACCTCTTACCATACAGGCACAGGACTGTCACCATTGTATGGGAGGAGCTTTGGCAAATTTCCGGGATGCAGGTTCCTTCCAAACAGGCCAGTGGGATCTGTGTCGGCAGGACTGAAGTGTGGACAGGGAGAAGTTTCCTTGCTTCATTATTCAGTGTGGATCACAAGGGACTGAGCATTTGGTGAGTCACAGGAGCACAGTTCCCTGGCACTAGTGCAATGAGCGTTTCAATCAATATTGATATAAGTGTTAAAGGCTTTAATTTATTGTTGTAAGACTGGTAAGCTTAATTAAAGGTGTTGTCTCCTTTCGGTAAGTGGCATTTATCATGTAGAGAAAGTTAATACAAGGCACTTACTAATGTATTGTTATTATCCACATTGCCTCCTTTGCTGGGTGGATTCATTTTTCCATCACATTATACACTGCTCGTTTCCATGGTTACGTCCACCCTGCAATCCATCAGTGGTGGTCGTGCTTGCACACTATAGGAAAAAGCGCCGGTCCCTCTGGTGGCGGGAACCAAGGGAGCGCAAATAGGCTAATGCTTTTTCCTATATTGTGCAAGCACGACCACCACTAATGGATTGCAGGGTGGTCTGTAACCTTGGAAACGAGCAGTGTGTAATGTGATGGAAAAATGAATGAAGCCAGCAAGGGATTAGCAATATGGATAATAACAATACATTAGTAAGTGCCTTGTATTAACTTTCTCTACATGATAAATGCCACTTACTGTAGTGAGACAACCCCTTTAAGTTTGATTCAGGATAGCAAGCAAACAGTGTTCTTGTCACAGTCAAACACTTATAAGCAAGGTAGCAGAAGTCCTGACCTATGACACTATTTAGGTTTTTAGTGTGAAAATTCTGGCCAAGTATCAACATCATTTTACCATCAATAGTGCGATTGTGACAAATTTAATGTTCATATTTTAACAAGACAGTTCTGTGAGATGTTACGCATGACTTTGTAGTATATATATTTGGCAGCGGTTGATATTTCTTACAAAGCAATTATATAACCTACTGCAATAGGAATGTTGTAGACACATCAATGGGCACATGTAATGTCGCTTTACTGTCTATGTATTTAAGATTTCCGTATGCTATTTTAGTTGATGGAATCAAAACCCGATGGCGAACATCCAGAGATAGTTTCCGAAGGAAAATTAATCTACAGCGAATCGGTTCCGGGGAATCAAAGAGACGACCATGTATCTTCACAAACCAACTCCTTTTTCTGAAAAACATAATGGAGATGAATACATAAGTCATCCATAAATACTATACTTACTCTTGGTATGGTGTTTGTCATATTGCATAACTTTACATGTTGTGTTTTAACTTAGACATCGCAAAATTAGTCACATTGTCAGGGCCGGTTTTTAGACAAAATGTGGTCCTGGGCAAAATCAAAAGTAAGACCCCAAATCTTGTAATAATATGGTAACAACACAGTTACATTCTGTTGATTGCGGCCCTCCCTCACAGAGTTACACCTTATAACTATGTCATGACTCCAGAATACACCACATGCCTCCTCCCCTCACAGCAATGAGTTCCCCTCACTCACGGCATTTGAGAGTATTAAAAACCGGAAGCACGGGCTTCCTCTTCAGGCGCGCTTTCCCCCAGTGGAGATCGGGAAAAGCACCATGTTCTATAAATAAGCCACTGTCTGTACTAGGCTTTCAGGCTCATTGTTAGTATATCCCAGTTCAGGCCACTAGATGGCAGCACTGAACTGTGATATAGTGATTTTTATGCAGAATAATGGAGCAATTTCCATTATTCTGTATAAGTTGCAGTCTGATGACTGCAAGCTGTGGTCCACTTGGGGACAAGTTCTAAAAACTTAAAAAGTAAAATCACCCCACTTTCCCCCAAAATAAAAAACAAAAAAGAAAATAACATTATGGCATTTCCACATGCGAAAACACCTGTACTATTAAAATATTAAAAAAAGTTAGCCCATACAGTGAATGGTGTAACAGAATTTTTTTTTTAAAAAGGCTTATTCGCCATTTTTTCATGATAAAAAGTGATCATCATACACACCCCAAAATGGTATTCTCAAAACGACAAATTGTCTCGCAAAAAAAGTGCCCCCACACATTTCCATAGACATAACTATAAAAAGGTTATGAGGGTCAGAATATTGCAGTGATAAGAAAAAAATATTTTTTCCAAAGTGAGTCCTGATGAGGCTTACTGAAGCTCGGCTTGCTGCAGTGAGTGGGCCTATAGAGGTCCTGAGTGGGGGTGCTGCCACCTTTCCCAACAAAGTTAAAAAGATTGGCGTGGATTAATACGAGTATTATTTGATATTTTAAGTTTTGCTCCATTTTTTTTCAATAAAATCAAACTTTTCACTATTGGGAGCACCCTGAAAATGAAATTTTTATTTATTCTAGTTTTGAAAATGCTTCTGTGGGAATTTTAATTCACAACTATCTAACATTAAAGGCAAGAACCTTAACCACTGAGCTTTAGAGGTCCATGTTAAACTACTGTACCCATATTATGGCTAAAAACCCTCATAGTAGTTTCCCATGCATTATGCATTCATACAGTTGTGTTCAAAATTATTCAACCCCCACTGAAATTGAGTGTTTTGGCCAGTTTGACATTGATTTGGATCATTTCAGTCATCTTGTTTACAATTAAATCAAAGAGGCACTTGTAAGTCAGACAAATATAACATAACATTTATAATGAAATAACCACAAATGTCTTTTCTGTGCTCACATCATTATCAGTTTTATTCAACCCCCAAGTGACATTCTCTCTTAGTACTTAGTACAACATCCTTTTCCAGTTATAACAGCTTTTAAATGTGAAGCATAGCTTGACACAAGTGTCTTGCAGTGATCTACGGGTATCTTCGCCCATTATTCATGGGCAAAAGCCTCCAGTTCAGTCACATTCTTAGGCTTGCGCGCTGCAACTGCTTTCTTTAAGTCCCACCAGAGGTTCTCAATCGGATTTAAGTCTGGTGACTGCGATGGCCACTTCAAAATGTTCCAGCCTTTAATCTGCAACCATGCTCTAGTGGACTTGGAGGTATGCTTGGGATTGTTGTCCTGTTGAAATGTCCAACGTCTCCCAAGCCTCAGGTTTGTGACGGACTGCATCACATTTTCATCCAATATCTCCTGGTATTGAAGAGAATTCATGGTACCTTGCACACGCTGAAGTTTCCCTGTACCTGTAGAAGCAAAACAGCCCCAAAGCATGATTGATCCCCCGCCATGCTTCACAGTAGGCAAGGTGTTCTTTTCTTCATAGGCCTTGTTCTTCCTCCTCCAAACATAGCGTTGATCCATGGGCCCAAACAGTTCTAATTTTGTTTCATCAGTCCACAGAACACTATCCCAAAACTTTTGTGGTTTGTCCACATGACTTTTGGCATACTGCAGTCGACTCTTCTTATTCTCTGGAGACAGCAAGGGGGTGCGCCTGGGAGTTCTGGCATGTAGGCCTTCATTACGCAGTGTGCGCCTTATTCTCTGAGCTGAAACTTCAGTACCCGCATCTGACAAATCTTTTTTTAGTTGCTCAGCAGTCACACGGGGACTTTTCTCCACTTTGCACTTCAGGTAGCGCACAGCAGTCGAAGTCAGCATCTTCTTTCTGCCACGACCAGTAGCGTTTCAACAGTGACCTTTGCCTTGAATTTGCGAATGATGCTTCCTATGGTGTCTCTTGGTATGTTTAACATCTTTGCAATCTTCTTATAGCCATTGCCCTTCCTGTGAAGAGAAATCACCTCTTCTCTTGTCTTCCTGGACCATTCTCTTGACTTCACCATGTCTGTAAACACACCAGTAAATGTCTAGAAGGAGCTGAGTATCACAGTCATTTTACATCTGCCTAATTGGTGCTTATTATGCTTGATTGCTTCTCCTTGACATCCACAGGTGTTTTTAATACCTGATCGAAAACACTTGAATGAACCTCTGTTCTTAAGGGTCCATTCACACGTCCGCAATTCCGTTCCACATTTGCGGAACGGAATTGCGGACCCATTAATTTCAATGGGGACAGACTATGTCCCGGCCGGGTCCGCAATTGCGGATCCGCACTTCCGGGTCCGCAATTGCGTTCCCGAAAAAAATAGAACATGTCCTATTCTTGTCCGCAACTGCGGACAAGAAAAGGCATTTTCTATGAGTGCCGGCGATGTGCGGTCCGCAAGTTGCGGAACGCACATCGCCGATGTCCGTGTTTTGCGGATCCGCGGATCCGTGGATCCGCAAAACACACACGGACGTGTGAATGGACTCTTAGAGTGGTTGTCTTTAAGGGGTTGAATAATTGTGTCAATGAAGAAATCACAAAAAAAACATTTAATACTGTATTACAAAAACAATTGATGTCATTTTAGTTGCATTTGGTTCTTTAAAAAGTCCTTGTAAGATTTGATTCTGAACACAATTACAAATGTACACTAAATTCCCTAAAACCCTTTACAGCATTGGGGGTTGAATAATTTTGAACACAACTGTATATCTCAGAAGTATCATTTTATATATTTTTTTAGTAATTACATATTTATTTTGTGCCATACCTTTTTTTACAATTACTAAGAAAATATATAAAATAAAATACTTTTGCAGCATATGAATACCTAATGCAAGAGAAACTTTTATGAGGTTTTTCAGCACTAGCTTAGCATTGAGCTCTAACGCTGGGTTCAGACCTGAGCGTTTCTGAGACGCGCGTTTTACGCGCGTTTTTGGCAATAGTAAACGCGCGTTTTATGCGCGTTTGTGTGATTGACTGCAGTGTTGTCCAATGACTAAATATCCCTGTCTATATGAAGTTTGGCCTTTCCAGCATGTTGCCAATTCATAAACGTGCGTTCAAACGCGCGTTTTCAGTGTAAAAAGCACGCAAAATACAAGCTTTGCGCGTTCCCATTGAAGTCTATGGGCCAAAACGCGCGACAAACGCCCCAAAAAAAGCTCAAGTATTTGTTTATGCGTCGGCCGTTTTTCAGCACGTTCGAACGCGCTGTAAAACGCTCAAGTGTGAACTGAGGGTAAAGGTCAATGGTTAAGGTTCTTGCCTTTAATTTAGATGGTTGTGACATCGAACCCCCACAGAAACATTTCAAAAATAGAGGCTAAATTAGACTTAAATACACAGGGTGTCTCCAAGCATACTGACAATGCACAGCAATCTGAAGCAGGCAGGGAGTCCTGACTAATCTGAAGCAGGGGGCCCCCTAGAGGACTCGGGGCCCTGAGCAATTGCCCAGTTTGCACTGTTTCTGCAGCTAATGTCTTCCCCAACAGTCAGCCTTCAGCTAGCACTGGTAATCAAGCTTCAGGTTTGACCTGTGGTTCTCAGGAATAGGTTGAATAATTATGTTACATGTATATTTTTATATTCTGTATTTTCTGGCGCATAAGACTACTTTTTAACACATGAAAATCTTCTCAAAAGTCGGGGGTCATCTTATACGATTGTTAGATAATGATATGTATGTGTAGAGTGGCGCCCAGGGATCTCGCTGCACTTACTATTATCCCTGGGCGCCGCTCTACACATACGGTATATATCATTATCTAACAATTGTTGGACCAGTCCTCTTTACTTCCAAGCCGGACCAGAGAAGCTGTCCTTCTCCAGCTTCAGGGACAGGCGCCCTCTAGCTGAGCCACCGTGCGCTGCATCCCGGCCAGTCGCTCCTGAAGCAGCCCCCTCCCCCTGCTCTCAGTGGTTTTCTCATGCTCGCATTGTCTGTTTCATTTCTATTTGGTGTGCGTTGGAAGAGGGGTAGTCTTATACGGCGAGTATAGCCCAAACCCCATATTTTAACAGGAAAAGTAGGGGGTCGTCTTATATGCCCAGTCGTCTTATACGCTGAAAAATACGATATATTTTGTGTTATGTTACCAGTATACTTAACCTCTGTCACGTCACGTTAAAATTGGAAAAACCCTTCCAAAAATGTCACTTTTTTTATTGTAGATTTTTAATGTGTGTCTGCAGTAAGGCTACGTTCACACGACGACTTTTGTCGCACTATTGTCGCGCTACAATTTTTATAATGGGAGTCTATGGTGTCGCATTGCGACATGCAACATGCTGCGACTGCGACGCTAAAAATCCATTCAATGGGTTTTTCTGCAACTGTCGCGTCGCAGTCGCAGCATGTCGCATGTCGCAATGCGACACCATAGACTCCCATTATAAAAATTGTATGGCGACAATAGTGCGACAAAAGTCGTCATGTGAACGTAGCCTTACTGCGACACACATTAAAAATCTACAATAAAAAAAGTGACATTTTTTTACTGCGACAAATGTTGCAGTGAAGTTGTGCCCTATTTGTCGCGCAACAAATGTCGTCGTGTGAACGTAGCCTAAATCTTGTTGGCGCACAACTCGGGACACTATTGCATTTTTAACCCCTTAGTGACATTATTTTAGCCTTAAGAACCAATAATATTTTCTTCTTTTGTGTTCTAGCAGTCATAACTTTTTAATTTTTTCCTCAATTTTTTTTTGCGGGATTAGTTGTAGGTTTTTTAGGAATCATTTGGGGTATATAATCAGAAAGAAAGGAATCCAGCTCAGCTCGGGTGACTCGTATTGATAGACTTTATTCCAGCGGTAAAAACTTCATACAAAATGCGAAAAACTGTTACGCGTTTCAGACCTCCATAATATCTGGGTCCTTCTTCATGACAAACACACAAAATGAGAGGGAAGCTGCCCCTGATATACAACCCCTCAGAATCAAGCAGACAAACAACACCTGAATAGAGGAGGTGTCAGGGGGAGGTTCCACACAAACCTCACAGAAAAATACATAGACAAGCAAAATAGAATAAAAAAGATCCTAATATAAAAAGATTTGGGGTATATATTGCATATTAACCGCTTCAGCCCCCCTAGCTTAAACACCCTTAATGACCAGGCCACTTTTTACAATTCCGCACTACACTACTTTCACCGTTTATTGCTCCGTCATACAACTTACCACCCAAATGAATTTTACCTCCTTTTCTTCTCACTAATAGAGCTTTCATTTGGTGGTATTTCATTGCTGCTGACATTTTTACTTTTTTTGCTATTAATCAAAAATTACCGAAATTTTTGCAAAAAAATGACATTTTTCACTTTCTGTTGTAAAATTTTTCAAAAAAAACTACATTTCTATATAAATTTTTCTCTAAATTTATTGTTCTACATGTCTTTGATAAAAAAATCCAATAAGTGTATATTTATTGGTTTGGGTAAAAGTTATAGCGTTTACAAACTATGGTGCAAAAAAGTGAATTTCGGCATTTTGAAGCAGCTCTGACTTTCTGAGCGCCTGTCATGTTTCTTCAGGTGCTAGAATGCCAGGATAGTATAAATATCCCCCAAATTACACCATTTTAGAAAGAAGACACCCCAAAGTATTCGCGGAGGGGCTTGGTGAGTTCATGTATCATTTCATTTTTTTCACAAGTTAGCGGAAATTGACACTTTCTGAGAAAAAAAAAAAAAAAAAAGTTTCAATTTCTGATAACTTCTGGCAAAAAAAAAAAAAATCTCAGACGGACTCACTATGCCCCTCAGTGAATACCTTGGGGTGTCTACTTTCCGAAATGGAGTCATTTGTGGGGTGTGTTTACTGTTCTGGCATTTTGGGCGGGGCTAAATTGTGAGCCGCCATGTAAAACCTAAAGGTACTCGTTGGAATTTGGGCCCTTTGCACACCCAGGCTGCAAAAAGCGGCACTTATGTGGTATCGCCGTACTCAGGAGAAGTAGGGCAATGTGTTTTGGGGTGTATTTTTACATATACCCATGTTGGGTGAGAGAAATATCTCTGTAAATTGTCAACTTTGTATAAAAAATTTTAAAAGTTGTCGTTTACAGAGATATTTTTCACACAAAGTATGGGTATATATAAAAATACACCCCAAAACACATTGCCCTACTTCTCCTGAGTACGGCGATACCACATGTGTGCCACTTTTGCAGCCTGGGTGCGCAAAGGGCCCTAAAACAAAGAGTACCTTTAGGATTTCACAGGGCATTTTTACGCATTTGGATTCCAGACTTCTTCTCACCCTTTAGGGGCCCCTAAAATGCCAGGACAGTATAAATACCCCACATGTGACCCCATTTTGGAAAGAAGACACCCCAAGGTATTCTGTGAGGGGTATGGTGAGTTCATGCAAAATTTTATTTTTGTCACAAGTTAGTGGAATATGAGACTTTGTAAAAACAAAATTAAAAAAAAAAAAAAAACAATTTCCGCTGACTTGTGCCAAAAAATAAAAATTCTGTGGACTCACCATGCCCCTTACGGAATACCTTGGGGTGTCTTCTTTCCAAAATGGGGTCACATGTGGGGTATTTATACTCACCTGGCATTTTAGGGGCCCCTAAAGTGTGAGAATCCAAATGCATAAAAATGGCCTGTGAAATCCTAAAGGTACTCATTGGTTTTAGGGCCCTTTGCGCATCTTGGCTGCAAAAAGTGTCACTCATGTGGTATCGCCGTACTCAGGAGAAGTAGGGCAATGTGTTTTGGGGTGTATTTTTATATATACCCATGCTTGAGTGAGAAATATCTCTGTAAATGACAACTTTTTACATTTTTTTATTCAAAGTTGTCAATATACAGAGATATTTCTCTCACCCAGCATGGGTATATGTAAAATACACCCTAAACACATTGCCCTACTTCTCCTGAGTACGGCGATACCCATGAGTGACACTTTTTGCAGGCAAGATGCGCAAGAGCCCAAATTCCAATGAGTACCTTTTAGGAGGGCATTTTTACGCATTTTCTTCTCACGCTTTAGGGCCCCTAAAATGCCAGGGCAGTAGAAATACCTCACGTGTGACCCCATTTTTGAAAGAAGACACCCCAAGGTATTCCATGAGGGGCATGGCGAGTTCATAGAATATTTTTTTTGGCACAAGTTAGTGGAAATTGATTTTTATTGTTTTTCTCACAAAGTCTCCCTTTCCGCTAACTTTTGACAAAAAGTTTAATTTTTCATGAACTCATTATGCCCCTCAGCGAATACCTTGGGGTGTCTTCTTTCCAAAATGGGGTCACATGTGGGTATTTATACTGCCCTGGCATTTTAGGGCCCTAAAGCGTGAGAAGAAAATGCGTAAAATGCTCCTCTAAAGGTACTCATTGGAATTTGGGCCCTTTGCGCATCTTGCCTGCAAAAGTGTCACTCATGTGGTATCGCCGTACTCAGGAGAAGTAGGGCGATGTGTTTTAGGGTGTATTTTTACATATACCCATGCTGGGTGAGAGAAATATCTCTGTATATTGACAACTTTGAATAAAAAATGTAAAAAGTTGTCGTTTACAGCGATATTTCTCACACCCAGTATGGGTATATGTAAAATACACCCTAAACCACATTGCCCTACTTCTCCTGAGTACTGGCGATACCACATGAGTGACACTTTTTGCAGCCAAGATGCGCAAAGGGCCCTAAAACCAATGAGTACCTTTAGGATTTCACAGGCCATTTTTACGCATTTGGATTCTCACGCTTTAGGACCCCTAAAATGCCAGGGCAGTATAAATACCCACATGTGACCCCATTGTGGAAAGAAGACACCCCAAGGTATTCTGTGAGGGGCATGGCGAGTTCACAGAAAAAAATTTGGCACAAGTTAGCGGAAATTGTTTTTTTTTTTTTTTTTTTACAGTCTCATATTCCACTAACTTGTGACAAAAATAAAATTTTCCATGAACTCGCCATGCCCCTCACGGAATACCTTAGGGTGTCTTCTTTCTAAAATGGGGTCACATGTGGGGTTTTGTACTGCCCTGGCATTTGAGGGTCTCCGCAATCATTACACGTATGGCCAGCATTAGGAGTTTCTGCGATTCTCCGTATATTGAGCATACGGGTAATGAGATTTTTTTCCGTTCAGCCTCTGGGCTGAAAAAAAAAATGAACGGCACAGATTTTTTTCATTCGCATCGATCAATGTGGATGAAAAATCTCTGCCAAAATCAGTGACTGCGGTGCGGTGGGCTGGGCGGTAGCTACCTAACAAGTAGCTAACTAACTGGCGGTGATAAGGGACCCTTATGCCCCATTTATACGTCCGAAATTCTGTTTGCGGAACGGAATTGCGGACCCATTCATTTCTATGGGGACAGACTTTGTCCCGCTCGGATCCGGAATTACGGATCCGCGCTCCGAGTCTGCACTTCCGTTCGCAAAAATATAGAACATGTCCTATTCTTGTCCGCAATTGCGGACAAGAAAAAGCATTTTCTATATAGTTCTGGCAATGTGCGGATCTGCAAAATGCGGAAAGCACATTGCCGGTGTCCGTGTTTTGAGGATCCGCGGATCGGATCCGCGGATCGGATCCGTGAATCCACGGATCCGCAAAACACATATGGACGTCCGAATGGAGCCTTACAAGGGGTGTGATCAATGACAGGGGGTGATCAGGGGTCTAGATGGAGTGATCAAGGGGTTAATAGGTGAGGGGGGTGGGGGTTAGTGTAGTGTTTGGTGCAACTTTTACTGTAGTTACCTGGTCCTCTGGTGGTCGATCCCAGAAAATGGGACCACCAGAGGACCAGGTAGCAGCTATATCAGACGCTGTTCATAAAACAGCGTCTGATATAGCTGTTTGATGCGATTTATATCGCATCTACAGCCTGCCAGCGATTGATCATCGCTGGCAGGCTGTAGTCCAACTCTCGAGCCGCGCTTCACTGTGAACGCGCGCGCGCACGCGCGCGCGTTCACAGGAACTCTCGCGTCTCGCGAGATGACGCCCCGGCGCGTCCAAACAGAAGATCCCGGCCGCCCGCAGGACGCAATCCTGCGTACGGCGGTCAGGAACTGGTTAAATAACTTTAAATTTTTAACTTTTTGAGGGAAAGATAAAAAAAAACGAAAATTTTTACTTTATTTTGTGGATTTTTTTTTTACCGCGTTCATTTTGTGGTAATGGACTTTTTATTGTTTGAAAGCTGACATTCCAAGCTTTCAGACAATACCAGAATGACAGCAATATATTAAGTACAGGGGAAGATATCACTGATAGAAATCCTGATGCTGTGAATGCAGCTGAAAGTGAAAGTAAAAGCAGGTTTTACTGCAATTATTCCCGACTCAAATTCTAACAGTGATTTCTCCTCTGTTGCTTGGACTTTAGCTGTCATTTTAGACTTTTAAAAGGCCTGGAATGTCAGCTTTCAAACAAAACCAGTTGTATGTTTCTATCTGCTACCATTCAGGAGATAACAGCATCTAAAGCAGCCCTCCCCCTCCACTCTCTGCCCAAGTCCAGCACAATTATTTTTGGCGGACACTAACTAAAAGTTTCAGGGACACTATTTGCTGGGCACAGTTATTTTTTAGGGCACTGTGTGCCAATAAGTATTGAAGGGGAACTATCTGTGTGATGATAGTATTTTCAGGGGGATTATCTGTTTCTGCAGTATAGTACTGGGAAGCACAGTGAGCACAGTATTAGGGGTGGCTGGATGGGGTAGGGAGGAGAATGGAAAAGTAGGAAACTAAGATGTCTGTTTGTCAAACTCTGCAGAGACAAGAGATGTCTGAAAGAAATCATCATGGTGGTCCGGTCTGAAAGGAGAAGATAAAGAAAGAGAACATCTACATCAGAGGAGACATCAATAGATGTAAGAGGTGAAAGGGGATGTATTACCCTGTATGTCTGTAGCTCTGTATGTAATGTTTTTCAAGTATGTCTTTAACAGTAGGGCTGAAGCGAAAGGGTCAGGTTAAGAAATTGGCATTGGGGGAGCAGTGCTGTTTCAGTTTTTGCCTCCTCCCTCACCTCTCATCTAAGCTGAGGACTTTCCCAAATACTTCATACAAAAGATTGACAACATCAGAGAAAGCTTTAGTCTACAGTCCCCACAGCCGCTCTATACGCCTTCTTACTCCTCTTCCCCAAAAAAACTGTTTCCCCACCATTAGAGAAGAAGAAATTTCCTCCCTACTCTCCAGATCACATCTCACCACCTGTTCTCTTGGACTGATCCTATCTCATTCCCAACCTCACCACAGTGTTTATCCCTGCCCTAACCCATCTCTTCAACCTATCCCGAACTTCAGGTGTCCTGCCCGCCTGGTTTAAACATGCTACCATCACACCTATCCTCAGCCTTCCCTTGACCCATCTTCTTTGTCTAGCTATCGTCCCATATCCCTACTCCCATATGCCTGAAAGTTACTTGAACAACATGTGTGGGGTGCTGCCCCCCAGTGCCAATCGGGTCCCAGTGTTTAGGAATGCAGAGAGGTATGTCTTGGCCCTAATAATTTGTTTCATGGTGATCCTACCTGGATATTGTCGCTCCCTGGGGTTATGTTTCTCAGCAACAAAGGAGTTGTAGTTGGTGGAGTAAATAGAGTCCAGACTTGAATAAACTTGCGATAAACTTGTGTCATCCAAACAATACTTAATCTTTCTCTTGGCTTGAGCAGGCTAAGAGTAAACTAACAGGGAAACTTGAATATTTTGCTTTATCTTTCTGCTATGCTAATCTCTGGCTTCAGTCTGATTCCTACGAGCTTCAGTTGCTGTTTCTTATGAAAGTGAAGTATCCTATGACCTGTTTTGCCGAGTAGGGGTTTTTGGCGCCATTTTGCCTCTTAAAGGTACTAAGTCCTTTTATATATCATGAGTGGGCTGCTCTCTGAGCTACTTTCCCAAATCTCTTGCAGCAGTAAGGGGAAACACTCCCTCACCACACCATGCTGCTTTACTCTCTTGCTCCAACTATCAACTCCACTTCTCCACTCTCGACTCCACTATAGCTTCCTCCAATATCTCCCTTGGTAGGAAACAGGACTCACTTCTACCTAAAAGGGGAAGAATGGAATGGTAAGTTCCATTCTATCTAAAGGTACTCTCTGCTAGATACACTGCCACCTGAGGGCAACCAGGCAGATTATATGTAATAACAGTTGCATAACAATATTGTTAAGGCACAGTATCAGAGGAACTGGAATTAAATACACAGATGACATTCTTTGCTAGCCATTAGAGACAGTAGCTAGGTGTAAGAATGTTAGTGCCCCCTCTGGGGTACTACACATGTCCACCTTGAACTGTCTTCTCACTTCTCTTCCCTATTTGACCGGCTGCAATGTGGCTTCTGACCCCACCATTCTACTGAAACTGCCCTTACCAAAGTCACCAATGACATGCTAATTTACAAAGCCAAACTCCATTACTCTGTCCTCCTCCTCCTTGACCTATCCTCTACCTTTGTCACAGTTGACCAAACGCTCGCATTTCTTGGCATCACGAACTTGACCCTCTTCTGGATCACATCATACCTTACAGACCAGACATTTAGTGTCTCCCACTCCCACAACACCTCTTCGTGGCTCTCCTAGGACCCCAGCTCTTCTCAATCTACACCTTCATCCTGGGACATCTAATAGAGTCCCATGGCTTTCTGTATCACTTCTATGTTGATGACACACAAATTTACCTGTCTGGTCCAGATATCACCCTGTACCATCCAGAATGCCACAAAGCCTATCCTCTGTAGCCTCCTTCTTTTTCTCTTGCTTTCTAAAACATAACATGGATAAAAGAAAATTTATCATTTTTTCCATCCCATCTCACTCAGCCTTCTAATCAGACCTTTCCATCACAGTCAATCGCTTCACACTCTCCCCGGTCAACCAACTCCACTGCCTTGGGGTGACCTTCGATTATGCCCTGTCCTTCAAACCGCACTTCCAAGCCCTTTCCACCTCCCCCCACCTCCAACTCAATAATATCTCTCGAATCCACACTTTCCTCAATCCAGACTGTGCAAAAATGCCTGTACATGCCTTCATCATCTCCCGTCTAGACTACTGTAACATTCTCCTCTGCAGCCTCCAATCTAGCACTCTTGCACCCCTCCAATCTATCCTCAACTTTGCCGCCCGACTAATCAACCTCTCCCCTGGATAGTCTCCTGTCTCTTCTCTCTGCCAATCCCTTCACTGGCTCCCTGTTGCCCAGAGAATCCAGTACAAAACACTATGACATACAAGGCCAGGGACGTGCACAGACATTTTGAAGGGCAGGGGCTTAAATAAAAAAAAAAAGGGCACTTGTCACGTGACGTAACAGACGTTCGCCACGCACGTCCGCTACCCAGGCAGCCCCTGCACTAGCCTTAAAGGACCCTGTCACCCTAACCCTGCACTGGTGAGAGGGCAGACTGTTGAATCAATTGTATCTGTGAATAAATTGCGCTGCTGCCCGCAGGATGGACCACATACCTCTTACATCTAGTGACATCTCCTGTCATGTAGACCTTCTCTTTCCTCTTCTCCTCCGTTAGACCACCATGGCAAATTCTTTCAGCCGCATCTCGTCTCTACAGAGTTTATAATACAGACACGTTAGATTTCTCAATGTTTCCACCCCCCTCCCCATCCTGCTGCCACTCCCAATACTGCGCCCGTGGAGCTCCCCAATGTCCCAGGTACTATACTGCTGAAAAATACTGACCCCAATAGACATAATTGGAGTCATTTATCAAAGTGGTGTAAAAGAGAAGTGGATTTCCAAAAAAGCTGTTAAAAATGAAAGGTGGAATCTGATTGGCTGCTATGGGCGACTAAGCCAGTTCTACTTTACACCAGTTTGATAAATTACCCCAAATGTCCCTATAGTGTCCACAGCAGCTATAATGTCCCCTAGAGTGCCCCCAGTAATAATAACACCCTATATTGTGCTCCAGGCAGTAATCCCTGTATAGTGTCCCCAAAAATAATAGAATTGCCCCTACAGTGCCTCCCCAATAGCAACGCCCCAATATAGTAATTTCTCCCACACTGCCCCCCCATAGTAATCTCCCCATAGTAATTTGCCCCCACACAGTAATTTACCCCACACTGCCCCTACACAGTTATTGCCCCCAAACAGGAATTTGTCCCCACACTGCCCCCACACAGTGATTGCCCCCACAAAGTAATTTGCCCCACATAGTAATTTGTCCCCACACTGACCCCACATAGTAATTTGTCCCCACACTGCCCCCACAAAGTAATTTGCCCCACATAGTAATTTGTCCCCACACTGACCCCACATAGTAATTTGTCCCCACACTGCCCTCACAAAGTAATTTGCCCCACATAGTAATTTGTCCCCACACTGACCCCACATAGTAATTTGTCCCCACACTGACCCCACAAAGTAATTTGCCCCACATAGTAATTTGTCCCCACACTGCCCCACATAATAATTTGTCCCCACACTGCCCCCCACATAGTAATTTGTCCCCACACTGCCCCCACATAGTAATTTGCCCCTACATAGTAATTTGTCCCCACACTGCCCCCACATAGTAATTTGTCCCCACACTGCCCCCACATAGTAATTTGTCCCCACACTGCCCCCGCATAGTAATTTGTCCCCACACTGCCCCCACATAGTAATTTGTCCCCACACTGCCCCCACATAGTAATTTATCCCCACACTGCCCCCACATAGTAATTTGTCCCCACACTGCCCCCACATAGTAAGTTGCCCCACACACAGTAGTTTCTCCCACACATTTCTGGGCCTGGCACTGGCAGCCCTGCAGCACATCTTGAATCCCCCCCCCCCCCCCCCCCCCCCCCCCACCATGGTACATTTCTCCCCCGACCGGACAACCCTCTCCATGATGGCACAGTGACAGACTGACAGCAGTGATACTCACTCGAGCACCACACAAGCTCACTCACCGGTGATGAGCACCACTAGTAGTTGCACGCAGTCACAGTGTCTGAACTTGAATTCAGCTCAGCTCCAGACTCCCGCGCGCCACCCCCACGTGACTACTACTGAGGCACTTGACTGCAGCTCTGAATAGTGCTGCGTGCATGCGCCGCACAGGCCCGGCCGACACACGCCCGCAACCTGACAATAGCGAAAGTGGGGAAAAAAGGAGCCGCTTGATCTGCCTAGCGCCGCCAACCCCGAAAAAAAAAAAGGGCATTAGAGGGGCAAAGACAGAAAGGGGCAGGGGCTCAAGCCCCCTTTGAGCCCTATGTGTGCACGTCCATGTACAAGGCTGTCCGCAACCTGCCCTTCCCATACATCTGTGACCTGATCTCCCGATACTGATTCTCACAAGACCTCCTTCTCTTATCTCCTCTTTCTACAATCACTTCCAATGTTTCTCCCGTGCAGTCCCTGTACTCTGGAACTCTCTACTGCAACTTATCAGACTCTCACCCACAGTAAAAACCTTTAAAAGAAACCTGAAAACCCATCTCTTCAGACAAGCCAACAACCAAGAGTAACCCTGCTGTCACTATACCACCATGACCAGCTTTATGCTCACCTACTATATTCTTCTCCCATCCTTTGCAGATTGTAAGCCCTTATGGGCAGGGTCCTTTTTCTTTCTGTACAAGTTTATAACTCATCTTGTTCATGCTTGTACTTCCTTTCTTTTTTTATAATGTATGTATACCCCTTATCATATGACACAGTGCCATAGAATGAATGTCGCTTATAATAAATAATAATAATAAATGTGCATGTAGAGGTAAACATCTAATGTAAACCTAGTACAGTTCTGTTGATGACTTGCTTGTACATATCACAAGAAAGCAAATAACGTTTCCACCCCATACTTAGTGGATCTGTTTGAGATTCTTTAAAAATGTTCTGCTTTTGGTTGATAATTTTGGCAGTGTAGCAAAAAGAGTGAGCAAAACAATATGCATAATAGGCATGTATTTTAATAATGTGTAGTATAAACTTTTGTCCACTAGATGGTGCTAAGTACATGCATAAAGATAAAGCTTGCACTACTGAGTCACTATAGCTGCAAGGATGATGTAAGGTTCTCCAGGCTTTTAATATTGATGACCTGTTCCAATGATGGCTAACCTCCAGCACTACACGTGTGGTGAAACTACGACTCCCAGCATGCTCTATTGCTTTCTATGGCGTTCTGAGAACAGCCAAGTAAGTTTACATTTTGGGAGTCGTAGTTTTACCACAGCTGGAGTGTAAGAGGTTAGCTATCACAAACCTATTCTCAGGATAGGTCATCAATATCAGATTGGCGTTGTCCGACTCACAGCACCCCCGTCGATCAGCTGTGCGCGCATGCCGTATAACTACTCGCCATAGACATAGAAACAGTGAGCAGGAAGAGAGAAGGGAGACGGCACATGCTCACTGCATGCATCTTCCTTTCATACAGCTGGTCGGCAGGGGTGCCAGATCTCGGACCCTCGCTGATCTGATTAAAAGCCTGTAGAACCCCTTTAAATTACTCACAATTTATAATGTCTCTGCTTCCTGTGTCCTGGAAACAATTATGTTTACAGCCAGAGACCGAAAACTTGCCCTGATCACAGCCGGCTGACACAGGGACATTGTCTATTAAAGGGGTTTTCCAGGATTTTGATACTGATGACCTATCCTCAGAATACATCATCAGTATCTGATTGGTGGGGGTACGACACCCATTAACCCCGGCGAATAGCTGTTTTGAGAAGGCACCGGAGCTCACAGGATTCACTTCAATGGGGCTGAGTGCAATACCAAGCACAGCCCTATACAATGTACGGCACTGTGCTTGATAAGCATGGAAAAGGCCACGGCGCTCATAGGAGCGCCGATGCCTTTTCAAAACAGCTGATCAGCGGATTTCATGTTACACCAACAAACTTAAATGCTGGGGCAGATTGGCCATAGACCTTATAGGGAAATTTCCCATTGGGCCAATGTCTAGGGGGCCGTCTGAGTCCTCCTAGCCAGCCAGTGGAAGTTTTTGGGAATGTATTTTGTACTGTGGGCAGCAATATTTTGTGATGCACTTTGGTATTTGGCACTCTTGGGGTGGTATAATGTGCCACAATATGGTATTGCTGGCCCTGCCTACCATCAATTTGGACCCGACTACAAAACAGGGCCGCTTTTAGTATTTTTTCCAGGGCCACTTTAAGTTTCCAGTCCGCCCCTGCTTAGTGCTTAAATGTATTTTATTGGGATTTTATGTGACAGACCAACACAAAATACCAAGTATGTGTGAAGGGAAAAGAACATGATACATGGTTTTCAAAATGTTTAATAAATAAAAATCGGTGTGCCGTACATTCGTATTCAAATCTGTCCTGTGGACAGATTCTCCTACCTGAACTGTGGATCTCTGCAGCTTCTCCAGAGTGACCATGGGCCTCTTGGCTTCTTCTCTAATTAATGCTCTCCTTCCCTGGGTTGTGAGTTTAGGTGGACGGCCAAGTCTTCGTAGGTTTGCAGTTGTGCCATACTCCTGTAATAGGGGTACAGATGTATGGGAGGGTTAAAGAGGGGAGCGTCCGTTATTTGGGAAAGTGGTGCGAGAAGGGAACATGTTATTTAACTGTTATTGCTGAATTGTTATAAAAATGTAAATTGTCATGTCTCCTGATCACTGCAAGCCGGTAGGGGTGTAGTGAGGAGAGTTGGCCACTAGAGGGACCCCTAGGATAGATATATAATAGGCTTAGTGAGGGGAGGAGGAGTTCAGTTGTTGTTCAGTTCAGTGGAGTGGAGTTAAGATGTAGCTGTAGTTGCAGAGAAGTTCAGGCCCCTGAGCCTGGTGAAGTCAGGGGCACCTGGGTCTATGACCTAGGGAAGGGTGTGCAGTTGAGGAACAGCCGGAAGGGTCCTGCCAGGAGGTGAACATACGTAACCGGAGATAGGAGGACGCCAGTTCCAAGGGCCAAAGTGGAGCAATACCCTTAGGCCGGGCTGAGAGAGTGAGAAGCGGAGCAGGGAAGGAAAAGAATCACTGGATACCAGCCGGACAGGGCTGAGGACACAGAACAGAGCCTTAGTGAGGAAAAGCACAGGAAGGGCGCAGGGATCAGGAGGCATATTGTCCATGTCCTGCATTGAAGGCCCGTTGGTGTACCGTTCACTGGAAAAGGTCTGTTGTGATAAAGACGTGATTGTTCCCTGGTTAAGTGTGTGGCCGGCAGAGGAATCTGCTTGAGGTGGAGAAACGTTTTGCAACCCTTTTATTTTTAAGTAAAGACTGACAATTTAACTGAATCGCCTGGTCTTCAATTATTCCCGCTAGCAGGGGAGTTCTACAGCTGCTATACGCTAGACCATCATCTGGAGCAGAACACGGAAGGGATCCATAAATCTATCAAAGTATACCTCTCAGGTGGGTGACGCACTGCACCACAACACCAAACAAGCCCTGGTCCCCCCCTGACCCGCAGGTAGCTTACAACTTGGCGTAGTCGGCAGGATCCACGCGTTTCTGTGGTGTAGGGAAACGTGACCTCCGTGCCTTGGACCATTCTGCCCAGTGTGAGTAGTGACTGTGACTTTTACTTAATATTGGGCCAAAGGAAGTGTATTTAAAGTGCCCCAGAAGCGCTGTGTGGAGTAACGCTGGCCTGGGTGAAGAATTAGCTTATTACAGAGTGATTGGTGCACTGTGGTGGAGCGGCTTGCTGTCAGTGAATTGACGAAAAGTGTTTCCAAGATGGCCGCCGGTGCTGAAGGAATTCTGTCTGCGCCATCACTGATTACTGAAGCGCGAAACTTTGCCGCCAAATTCCTCCAGGGAGGAGGAGGGGACTGTATAATGTGCCTGTCCAATGAAGTGAAATCCTGTGAAGATGCCGCCGGCCCTATTGCAGAGTACCTAGGGGCGGATCTGTCTGGGGCGTGTTCTTCTGTGCCTGCGTGTGGAGAGAGCAGAGCGAGAGAAGATGGCGGAGCTCCGTGATATTGAGGACTTCATGGAGGGCCTACCCGAGCTGGCGGTGGCGGAGTGGGGAGATGTCCCACCTGGTGCTCCTCTTGCTGAGGAGTGGAGTGGTCC
Organism: Bufotes viridis; assembly: GCA_033119425.1. Taxonomy (NCBI): domain Eukaryota; kingdom Metazoa; phylum Chordata; class Amphibia; order Anura; family Bufonidae; genus Bufotes; species Bufotes viridis. Next base: position 463,967,215 of record CM065589.1, read on the forward strand.
TTCGAAAGATCCGGAGATGATCCATGAAACGACCCCGGGTGCCGTCTGGGTGGAGGTGGCAGCGGATTCCTGCAACGTGTCGAGGCCTGCAGCGACGGTGGCGGTTGCTGAGGAGGTGGAGGTCCCCGCGGTGCCGGAGCTACCTGTCCAGGGTAAGACGGCGACACGAGCCCATAGGCAGCCAGTGTATTGGGTGGAGAGAGTCCCTGGCAGTGAGGAGACCCGGTTGAGGCCTTTTCCCAGGTCCGTTGAAGAGGCCCGGACAATACCGTGGCGGCCTTTGAAAATTGTCACTGCCGACGGTTTCCAACTGTGGCCGGCTCGCCCAGAGCAATTGTTGTTTCCCCGCAAGGATGACTCCTCGGATAGCGAGCCGGAGGAGTACGACACGTACTTGTGAGAGACGAAACGTGTCTAAACTGGTTGAGTACAGGAGCCATGCGTATGTCAGGCTGGTGGAAGCTATCTGCCAGTTTCCCCACGGCCGGTGGCAGCGTTGTATAGGAACTGCCCCAGAAGTACCACTGCTCCCAGCCTGACCTTTGTGTGTTCCTAGGACCTGCTGTCTAATTCCTGGATCCTTCCAGGATGTCCCAGTTGTGCTAGTTGCACTTCATTTTCCCTGTTTTAACCCCCATTTCAGGTTGACAGGGATCTGCGTATGTCAGCGTTTTATAGGGACCGCAGAGTTCGCCAGGATAACATGCCCCTGGTATTGTTAGAACTCTGCATTGTTTTAGATAAATGCTGCTGACATACGGTGTTTACAACTGTTTTAAAGTAAAAGGTGCCCAGAGGTGGACTTTCAGGTGCGGACCTCTGTGTTTTATATTTATATTTATATAATATGAGGACTATGTATAAAGGACTATCCTGGCATACGCTGTGCCAGGACAACGCCTTGTTCCAGACCTGTTTCCTGTGAGAAGAGGACAGCGCCCCTGTCATTGAACTTTATCCCTTGCCAGTGTATCCGGATGTGAAAAGTTTGAGAGCAGATGTTATGCGTTGTTGGGTATATGCGTATATGTGCCTGCTAACTTTTTATTTACAGGTCCCGTATAGGTAGAGCTAGGGAGCACGGGGACGTGCTCAATTTAAGCGGTGGGGAAATGTAATAGGGGTACAGATGTATGGGAGGGTTAAAGAGGGGAGCGTCCGTTATTTGGGAAAGTGGTGCGAGAAGGGAACATGTTATTTAACTGTTATTGCTGAATTGTTATAAAAATGTAAATTGTCATGTCTCCTGATCACTGCAAGCCGGTAGGGGTGTAGTGAGGAGAGTTGGCCACTAGAGGGACCCCTAGGATAGATATATAATAGGCTTAGTGAGGGGAGGAGGAGTTCAGTTGTTGTTCAGTTCAGTGGAGTGGAGTTAAGATGTAGCTGTAGTTGCAGAGAAGTTCAGGCCCCTGAGCCTGGTGAAGTCAGGGGCACCTGGGTCTATGACCTAGGGAAGGGTGTGCAGTTGAGGAACAGCCGGAAGGGTCCTGCCAGGAGGTGAACATACGTAACCGGAGATAGGAGGACGCCAGTTCCAAGGGCCAAAGTGGAGCAATACCCTTAGGCCGGGCTGAGAGAGTGAGAAACGGAGCAGGGAAGGAAAAGAATCACTGGATACCAGCCGGACAGGGCTGAGGACACAGAACAGAGCCTTAGTGAGGAAAAGCACAGGAAGGGCGCAGGGATCAGGAGGCATATTGTCCATGTCCTGCATTGAAGGCCCGTTGGTGTACCGTTCACTGGAAAAGGTCTGTTGTGATAAAGACGTGATTGTTCCCTGGTTAAGTGTGTGGCCGGCAGAGGAATCTGCTTGAGGTGGAGAAACGTTTTGCAACCCTTTTAAGTAAAGACTGACAATTTAACTGAAACGCCTGGTCTTCAATTATTCCCGCTAGCAGGGGAGTTCTACAGCTGCTATACGCTAGACCATCATCTGGAGCAGAACACGGAAGGGATCCATAAATCTATCAAAGTATACCTCTCAGGTGGGTGACGCACTGCACCACAACACCAAACAAGCCCTGGTCCCCCCTGACCCGCAGGTAGCTTACACTCCACCCATTTGGATTGAAAAGTTCTCTATGAGATGTTCAAAGCTTGGGATATATATATATTTTTTTATATAAACTAACCCTGCTTTACACTTCTGCTCAACTTTATTCCTGACCTGTCTGGTGTGTTCCTTGGTTTTCATGATGCTGTTGGATCACTAATGCTCTCTAACAAACCTCTTAGGCCTTATTCACACGTCCGCATATATGTCCGCATGTATTCCGCAATTGCGGACAAGAATAGACATTTCTATGGGGCTGCCGGTTGGGTGTGCAATTTGCGGATCCATAAACACTACGGACGTGTGAATAAGGCCTTAGGCCTTCACAGAAAAGTTGTAGTTATACTGAGAATAAATTACAAACAGGTGGACTCTATTTACTAATTAGGTGACTTCTGAAAGAAATTGGTCACACTGGATTTTATTTAGGGATATCAGGTACAGGGGGCGAATACAAATGCACACCACGCTTTCCAGATTTTCATTTATTAAACATTTTGAAAACTATGTATCATTTTCTTTTCACTTTACACATACTTGCTACTTTGTGTTGGTCTATCACATAAAATCCCAATAAAATACATTTAAGTTTGTGGTTGTAAAGTGAAAAAATGTGGGAAAGTTCAAGGGGTATGAATACTTTTTCAAGGCACTGTATATTTGCCTTGGATCTAAGAATATTTTTCTCTTGTGGGTCCAAGAAACCTCAGTCCAAAGCTGCATCTTGGCTTAGAGAAAGTTTCAGTGCCTAGTCCATAAAAGGGGTGTGGCTTAATAGAAAATGTATATGGCTTTGTGGGAAAGGGGTGTGGCAAAAGGCTACCTGCACACATTTACGATTACATGCTGTTTTTTCTGCAAGGATTTTCGTGTTAAAAAAGCACAGCATAAGAGCTCATGCACATGGCCGTTGTCCGTTTTACGGATCTGCAAAACATGGATACTGGTCATGTGCCTTACGCATTTTGCGGAACGGATGGCCCCTAATAGAACAGTCCTATCCTTGTCCGTAATGCGGGCAAGAAGAGGGGCATGTTCTATAATTTTGCGGGCGGCACAGAATGGACGTGTGGAAAACACACTGAGTGCTGTCAGCATCTTTTGCTGCCCCATTGAAGTGAATTTGTCTGCATCCGACCCACAAAAAATGCGGATCAGATGCGGACCAAAAATACATTTCTGTGCATGATCCCTAATACAGTGCTGGAAATCCACAAAAAAATCCATATGTAACGCGTGTGGAGGTTGGTGCAGAAACACAACGTATAACCACAAGGCAAATCTGTTCAGAAATACGCACCCTTCTGCAGGTAGTCTCAGATGTGATGTTTTGTCAAAGCCCCTGTGATAAAACTGGTGCAGGTCTAGACAGCCAAAATTTCCATTATCTGCCCCTATGTGTAAACCCCCCCCCCCCCTCCCCCAGCACCTTCATTGATACAATGCCCCAAATATCTGTTTGCCTTTGCACAACCCTTGAGTTACCACTAGAGGAGCACACCACATAAGGATTTTTAAAGCCTTCATAGAGCGTTATAAATCTGTAGGTATAGAGCACCAAAATAAAGATTTAAGAGGCCTGTCCACACTTAGGGCTCATTCACAGGCCTGTAGGCCGTCCGTGCCTGTGGTGCGGGCCGCAGATTGCAGTCCACAATGCACGGGCACCAGCTGTGTGAATCCCGTGTTGCGGCACATGACATGAATGGGTCCGCAATCCTCAAGATACGGCGTGGTGCAAAGCAGAGGCACAGTTCAGAAGCCGTATATTGCAAAAAGATAGGACACGTCTTCTTTGCGTGGGACCCAAAAGCCCGCGGAAGCTGTGGGCTTCCATCTGTGCCTCCACTCCGCGCCGTATCTTGACGATTGCAAACCCATTCGCTGTTTGTGGTCTGCAATATGAGCACAGACGGCCTACGGTTGTGTGAATAAGCCCTTACAATAAGGTTTTGCTTTTTGTTCCAGTTCTGCCACTTTTTACACAGGATTTTACAGTAGTGGCTATTTTCTACATTTACATGTCGTTTGCTGTGTTTTTTCCACACGTTTCTTGTGGTAAAAATGCTAGCTCAAGATGTTAGACAAAGGTTTATTGCAAATAAGAAAGGGATGCAAATGAGCTCTTAACAAGCATCCCTTTCTTCCTAGAATTCCAGAGGAGCAGGTATGGCCTATAAGTCTCCTCACGTCGATTAAAGGGCTTTTCCCATCACATACAATGGAGGCATATCACTACGATATGCCCCCATTGCCTGATAGGCGCGGGTGCCACCTCTGGGACCAGCACCTATGCTAGAAGGGAGAGTGGTGGCTGGAGGACACCGGGTTTCCACCACCAAACGCTCTCCCCATCCAAGTGAATGGGAACGCAACGTGCTTGCACAGCCACCGCTTCCATTAATTTCTATGGGGCCAATGGAAACCACGGATGCGGACAGCACGCGGTGTGCTGTCGGCATCTTTTGCAGCCCTATTGAAATGAATGGATCTGCAGACCTTCAGCAAGGAACGGGTGCGGATCCGTTCATACGGTCGTATGAATGGGCCCCTAGTGTACAGCCACATGGCCGCCAGGTTTCTGCATGCAGTTTTGGGAGCCAAAACCAGGAGTAAATTCAAAAAAGCGATACAGTTGAAGAGTACAGTGGGGCACAGTAACCAATGGTTCCTGGCCCTGTCATTCACTCTCATAGGCTATATAGGCCACTAGGCCTGAGGCCTATGAGGCAGTGCAGACTATTGCAAAGTAATGACATCATTGCAACTGCTTGCTCCAGTTCCCAGGTGGTCGCAATGAAGTTTCAATGAGTTCATAGCGATCGCCTGTTCCAGGGCGTGGGCAACTCAGGATGCAGACCAGACTCAAGCATGGAGCGGGACTCAGGTGAGTATTTTTTTCTTTGGGGAAATACAAAGGAGCAGTATAACTGCTGGCAGTGTCAGACCGAAGTCTCTTGGGCCCACCAGAGGAAATGATTCTGAGGACCCACTCTGAGTATATAGGACCTTAAGGGCCTTGTTTTATTAGGGCTCTGTTATTGTCAGAGCTTGGGCTTACTGGAGGATCGGGGACGACCCTGACTACTGGGGACCAAGGGTGTAGCTAAAGCCTTATGGGCCCGTAAGAGTACAGCTTGGGCCCCCTTTCCTCAGTGCTTTGTGACCAGGGGCATGGAAGCACATGGCCTTCATGCTGCCTGATGCGAAAATTGAAACAGCACAGAGTCGTCCTCTTTCCATAAGTATGGGTGGTAATATACCTACTGAGGGCACTACAAGGGAACACTTACTAATGGGGGACATTACAAGTACTGGGGCAATACAGGTGGGCTTTATAACTTCTGGGGCCTCTACAGTACAGTATTATAACTACTGGGGCACTATAGAGTACTACTACTGAAGGAACTTTAGGGAGCCTTATTACTACTGGGGGCACTTTGCGGAGCTTTATCACTACTGAGAGCATTAAGAGGAATTGTGGGTGGTCATTGTTATTATTATTATTATTATTATTGGGCACTATATGGAGGGCTCTACTACTAAGGGAAACTCTCAGGTAGCATTATTATGAGATTTATTATTGGTAGGACTTTTGGAAGTACTATTAGTATGTGGAGGACTATCTGTATGGTACTGCTATTTCTTCAGTATAGTATTTGTGGGTATTCAGGAGCACAGCGGGCACAATATTGGGATTGGAGCAGAATAACACGGTTCAGGAATTGGGGGAATGATGGAAAAGTGAGGAACCTAAGATGTCTGTGTGGCAAACACTGCAGAGACGAGACATGGCTAATGTCATCATAGTGGTCTGCTCCCAATGGAGAAGATGAGGAAAGAGAACATCTACTTTAGAGGAGACATAACCAGTGTTCCCTCTAAGCCTTAGCAGCTGCTGAGCGGGGTCGGTTCAGAGCTGGGCACAGCGCCATCAAAGGTGGACGATAGGAAAACCTAAGATAATTGTCACATCAAAGAGCATACAGTGTAACCAGTGGCGCAAACCCAATCAATGGGGCCCCGGTGCGAAACTGATCCATGGATAATCACAAATGGAAGGGATGGTGACTGCCCCTGTGAAATCACCAGCAGGGGGCGCTGTGCTGGCCTGTAAGACTGAGCCATGCCAATGTATAGCAGGGTAATCTAGTGCTACCACACAGTACTAATGCCCACCTTTGTAACTGTCACAATAGTTATGCCCAGATATGTGCCCCCTCACAGTAGTAATGCCAAATATGTGCCCCCTCACAGTAGTAATGACCAGAATATGTGCCCCTCATAGTAGTAAACCAGATTATGTGTCCCCTCAAAGTAGCAATGCCAGATTGTGTCCCCTTACAGTTATAAGCCCAGATATGTGCCCCTCACAGTAGTAATGCCAGATTATATTCCCCCCATAGTAGTAATGCCAGATTATGTGCCCCTCACAGTAGTAATGACAGATTATGTGCCCCTCACAGTAGTAATGACAGATTATGTGCCACTTCACAGTATTTATGCCCAGTTATGTGCCCCCTCAAAGTAGATATGCCCAGATATGTGCCCCCTCAGAGTGGTTATGCCAGATTATGTGCCGCTTTAAAGTATTTATGCCCATAAACTCACCTACCCCCCCCCCTCCTCTTTTGCCACCAGGCTACAGCCTTAGAGGGAAAAAAAACACATACTTACCTTCTTTCCTGAGGACAGGCTCCCACACTCGTCGCGCTGCTGGCTGTGCTGAAGGCAGATTCCCGGGTTTTCAGCTCTCCTCCAGAAGCGCGATGTGAGGCCAGCAGGGGGAGCTCCTGAGCTCTGAAGATCAGTGAAGCAGGGAGAAGAGAGGTTTCCCTGCTTCACTATGGAAAGCAAATGCCGCCTGGGTGTGTGAGTGAGTGCACGCTCACCCCCCTCCATATTATACATGTAATGGAGCGCTCTGATGGGGCCTGAAATTGCCACTGTACTTCATGCCGGACCCCATCAGAGCGCTCCATTATATGTGAGTACAGCGGGGCCCCTGCCAGCGGCCGTTTTTAACATTTTAACATTATTTAGGGGGGCCTGCCGGCCTGGGGGGGGGGGGTCCCCAGGTGGCAGGGCCCCCTGCAGTGCCGGGCCCGTTCGCAACTGCGTCCCCTGTATGTACGCCAGTGAGTATAACCCCTGAACCATCCCATACAATACAGTATAACCATGCTGTGTAATATACAGTATAATCCCTACTTAATGCTGTATAGAATACGTTATAATTAAGAATGAGTGAATCGACTTGGGATAAAACATGCGAAGTCGATTCGCATAAAACTTTGGTCCAATACTGTACGAAGCGAGCGCTCCGTACAGTATTAGAATGTATTGGCTCAGATGAGCTGAAGTTATTACTTCGCGAAGTCTCGCGTGACTTTGCATAATAACTTTATAGATTAATGTAAAAAATGTAAATCTAAAAAAAAACATTTCCCGAACTCGGGTTTGGTTCCACACTTTTCCCACATGCTTTTGGCAGACTTAAGATGTGTTTTTGCAAAATGTAGCCTGGCTTGGATGTTTTTCGTCTTGCCACTCTACCCCATAGCCCAGACATGTAAAGAATACGAGAGATTGTTGTCACATGTATCACACAGCCAGTACTTGCCAGATATTCCAGCAGTTCCTTTAATGTTGCTGTAGGCCTCTTAGTAGCCTCCCAGACCAGTTTTCTTTTCGTCTTTTCATCAATTTTGGAGGGATGTCCAGTTCTTGGTAATGTCACTGTTGTGCCATATTTTCTCCACTTGATGATGACTGTCTTCACTGTGTTCCATGGTATATCTAATGCCTTGGAAATTCTTTTGTACCCTTCTCCTGACTGATACCTTTTAACAATGAGATCCCTCTGATGCTTTGGAAGCTCTCTGTGGACCATGGCTTTTGCTGTGGGATGCGACTAAGAAAATTTCAGGAAAGACCAACTAGAGAAGCTGAACTTTATTTAGGGTTAATCAGAAGCACTTTAAATGATGGCAGGTGTATGCTGACTCCTATTTAGGCCTCATGCACATGAACGTATTTTCTTTCCGTGTCCGTTCCGTTTTTTTTGCGGACCATATGCGGAACCATTCATTTCAATAGGTTCGCAAAAAAAACGGAAGGTACTCTGTGTGCATTCCGTTTCCGTATGTCCGTTTTTCCATTCCGCAAAAAAAAAGGAGCATGTCCTATTTTATTCTAGTTTGCGGACAAGGATAGGCATTATTACAATGGATCCGCAAAAATAATGTATCCGCAAAAAAAACGGATGCCATACGGAATGTCATCCGTTTTTTTTTAGCGGATCCGCAATTTGCGGACCGCAAAACACATACGGTCGTGTGCATGAGGCCTTAACATGATTTTGAATGTGATTGCTTAATTCTGAACACAGCTACATCCCCAGTTATATACAACCACATTATTTTAGTTGTTTTTTTCTTCCCTCCACCTAAAAGATTTCAGTTTGTTTTTCAATTGAGTTGTACAGTTTATAGGGCACATTAACCCCTTAAGGACCCAGCCTTATTTCACCTTAAGGACCCGGCCATTTTTTGCAAATCTGACCAGTGTCACTTTATGTGGTGATAACTTTAAAACGCGTTTATTTATCCAGGCCATTCTGAGAATTTTTTTGTCACATATTGTACTTCATGACAGTGGTTAAATGGAGTCGAAAAATTTCATTTTTATTTATAAAAAAAAAACGAATTTACCAAAAATTTTGAAAAATTTGCAAATTTCCAAGTTTCAATTTCTTTACTTCTATAATACATAGTAATACCGCCAAAGGAAGTTATTGATTTACATTCCCCATATGTCTACTTCATGTATTAATCATTTTGGGAATGCCATTTCATTTTTTGGGGACGTTACAAGGCTTAGACGTTTAGAGACAAATCTTGAAATTTTCAAAAACCCACTTTTTAGGGACCAGTTCAGGTCTGAGGTCACTTTGTGAGGCTTACATAATAGAAACCACCCAAAAATGACCCCATTATAGAAACTACACCCCTCAAGGTATTCAAAACTGATTTTACAAATGTCATTAACCCTTTAGGTTTTTCACAAGAGTTATTGGCAAATGGAGATTACATTTCAGAATTTCGATTTTTTTTTTTTTTTTTTGGAAAATTTTCCATTTTAACCCATTTTTTCCAGTAACAAAGCAAGGGTTAACAGACAAACACAACTCAATATTTATTGCCCTGATTCTGTAGTTTGCAGAAACACCCCATATGTGGTTGTAAACTGCTGTATGGCCAAACGGCAGGGCACAGAAGGAAGGGAACACCATATGGTTTTTGGAAGGTGGATTTTGCTGGACTGGTTTTTTGACATCATGTCCCATTTAAAGCCCCCTGATGTTCCCCTAGAGTAGAAACTCCAAAAAAGTGACCCCACAAAGCATTGTTTTAAAATGCCAGGGCTGAATTTCAATCCCATATAAATTTATTACGAAAACAGAGCTAAGTAGACATCAAGACAAACCACATAATAGTCCACAAAATACAAGGATAATATTTCACGCAATAAACAACTCATTCATCCTAGCAATGACCTGTCAGTATCTAAAGGAAATAACATCTGACACCAGGGTTACATGTCATCAGCACAAATGTAAATTATTAGATGATTCACCGTAAATGTCATGACAATAATCAATATAGTCATTAGCCTAAAATCAATTGCCCAGAGTGATGCACTGTATATGCCTTTGATGTTTTCACATAACTTTCCTTGCGGCAGCTCAACTAAATGCACCAAAAGGTCTCTTCAGACTGTGGCTAAATTTCTTGCAATAAACAGTGTTACCTCAGTGTCCACTGGTTGTCTGTGGTATTACAGCTCAGCCCTAGTCACTTCAGTGGAACTGTGCTGCAGCACCAGACACAACCTGAGGACAGGTGTGGCACTGTTTCTGGATGAGAACTAAGGGCTCATGCACACGGCCGTTGCGCCACCGTGGCCTTATTGCGGCCCACATACGCCGGGTCCGCAATACACGGGGCACTAGTCACATGCATTCACTTAAATGGGTCCGCAAACCCAGAGATGCAGTGTGGAAGCACGAATCGGAACCCAACGGAAGCTCAACGGAGTGCCCCACGCATGCGGTTGCCCCACGGTCGGTGCCCGTGCATTGAGGACCTCAATTTGCAGTCCACAGCACGGGCCTAGCCAGGACACAGTCGTGTGCATGGTCTTAAGAGTACCTCTGCATGCAGGACGATCAACATTATTCATTAACCCAAGTACAATGATAAATGGCATCAGTAATCATTCCACAACCAAATATAAAGAGTGAATAAGAATATATATTATATATATATATGCAGGGGTGACTTGTTTGACTGGTTTGATTACATTCAGGTATCATGAGTACTAATTAATGTTGCCCTTTAATTAGCTGGATAAAGAGATGCTATGACTGTGTCATGGTTACCTACAGTCACACGTGCAAACCACTATGTACATGCTTCAGTGAAGGACTCTTAGGCCCCTTTCACACGGGCGAGTTTTCCGGGCGGGTGCAATGCGTGCACTGAATCCTGACCCATTCACTTCAAAAACATAATAACAAGCGATCAAAAAGCGCCATTTACTTCAAAATGATACCAATAAAAAATACAAGTTGTCCCCCAAAAATCAAGCCCCCACACAACTCCATATAAAGAAAAAAGTTATGGGTTTTGGTAAGTGGCAATGCAAAAACATTTTTTTCTTTAAAAAAAAGGGTGTTTTATTGTGACAAAGTAGTAAAACGTAAAAAAAAACTACATGTATTTGGTATCACTCGTATTGACCCAGAGAAAAAAAAAATTATATTATTTATACCGAAAAATGAACGCCATAAAAACTGCCACTGCGTAAAAACGCAGTGGCAGTATTGCTGTTTTTCCCATCTTCCTCCCAGAAACAGTTAATAAAAGTTAATCAGAAAGTTATGTGTATCCCAAAATGGCACCATTAAAAACTAAAACTTGTCCCGCAAAAAACAAGCCCTCATAAAGCTATATAGACGGAAAAATAAAAAAGTTATAGCTCTTGGAATGCAACGATGAAAAAAGGAAGAAAAACGCTTGTTCAGTAAGACCCCAAACAGGCTGGTCACTAAGGGGTTAAACAGAAATCTGGATGACTGAGTGTATATACAACAATACACCCGCAGTTCGTACAATGCCAAGGTCTTGGGGACTACATTTTAATCCGTGTCTTATTACAAATAATTGCCAAAATGAATACAAAGGGGCACATTTATTAAGAGCGGCGTTTTAGACACCGGTCTTAATAACTTAATAAAGCACCATAGCTGGGGGTGGATCTGCTGAAGTTATGAAGATGCGCAGGCCTCACCATTACTTCGGCACATTCAGTGCCAGTTTAAATTGTAAGGCTACTTTTTACACTAGCGGCAGCCTTTGTTCGCTAGCGCACCCGTGCCGCCGGAGGTCCGCTCCGGACCCATTGACTATAATGGGGGCGGGCTGGAGTTCCGGCGGCAGCACAGCAAACATGCCGAGAGGCGGCCGGAATAAAACTACGACACAAGGGTGCCGCTAGTGTGAAAGTAGCCTAAGACAGCTTCCGAGCATTTTTTTTCTTGGTGTTTTTCTGCACTTTTGCATTTTAGTGGCATTTGTTTTTCAATGCAAACACCAGCCCCATGTGTTAACTGAAAGACTATGGGAAATATGAGAAGCAGGAAACTAATGCACTTGCAGAAAGATTTGCACAGGTTCTGTATTTTGGTTCTGGTCCTGGTTTTAGATAACAATCACTGATGCAAAATATTAACATGTGAAGTGTAAAGCAGACTCATTAAATTATTTATTTTTTAAAAATGTACATGGTCGGACAATTCCTTTAGGGTGGTATTACATATTATGTATTTTTTTATAGGAGGTTTGGGATTTTTGATGCTTTTTTACACGCGTTTTTTTTCATTTTTAGGCAAAAAAAAAACTAGCTTGTTATGTTACTTTTTTTTTGTAGTGACGGTTTTGAACACTTGAGTCAAATTTTTTGAATCAATGGCACTTTTTCTTTTTTAACTTGTACACACATATACAGGTAAAAACCAAACAGGTAGTTTAGTAAGGAGAAATTTAGTAAATTAATGAATGCACATTTATTTATAAGGTCAAAAAGCGGGACATTTACCCTAGGTACACACCTAAGCGTTTTACAGCGCGTTCAAACACGCTGTAAAACGCACAACATGTGAAAAGCCATGCTTCCCTATGGGCATGGTTCACATTTGGGCGTTTTACAGCGCGTTTGAACGCGCTTTAAAACGCCCCACGCCCAAACAAGTACATGAGCTTCTTTGGGGCGTTTTAACGCGCCTATGGACAATGATGCCATAGGGGAGAATCACTGAATCGCGCGTATGACGCGCGTTTCTTAGTTACAAAAACGCGCATCCAAAAACGCACGTAAAACGCGCGTCATACGCGCGATTCAGAAGCGCCTAGGTGTGTTCCCAGCCTTAGGGAGCAAAGAGGAAAGAGGCCTGTGTCAAAAAGTGGACTGTCCCTTGGGAGGCATGATCTTTTACTACATTAACCCTCTGCTGTTTCTCCTATGGGCCCTACTACACAAAGCCTAATGGAGTGCTCTCTCTCAAGAGCCCAAAATGTTGGGCTCCTACGCAGTGTCCATCATTTTGACTAGAAGAACAGCATTGCATAGTGATGATGAGCTACTCTTCCAGTCACATACAACAGAATCTCCTGACTAGGGGTCGACCGATATTGATTTTTTAGAGCCGATACCGATATTCTGTGAACTTTCAGGCCGATAGCCGATATTTTATACCGATATTTTGCGCATTTTAATTTTCGGATTTTTCTTTTCTGTTACAGCGCCCAACGCTTTTAAAAAAAAAATATTTTAATAGTTTGGACTTTTTGGGCACGGCGATATGTTTTTTTTATTTATTGTTTATATATTTTATATGTAAAATTGGAAAAGGGTTAATTTATACCTAATATTTTGGTGTTTGTTACTATTTTAAATTTTTTTACTTTTTATTTTATTACTATTTCCCCCCTTAGGGGTAGAACCTGGGCTCTTTACATCCCTTGTCCTATTCACCCTAATAGAGATCTATCAGGGTGAATAGGACCTGACACTGCCACCAATGATATCAATACTGAAGGGATGGGGGGGCGCACTGGCCACCAATGTTTTTATACTGTGGACAGGGGGGGGCTGAGGGCGCACTGGCCACCAATGATAATAAGGTTTAAGATATTACAAGCACATTGCCCACACCCTGCCTCTGATAGATGGCTGCGATCCGCGGCAATTAACCCCTCAGGTGCGGCACCTGAGGGGTTAATTGCCGCGGATCGCAGCTCTATCAGAGGCAGGGTCTGGGCAATGTGCTTGTAATATCTTAAACCTTATTATCATTGGTGGCCAGTGCGCCCTCAGCCCCGCCTCCTCGTCTCTCATTGGTGGCCAGTGCGCCCTTAGCCCCGCCTCCTCGTCTCTCATTGGTGGCCAGTGCGCCCTCAGCCCCGCCTCCTCTTCTCTCCATTGGCAGGGCAGCGCAGCACAGGGGGAAGGAGGGACTGCCTCCTTCTCCCCTGTGCTGCTCAGGGAACATGGCCGCGCTGAGAGCAGCGCGGCAATGTTCTGTGATAGCACAGTTATCGGTATATCGGCCTGGTTAGGGGCCGATACCGATAACTGTGAAAATCATGAATATCGGCCGATAATATCGGCCAAACCGATAATCGGTCGACCCCTACTCCTGACCATGGCGCCTGATGGAAGTGTGATTTTATTGTTATTGTTACATAAAGAAAACAATTTAAGAGGTTGTCCAGGATTAGAAAAAAATGGCTGCTTCATTCCAAAACCAGCACCACATCTGTCCATAGCCCAGGGTTATGCCTGGTATTGCAGCTCAACTTCACTGAATTCAAAGGGGCTGATCTATAATACCACACACAACCTATGGACAGGTGTGGTGCTGTTTTTGAAAGAAACTAGACATCTTTTTCTAGTCTTGGACAACCCCTTTAATGAACAGTAAACAGCAACAATAAATAGGACACATTTTAAAGAGTCACTGTACACAATGTCATTTTGTTTAATAGCTAATTGTATAACTAGTAAATGTCTGTAACCACCCAAAAAAAAAAAAAGCTGTAAAGTCATGGCCACTAGGGTTCTCACTTCCACCTAAATTGCAGTCCACTGCCTGTTGTGTTACCATCCCTAATAACAGTGAGGAAGTGGGGGCTTGTCTGAGCTAGTTGTGACTGTGTGCCTGATAAAGCAACTGCTTCTACACAGCTTCTGAAGACCACAGGAACCTCCTATGGGTCTGTAAGTGTGATTCCCCCCCCCCCCCTTATCTGTTCTGTAGGCTTTGTAGCTGAAAATAAACATAGTGGAAAGTAAGGGAAAGGATGTCACAGTAGTAAAGTACTGGGGGACTTCCATAAAAGGGAGGCGCCACCTGCTTCTGAGTGACATGCATCTTACTGTGCAGCTGAAACAGGGAATAATATAGGAAGCCTAAACATAAATATTCCTTGTAAATTCTTTTATTTTTCAGGAATTTTTTGTTAAAGGCACAACAACAATAATACAATCAAAGTTGTCTTGTAAGCATACATATGAAGTATTCTTGTAGCCTAATAAGAAAACATATAAACATGAACATAACTTTATTATCATTACATCAGAGCACTTTTGTAAATGTGGGAATAAGTGCATATAATTGGGAGGGTTATTCTTCTATAGAAACACCCGCATTAAGTTGTTGTGTACCTTATTTTATACATAGTCAAAGATGCGGTAGTGAAGAAACATGAGAATAACTGAAAGAGAGTAGTCAAAGAAATAAAAGGCCAAACTAAAAGTCTTAGCCCAGAATGTTTCTAATCAAAAAGGTTGAAAAGGCTTTCACTCAGTTGTAGAAAAATGAATGCTGATTGTAGGAAATCCAGAATCAACTTTATCCATGCATCCCAGATAGAACTGTATCTGTCAAATCGCCTTTGGCTATTCCATTTTAACCTCTCCATACTGTGGGTTTTGCATATCTCAGCATACCAATATCCAACTGAAGGTGGGAAAGTGTCTAACCATCGTCTTAGGATGAAAATTTTCGCTGTGTTTAACATATGTGGGAAGAGACTGTCTTTTATTGTTTTAAATTCTTTATTTAATCTCTTCAGTCAGAAAACATACAACATGTGGTATAGCAGTACATATGAAGAGGTGTTTTATACATTATCTAGCAATATAGCCACCACTAACCGAGGAGGCTATAAAAACATTTATCAGGGAATAGTGTTCATGTATCCTGGCGGAAGAGACTGTCTTTTAGCATGCAGTTATGGATGTTAAATATAACCTCCTTGGAAACCACAATTGGAAGCTCATAAACTTTTTGGGTAATTTTAACACAACTATTCTAAAAGGGCTTGATGAGTGGAGAGTCTACCCAAATATGGGATAAAGTGCCTCTTTCTAAATTGCATCTCTAGCACAAGTCGGAAATAGTAGGTTCTATCTTATGCAGAATGACCGGAGTTTTGTACCATCTAGTCAGTAATTTGAAATTAATCTCTAACAAGTTGGAGCTAGTTGAGATGTTATTATAACCCCTAAGTATACATTCCGACTCGTGCTGGCTAAAAGATCTATTTAGCTCTTTAGCCCATTGCTGAACATACGTGGGTTGGTCCTTATCTATTAAGAGAAGCTTATATAATACCGAGTTTGTGTGTTATAGTGGCAGGCCAGATCTGATATGTCTGATCAGAAGGCTGGAAAGGCCCGTAATCGGTAATGTATAATGGGGTTTTCATAGGAGTGGGGACATAACTATTCCTTCACAGATATAATTATACAAAGAAGCACGACCATTATGGAAACTTTTTTTGGAAACTCAGGTAATCTTTAAGTTATACTTGTGCTGGAAACAGATAAAGCATAGTGACCAGGCTTGAGCGATTTGAGCTTTGGATCATAGATCCAAAGTCGATTTATTCAAACACTTAATTTTAATGCTGTACGGAGACCTGTTTTTAAATGTTTTTAAAGACACAGAAATTATTACCGAATTCATTCACCGAAGTCTCACATGACTTTGGCTTGAATAAATTCTGCCTTCACGGAGGCAATACATTTTAATGCTGTAAGGAAACAGGTCTCCAGACAGCATCAAAACAATGTGTTAGAACTAATCGACTTCAGGTCTATAATCCAAAGCTCGATTCGCTCAACACTAATAGTGAGCACCCGAGTATAATGGAAGTCAATAGGAGAACCCGAGCATTAAACCAGGCACCCCTTGCTCTGAAGAGGGGAGGGTGCCTGCTTCATAGGAAAAGCTCAGATATTGATGGAAACACCACCGAAATTGCTTGGGAACAGCATGGGGAGGATGTCTGGATGCATCTTGGACTCCCAGGTCGCTGCTGGGAACGATGTTGTCCGAGTTGTAAGCCACTTTTACAGACTGACAATGATACGCACAAAACCAAAGATAAAATCGATTTTAGAGGAAAAATGGTTAGGAAAAATTCTTTCCTGTATATTTACTTGTATATAAAGTGCAAGTGCTGGCAAAAGTTACAAGCAAGAGGCACTCCGATACAACCTGTATATCACATAAAGGAGGGCCTCATTGACATTGTGGTACAATTGTTCAGGTAGTGGGACTCTTACACTCATAAAGCCTATGCACTAAGTGAAAGGACTGCTAAAAATAACAAGGAAACGGCAATACACCCTTTGTTACACATAAAGGAGGGCATCATACACACCCTTGAAAAATTATGATTGATGGCCTCCTGGTGACCCTCAAAAACATTTGGTGCAAGGGCCTACTTATCTGACCATCTAAAACAGCCTGCTGCTGAGCTGACCCTCTAAAACATTAGGGGAGAGTGCCTGCTGCTTAGCTGACCATCGAAAAAATTATGGTTGAGAGCCTGCTGCTGAGCTAACCCTCTAAAACATTATGGTTGAGGGCCTGCTGCTGAGCTGACCATCGGAAAAATTATGGGCGAGGGCCTGCTGCTGATCTGACCATCTAAAACATTAGGGGTGAGGGTCTGCTGCTGTGCATCATTAGCATCACGGCCACTTCCCCGTCCCTTACTGGGTTGCTTCTTCATATTAAATGTTATATATGCTTGAAAGTATGTCACACATACAGTAGCGTAGGATTTGGAAGTGTATGCGCAAAAAAATGTAAAAAGGTAATTGGGATGTGGAAACGTCACACACAGTACATATCCCACAGATAATGTCAATGCTGTCATCAGCGCTAATAAAAAATTACAGGGAATGTCACAAGTATTTGGGATAAGGAAACGTTATACAGGAGAGGTACCACCGGCAATGTCACTGTCCGCAGCATCTATGGAAAAAGTACACTGTAGGTCACAGATAAAAATTTTATGTGCACTTGTTACACTGGAGATGTGGCACTAGTAATGTCACTGTCAGAAGCGGAAACCGTCTATTGAAAAAGTACACTGTATGTCACAGATTTAAAATTTCAGATCACATGTTACACTGCAGATGTTGGGCTGATAATGTCTTTGTCCGCAGCAGACACCGTCTACAGAAAAAGTACACTGGATGTCACAGATATTTTTTGGATGCGAACACTTTACACTGGAGATGTGGCGCAACTAATGTCACTGTCTGCAGCGGACACCGTCTATTGAAAAAGTACACTGGATGTAAGATATTTTTTGGATGTGCACACTTTACACAGGAGATGTGGCGCAACTAATGTCACTGTCCGCAGCGGACACAGTCTACTGAAAAAGTACACTGTATGTCAGATATATTTTTTCAGCGCACACAGTACACTTGAGATGTGGCACTGGTAATGTCACTGTCAGAAGCGGACACCGTCTATTAAAAAAGTATTCTGTATATCCCTGATAAATTTTTTCAGCGCACACATTACACTGCAGATGTTGCGCATCTAATGTCGCTGTCCACAGTGGTTATCATCTATGGAAAAAGTTCACCCCTGACGAAGCCGGACGTTGCCGGCGATACGCGTGGGGCTCTTTTTGTCGGCGGTTGTCCACATGGGGGTACCTGGCACAGACTTTTGACTGATCGCTTTCATTTATACTTGTGTGGTTAGGTATGGTTCCCTGCACCATGTTGTTACTTGTATTCAGTTTGTATATGTGTCTGTACTGCCAGTACATTGCACTTTGATACTTTCTTTATTATATTGTGCCCTGGACTCCGCCGTTGTGCAGGGTTATCTCACCCGCACTTGTCCAATATTGTATACAATTTTTAATGTTTTTTGTGTGTCTTCCTTTGTGTCTCTACTAATAAATTAATATTTTATAGTTATTTGACTGGATGTGCATTTAAGTAATAGTCTTCTTGGACTCTCTAGTGGTCCCCTTTACTTGTTACACTGGAGATGTGGCGCAACTAATGTCACTGTCTCCAGCGGACACCGTCTATTGAAAAAGTACACTGGATGTAAGATATTTTTTGGATGTGCACACTTTACACAGGAGATGTTGCGCAACTAATGTCACTGTCCGCAGCGGACACAGTCTACTGAAAAAGTACACTGTATGTCAGATATATTTTTTCAGCGCACACAGTACACTTGAGATGTGGCACTGGTAATGTCACTGTCAGAAGCGGACACTGTCTATTAAAAAAGTATTCTGTATATCCCTGATAAATTTTTTCAGCGCACACATTACACTGCAGATGTGGCGCATCTAATGTCACTGTCCACAGTGGTTATCGTCTATGGAAAAAGTTCACTGGATGTCACAGATATTTTTGGGATGGGCATACTTTACACAGGAGATGTGGCGCAGATAATTTAACTGTCCGCAGCAGCCTAGTAAACACTATTTAGGGCAGGATGAGCTAAAAAAATATATTGCTGCTGCCACACACAATAGTCCTTAGGCCCCTTGCACACGACAGTATTTTGCGGACCGTATACTAGCAGTTTTTTCAGTTCAGTATACTGACAGTATACTGAACCATTCACTTCAATGGGTCTGCAAAAAATACTGAAGTGTCTCCGTATGCCTTCCGTTTCCGTTTTTCCGTTTTTTCTGTTCCGTTTAAATATAGACCATGTCCTATTCTTGTCCGCAAATCACGTTCAGTGGCTCCATTCAAGTCAATGGGTCCGCAAAAAAAACGGAAAGCATACTGAAGTGCATCCGTATGTCTTCCGTATCCGTTCCGTTTTTTGCGGAACCATCTATTGAAAATTTTAAGACCAGCCCAATTTTTTCTATGTTATTACTGTATACTGTATATGCCAAACGGAAAAACGGAACGGAACAACGGAACCGAAACGGAAGCAAAACGGAAGCTAAAAACGGAAAAATGGATCCGTTATAAACGGACAGCAAAACACTGAAAAAAAAATAAGTTCGTGTGCAAGAGGCCTTAGAAGGACTTTTGGGTCTGTAAAGTTTTAGCACTACAGCGCTACAAATATCTATTAATGCTGTCAGCCAAGAAATGTGGGAGGAGGAGACTCAAGCATTACGCTCGAGCACATGCGGTATTTGACCGAGGACTGCCATGTGCCGAGCATATAGCAATGCTCAAGCCAAACTGGTGTTCGGCTGAGCATGCTCGCTCAACACTAGTGACTATGAACAGGGTTAAAACTTAAAATCAGTGCCATTCGGAAGCATATAACCATAATACACAGGAGCAAGTAGACATTGAGTATACTATATAAATAAACCAAAGCATGCCAGCTTTCAGATGTTTTTATTTGGTTTCCCTTTAGCAAATATAGGTTATTTACTTATCATAGTCCAAAGTAGTGTGACCATCCACTTAGTACTCATGTGTGTCAAAAGTCTATATTTGTTAGTCAAATATCCTCCAGAAGCGCACAACGCATAAACTGAGGTTTGATATGTATACTGTTCACACTTTAATAATAACACTTATTGTCATGCTGCAGATTCTGCCACAATGTTAAAGGGGTATTCAGATTTCAGCTAATAGAGTATTCTACACGTATATATAATAAAAATCTATCTAATGGACTTTCTGTATCAATTTATTACAGATCTCTGCTTCCTGTCATTAAGGCTACATGCACACGACTGTGTGTGTTTTGCGGATCCACAAAACACGGAAGCCGCTCCGTGTGCCTTCCTCAATTTGCGGAACAGAACGGGCGGCTCATTATAGAGATGCCTATTCTTGTCCGCAAAACGGACAAGAATAGGACATGCTCTATTTTTTTTGCGGGGCCACGGAACAGAGCCACGGATGCGGTCAGCACACGGAGTGCTGTCCGCATCTTTTGAGGCCCCATTGAAGTGAACAAAATATGCGGCTCGGACGCGGACCAAACATATGGTCAGGTGTATGCAGCCTAAATAGGAATCTTCGTTGATACTTCCAGTTGTTACAGTTGTAATGTGAAGGACATACAGTTATCAGGGTGAAGTCTCTGGCCCTTTTTTTATTTATCTTTTCATTGGAAACCAGTATGTCTGCTATTGCAACTGCTGCATGGAATCAACAGAGTTTCTTACAACTTATGCATCGGATGCAAACCCGTTCATTTCAATTTCACATGGTGTTCTGTCCGCATCCATATGTCCGTTCCACAGCACTGCAGAAAAAATAAAACTTGTCCTATTCTTGTCCATTTTGCGGACAAGAATAGGCATTTCTAACATAGGATGGGACATGTGAAAGGGGGAAACGCTAGATGCACGCAACCAGTATCCATGTTTAGTGGATCCACGATTTGCGGACTGCTAAATGGATTAGGTCGGGTGCATGAGTCCGTAACATGAGGAAAACCCAGATTGAACATTGCTCAGGTATAGCTTATTAGACTTTAAAGGGGTTGTCTCATCTGAGACAATGGCGGCATATTGCTAGGATATGCCCCCATTGTCTTATAGGTGCGGGCCCCACCGCAGGGGCCCGCACATATTGAGAATAGAGTTGGCAAAGTGGTGGCCGAAGGACTCCGGTCTGGCCATCACCAAGCTCTCTCCCCATAAAAGTGAATGGGAGCACACTGTGCATGACCAGCCACCGCTCCCATTCCCTTCTATGGGCCCGATGGAAGTAGCCCAGCCAGCACTCGGCTATTTTCGATGGCCCCATAGAAATAAATGGAGGGCGGCAGCGCATGCGCAGTGTGCCCTCCACCACTTTTGGGGCTCCGTTTAGGAGATAGGTGCGGGTCCCAGCAGTGGGACCCGCACCTATCAGACAATGGGGGCATATCCTATAGATATGCCCCCATTGTCTCAGATGAGAAAACCCCTTTAAGCATATTGAGCTCAAGGTCTTCTGTGCTTGAAGGAATGTTACCTTGTACATGGAAACAAAATGCTGGCTAATATGACAAAAGTGTATCTGTGAACCTTACTCTTGTTCACACTGTGCTGTGTTGATGCTTCTTTTCTGCATATGTTTATAATCAGGAATAAGTCCAAGCACTTATTATTGGTGCTATGTTTTTAAATGTTCTTTGTGCTATTTGTATTTGTGAGGCTGTTATAGCTGGTGCTTTTAATATATTTTTCTATTCAATAAATATGTTTTTTCTTGCAGTAGAGACTAGTAGTGTTCATTATTGGGATTTTCGTTTTGGTTGACATATTAATGAGTACCCTGTTATATGGTTTAATACACGAGTGTCGATATTATAGAAGTATTGGCCTTTGATTAATGCAGGTTTGTCATCAGAAAATTACTTATAGTTTTTTTTTAACTCATTTTATTAAAGATGAATAAAACAATATGGCATATACATGAAGGATATAGTAAGCAGCACACTGACAAGCAATTATTACAATAAAAGATACATACAGTGATAAAAGTATACAGAGCAGTATCTCATTCCCAAACTGTAATTATAGAGCTCATGGTTGATGGTGGAGCAATGGGCACGAAGAGACGGCACTGAGAGAAAAGATGCGCACCACGAACCCCATACTTTCTGAGACTTTTGCTGACTTCCTCTATTTTTAAATACAACATTTTCAAACATAACAGTCTGGTTTACCAAGGCTTTCCATTGACTAAGGCTACTTTCACACTAGCGGCAGGACGGATCCGACAGGCTGTTCTGTCGGGTGAACAGCCTGTTGGATCCGTCCTGCCCCTAGTGAACGTGAGCCCCGGACTATCGCTCCGGCCCCATTGACTATAATGGCTGGGTGGAGTTCCGGCAGAGGCACAGCAGAGCACGGCGAGTGGCTGCAGGAATAAATTTCGGACTTGTCGTAGTTTTATTCCGGCAGCCTCTCACCGTGCGCTGCCATGCCTCCGCCGGAACTCCGCCCGCCCCCATTATAGTCAATAGGGACGGAGAGGTAGTCGGGGGGCACACGTTCACTAGCGGCAGGACGGATCCGACAGGCTGTTCCGTCGGGTGAACAGCCTGTCGGATCCGTCCTGCCGCTAGTGTAAAAGTAGCCTAAGACTGGGAGGGCGTTCCCGCATCCATCGCAAAGCTATTGCCTTGCAAGCCATAAATAACATTTCTCTCAAAAAGACTATCATGATGTGACTATAATTCTTCAGATAGAATGCCCAAAAGACAAACTGCTGGGTCATAAGGAATTGGGCACAGTAAGACTCTCGAAAGGGTGTCCACAAGCTCTTTCTAGAATGAACTCACATAACTACATGCCCATAATACATGCCAAAACTCTGTGTGTGGGGTACCACAGCTATGACAACTGGTATGCGAGAGTCGACCTGTGCAGGTAATTGTACAAGAAAAGAATAGATAAGCTTTGACAATCCCCTATTGTGAATGGTGGATCCTGTCTTATCTATACACAGGGGATATTTCTTAATCATAATAGGCAGGATTAGAATGACAGATAAGCAGATAACCACAGTAAAGTGATCTGAACAGACCAAGAAGTGGTGCCACTGCCTATTATTAGACTTTACAATAACTGCAGTACAAAAACTGCAGGATTTTATGTTTTTTGTTTAAATATATAATGGAAAATAAAAAATTAACCACCAAAAATTCTTTAAAAATATGTTAAAGATAATAATGTGATTTAAATAATAGGTCATTTTCTGATGACAAATTCCCTTTAAAGAATCCGGCTACAGGTAAGATACAGTAAATTGGGGGCCAGTCTGGACCCCATAAGGGCATGCTGACTGATTTGGACTAATAATCTGCAAACCAGAAAAGGTCCCAAAACCATCAATCAGTTCTGTGAAATATGGGAGGGTTCTGTCTGCCTCAGACATCAACAATATTAGATCATCCACATATAGTCTAACTCTGTCCCCCCTCTCGCCAAACCTCACCCCTTTATACTGTGTGTTCTGACGCAGTCTAAGTGCCAAAGGCTCCATTGCTGGAACAACAGGGTGCCCCTCCCTAAAACAGGCGAATGATTACCGTTATTTAGCCTTTGGATGTTTATATAAAATAGAGATCCATTTAGAGAAGACAGGGCCACTTCCAGGAGATAGCCCTATTCCACGGAATCAAATGCCGTAGCTGCGTCCAGGGACGTCAAGGTCTATTCCCTTTCCCCTGCTACTCTTAACTGTACCTCTCCCTGTACTCTATGGATATTTGATCCGTGCAGCGTCCAGTAATAAAGCCAGATTGGTCTTCCTGGACGCTCCACATCATCAAATATCCATAGAGGGTCGCCACATTACACATAGGAGTATGAGCATGCGGCCCTGCGGGGTTCAGCCACCTGTACAATGAGAGACAACTTAAAGGGGTTATCCAATACTATAAACTGCCCCCCTCCATATGCCGGGCCCCTCACAAGAAGTATACTTACCCCACTACCCACCTACCCCGCTCCTGGTCCCAGGACCGCCGCTGCTGCTTCTCCCACTGCACCGATGAAAACATCCGGTGTCGGGGGGAGCAGCCAATGGCAGGCAGGGACGAGGACGAGCCTCCATAGCGTCACCTGAGATGCTAGGGAGACTCGTCCGTGTCCCCGCCTGCCATTGGCTGCCCCGAGCCCCTGCCTCCGGCACCTGATGTTTTCATCGGTGCACGGGGAAAAGCAGCAGCGGCAGTGTAGAGACCAGTATATTCCCTGTGAGGGGCCCAGCATATGGGGGGGGGGAGTTTATAGTATTGGATAACCCCTTTAAGCACTAATATTAGCCCTGACCTATCACCCAGCGCTCTCTCCCAAATGCTCCGTGCAACCACTTTTTGCTTATCGATACATGCCATATCATACAAGAGAGAACAAATAAACCAATAAAACATAAAAAACTAAAGGAAAACATGAACGGTCGTGGAACATTACACCATTTACATAATACCATTTACCCTTTTAGCAGTGACTAGTCGGGTCATGTGTAGTACCCCAGAGCTGGGGGTACTACAATTGTATATAGTTATGTATATTTTATGTATTGTTTTATAACATTTTTCGCCACATCTTGCTAGAAGTCTGCGGTAAGGGTACAAATGTCCTGTTGGAGGCTCTACGCTGGAGAAACAGGACAGAAACTCAATGCAAGGGCGAGGTCCCACCCAGGGGCGTAGGAAGCCCCAAAAATCTGGGGGGGACAGCACTTATGGGGCCCCTGTGTCCCCGCCCACCCTCAAGCCACACCCACATTTCTCCGCCCCCCCAAGTGCCAAAAATCTCTTCCCCCCCCCTCCTTATGGGCCAGTGGGTCCGGTTTAAAAAAAAAAAACACACACACAAAACAAGACACTTATACTTACCTCCATCCGTCACAGCGATGCGATGCAGGCCTCTTCCGGCCTGTGTCCCGCGCTGTACGGCTCACAGACGGCGCGATGACGTCATCGCGCCGCCTGTACCAACATCTGATAGGCTGCCAGCCTAGTGCAGGCAGCCTATCAGAGGAGCAGGGAGGGGAGACGCCTCTCCCTCTCCTGCTCCGCAGCACAGCCATCTGTATCGCTGTCCTGGGGACGGCGATACAGATGACTATGGAGATGAAGCGTTCATCTCCCTGTGCCCCGCCACCGCCGCACACATTGCGCTGCCGCTGGGGGGGATTTTTGCATACCCGTCCCCCCCCGCATTATTTCTTGGGGGGGATCCGACCCCCCCCCCCCCCCGTCTCCTACGCCCGTGGTCCCACCGCTACACAATTAAAGAGAAGAAGCTACACTTTCCTGTGGCTAAGCATTTCTGTAGCCCAGGACACAATGAAGAACACATGAAAGTTCTAATATTAAAAGGTCATTTCAAATCTCAAAGAGACAGAAGAATTTGGGAATACAAATTTATAACATTGCTTGACACTTTGAATACTGGACTGAATTTGTCCCTGGGATTTATGACACACTACAAGATCTAAAGACATGGGCCAGATTTATCATTAGCTAAAGTCACTTTAATGGAGTAAAAATGTCGCGAAAAATGCACAAAAATTGCGCATTTCTCGGCGACTTTTTCAAGCTCTGCACTAAGCTCTCCAGTTTTGTGAAAGTGGGCGTGTTGTCTTATGTAAATAAATCTGTAGACAGATTTACTATGGCAACCATTTAAAAAGTCACAAAAAATGTGCAATTTCACTCCAGGGGGGACCATGCTTATCTTATGCGACTTTTTAATAGAACATGCGACTTTTTTGTAAAGACGTGCGACTTTTGTAAAGCTGCTTACATTTATCACAGTATTAAGGGGCCATTAATAAATCTGACTGTCCTAAAGTGACTTTGGGCAGATGGAAAAGTGGAGTAAGATGTAAGTGTAATGATAATCTGGCCCATAGTCTTCTATAGGCATAGTCGGGGCACCAGGTCTCTGAGATAACATCAATTTAGAGACCATAAAACTTTCACACCCCTCATCTGTAAGATAATTAAGGACTCATTCTCAAGATCTTTGATATGTTGTTCTGTTGTTTTTCAAATGCCCATTCATTCCCCATGTCTTTGTTCTTATTGTATATATATTGCTGTTTCATCATATATTCTTGTATTACGCCTGATGAAGGGTCTGGTGATGTCTCGAAAGCTCGCTATGTAACATCATTACTTCTATTTTTGTTAGCCATTAAAAGGTATTAAACCTGCAATACTCTTATTTTGTTTCTCATAATGAGAGCGCTAAACTAGTACTGTTAACAAGATACCAAAGAAAGGACATTGAGCTTATTCTGAAAGTTGCTGATTTGGAAGGTAAAGTTTGTTTGGGTACTCGGCTTTGACCTTTAGTCTAAATACAGTGAAGTATCAGCAATTTCATCACGACAATAACATCACATAACTAGAGTGGACTTTCTACCCCTTTACCTCTGCCTCCAGTTACTCTTTACTTTCTATTATATAAAGAGATGGTGTGCAGGAATTTGTAGGAAGCAAGCACTGGTGTTTGAATGTGGACAGTTTGATTCTTTCATTGTTTTATGTGTTTGCAAAGTTGCTTTAGGTGACACAAGTCAACTGAAGATAAGATCACTCAAGAAGATCTTTGTGTAGTAGGACAATGAGGGCCTTTCTGCAAATAATGCCACCTCTTCTAGTGTTCTTCTGCATTCTCAGGTAGAATTGTCTCTAGTGGATGGTTTTAAAGCGGTTTTGTAAAATATATGGCCAGACATGTACAACTATGTATACATTTTCTTATAAACAATGCTCAGTACAGTGGTGTTGCCGGATCCAGACACATTATAAGCCAAAGGGCACCATTTTGGTCTAGGTTTGATCTACGTTTTGGCCATAATGTCTATGGGAACATTCAGATGTTCTCATTTTGTGAATTTAACCTTAGGATTTCTACATTGAAAAAAAATTATGCTAAAGGTTCCTAAATATCAGTGTTGGGACATCTGAAGTGTCCCAGCCAGTGTAAGCAATCCCAAATCCCAAATGCCAGTGTAAGCAATCCCAAATGCCAGTGTCATCAAGCTGTTGGGACATCTAATGTCGAAGTGTTGAAGCCACTGCATGTGGGGCAGGCGGATAATGTTACGGGGACAAGAGTGCCAGGTATACTATTATGGAGGCATTTGTTCCAAATATTAGAGGGTGTCTAATAGAAGTAATAGTTAAATATAATTGGTGTCGCTGGAACAATAATAGGGCTCATATTTGGGTATTAATTTGGGGGAGATTTATCATTCTCTGTGCTCCAGAAAAGTGGAGGTGAGAATTAAAATGTCGCAGGTGAGACTTTATTTTAACTGGGACTTTTTAAAAAATTGGCGAATCTCCTCTTTTTCGATGCCCTTGCCAATTTTCTAAAAGAGGCCTGGCAGGAGTGGAGAAGGGGACACAACCAGCCATCACAACAAATGTATCTTCATTCACGCCGGTTTTCTAGCATAAAGGAAGCCAGAAATGGTCAGCTTTGAGCTGTTGTTAGGCACACAGACTGCAGAAGGATGCGCCTTAGGTTATGACGAGGTGTGCGCCTCGTCATAAATTAGGTGCATCCTCTGGCACCTAATAAATCTACCCTGTGTCTTGTCGGGGGTCAGTTCATAGCCTATATCAACCAGTAAAATCTAGAAAATGAGATAAAAAAAAAAAAAAGTCAAGGGGACTATTCACTCCTTTTCTTCATTACTATGTTGGCCCCAAGACTTAAATAGATGCTGTCACCACATACCTGAGTAGTAAACCAAGTGAACTGCTAGATTTGTTAACATGGTCTCCTTACTCTAATGTTGTTGTCCCCATGCAGATCAGGGCCTTTTCTGTTATGCAAATAAGTTGTACGGTGCAACTAGGGCATCACCGTTGCACCTCGTCTCACTAAAATCTCCACTCTCTATCGCGGTTAACCCCACTCCCCAGGTCTGAGTCACAGGGGCAGGCAGTGGCTATGTAATCTCACCTGGCTCTGTGCAGCGCTTGCTAGGGCTGTATACTACAGACGGCTTTAGCCCTGGCAAGCATCATGGCTGTACTGTGCATGCACTGAATTCTGAAGGCGAGATTACATTGCCACCGCCTGGCCCTGTCACTCAAAGTAGGGGAGTGGGGATAACAGTGATAGGAAGTGGAGCTTTTGGTGTGTCAAGGTGCAACAGTGACACCTTTGTTGCACCAAACTCATATGCATAACACAACAGGCTTGATTTCTCAGCAAAGGAGGCCCATAGGCTTCCATTGTGTTTCATGCCGGATCCGTCTTGCTCCACATCTCATGACGCACTCAAAAACGCTGCTTGCAGGGTTTTTCTGTCCAGCATGGAAACGCAACCAAATGGAACGGAATGCATGGAGGCAAATGACACCAATAAATTCCCATCTAAAACTGTATGTCAATAAATAAAATAAATACACATACATCGATTTTATGGAATAAAATGGCTGCAGTGCTTTATTATGGGTAACCATAAAACATAGTATTAAATAAATCCACAGAATCAATTAAATAATTGAGACCATTACACCATATTAATAAATAGACCAATCATCAACCAAAGAACTAAGATCCATTCAGCATTAGCTGAGCGATACAGCCCCACTAATAAAGCAAAGCGACAGGAGGAAACAAGCTTTATGGGAGGGAGGGATGGCGGGCGCCGATGAAGTCTTCTTGAACTGGCCCTGGATCAGCGGCGAACCTGCAAATATAAAGGCAACAGGCAACATCTTGACCTCTGTATTTCTTCAGCTAACCGGAAAAAAATGGATCCTGTAAATTCACCTCAGGTAAGATCTGAAAAATAAAGGCGGGAAAACAACCACCACACAGAAACAGTGGGGGAGGGGGATATACCCTACATATAATACCCTTAACATGAGGTGTCATTGCCCCCATGTGTCCCCCAAGCTAGGCGCTCTGGGGGCCTAAACATTCTGTTCCGTTCAGTTAAGTTTTGTCCTCATTGACAATGAATGGGGACAAAACTTATGGAGACCATATTAAAAAAATCCACCAAACTTCAGCTGATTTACTACTCAGGTATTTGGTGACAGATTTTTCTCATGCTCTGAAAAAAATACAGCACCACCAGACAATAGCACCACGTCCATCAGCAAGCAGTCACACATGGTCAGACGCAAGAAGGATAGAAAACAGGATATACGGTAGCTGGTGGCATCAAATGTCAGCACAGGCATAACAGAATCCAGAAAAGGGTCAGCGGCAAACAGACGAGTTGTCAGGCATGAGGACTTAATAGTGAGCTTAGTAATAGCACATCATGGCAGTGTTCACTAGTGAATCATGTACAGACAAACAGGAAATAATGTACGTCTTAGAGGGCCAATCATCATCATTAAAATACCAGCTCCCAGCAGGTTACAGGCAAGTACCAATGTTATATGACGGAGGTCGATACTGGGCCACTCATAGGAACCATTCAAGAGAAGGGTGCACACAAATAAGGTTCTTGCTAAGGTTATTTGTAGTGCATTATGCTGACAGGCACCCTGTTGGTCAGGCCCATAATACCAAAAAAAAAACAACAACTACAAAGCCAAATGATACTGCCATACAGAGCTTACAAAATACAACCCCATGGTGTTCAACTAATATGACCTAAGCAATGCCTAAATACTGTTTCTGTGGTATACCAAGAAGGGGCTGTACAAGAATCAAAAGGTAGACTCAGTTTGAAAAGTAGGACAGAAAGAGAGTCCTGTTTCCTGGCTCCTTGTCCTCCATCTGGCATAGGGCCTGGATGGACGCTGGGGTGTATACTTTTCGGTGGCTCCACAATCAGACAGCAGCACTGTGCTGTCTGAGCGTGAGCTGCAGCTACAAACTGACTGACTGAGGATTCTCTCACCCCCAATCAGTCACTAGAGCCGGCCGACATGTCACTCTGTAAATGAGGGTGAGAGAAGTACTCCGGGGGCCCACGCAGCCCACCTTCAGGTTTTCCAGTCCTCTTTTAAAATTTTGCTGGCAAGTAGGGTCATGGCTTAGCGGATTTGGAGCATGGCTTAACAGGATTGGGACATGGCCTACAATGTCCAGCATTTGGGGTGAAGCAAGTGTCCACTCTACAGACAGAATATGCTGAGAGTTCTAGTTCCCCCCTTTTATACCTCCTCTGCCTGTAATGTCATCTGATATTATATAATAGTCTAGACCTGCTGAGAGCTGTAGTTCCCACCTGTTATACCTTCTCCTTCTCTAATGCCTTCTAATACCACCTTATAGGAGGTGGTATCAGAGGGCATTACAGGCATTATGAGGTGGCCAGACGTCTGGCTTTAGGCCAG
This sequence comes from Bufotes viridis, assembly GCA_033119425.1. Lineage (NCBI taxonomy): Eukaryota > Metazoa > Chordata > Amphibia > Anura > Bufonidae > Bufotes > Bufotes viridis. The sequence goes on from CM065589.1 coordinate 463,997,436, forward strand.
ACAGTCCTGTTTCCGGGCACCCTGTCCTCCATCTGGCATAGGGCCTGGATGGACGCTGGGGTGTATACTTTTCGGTGGTTCCACAGTCAGACAGCAGCACTGTGCTGTCTGAGCGTGAGCTGCACCTACAAACTGACTGAAGCTTCTCTTACCCCCAGTCAGTCACTAGAGCCGGCTGACATGTCACTCTGTGACTGACTGAGGGTGACAGAAGTACCCCAGGCCCCACGTAGACCACCTTAACCACTTCCCGACCGCCCATTGACTATAAACATCCTGGGCGGTCGGGTTTATCTCTGAATGGACGTTCTGGAACGTCTTTTAAGAGATGGCAGCTCCACGCTAATTGTGCAGTTGCCGAGCGGGGGAGCCGCTGTCAGTGACAGCAGGGCACTTCAGGGAGAAGGCAGGGACCGTTCCTAGGTGTCCCTGCCTTCTAGATCGCTGTATACTGGGGCGTAACTATAGGGGAAGCAGGGGAAGTGGCTGCTTTGGGGCCCTGACCTAGAAGGGACCCATCCAAGAGGAGGGGGAGAAGTACTAAAAGATTTTGTCAGGGCCCCTCAAGAGTATTACACAATGAAATGATATACAGTGGCAGTACAGACGGATGAAACAGCTGCCGAGCCTGGTCTGAGAGAGCGATCTTTACTAGCCACAGGAAAGGGGGTGGCATGAAAGGAAGGGGTTGTGAAAAAATTACTGGGGGAGGGGGCCTCATTGAAAAAGATTTGCTGTGGGGCCCAGTCATTTCTAGTTATGCCACTGGCTGTATACACAGCGCTCAATGAGTGCTGTGTATACAGCAAGGAAGCGATGTGCCGCTTCCTGTCTCGGCCCAGTGATCATGTGACCGCCGGGGGAGTGCACGAGCTGTCGGGTCTTCCATAGTCCAGTATTTTGCTGTACAGCCTCTCTGGGGGTGTATTTCCCCTGTAACTGGGGCTACTATGTCATCCCCAGTTACAAGAGAAATCAATAGTAAAAAAAAAAGAAAGAAGAAGTTAAATGTCTCCCAGAGGTCTTGTATGACCTTATGGGGGACACAAAGGGTAAAATAAGTTTCACATTTAAAAAATAAAAAATTCCCCCCAAATCCGTTATTTAAAAATAATAAAAATAGAAGAAAGAAAAATAAAAGAGACATAGCGTCCCAAACGACCGGCTCTAAAAAAAATCATATGATCTACCCCATCAGGTGAAGAACGTAAAAAAAATAAAAAAGAAACATTGCGCCAAAACAGATTTTTTAGTGAGCTCACCTCCCAAAAAACATAATGTTAATCATTCAAAAAGTTGTTAGTACCCCAAAATAGTAGCAATAAAAACGTCACCTCATCCCGCAAAAAATGAGCCCCTAAACAAGATCATAGCCAGAAAAATAAAAAAATATGGTTCTATGAAAATTGCAACACAAAAACATTGTGTAAAATGTAAAAAAAAAAATTGACATATTTGGTATTGCAGCGTCTGTAACAATTAGCTCTACAAAAGTATCACATCATCTACCCCATGCCAAAACAGCCTTTTTTAGTCACGTTATCTCACAAAAAACACAATATCAATTAATCAAAAAGTCAATGTACCCCAAAATGGTAGCAATAAATGTCACCTCGTGCCGCAAAAAAACAAGCTCTCACACAAGACTATTGACAGAAAAATGAAAAAAATATGGCTCTAAGGGTACTTTCACACTTCCGTTAAACTTTTCCGGTATTGAGTTCCGTCTTGGGGGCTCAATACCAGAAAAAAAATTATCAGTTTTATCCTAATGCATTCTGAATTGAGAGAAATCCATTCAGTATCCATCAGGATGTCTTCAGTTCAGTCACGTACGGTTTTTGGACGGAGAAAATACCGCAGCATGCTGCAGTTTTGTCACTGTCCATAATTCCGGAACACTTGCCGGAATGCCGGATCCGGCATTAATTTACATCGAAATGTATTAGTGCTGGATCCGGCATTAAAATGACCGCATTTACGGATCCGGTCTTCCGGTCTGCGCATGTGCAGACCTTAAAAATGTAAAAAAAATAAATACCAGATCAGTTTTTTTCTGGATGACAATGGAGAGACGGATCCAGTATTGCAATAAATTTGTGAGACGGATCCGCATCTGGATCCGTCTAGAAATGCTGTCCGTTTGCATACAGATTGCCGGAATCCAGCAACGCAAGCGTGAAAGACCCTAAAAAAATGGCAACACAAAAACATGATTTTTTTTTTAAGAATGTTTCTATTGTGTAAAACGTAAAAATAAAAAAAAATTGACATATTTGGTATCGTTGCATCCGTAATGATCGGTTATATAAAAATATCACATGATCGAACCCATCAAGTGAACGGTGTAAAAAAAAAAAATTACTCCAAACTGTTTTTTTTGTGACTTCACCTCCCAAAAAGCTGAGATAAAAAGCAACTAGAAAGCCAAATGTACCCCAAAATGGTGCCAATAAAAACTACAGCTTGTCCCGCACAAAATAAGCTCTCACGCAGTTCATTCAACAAAAAATTTTAAAAAAGTTATCGCTCTTAAAAACAATGACAGAAAATTCCATGTTAGAAAATCCTTCCCTTCTGAGCCCTGGCGTATCCCCAATAACAGTTTACGGCCACAATTGGTTTCTAACTGTATTCAAGAGAAAATGGGTAGAAAATTGGGGGTGGATATTCTCCTGGGCCTAAGAAAGTCTGGGCCTAAAGCACAATTTTCTTGTAAAAAAAAAAATATTTTAATTTTTATTTTCACACCCAAGTATTATAAATTCTATGAAACACCCGTTGAGGGAAGTGCTTCCTACACCCCTTAAAAATTCCTTGGGTGGTGCAGTTTACAAAATGTGGTCACTTTTTGGGGGATTTCACTGTGGGGGTACCTCAAGGTCTCTTCAAATGCAACATGGTGCCCAAAGACCATTCCAGCAAAATCTGCTCTCCAAAAAACATATGGTGCTCCTTGCCTTCTGTGCCCTGCCATGTGCCCATACAGCGGTAAACGACCATGGGGTGTTTCTGTAAACTGCAGAATCAGGGTAATAAACATTGAGGTGTGTTTTGTTGTTAACCCTTGACGTGTTCCAGGAAAACCCTTGACGTGTTCCTGTTTCTAAAACCAGTTTTGAATAGTTTGAGGGGTGTCGTTTCTAAAATGGGGTCACTTATGGGTTGGTTCTATTATGTAAGCCCCACAATGTGACTTCAGAACTGAACTCGAAAAAAGCTGACTTTGGAAATTTTCTTAAAAATGTCAAAAATTGCTTCTAAAATTCTGAACCTTCTAACGTCCTAAAATTTTTTTATTACATTACCAAAATTATGCCAACATAAAGTAGACATATGGGTAATGTTAATTAATAATTTATGAGGTATCACTATCTCTCTTAAAAGCAGAGAGATTCACATTTAGAAAACAGTGAATTTTTTCAAATTTTCATTAACTTTTGGATTTTTTTTTATGAATAAAGGTAAAACATATTGCCTCAAATTTACCATTAACATGAAGTACAATGTGTCATGAGAAAACAACCACTGAATGGCTTGGATAACTAAAAGCATTCCAAAGTTATTACCACATAAAGTGACAGATGTCAGATTTGCAAAAATAGGCCCAGTCAAGAAGGGGGTAACTGGCCCGGTCTGAAAGTGGTTAAGGTAAGGCTGGGCGATATGGCCTAAAATCCATATTGTGATATATTTTGAATCATGTGCGATATGCGATATATATTGCGATATATTATTTTCAATAATGAAATATATTATCCACTCATATTATATTATCCACTCCCCCCCCCCAATCCTGCAGCACCCCCCCCCCCAACCCCTACGATCCTCCAGCAAGAGTGCCCGTCCCCCCACAAGAGTCACTGTTAGCCTTACCACTGTGACCTTTCCTGCAGGGTGCTCGGCAGCGGCAGCTCGGCAGTCCGCAGGTGTGGCATCTTCTTCCAGCACTGGGCGGGATCTGACGTCACATACAGCGTCAGCAAAACCGGCCAGTACAGTGCGGTGCAGAGTCGGGAGGCCAAAGAGCGGTAAGCCAGAATCTTCTGCGGTGCGCAATGATTTACTACACCTCCCCATAGTCAATCATATCGCGGTCCTGCGATATGTGCGATATACACAAAATCCATATCGTGGCCAAAATTTCAATCGCCGATATCGCATATATCATCCACCCCTGGGTTAAGGTCTCCCCACTTTTATTTTTCTTGTCAGGCACCGTTACGTGGAGAGAGGACGTAGATTGGCTGAGACGGGTGGGGCTTTGTAGAGTTAGGGGTCATAGTCTCGGGTGTCATTCTTTTTGTGGTTAAGCAAGTGGCATCCCTACTGATGTACCATAGGCCTCCAGAACACTGTCACTATAAGGTCTCCTCAGAAACGTTACACGGTAACATTATCACAATTTATGTTTGTTAGAATGCACCACATTATCACTATTATTGTAAACCTGTGGGGGAGGCAAATTAATTTGTATACATGGCGTTTTATGCACTCTTGATTTTATAATTGACTTAGTTTATGGGAAATACTGCAAATAATTCAAAAATAAACTGGAACATTGAGTTCCATTGTTCTAAAACATCTTAAAAATGAGAAGATAATTACCGTACTGTAAAGCTTTAAAGCACTTAGTGAGCATCTATCCGCATCATTAACCCTGGTAAGGGTTGATCATGCTGACAAAAACGATACCCTGATTATGTATTTCCGTGGTCCCATTCCCCTGAAACGCAAGTTTTTATTGATATATAAATGAGCGTATTGGGGCACCAAGTGGCTGGCCAGAGCCCTCGAAGCACCAGTTAGTAAGACCACTACAGATTTATTTCATAGATAGAGTCCATGCACACAGTAAAGTTCAAGGTGCAAAGTTTGTGATTTATTAACACGTCAAGGAAAACAAAGTACTGTACATCTGTAGCATCCCCAAGTCAGGGGAGTGTGAGGGACTGACCTGGGGAATGCCAGTGATGGAGAGGCTGGCACGTGGTGTAGTGTGAGGTGCCCTTGGTGTTGGTAGATTAACGTGCCTGTGGCTGGGTGTCCCTGATGTCCGTGACGCCAGTGCCGGTAACGGTGGCAGACTGATTTTGATAGGAGGAATAATTGAGGTGCAGGCTTGGATAGTAAACCAGAACTTCACTTTACTGAACAGTAATAAACAGCATACACTCTCTTGACAGTTCCTCAGAAGACGATTGGTTTCAGCAAGCTTTAAGTTACAATACATTAATGGCAGGCTTATATTTAGCAAGGTGATCACAGAGGGTTAAAGCAGGACTTGCAGTACAGGCGGCTTGCACGCGTTCCCTGACTGATCCTGACTAGGAATATATTCTTCTCCAAGGCCCCAGTGCCCTATCTCGGCTTATATCCTTGGGATAACAATTACTGAGTACCTCCTCTGGTATTTGTAGTACCTCTTGCTTTCTGGAATTCTTTGCTCTGCATTCCCTCAACTCACGCAGGCTGGCGACCAGGGGGCCTACTAAAAGGAATGACAGAATGGAATGCCCATAGACTTTAACAGGAAAGTGGAATGCCCATAGAGAATAATGGACCAGAGTGGAATGCCCATAGAGAATAATGGAAATGTAATATTTGAATTAGAGACAAAACCATTTGACATATATAATAATTATTTAGCAGGATTACTCTCCAAACTCAGTGGGATTATTTAATGTTCAGAATAAGTGGAATTATCACTGTTTTCTGAAGAATTACGAGGGTGAATGACAGAAAGGAATGCCCATAGACTATAATGGGGAGTAAACTATGAGCTCATTTGCAGGTAAATCTGTGTTATGTTGGACATTAACCTTTATCGCCAGTGTTCCCTGGGTAGAGTAGCATAATGTAAAATGAAAATTTCCTTGGATTATACCTGTTTTCTATAGAATGCAAAGGTGAGTGACATAATGGAATGCCCATAGACTATAATGGGAAGTAAAATGTGACTTTGTGCCTGAACCATTCAACATATCAAATACACCTGTAGCAGGCTTACTCTTCAAGTTCAGTGGGATTATTTAAAATTGAAATTAAGTGGTATTATCATGTTAATGTCTAACATAACACATATTTACCTGCAAATGAGCTCATAGTTTTTTCCCCATTATAGTCTATGGGCATTCCTTTCTGTCATTCCACTTGGCATTTCATAGAAACCAATGATAATCCCACTTAATCTCAATTTTAAATAATCCCACTAAACTTGAAGAGTAAGCCTGCTATAGGTGTATTTGATATGTTGAATGGTTCAGGCACCAAGTCACGTTTTACTTCCCATTATAGTCTATGGGCATTCAATTATGTCACTCACCTTTGCATTCTATAGAAAACAGGTATAATCCAAGGTAATTTTCATTTTACATTATGCTACTCTACCCAGGGAACACTTGCGATAAAGGTTAATGTCCAACATAACACAGATTTACCTGCAAATGAGCTCATAGTTTATTCCCCATTATAGTCTATGGGCATTCCATGGTGTCATTCCCCTTGGCATTTCATAGAAACCAGTGATAATCCCACTTAATCTCAATTTTAAATAATCCCACTAAATTTGAAGAGTAAGCCTGCTACAGGTGAATTTGATATCTTGAATGGTTCAGGCACAAAGTAACGTTTTACTTCCCATTATAGTCTATGGGCATTCCATTATGTCACTCACCTTTGCATTCTATAGAAAACAGGTATAATCCAAGGAAATTTTCATTTTAGATTATGCTCCTCTACCCAGGGAACACTGGCGATAAAGGTTAATGTCCAACATAACACAGATTTACCTGCAAATGAGCTCATAGTTTTTTCCCCATTATAGTCTATGGGCATTCCTTTCTGTCATTCACCCTCGTCATTCTGCAGAAAACAGTGATAATTCCACTTATTCTGAATATTAAATAATCCCACTGAGTTTGGAGAGTAATCCTGCTAAATAATTATTATATATGTCAAATGGTTTTGTCTCTAATTCAAATATTACATTTCCATTATTCTCTATGGGCATTCCACTCTGGTCCATTATTCTCTATGGGCATTCCACTTTCCTGTTAAAGTTTATGGGCATTCCATTCTGTCATTCCTTTTAGTAGGCCCCGCGAGGGATGTTCCTGCAGGGATCCTTATCCTGTTTGCAGCTTGACTAAGGAGGCAACACTTCTCCACTAGTCCTAGGGTCTGGACTGCTCCTCCCAGGGAATGACTCTTCCTAGACTGGACCCTCTCAGGCTATAGGGCCTGGGCTGACTTCCACAGGCTCAGGGCCTGAACACTGAAGACCTTCACAGGCTCAGGGCCTGGACTGGACTGCCTTCAACTGGCTCAAGGCCTGAACTGCCTAACTCCTCCCCTGACTGGGCCTATATTAACTAGGGCTCCCTAGCTCCCTCTAGTGAACATAGCTGAGATGACACCCCTAGCAGGCCTGCACAATGGCATATAATAGCAGTAACAGGGTGATAGGATATATAAATAGGCATTACATTACATAGCATTTATGGAAAATGACATTCACCAATCTCCCCACAAATGAGGGGAACGTACACACTCTAGTGACCCTTCTGTAGTGTCGGGCATCACAACTCCCGTACACTACACATCAAATATGAACTGATGTCATGGTTAGTTCATATGTAGTAGTTCTGGCGTTTGGGCCTAGTTAGGGCCTTTTGTTGCAGACATGGATGCAATGGAGCATGGTTACAAGCGCAGATCGCGCTTGGATTTGGCACAATCTGCGCCAGTTATCACAGTCCATTGCATCCATATGTGTGACACTATGAAAAATCCCCTAACTAGGCCCAAACATCAATAAAGATTTTTGTATTGCTTCGCAAGGATTATGGTACTTTCACACTTGCGGCAGAGTGTTCCGACAAGCAGTTCTGATCCGGCAATCTGGATGTAAACTGAATACATTTGGAGTCAGATCCGAATGCGGATCCGTCTCACAAATTCATTGCAAGAACGGATCCGTCTCTCCGCTTGTCATGCGAATAGACTGATCCGTCTTGTATTATTTTTTCAGTTTTAAGGGTCTGCGCATGCGCGTACCGGAAGGACAGATCCATCCTAATGCTGGATCCGGCACTAATACATTCCTATGGAAATTAATGCCGGATCCGGCATTCTGGATGGAGATAAAACCGCAGCATGCTGTGGTATTTCCTCCATCCAAAAGGACTGACAGTGACTGAACTGTCCTGATGCATCCTGAACGGATCAGTTCTTTTCTGGGATTGAGCCCCAATGACGGAACTCAATGCCGGAAATGTTTGCCGCAAGTGTGAATGCAGCCTTACTATATATGAACTAACTATGATCTCAATTCATATTTGATGCACTTTGTTATCACAAACATTGCAATAAAAATTACCATAAAAATAATTTAGTCAAGTATCACCAGTCTCAAAAAAAAATCACGGACACATCATTTTTTTTCGCAGACAGAGGAAAAGAAAGTTGTCTATTTTTACGGACTGTCCAGAAATTTCTGGACGGTTGTCAACCCCGATTGACAGGGCTAGATATCTCTTATAGCGTTGTCTTCTTGCATTTGCACCATGCCTCCTGATCTTGGCGCTTGCGCAGTGAATCTGATGCTGCTCTCAGAGCAGTGCAAATTCCAACTGAGAAAGTGTCGATACCAACACACAAAGCCCATACACAAGAAGACAGAGCTAGGCTCTTGCTGACAGATGCTCTTTAACTATTTTTAAGGTACAAGGAAGTTTATTGGAAATTAATTCCTCAATGACTGGAGTCACTGATTAATTTATACTTTTCAACATTTTCCATCTTCACAATTCAGAAACATTCAGAAATCGACATCTGCCAACCTCCATTTTTTCTCAAGAGCCTAGGTAAGTGGGTAGTTACTTGGTTAAGACTTCCCTATTACTACAGGAGGACCAGAGAACAATAAGCATGGAAATGGCCGATGGAAATGGCCGGCGCATGCGCAGTGAGAGGATAGCAGCCGGCTGACTGCAGGAGCGGGAGACGGGATCGCGCAGTAACAAGGAGAGCACCGCGCATGCGTGAGACTTGCGCAATCACAGCCTCACAGCAGGATGCCAATCAAAGTAAAGGGAGGATGGGTAAGGGGCGGGTTTAGCTTGACTTGAAGCAAGGAGGCCGCTGACCCCTTGACTTCAAACTTGCTCTGAAATCAGCGTGATTGAAGATTAAAACAGTGTTTTTATAAAGTATGCAGCAACTGATGGAGGAATAAAACACATGATTATGAACACACTGGGGGCTACTGTAAGGTAATGATGTCGGTTTTATATGTGTTTTGGAGGTGACAGGTTCCCTTTAACACTGTTACTCAAAACTCAGTCCTTTTCTGCTCTAAGTGTCAGGACCCTATGTGCGGTGGCACCCACAGCAGAAATGGACCAGGGAGCATAAGGATCTGGTTAACTTTGAAGTCCAATCTGGATTAAATTAGCAGTCAGGTCTGGGGTCTGAATGAACTGGGGTTCTGGTTTGGGAGCTAAATGAATTTATCAGTCAGGTCCGAGATCTGATTAATTTACAGGTTTGGTCATAGGTAGAGATGAGCGAACATTAAAAAAAAGTCCGTTGTTCGGCGTTGGGGTGGTGGTAAGTCGCGCATCCCGTTATGGATTCCACTATAGCGGCATATGGAATCCATAAGGGGCAGCTGCCACCAACCCGAACTGTTGCACAGCCGAAGGACCTGGGGTGACGTCACTGTCATGTGATCAGTGCAGGGGGCGTGGCTCAGCACTGGATTTGATCCCGTGCTGAGCCACGCCACCTGCACTGATCACATGACGGTGACGTCATCCCAGGTCCTTCGGCTGTTCAACAGTTCGGGTTGGTGGCAGCTGCCCCTTATGGATTCCATATGCCGCTATAGTGGAATCCATAACGGGATGCGCGACTTACCACCACCCCAACGCCGAACAACGGACTTTTTTTTAATGTTCGCTCATCTCTAGTCATAGGTTTGTAAAAGGGTTTTTAAGGATCAGGATGTCGATGATCTATCTTCAGGATAAGCCATCAATGTTCTGAGCCAGGAAAATCCCTTTACTTTATGGTTCTAGTCTTGGGTCAGCTTGATTTCCAGGTCTGCTATTGGATCTGAATCAATGTAAGAGTCTGATGTGGGGTCTGAGTTAATTAGGAGTCATGTCTGGTTTTATTTCTGTGTCTGTGGTCTGGATTCACTTTGAGGTCTGGTTTACTTTTCTGGTCTGATCTGAAGTTTGAATTTATTTTATGGGCCTGTTGTGTGTGTGTGTGTGTGAGCAGCATAATGATATATTTACTGTGTGAGCTGTGTGTGCATGAAGCTGAAAAATAGGCAGAATCATTTGAAAAATTGGGCTCCAAGTGGACGTATTATTTTACAACTCTTTACCATTATTATTTTGGAAATACCGGTATATGTTAGTTTTAAGTATATCACATGAGTACTGTTTAGATTACTATATGGAAATATTTGGGGGGTCATTTATTATACTGAAATATGCCTATATTAGGCATATTTCGGGTGCAGGAGGTAAGTTGCGCCTCTATCTGCGTCTTCGCACCGATCATACTAGGTCTAAAATTGTGGGCGTAACAAGGGTGAGGAAAGGGACAGGCCAGCAGGCCGGTCTCATTTACCATTTTCTACGCCTGTTTCAGACATAGAAAAACGTCTAAATGTAAGACAGCTCGGAAGCTGTCTTACATTTAGAACTGGCGCTGGATGCACCAAAGTTATATAGAGGCCGGCGCCTCTATATAACTTCGGCGTAACCACCGCCAGCTTAGGGCTTTATTAAGACCGGTGTCTAAAATGCCGGTCTTAAATAATGTGCCCCTCTGTCTGTACACAGTAGAACACAATTGTTCAGTTTGACAATAAAAAGCAGCACTGTTTAGATGTGCTATTTGGGTTTGTTATAAATGTGCTTTAATTGAAGACACTGATTAAATCTGTCCATCCATGTGAATTTTTGATTAGTGTTTCTTATCCAAGTAACTACATATTCAAGTCTGTGACCTCCAATTCTGCTGACAAAATTCCTGCTCAATGGCCCCCATTTTCTCCTACTCTTTCATCATTCCCTTTCCTTTACACACACTTTTGCGCTCTGCCCTGCGGGCACTCTACTACTCTCCCTGTCCTTCCTGTCACAATCCTACCCTGCTCTCCTGCCAGCAGTGCTCCAAGCTGTTGGCATCTTGGATTGTATGTGCAAGCTGTGGCCTGTGCATCCTAAGTATGGCCTCCTGGCCTGTTCATTTTGGTGTACGTGCTCTGACTGTTAAAGTGTCAGCATGCACACGTCCAAATGTCTCCCCAGTCAATGGCTAGCTGTCCCTTGATATTTAAGGCACCCTTTCCAATAAGTTTTGGGTTCCTGGTCTCTAGTTACCAGTGAAGGTGTGATATTCTCTCTGACTACTCATGTACCTAACTCCTGCCTGGCAACCAACTCTGACTCCTAGCCGCCTGCCTTCACCTTAGCCTGTTTCTCGCATTAATCCTTTGCCACCTGCCCTGACCTCAAACTTGTTTCTCAAATATTTTTGTACGCAGCCTTTCCTGACCTTGGCCTGTCTCCTGACTATAAATATTGCCTGATCCCTTGGTGCCTGATCGTGAGACTTCGCGAAGTAATAATTTCGGCTCATCGGAGCCAATACATTCTAGTATTGAAATTAAGTTTTATGCAAATCAACTTTGGATGTTTCATCCAAAGTTGATTCGCTCATTCCTAGTCATTACAGGTGGAAGCACAACAGGGGAGCATTACAGGGTGGAGCACTACAGGTGAGCATTACAGGCTGGAGTACTATACGGGGGCATTACATGCTGGAGTACTGCAGGGGAGTATTACAGACTGGAGCACTACAGGGGGGAATTACAGACTGGGGCACTACAGGGGGCATTACAGGCTGGAGCACTACAGGGGGGCATTATAGACTGGATTACTAAGGGGGGTATTACAGGCTGGAGCACTACATTTGGGGCATTACAGGCTGGAGCACTACAGGGAGTTATTACAGGCTATGTACTAAGAGGGGGTATTATAGGCTAGAGCACTACAGATGAGCATAACAGGCTGGAGCACTAAAGGGGGCATTACAGGCTGGAGCACTGAAGTTTATGTCCGGCGAGCCAAGGGGTGGAGCTGAGGCTGAGAAGAGAAGGAGCCAGCTCCAGGAAGTAGGTAAGTATGCTTCCTTCCTCAGTTCTTCCCAAAAGGGGGGTTTGCCAATCCCCTCCCCAAAAAAGTGCATAACCTCTTTAAAGGGGTTTTCAATAACCCCCAATAATGTTTCTAAATGCTGGGAAGGTATTAAAATAAAATAAAGCTTCCTCACCAGATCGACCCGTACTCCCATCATTCCACCATCCCAGTGCTCCCCTTCTCCTTAGTTTCCAGCATCACCGACTACTCCATGTGATCACTGCAACCAACTGGAGGTCTTAGGCCCCTTTCACACGGGGGTTGCGGATTGGGGCCTGATAGGGAGCGGGTGCGTGGCAGGGAAATCGTGCGAGTGCGCACGCAATTTCAGTCAGTTTTGACTGCGATTGCGTTGCGTGGTTCAGATTTTTCCGCGTGAGTGCAATGCGTGTTGCACGCGCGTGAGAAAAAACTGAATGTGGTACCCAGACCCGAACTTCTTCAATGAAATTCAGGTTTGGGTTAGTTGTGTGTAGATTTTATTATTTTCTCTCATAACATGGTTATAAGGGAAAATAATAGCATTCTTTAATACAGAATGCTTAGAAGGTCAATTGAGGGTTAAAAAATAAAATTAACTCACCTCCTCCAATTGATCGCGTAGCTGCCGGTCTCCTGTTCTTTCTTCAGGACCTGTAGTGACGTCATTGAGCTCATCACATGGTCCAATCACATGGTCCATCACCATGGCGATAGATCATGTGATTTGACGTCACCATAGGTCCTTTAGCCGGTGCAGCGTGAATAGTCCCTACCTTATGAGTTTTTCCTACCGCACCAACTAAGCATGCTCAGTACAAGTAAAGTCCCCGCCCACAGCCTAATTCTCCCTTTAGTAAAAACCCCAAATCTACATTAAGTTGTACCCTCGCGGGCTCGCTTCGCTGCGCTCGGCTCTTATAAAAACTAACTCCATGCCGCCATTGATAGTAAAGAATGAATTGGATAGTAAAGAAAAGGGAGAATAGGCTGTGGGCGGGGCTTCACTTGTACTGAGCATGCTCAGTTCGGCGGTAGGAAAAACTCATAAGGTAGGGACTATTCACGCTGCACCGGCAGCTCATGATTAAAGATGATAGAAGAGATCGGCAACTACGCGATCAAGTAGATGAGGTGAGTAAAATGTTTTTTATTTTTAACCCATCAATCCACACTTTACTATGCATTCTGTATTAAGAATGCTATTATTTTACCTTATAACCATGTTATAAGGTGAAATAATAAAGATCGGGTCCCCATCCCGATCGTCTCCAAGCAACCATGCGTGAAAATCACACACCGCATCTGCAATGGCGGATGCTTGCGATTTTCATGCAGCCCCATTCACCATTCACAAGTGATGAGGGAAAATCACCGCTCAGCTGCACAGCCCCATTGAAATGAATGGGTCCGGATTCAGTGAGGGTGCAATGCGCCAACATCACGCATTGCACCAGCGCGGAATACTCGCCCGTGTGAAAGGGGCCTTATAAGGTGGTCAGTCACATCAGTGATCTAGCGAGACCAACCGTTCAGGCCTAGGGCCACTGACTGGCTGAAATGTTTATGTGAAGTAGTCATTGACATCGCATGCAGAGCAGGAAACCAAGACGATGAAGAATGGCAGAGGATTAAGCTTGTAAGTCTTCTTTTTTTATTTTAAAACATTCCAAGCATTTAGCATGTGACCTCTAAGGAGCTGGAAACTAGGATGTTGCATAATTGTCAATCGAATTGTCCAACACAATGTAAGTCAAATATACCGTAAATGGCAGGCATGAGTGTGTTAGTAAAACGTTAATAAAAAACCTCACTCACCCTTTTAGAATGGTGGACTGGAAGTGACGTGGATCCAATAATGGTCACAAGGCTGATGCAGTCAATCACTAGCCTCAGCGGTCACATGTGCAAGAACGGCACGTCACTGTGGAGGCCAAGAACATCACTTCCAGTCCAGAGGAGACCACCGGGAACTGTGGTGTCGGAAAGGAGCGTTTTTAAAAAAAAAAAAAATTTTTTATACATTTTCCTGCCTGTCATTTATGTTTTATTTGTGGTGGACAACCACTTTAAAGGGGTATTCCCATCACGCTCTTTCATACTTACCTGCTCCCGGCGCGCCGTCCACTTCCTGGTTTCGGCAGGGGGCGGGCTCCATCTTGATTGACGTCTTCTCCCGGCCGGGCCGCGCGCTGGACTGAACGCATGCACGCCGCCAAGATGCTCTCTGGGACTTCTTCCTGGCAAGTATACTATACTGGCCAGGAAGAAGTCACCATAGCGCATGCGCGGCGTCGGCGTGCGCTTCGGGACTGCGCGCCCGGCCGGGAGAAAAAGTCGTCTGCGCAGCGCGCCACCGCGATTCGGGAGGAGAGCGGTGGCCGTAACCAGGGAGACGGAAGACAACAGTCAGGTAAGTATATCTTCATTTTCTTCTAAAGGGTGGGATTAGTTAATTAAACATATTTAGAAAAATGATCACTGTTAAATCATTAACAGATTTAAGTGAATTGTCACCAGGTTTGACTCTGTCAGCTAAGATATGCTGACGTTCAGGGTTCATTAGCATGTCTGATATGGGCTCATCTAAACAAATGGTAGCATTTTGTCAAAAACAGGTTTAACTAACCTGTCAATCACACACATGGAGCTGCAGGAGTCCAGCAGAGCCGTCGCAGACATCGCTGATGGCCAGCGCCGCCTCTAATGCTCAGTCGCCTTCTCCTCTCCTCCTGCTGCAGCGCTGAGCTCAGACGCACGCGCGTGCGCACTTCACTTGAAGAAGCCGATCCAAGAAGTCCGCACGGGTGCATGCCTGTGCGCACGCGCGACTTCTTGGATCGGCTTCATGAAGTGCGCACGCGCAGTGTGCGTACGAGCCAGCGCTTACAGCAGGAGGAGGGGGAGGGAGAGGCGGCACGGAGCATTAGGAGGCGGCGCTGGCCACATACAGCGATGTCTGCGGCCGGGCACCCTGCATCGCTGGACCTCCCCTTGGGCTCCTTATATGTGTGATTGACAGGTTAGTTAAACCTGTTTTTTGACAAAATTACGCTACCATTTGTTTAGATGAGCCCATATTAGGCATGCTAATGAGACCCTGAACGTCAGCATATGTTTAGCTGACAGGGCTCAAACCTGGTGACAGATTCCCTTTAACAGTGATCATTAAGATGGGAATACCCCTTTAAGCTAGATTTTATGCCAGTGTAGAAAAAAACTGTATTCCAGCACTGCGCACTGGCCATGCCGGTCTGGTGAATAGAGGTCTATGGAAATGTCCCCACCTACATGCTAGGGCCCATGCACATAACTGTATTTGTCTAGCATTATCTGTTTTTTTTCCTTTTTTGACCTTTGCATTTCTATGGGCTATGCACGCATCCGTTCTTGTGTGGATTCATATGCCTGAGATGCAAATCTCACCGCAGGTCCTATTCTTGTCCGTACTTGCAGATGAGAATAGCCTTTTGTATTGAAGGGTATGGGAAAAATCTGCAATACATACTGAAGTTATCTGTACTTTGTAGATGAATTTTTTTTTGTGGGCTGAAATACGGACATGCTGCGTGCATGAGACCATAGGCTAAGTGCCCAGACAGAATTCTGTAGGTTTCCACCAGACAGCAGGGTATTATGGGAGCTCAGATGACAGCCATGTAACCCTAAGGCTGCGGCTACACCTAGACTGATTTTTTATTAGGGCACGACCACAAGGCGCGGTCGTAATGCGTTCATGATGTGTTTAGGCGATGCACTCGGTTGGTTACCACAAGCATAATCATGCGTCTAGGCTAGGGTGTGTTTTTTTTGTCCGTGTTGTTTGAACTGTAAATTGTTCTGGTTCTTTAGCTTTCTGATTACTTTTAAATAGTGACACTTGTGGTAAATACCGCAAATGGTTACTCAACTATGTATCCCATGCAGTCAGCAGCCGCAGGCAGCAGGACATGTTTTATGTGCGGTCGTCATAACTCTGAAAGTGCCAAGTCTGTCTCCGAAACCTATTTTCCCATTGACTTCTATTGGGAAGTGAGGTGCTGCGGTTCCTAACTACATCATGACCACATCCCGACCGCGCAGCGTGACCGTAACCTTAGGCCTCTTTCACACAAGCAAGTTTTCTGCGCGGGTGCGATGTGAAAAGTGAACGCGGAATGCAATGCTTTTTTTTACAGACATGCTTAATTGTCCGCAAAAAGACGTATCTGCATTTTTGCGGACAGCAGACAGCTGTCTGAATGAGCCCATATTCTGCGTTTTTCACGCAGCCCTGGTTCCATAGAAGTGCATGGGGCTTCAGTGAAAAACGCATCTGGATGTAATCCGGATGCAGTCGGGGTGCAATACGTTTTTTCACTGGAGATGATGTTTGTAAGTCTTCAGTTTTTTTAATGCACGTGAAAAAACGCTTTAGAAACTGATTGCACCCGCGTGGAAAAAACTGTAACACTGAATGCAATTGCAGAAAAAAGTGACTGAACTTGCTTGTGAAATGGTGCAAGTTTCACTGAACGCACCCGGAGCCAATCCGTATCGTTCGTGTGAAAGAGGCCTCACACTGCATAAAATCGCTAACCACAGGGGATGCACTTAGAGGCGTGAAATGACTGCAGACAAGCGAGTAGCTGGAGCGACTTAGGCCTCTTGCACACGAACGTATGTCCTCCGAGACATACAGTCCGTGAGCAGGCCATATGTCCCGGAGCGGTATTAATGGCGCGCATGGGAGCGCACAGCATCATAGATTACAATGATCATATGAGTGCAGGAGAATACCCCCGAGGGCGGCCCGACGTCCACAGCATCATTGTAATCTATGATGCTGTGCGCTCCCGTGTGCATGATCAATGCCGCTCATAGACCGTATGTCTCGGAGGGCATACGGTTGTGTGCAAGAGGGCTAAGTCGAGACTTTAAAACTTGAAACCGACTATTACCTCGGAACCAAAGCCAAGTTCGGTTTCAAGTTTTACAGTGGTTTTTCACTTTAAAAATCAATTAGCAAAGGTATTCAACAAAGTCACATCACGCGAGACTTCACGAATAACTGACTTCCGCTCATCAGAGCCCATACATTCTAATACTGTACAGAGACGAATCTCTGTACAGTATTATTCCGAAGTTTTGAACGAAGCGACTTCGGATGCTCTGCTCAACACTAATGTGAATACACGCTATTAAAGTCCATGGGTATGTGTGATGTCTGTGGATTCACTGAGGTGTGAAGGAAACCTAACAGCATAGGTCACATGTCTGACAGCGGGCTGGGGCTACAGTGTAGTCTGTTTCCATGGGCAACAGCGCTATTTTGAAAGCTGCCATGCAAACTCAGAAAATAACATACAGTAACTGAAAGTCGGTACAAAAACAAGGACATAAAGTATCCGCAGCGTCACTCCGCATCTTAGGCTGCATTCACACGGGCGAGTTTTCCGCGCGGGTGCAATGCGTGATGTGAACGCATTGCACCCGCACTGAATCCTGACCCATTCATTTCAATGGGGCTGTGTACATGAGCGTTTTTTTTCACGCATCACTTGTGCGTTGCGTTAAGGCCTCTTTCTCACGGGCGTCATGTTTGACGCCCGGATAAGAGGCAGGTGCGTTGCGGGAATATGCGCGTTTTTCCTGCGCGGGTGCAAACGTTTGTAACGCGTTTTGCACGTGCGTGAGAAAAATCGCCATGTTTGGTACCCAACCCGAAGCCGGACTTCATCACTGAAGTCCGGTTTCGGGTCTTCTGGAGAATTTATTATTTTCCCTTATAACATGGTTATAAGGGGAAATAATAGCATTCTTAATAAAGAATGCTTTGTAAAATGAAGTGGAAGGGGTTAAAAATAATAAAAGTTAACTTACCTTAGCCACTTGATGGCGTAGTTGCGATCTGTCCTCTCTTTCCCTGCAGCATCTAAGATCTAAAGGACCTGTGATGACGTCACATCACATGGTCCAATCACATGGTCCCTATTAACCATGTTATAAGGGAAAATAATAGAGATCGGGTCCCGTTGCTAAGCAACCATGCGGGAAAATCGCAACGCATCCGCACTTGCTTGCGGATGTTTGCGATTTTCCCGCAGCCCCATTCACTTCTATGGGGCCTGCGTTGCATGAAAAACGCACAATATAGAGCATGCTGCGATTTTCACGCAATGCAGAAGTGATGCGTGAAAATCACTGGTCATGTGCACAGCACCATAGAAATGAATGGGTCCGGATTCAGTGCGGGTGCAATGCGTCATCCTCATGCATTGCACCCGCGCGGAAAACTCGCCCATGTGAAAGGGGCCTAAAATCGCAGCATATTCTATATTCTGCGTTTTTCACGCAGCCCTAGTCCCATAGAAGTGAATGGGGCTGCGTGAAAAACGCATTGCATCCGCAAGCAGGTGCGGGTGCGTTGTGTTTTTCACTGATGGTTGCTAGGAGATGTTGTTTGTAAACCTTCAGTTTTTTATCACGCGCGTGAAAAACGCATCAAAACGCGTTGCACCCGCGCGGAAAAAACTGAACAACTGAATGCAATCGCAGGCAAAACTGAATGGCTTTGCCTGTGAAATCGCACAGTTTTCACTAAACGCATCCGCAACGCATCCTGACCTAATCCGGACACGCTCGTGTGAACCCGGCCTTAGGCCAGGTTCACATCACCGTTTATTTTTTTTAGTTCTTCTGATCTATCAGAAGAATAGAAAAATAAAGTGAAAATAGATCCTGTACGTTAAGCACCCGTTATGCTCAGTAAGGCCCCATTCACATGTCCGCACCCGTACCTGCAAATCTGCGGAACGGGTGCGGATCCATTCAATTTGCTTCGCAATAATATAGAGCAAGCATGCTCAGCCCTCCAGCTGTTGTAAAACTACAACTCCCACAATGCCCTGCTGTAAGCTGATAGCTGTAGGCTGTTCGGGCATGCTGGGAGTTGTAGTTTTGCAACAGCTGGAGAGCCGCAGGTTGAGCATGCCTGGAGAGCATGTCCTATTCTTGCCCACAATTGCGGACAAGTATAGGCATCTCTAGGGGGCTGGCGGGAAGGTGTGTTGAGGATCCGCAACACACTACGGACGTGTGAATGGGGCCTTATACACATTTGGAATCTGTTTAAGCGATTTCCGTCAGAGATTCTGCAGGACTTTTTTTCCTTCTAAAATAACGGCTCTCAGGCGGAAATGGCTAAAACCGGTGCCAAATGTGCATAACCTTGTGTAGATTTAGGCTACGTTCACAGGACCGTACTTTTGGCCCGCGTCCGATCCACATTTTTTGTGGATCGCACATGGACAAATTCATTTCTATGGGGAAACAAACACGGACAGCACACGGATGTCTTCTGTGTGTGCCGTCCGTATCTGTGCCGCAAATTATGGAACGTGTCCCACTCGACCATTTTGTGGACAAGAATAGGCATTTTTATAATGGGGCCCGTGAAAACTGCAGAATGCAAAACCGCCCACATCCGCATTTTGCACATCTGCGATTTGCGTACAGCAAAACGTATACAGCCGTGTTTATGAGTAGGCTTATACTTTGGAAAGGTGTTAAACGCAGAGTTGCACTTTATAGGTGTGGCCTGTCCGGCCATGACATGCCCCTTTCACCTCACAGGGGCTGTTTGTATTATCGGGCTATTTATACAATCTGAAAACTTGGCAATACTTTTTCTTTTCTAGTACAACCTTTCACCCACTTCCCAATAGTCACTAATAGCCGCTTAGCACCCCCTCCCTAATTCAGGGAAACCCTGGTATGGGCTATACCACTCTACATCATCGGAGGGGAATATCAACACACAGCTCTGTCAGCTTTTGTTTGGTGGGCTCATGAATCTGGCAGAGAATATATAAAATCTTAATGTAAAAGTACAAAGGGCTATTCCCGTTTCCACTAGTATGAACTATAGGAAGAGAACAGCACCCCCCCCCCCCTCACGGAGAGTGAAGCATTCCAGGATGACGTGCGCTAGTCTGACGTCACACCAGGGAGTGGCCCAGATGCTGAGTGAGAAGCCGGTGTCTGCTTGTCACGGGGAGTACCGCGCTTCCCATTGTGAGGCAGAGACGCGGGGACAGCGAGCTCTAGAGAGTCCGCGGCACGGGATGTATCAGAGTCCGGCAGGTCGGCTGTGCTCGGCGCTGAGAGACGTGCCCGCGCTGTGCGCCTCCTCTCTGCGGCAGCAGCCACAGCACTCCCCGGTGAAGCGAGCCCTCTCGCCGCCCGTCCTGGGCTCCCTGGCCGGCTTTGGTTGCTGTCATAGTTTGGCCGGCTGGATCGGAGACGGCCCGGTGAAAGCAGCATCTACTGCGGGCGCATCATCCCCTCCAGTGCCGGCAGGCGGAGCGGCCGGGAGCTCCAGCCGGGCAGCTTCTCGATCAGGTGAGTGTCAGTATGACAGTAGGGGGCGCTGTGCGGCGTTATGTAATGGTCCCTGCGGTGCACACTGCGGCTGTGTGCGGTGTCTGGGGCACATCCTGTGCTCTGAGAGGCCAGTGTGTCACCGCCTCCTGTGCCAAGAAGATGCCATGGTTACTACAGCATGGCATCGCACTGTGTGATGGCTGGTACTGCCCCTGCCCTCTGCTCCATCATGTAGTGCGGTTGTCTGACAGCTGTCAGTGCTGTGTATGAGGGTGTGTGGCCAGAAGTACATACCTGAGCTTGTATCATGTAGGGGGGATCCTGTGTCCTCGTGTGACACTGACATCTATCGGACTGTATGCCACTGCCACCCAGTGCACAACCTACACCTCTGATATCTATAGGACTGTATGCCACTGCCACCCAGTGCACAACCTACACCTCTGATATCTATAGTACTGTATGCCACTGCCACCCACTGCACAATCTACACCTCTGATATCTATAGGACTGTATGCCACTGCCACCCAGTGCACAACCTACACCTCTGATATCTATAGGACTGTATGCCACTGCCACCCACTGCACAATCTACACCTCTGATATCTATAGGACTGTATGCCACTGCCACCCACTGCACAATCTACAGCTCTGATATCTATAGGACTGTATGCCACTGCCACCCACTGCACAATCTACAGCTCTGATATCTATAGGACTGTATGCCACTGCCACCCACTGCACAACCTACACCTCTGATATCTATAGGACTGTATGCCACTGCCACCCAGTGCACAATCTGCACCTCTGATATCTATAGGACTGTATGCCACTGCCACCCAGTGCACAACCTACACCTCTGATATCTATAGGACTGTATGCCACTGCCACCCACTGCACAATCTACACCTCTGATATCTATCGGACTGTATACGACTGCCACCCACTGCACAATCTACAGCAGTGACGTCTATAGGACTGTATGCCACTGCCACCCACTGCACAATCTACACCTCTGACGTCTATAGGACTGTATGCCGTTGCCACCCAGTGCACAATCTGCACCTCTGATATCTATAGGACTGTATGCCACAGCCACCCACTGCACAATCTACACCTCTGACATCTATAGGGCTGTATGCCACTGCCACCCACTGCACAATCTACACCTCTGACGTCTATAGGACTGTATGCCGTTGCCACCCAGTGCACAATCTGCACCTCTGATATCTATAGGACTGTATGCCACTGCCACCCACTGCACAATCTACACCTCTGATATCTATAGGACTGTATGCCACTGCCACCCAGTGCACAACCTACAGCAGTGACATCTATAGGACTGTATGCCACTGCCACCCACTGCACAATCTACACCTCTGACGTCTATAGGGCTGTATGCCACTGCCACCCACTGCACAATCTACACCTCTGACGTCTATAGGACTGTATGCCGTTGCCACCCAGTGCACAATCTGCACCTCTGATATCTATAGGACTGTATGCCACTGCCACCCAGTGCACAACCTACAGCAGTGACATCTATAGGACTGTATGCCACTGCCACCCACTGCACAATCTACACCTCTGATATCTATCGGACTGTATGCCACTGCCACCCAGTGCACAACCTACACCTGATACCTATAGGACTGTATGCCACTACCACCCACTGCACAATCTACAGCAGTGACATCTATAGGACTGTATGCCACTGCCACCCACTGCACAATCTACACCTCTGACGTCTATAGGGCTGTATGCCGTTGCCACCCAGTGCACAATCTGCACCTCTGATATCTATAGGACTGTATGCCACTGCCACCCAGTGCACAATCTACACCTCTGACGTCTATAGGACTGTATGCCACTGCCACCCACTGCACAATCTACACCTCTGACGTCTATAGGACTGTATGCCACTGCCACCCACTGCACAATCTACACCTGTGACGTCTATAGGGCTGTATGCCACTGCCACCCACTGCACAATCTACACCTCTGACGTCTATAGGACTGTATGCCGTTGCCACCCAGTGCACAATCTGCACCTCTGATATCTATAGGACTGTATGCCACTGCCACCCACTGCACAATCTACACCTCTGACGTCTATAGGACTGTATGCCGTTGCCACCCAGTGCACAATCTGCACCTCTGATATCTATAGGACTGTATGCCACTGCCACCCACTGCACAATCTACACCTCTGACGTCTATAGGACTGTATGCCACTGCACAATCTACACCTCTGATATCTATAGGACTGTATGCCACTGCCACCCACTGCACAATCTACACCTCTGACGTCTATAGGGCTGTATGCCACTGCCACCCACTGCACAATCTACAGCAGTGACGTCTATAGGACTGTATGCCACTGCCACCCACTGCACAATCTACACCTCTGACGTCTATAGGACTGTATTCCACTGCCACCCACTGCACAATCTACACCGCTGACATCTATAGGGCTGTATGCCACTGACACCCACTGCACAATCTACAGCAGTGACTTCTATAGGGCTGTATGCCACTACCACCCACTGCACAATCTACACCGCTGACATCTATAGGGCTGTATGCCACTGACACCCACTGCACAATCTACAGCAGTGACTTCTATAGGGCTGTATGCCACTACCACCCACTGCACAATCTACAGCAGTGACGTCTATAGGACTGTATGCCTCTGCCCCTTTAACCAAGCTGCACCCCTGGTGTTTGCAGAAGGCTGCCTGCCTCTGATGGGACATATTCTGCTCCTAGAGCGCAGCCGCACAGCACAGTGACGCTGCGGTTGGGACGGGGACGAGTCCAGGATGGCTGTTCATGCTGCAACAGTATTAGATTAACGAATTTAGAACCAAATTGTTTATTCGGTGTTCATTGTTAATGGCGCTTTAATGGTTACCGCACGGCCATAAACGGTGATCACCCAATAAACAATTTGGTTCTAATTAGTAAAATGGATCCTCTTGCGGCCTTTAGGACATAATATTACGGTCATTGTGGGTCGTACATTTCAGCGCAAACTTGCCAGATACCGTCTGTTCACGTGGAGCCGCGCCTGACTAATAACCAGCAGTAAGGAACTGGTTAAGTATTAGCAGGACTGGGAAGATGTCTGCCACGTGCAGATGTGACCAGTTAGGCTAGACCTGTACTGGTGTGCGCGGCATGTTTCCTGGTCTGCGATGCGCTGACGGTGTGTGCTGAATGTCATAAATCGGGCATGGTCGGAAACTGGTGTGGATGTGTCTTGTCACCTTTTCTAGATTGTGGATTGAAGACATGGTAAACTGCAAGTGTCATTGCGATTAACCCCTTCTCTCCTACCCACATAATCCTAGTTAATCATCTTTATATGTACTGAAAAGATAAGAATACACACTGACCCAGATTCGTGATGAGCAAATATCCAGAAATTCGATTGGGGTCCAATTTGAGTTAACCCCAATTGAAAGTGCTTCAAATGCACTGAAAAGCTGTGGAGGGCATCTGGTTCCCTCTCACTCTCGCGGAAATTCTCCTAAATCAAATCTGCCTTTTCTGGATTCTGTAGAAACCAAATTTTTGGAAAAATCCATGTCAAATTTTGACTGGGGATGAGCTCATCAATTCTGTACAATCTAGACTAAAAGGCTTCTCCCCTTTAGGCCTCATGCACACGAACGTATTTTGCGGCTCGGGCGCGGACCCATTCACTTCAATGGGGCCGCAAAAGATGCGGACAGCACTCCGTTCTGTGGCCCCCAAAAAAAATCGAGCATGTCCTATTCTTCTCCGTTTTGCAGGCAAGAACAGGTATTTCTACAATGGGCCGCATTCTGTCACGGAACAGCTTCTGTGTTTTGCGGATCCGCGGTTTGCGGACCGCAAAACACCTTCGGTATTGTGCATGAGGCCTTTAAGGGGTTGTCCGCTTTTTATTATTAATGACCTATCCTCAGAATAGGTCATAAATATCAAATTGGGGGGTCTGACACCCGGCACCCCTGCCGATCAGCTGGTTGAAGAGAAGGCCACGCTGTCTCAACCAGCTGATTGGTGGGGCTGCTGGGTGCCGGAGCCCGAGCGATCTGATATTGATAACCTTACTATAAAAATCCCGGAAAATGGCTTTAAGACAATCAGTACTTGTTAAGGCCCCTTTCACACGAGCAAGTTTTCCGTGCAGGTGCAATGCGTGAGGAGGACGCATTGCACCCGCACTGAATCCTGACCCATTCATTTTAATGGGTCTGTGTAGATGAGCGTTGTTTTTCACGCATCACTTCTGCATGTTCTATATTCTGCTTTTTCACGCAGCCCTGGCCCCATATAAGTGAATAGGGCTTCAGTGAAAAACGGATTGCATCCGGAAGCAAGTGCGAATGCAATCCGTTTTTCACTGATGGTTGCTAAGAGATGTTTGTAAATCTTTAGGTTTTTTTATTAGGTGCGTGAAAAACACATCAAACGCATTGCACCCACGTGGAAAAAACTGAACGCAATTGCATACAAAACTGACTGAACTTGCTTGCAAAATGGTGCGAGTTTTACTGAACGCATCTGGACCTAATCCGTCACGCTAGTCTGTGTCTGTGATGAAATCTGTGATAAGATTATCAGTCATTCAGCCATGAAGATTTCTGTGAAGAATCTGTGTTTGCTCCGTGTGTTCGTTTTTTGCTCTCTGTGTGTCATCTGTCTTCCACGGACACTGCTCAGCTCAAAATGAATTTCCAGAGCATCTCCTGAAAATGGACGAAACACAGATGGCGTCCATGTTGGCTTTTTTTTTTTTTAACTGACCCATAGACTATTATGGGTGTGAGGGATCCGTAAAAACACAGACAAATATAGAGCATGCTTCTGCGCTAAAACCGCAGACCATGCTAAAACACTGATGTGTGAATACATACATTAAAATGAATGGGTACCACAGAAAGCACATTTTTTTTTGCATTTGCTGATTGAGCTAACACTTAGGGTCCTTTCACACTTGCGTTCTGAGGATCCAGCAGGCACTTCCGTCCCGCCGGATCCGTCAGAACGCAAGTCGCCTGAAGCTTTAGAAGACTGATCAGGATCCTGATCAGTCTTTGAATTGCTTTCAGGTTACTATGCTATTAGCGTCCTGGTTGCCATAGTAGGAGCGGGGAGCGGGGGAGCGGCATACTTACATTCCGTGCGGCTCCCGGGGCGCTCCAGAATGACGTCAGAGCGTGATCCATGCGTGTAGGGTGCCCTGACGTCATCCTGGAGCGCCCCGGAGCCGCACGGAATGTAAGTATGCCGCTCTCGCTACATTTACCATGGTAACCAGGACTTTAGCGTCCTGGCTGCCATGGTAACCAGTCAGAAAAAGCTAAATGTCGGATCCGGCAATGCGCCGAAACGACGTTTAGCTTAAGGCCGGATCCGGATTAATGCCTTTCAATGGGCATTAATTCCGGATCCGGCCTTGCGGCAAGTGTTCCGGATTTTTGGACGGAACAAAAAGCGCAGCATGCTGCGGTATTTGCTGCGTCCAAAAAACGTTCCGGTCCTGAACCGAAGACATCCTGATGCATCCTGAACGGATTTCTCTCCATTCAGAATGCATGGGGATGATCCTGATCAGGATTTTTCCGGCATAGAGACCCGACGACGGAACTCTATGCCGGAAAACAAAAACACCAGTGTGAAAGGGCCCTAAGTCTTCACTATATGCCATCAGTCGTACACACGGAGCTTCTTTAAGGCTCACAATTGGTGGGGGTGGTTGCTTCTGTTAGGGGTAACACTACATCTTCCTCTGGCACTGCTGTATTTCTGCGTCCGGGTGGTTTTAGTGGTAAGGGAACGCCTCTTAGCTCTGATCCAAGCCTCAGGTCTGTCACAATCTAAGAAACCTGCACGGATCTAACACATGACAGAAGCATGGCACAGGAGCTATTCTTGTACTTTCCAGTGACATCCACTAGATGTCGCTGTGCCCTTCCCCTTTTTGTCCTGCCCGTGTGACGGTGAAGTTCGAATGTCATGGATGTCCCTCGTGTGAACGGCCAGAGCTGTGTGGTTTCGTAATTGTACAGCTTCTCTTAGGTGCGTATTGCGGCCTCTTCCTTCCCGTCATGATTAGCTTCTCTTGGCTCATTTACAGCGGGGGTGACGGCAGCTGCCCGACTGAACAGTGAGTGCTGGATTTGGCTTTTTCTTTTGGTAATACGGGGGACGGAGTTCTTCTTCCAAGAGCTACACCCACATTGTCCCTGTGTAATGGAAATGTCTGCTTTACCAGTGGACCCAAGGTCAGAGAGGTCACTCGGAGCAGACTCTCGGAGGGGCCTTGGCTCTGACTCATGTAATGTAACCCCTGACTGTCTTCCACACTTGGCTTTTCCTTTCCATCACACTTTGACTTGCACTTAATACTAAGCCATGGACTTGTGTGGCAGAATAGTATTATCAGTGCCCTAGCTCCTGATATCTGTCCCCGGTGACTGCCATCGTCACTTTCCCCCCTCCTTTCTACACTCTGACACTTCACAAAGGCTTCTTTGTACTCTTTCCCTTCGATCTTCCTTATAAATCAATGTATTCAACCCTGTTGTCGGCCATGTGTGGCTGGAGATATCTTAACTGCAGTGTTTTTAGGCTATGCATACCTCTAGCATTGCATGTTACTCATTTTGGGCTAAAAATAATTTTTTGCATAGATCAAATTTTCAGCAGTTTTTGTTCTACAGCCGCTTCATTGTGTTTCTGCAGACTTGCTTTCTGCTTTATACTGAGTCTGTCAGGTAGCTGCTCTGATGGCTCCATGTGCAGCCCTTATCTGAACTCCTGACAGCTCATAAACGCTCTTTAAAGGGATTCTGTCACCACTTTTCAGCCTTGTGAGCTAAACTTATGCTCATGTTCAGGGTCTCTTCATGATTCCTAATGTGGCCTTATAAACGAGATCTGTGGCTTAATTTTGCAAAAAAACATGTTTTACTAATCTGTCAATCATAGAAATAAGGTGCCCAAGGGGAGGTCCGGGGATGCAGGGTGCCCAGCTGCAGCCATCGCCGTTCGTGCCCTGCGCCGCCTTCCCAGACCTCCCGCGCCGCCTTCCCAGACCTCCCGCGCCGCCTTCCCAGACCTCCCGCGCCGCCTTCCCAGACCTCCCGCGCCGCCTTCCCAGACCTCCCGCGCCGCCTTCCCAGACCTCCCGCTGTGAGATGCCGCGCGTGCGCACAGGCTCAACCTGATGCGCTCGTACAGACTGCTTGGATCGGCTTCTTC
Source organism: Bufotes viridis (assembly GCA_033119425.1). NCBI lineage: Eukaryota > Metazoa > Chordata > Amphibia > Anura > Bufonidae > Bufotes > Bufotes viridis. The sequence continues at coordinate 464,025,260 of CM065589.1, forward strand.
TAGCGAAGTGCCAGCATCTCACAGCAGGAGAAGGGGGAGGGAGGGAGAGGCGGCTCAGAGGAGTAGGAGGCATCGCAGAACTCTGGGAATGCGGCGCTGGGCACGAACGGCGATGGCTGCAGCCGGGCACCCTGCATCCTCAGACCTCCCCTTGGGCACCTTATTTCTATGATTGACAGGTTAGTAAAACCTGTTTTTTTGCAAAATTAAGCCACAGATCTCGTTTATAAGGCCACATTAGGAATCATAATGAGACCCTGAACATGAGCATATGTTTAGCTCACAGGGCTGAAAATCCCAATCCTCGTCGTTTAACCCCTCAGATGCCACAGTCAGTAGCAACCAGCAGCATCTGAGCGGTTGGACGGGAGGAGGAGGCTCCCTCTGTCCTCTAATCGGAGCCCCCGCAACGGTATCACTGTCAGGAAATGTCCGATCTAGTAACATATAATAAATGTTTCTTCCTGTGCAGTGAACGGGGGAAAGGATTCCCAATTCGGTATGGTTTTGGTTACCTCGCCCCTCCCAAAAAAATTTAATAAAAAGTGATCCTAAAGTGGTATGTACCCCTAAAAGCTACAACTGACAAAAAACAAGCTATATGGATGAAAATTTTTAAAATAGTATGGGAGTCAAATGTGGCCATGGCATATGAGAGTGCTAAAACCGGGAACCAATCGCTGGCTGAGATCGGGGAAAGGCACTCTGTAGTAGTATTAGGCCTAAGCCCATACAAGGCTTCTAGGCCGATTGCTAGTATATTCCAATGCTGGCCTGGCACTTCATTGGAATATACTGTATTCTGTATTGAATAGAAATCCATTACAGAATACAAATGGTAATCTAATGACTTCATCTTATAGTCACCAAGGGTGAATTATCAAAAAAGGTTTTAAAAATCTAAAATCGCCTCCCCTTCCTGTAAATAAAAATAAACATCATAGATATTGCCTCATCCTGTAATGCCCATATTATTAAAATAAAATAATTATCCCATATGGCAAAAAGCATAACAGAAAAAATCCAAATGGCTGATTGGCTTCACACCCTCCAAATTGGTATCAATCAAAAGTACCAATTGCTCTACAAAATGAGATCTCGCACAGCTCGTTAGACCTAACTAAAATTATGGGGGTCAGAGTATGGCGATGAAAGGCTGCGGTATTTTGTCCGGTCAAATACCATACAAGGGACTGAACGGAAGACATCCTGATGCACACCGGATGGATTGCTTTCCATTCAGAATGCATTGGGACAAAACTGAAGCGTTTCCCAATAACGGAAAAGAATAACGCTAGTGTGAAAGGACCTTAAGCTTGTCAATTCATTTTTAGCATATAGTGAATGCCATATAAACAATGCCCAAAAAACCATGGCAGAAATGTTGTTTTTTTTATTTCACTCGACAACATATGTTGAATTAAATGGTGCTATTAAAAAATACAACTTATCCCACAAAAAAATAAACCTTAATAAGAACAGATTGTAGGAGATCCCCCTGCACTACCGTTGTGTAAGTGCGTCGACCTACCTGAAGGGAACGTCCGCTGCTCGGTATTCTATTTAGGTCCTGTTGCCCCCCCTTATTTGAAATAGTATAAACTTATATCGCCGTATGGGTAATATAGGATACCGACGCTGGGTGACGGACTTAACAGCGCTCCCAATAAAGAGCTTTAAGGTTCTGTACTAGTTCTCCCTTTTTGTTGTGGGGCCTGTGGTCTGAGGGATATACTTAAAATTGCCCTGTCAGTGTCCAATATTAGGAATAGGAGTATTCTCAGATACTTGTAGGTGTCCTGCAATAAAAAATAAAAGTAAAAGTATACGCAGTAGGGGTCGACCGATATTGATTTTTTTAGAGCAGATACCGATATTCGTGAACTTTCAGGCCGATAGCCGCGCGCACTGGCCACCAATGTTTTTTATACTGTGGACAGGGGGGGGCTGAGGGCGCACTGGCCACCAATGATAATAACGTTTAAGATATTACAAACGCAGGCATTAGAAGCACATTGCCCAGACCCTGCCTCTGATAGAGCGGTGCGGCACCTGAGGGGTTAATCGCCGCGGATCGCACCGCTCTATCAGAGGCAGGGTCTGGGCAATGTGTTTCTAATGCCTGCTTTTGTAATATCTTAAACGTTATTATCATTGGTGGCCAGTGCACCCTCAGCCCCCCCTGTCCACAGTATAAAAAACATTGGTGGCCAGTGCGCCCTCAGCCCCTCCTCCTCCTCTTCTCTCCATTGGTGGCCAGTGCGCCCTCAGCCCCTCCTCCTCTTCTCTCTCTGTCCATTGGTGGCCAGTGCGCCCTCAGCCCCTCCTCCTCTTCTTCTGTCCATTGGTGGCCAGTGCGCCCTCGGCCCCTCCTCCTCTTCTCTCTCTGTCCATTGGTGGCCAGTGCGCCCTCAGCCCCTCCTCCTCCTCTTCTCTCATTGGTGGCCAGTGCGCCCTCCTCAGCCCCTCCTCCTCTTCTCTCTGTCCATTGGTGGCCAGTGCGCCCTCAGCCCCTCCTCCTCTTCTCTCTGTCTATTGGTGGCCAGTGCGCCCTCAGCCCCTCCTCCTCTTCTCTCTGTCTATTGGTGGCCAGTTCGCCCTCAGCCCCTCCTCCTCTTCTCTCTGTCTATTGGTGGCCAGTGCGCCCTCAGCCCCTCCTCCTCCTCTTCTCTCATTGGTGGCCAGTGCGCCTCAGCCCCTCCTCCTCTTCTCTCTGTCCATTGGTGGCCAGTGCGCCTCAGCCCCTCCTCTTCTCTCATTGGTGGCCAGTGCGCCTCAGCCCTCTCCTCCTCTCTCTCTCCATTGGTGGCCAGTGCGCCCTCAGACCCTCCTCCTCTCTCTCTCCATTGGTGGCCAGTGCGCCCTCAGACCCTCCTCCTCCTCTCTCTCTGTCCATTGGTGGCCAGTGCGCCCTCAGACCCTCCTCCTCTTCTCTCTGTCCATTGGTGGCCAGTGCGCCCTCAGCCCCTCCTCCTCCTCTTCTCTCTGTCCATTGGTGGCCAGTGCGCCCTCAGCCCCTCCTCCTCCTCTTCTCTCTGTCCATTGGTGGCCAGTGCGCCTCAGCCCCTCCTCCTCCTCTTCTCTCTGTCCATTGGTGGCCAGTGCGCCCTCAGCCCCTCCTCCTCCTCTTCTCTCTGTCCATTGGTGGCCAGTGCGCCCTCAGCCCCTCCTCCTCCTCTTCTCTCTGTCCATTGGTGGCCAGTGCGCCTCAGCCCCTCCTCCTCCTCTTCTCTCTGTCCATTGGTGGCCAGTGCGCCCTCAGCCCCTCCTCCTCCTCTTCTCTCTGTCCATTGGTGGCCAGTGCGCCCTCAGCCCTCCTCCTCCTCTTCTCTCTGTCCATTGGTGGCCAGTGCGCCCTCAGCCCCTCCTCCTCCTCTTCTCTCTGTCCATTGGTGGCCAGTGCGCCCTCAGCCCCTCCTCCTCCTCTTCTCTCTGTCCATTGGTGGCCAGTGCGCCCTCAGCCCCTCCTCCTCCTCTTCTCTCTGTCCATTGGTGGCCAGTGCGCCTCAGCCCCTCCTCCTCCTCTCTCTCTCTGTCCATTGGTGGCCAGTGCGCCCTCAGCCTCCTCCTCCTCCTCTTCTCTCTGTCCATTGGTGGCCAGTGCGCCCTCAGCCCCTCCTCCTCCTCCTCTTCTCTCTGTCCATTGGTGGCCAGTGCGCCCTCAGCCCCTCCTCCTCCTCTCTCTCTCTGTCCATTGGTGGCCAGTGCGCCTCAGCCCCTCCTCCTCCTCTTCTCTCTGTCCATTGGTGGCCAGTGCGCCCTCAGCCCCTCCTCCTCCTCCTCCTCTCTTCTCTCTGTCCATTGGTGGCCAGTGCGCCCTCAGCCCCTCCTCCTCCTCCTCTTCCTCATCTTCTCTCTGTCCATTGGTGGCCAGTGCGCCCTCAGCCCCTCCTCTTCTCTCTGTCCATTGGTGGCCAGTGCGCCTCAGCCCCTCCTCCTCCTCTCTCTCATTGGTGGCCAGTGCGCCCTCAGCCCCTCCTCCTCCTCCTCTCTTCTCTCTGTCCATTGGTGGCCAGTGCGCCCTCAGCCCCTCCTCCTCTTCTCTCTCTGTCCATTGGTGGCCAGTGCGCCCTCAGCCCCTCCTCCTCCTCTTCTCTCATTGGTGGCCAGTGCGCCCTCAGCCCCTCCTCCTCCTCCTCTTCTCTCATTGGTGGCCAGTGCGCCCTCAGCCCCTCCTCCTCCTCTTCTCTCCATTGGCAGCGCAGCACAGGGGAAGGAGAGACACTGCCTCCTTCTCCCCTGTGCTGCTGAGGGAACATGGCCGCGCTGAGAGCGGCGCTCTCATGTTCTGTGATAGCACAGTTATCGGTATATCGGCCTGGTTAGGGGCCGATACCGATAACTGTGCAAATCATGAATATCGGCCGATAATATCGGCCAAACCGATAATCGGTCGACCCCTAATACGCATAGGTTGCTCTGTGCAGTCAATTACCTGCTTGAATTCTAACTCCACACAAGAATTCAAGCAGGTAATTCACTGCACAGAGCAACAACTGCGTATACTTTTACTTTTATTTTTTTATTGCAGGACACCTACAAGTATCTGAGAATACTCCTAGTCCTAATATTGGACACTGACAGGGCAATTTTAAGTAGGGATGTCCCGATACCGGACATTTGCCGAGTACTTGTACTCGTGCAAATGTCCCCGATACTGCTGCCGATACCAGAAGGCAGGGCAGCGTGTCCCAGCTGATCGGCGTGGGGGCGGGACCTTTGTGTTGCGGCTCCATTCTGTTCCCTGTGATTCACATTCCCGACACCCGACCTCTGAAAGGGCTGCGATCCGCGCAATTAACCCCTCAGGTTTAAGGGTTAATTGCGCGGATTGCAGCCCTTTCAGAGGCTGGGTGTCGAGAATGTTTCAATTTGCATTGGTGGCGCAGTGCGCCCTCAACCGCTCCTCCCTCCCCAGTATAAATCATTGGTGGCAGTGGCCACAGGGTCCCCCTCCAATCATTGGTGGCAGTGCGCCTTCCCAGTGTCCCCCCCCCCCCCTCATTATTGGTGGTGCCGTGCCAGTGATCGGAGTCCCAGTGTAATGCTGGGGCTCCGATTGGTTACCATGACAGCCAGGACGCTACTGAAGTCCTGGCTGCCATGGTCAGTTAGCAGCATTATACTCAAATGCGCCGTGGCCGCCCACTCTCCTCCTTCTGTCTGTGCGACAGGGAGAGCCCGGCGGCCACGGTGCACTGCTGGGACTCCAATCACTGCCACTGCACCACCAATGATGGGAGGGGGGGGGAGTCGAGTCGACCACCACCAATGGGGGAGGGGGACCCTGTGACCACTGCCACCAATGATTTTAATGCTGGGGGGGGGGCTGATAAGAGGAAGAGGCTAGGGGGCTGATGAGAGGCTGGGGGCTGTTATGTTTTTTGGACTTTTGGTTGGTCAGTGGTCACAAAATAAATGTGTTATTTATTTTATTGTTAAAATTGGTATCGGTTATTGGTATCGGCGAGTACTTAAATAAAAGTATCGGTACTCGTACTCGGTCCTAAAAAAAATGGTATCGGGACATCCCTAATTTTAAGTATATCCCTCAGACCACAGGCCCCACACCAAAAAGGGAGAACTAATACAGAACCTTAAAGCCCTATATTGGGAGCGCTATTAAGTCCGTCACCCAGCGCCAGTATCTTTCCTTACCCATACGGGCGATATACGTTTGTATCATAAACCTAATAAGGTTGTGTGAATGGAAAACTTACAAAAAAAGTTGTTTCTTGGAAGGCAGCTAGTTAAAAATGAAAATTGCCACGAGGTTAATAAAGACCAATTGTAAAACTTATTTTTAGCCTAAATAAGTAAAATGCAATGATAAAAAAAAAAAAAAAAAAAAAAGTGGTCATGGCCTTTCAAGTATATTGACCAGAAAAATGTATGTCTGTGTTGTCCTATGTGTAGAGTAGAACTATCGAGAGCAGTCATTACTGCCTATCGTGACCAGCGGGAGATTTGTTTTAACGCACAGAGTGATGCCGGGCGTTCTGTTTGCCGGTTTATCATGTGTTTTGTAACCTAGTGAACCCTGTACAGATTGTTCTGTAATGTACCAGAACGGGGAGCGTCACTGGGACACGGTCTCCTCCAAGCTTGGTGTTCCTTACATTGTGTACAATGCCACTATCTAGGTAAATGAGTTAGGCTGCCCCATGTTTGACGTATACATTGCATACAGTGGCATCCGTCACCATAAGGTTTTCACATCCTTTATTTTCTTTTCCCCAACCTATATGTTAGAGAGGACAAAATTGTGATGTGAACTGCCCTGACTTTGACCCACATTCCATATTCGTGAATAAGTATGTGCACCCTGTTGATGAATATAGTACATGCTGCACTTGTCAGTTATGATGATTTTTCCCCAATTTTCGTAACTTTTAAAACTGCTTTTTAATTGTTGGAATTTACTTTTGATACTTGAAATTCGGTTCTTTTGGCAACTTGGAATGTGGAAGCACTGCCTAAGGTCCAATTTTTTTTTAATGCAGTTTTTGAAGCCAAAGCCAGGAATGAATATGTATTAAAAAAACGGACGTCAAACTGGATCTTTGGTCACTGGCTGGATCTGATGACCTTGATGTAGGGAATGGACATGGTTTAAATGGTTAATGAATAAGATGGGCTCACTTGAAGGAGAGTTTCTTGTCAGGTGAAGTATTGTGTAAGCCTTGACCGCTCCTCCGGAAGTCTGTCTGTACTCTCTGTGCCACAGCTGCCCTTGAATGTCAGTGACGTGGCTTATTGTCTGACTTGCTTAACGTCTCTTATCTACTGATGGGTTTAGACAGACTAAGTGAGCAAGGTGATATAAGCCCTGCTTTATGTGGATCAGACAGAGCTCTGGTCCCGTGCAGTCGAGAAGACCCTCTCAGACAGGATGGATGTACGCTTCTCAGTCACCATGCCCACCACACAAGGATATCACGGTCTGTCCGTGCAAGGTAGGACACAACTACCACTCTCTTGTAGTCCATTGCCCTTGCAGATACTTTAGATGAAACTGTCAGTACATGTAACGTACTTATGTAAAGTCCAAGAGATACTACACAACCTCTAACCTGGACTGTGAACTTTTCTTCTGTGGTGTATGGTGGCCGTGAAGTAATTTATACTACATAGAGCATCTTCAGGATCTTCTATGACATTCCATTCCAAATCCATAGGCATTAATATGGACTTGTTCTCCTCATTGCAGCTAAAACAGCTTCCAATCTTCTGAGAAGGCTTTCTGTAAGGTTTTGAAGTGTGCCTGTTGTCATTTTTGACTGTCTATCCAGAAGAACATTTGACTGGACTTGCAAACTCCAGTCTAGTTAATCTCGAAGGTGTTTGAAGGGGTTGAGGTCAGGTCTGTGTCCCGATCAGTCAAGTTCTTCCACACCAAACTCGTCCAGCAGTGCCTTTATGGACCTAGCGTTGTGCACTGGGGTACAGTCATACTGGAACAGAAAAGGGCCTTCCCAAAATGTTACCAAAAAGTTGGAAGCATAAAATTGTCCAAAATGTCTTGGTATGCGTAAACTTCTATATTTCCATTCACTCGAACTACGGGGCCTAGGCCAACCTCTGAAAATGAACCCCATAGTATTAAGTACAGTCAGGCAGGCAACATTCAGCTAGCATCTGCCAAACAGACTCGTCTATCACACCGCCAGAAAAAGAAACAATGGCGACTGTGCATGGTGGGTACACAAAGAAGTGGAGCAGTAGACATCGGGTAGTAGCAGCAGATCCTCTAGGCTTGCGCCACTACCTGTAGCAATGGCATAACTGCAAGATTAACAGGGTCGGTTAAGATGTCCGGCCCTGTCAAGGGGGTGGGATGAGTCTCTTAAGCAGCGGGACCTGACCTTCGCTGCTCAAGGTGGCTCATTGTTGAACGAATTTGATTTGTACAAATTAATTCACTCATCACTGATTGATACCCCTACCCCCATTCCTGTACTTATCATCTGTGTTACCTACCATCTAAATAGAAAGGTGTCAAATTCTACCAAATGGATCTCCTGAGATTACATTTCGATGTTTGCTGTTGTGTAGCACCCAGCTAACCGCCATGTTACACCTTGGGGCCTTGGGGCAGGAGCTTGCTGGCCGATAATTCAGTGTCGCCTGTATACAACTCTTTCCAGTTACAGAAGTTGAAAAGCTTTAATTTGTGTTAATCCCCTATAGTGTGTTCCATGGGAAACAGCACCAGCCGCTTGTACAGTGCTCTTGCCAAGACGCTCAGCAGTACAGCTGCCATTTCCCAGCACCAGGATTACCTTGAAGAATCTGAACAGCTGGATCCTTTGGACCCCAAAGATCTTCTGGAAGAATGCCAGGTGGCTCTGCAGGACCGGCCCGCCAGGCTCCATAGGGAGTTTGTTAGCCGCACTGATGATTTCAGCAGCCCACACACCTTCCGAGTGATGCAGTGGAATATCTTGGCTCAAGGTATTACTTACTTTACTACTACTTGACCAGCATGGTTTTGTCTTGCTTACTGCTCCAAAGATTTACCACATCTTGCATCCAGAGTATTACTTTTATTGCCTAAAATGAAACAGAAATTTTTACAGTCTCCAAATAAAGAGTTAGGTGCTTACAGCAATTTTAGTAAGAATTGTGCTCAGACCTGCATTTATTTAGATGTTAGATATTTGTCAGTCCTACCTCCAGCAGTCCCACGAGGCTCAGTGTTGTCCATAGAAAACTATTACTTAGGGCTCGTGCACACAAACGTATTTTTTTCCCGTATCCGTTCGTTTTTCTTTTTTTGCGGTTTGTATGCGGAGCCATTCACTTCAATGGGTCCCCATTAGGAACATGTCCTATTCTTGTCCGTTTTGAAGATAAGGACAGGCAGTGTTACAATGGATCTGCAAAAAACCTGATGCAATACTGATATCACACGGACGTCATCCGTATTTTTTGCAGACCGCAAAATACATACGTCGTGTGCATGAGCCCTTACTGTTATTGTGCCTAACATTAACTCTTTCTATCCCTATTTACACCTAGAGGCTCTGCTCTCTTTGCAACTGTCGCACCTTCTGCTCTTTGACAGGGTCATACAGTGAAAATGTGATCGCACCTGGCCCTGACGTTTTCTAAAGTCAAAGGACAGACACCACATTTACAGAGAGTTGAGCCTCTAGGTGTAACAGCTACGCCCTCATGGCTCCGAAAGGCTCATTTGCATATATTAAAACATAACTGTTCCCAGCAATGCGGGCACATGTGATCACAGGACCAACACAGATGCCTTCAGCTGCCAAGCGCACATGTAACAGGTCAGCCAGTGTCATAGGTACAGATCTGCTGATAGATGCCCCTTCAAAAAAATGTTTCACTCCAGCTTTCACTTTCAGTGTATCTGACTCCTCTTGCTTTCTGCTTCACAGGTCGATCTGTTGACTTTGTCTGTACATTCCTAATGACTCAAACACTCATTATTATAGTTCTAGGGAATTTCTCACCAGCGACCTCCCTATCCAACCGTTGGCCTTTCTGTGGTCAGCACCTCCCTCGCTGCCTGGCTCTGTCAGTCAAAGCAGCCAGGGAGGGATGGCCACAGAAATCAGTGGAGCTTAGGTGCAACATGAGCAATGGTTACGCCCTAATTGCACCCATTGTCTAATTTGCATGACTCAGGAATGGAGCCTCAGATCAACAAAAAAAATCATTTTAAATCAAGTGGATAGGCATGTCGCTTGTGACAGATTCCCTTGAAACTCATCACTTAAGTGTCTATGTGCTATGAGGAATTCAGAGATAAGGGCTACATATCAAGCCATCAGAGCAGCTCTCTGTCAGATTTACTGAAATGGGGAAGGCAATGAAAGCTGTATCTACAGAATATTGCATCCCCATCTCTGTGAATCTGTCAGAGAGCTGCTCTGATGGCTTGATATGTAGCCTTTATCTCTGAACTCCTTTCTGCTTTTGAACACTCATTATAGCTCAGACAGATAAGTGTTTATGAGCTATTAGAAAAGTACAGATAATGGCTACAGATCGACCAGTCTGAGCTCTCACAGATTCACTGTGAAGCAGAAAACAGTCTGTAGATACTAGGGTTGCACTGGGTATCGAACTTTCAATACCCAATCAATACTTTTGCCCCCGGATCAATATGATACTGGGATTTGTTATTTTCTAAAACTAGGCTTGCACTACTGCACAGCTTAGTATCTTTTAGAGAACATGTGTGGCGCCCTCGGCACAGAAGCATGTTTTTCTGAGCCGGCACAGTGACTGAGTCCCTCCCTCCCCACTATGACTTGGCTGCCACTGCCACCAATGAAAAGATTAAGGGCATGTGTTGTGAAGCTACCGTTAAAGATAATACTGAGGAGGGCCTGTAGGCCACTGCGCCACCAATGAATATAATTAACCCCTAAATTCAAATGTACGCAGTGGGCACCCGGCCTCAATGGCAGGGATTTTGCTGAACCGCGTCAATGAATCCTTCAGGTGCCGCACCTGATGGGTTAATTGACTGGGTTCAGCAGGATTGCCATTCCCTGTCATTGAGGCCGGGTGCCAGCTGTGATACCCCCTGCCGGCAAGATTTGTATTAAGAATTCATTATTTTCATTGGTGACGCAGTATTATCTTCATTGGTAGCCCCCCACCCCCCAGAGTTTTATCTTTGTTGGTGGTGCAGTGGCCACAGGGCCCTCCTCAGTATTTTCATTGGTGGCAGTGGCTTCCAATAGGAGCCCCATCAGTGAAATTGCAGGGTTCTGATCGGTTACCATGGCAGCCGGGAACCTACTAAAGTCATCCATGGCTGCCATGGTAAGCTCCCTGCTGCCGTGTACACAGGGCAGCAGGGACACTGTAAAGTCCTATTCACCCTAATAGAGCTCTATTAGGGTGAATAGGAAAAGCGTTCCGGCCCCATAAGGTGGCTAAAGTGTAAAAAAAAAAAACACCAAAATATTAAAATTTTAAATCATCCACTTTCCTAATTTTACATTTAAAAATGTAAACACAATAAAAAATTAATATTAGGTATCGCCACGTCTGAAAAAGTCCGTACTATTAAAATATTCAAGCATATCTCCTATGCGGTGCATGCCATAACAGGAAGGAAAAAAACAGTTTGACATTTTTTTGTTGCCTTTTTCCCCCCAAAAAAATAGGATCGGACTGTTCTATTATGGGCCGGACGTTCCATAAAAAACAGAATGCATACTGCTTTTTTTTTTTTGTTTTATTTTTCTTTCGCGTAGTATCGAGTATCGCAATACTTTTTTATGGTATCGAAATCGAATCAAAATTTTGGTATCGTGACAACCCTAGACATTGAAAGTGAAAGATGTAGAGTAAAAACTTTTTAAAAAATTAGACCAATTGAGAAAAAATAAAAATGCCCACAAAGAGTAGAATGCAATACTAGTCCCCAGTGGTTTCCATAGCTTTTAACCCTTTTGCTTCCAAGGCTGTTGGCAGCGCTGGTAGCCAGGACGATTTTGGCAGGTTTGACGTGTTCAAAAACCTAAATTGCAAAATAAAAAGTTAGCCACCCATATGTTTCCGGAAAGCACACTTCATGCATGTGACTCAGGCAGAAAGTTAAATCATCCACACATATAGCATTCATACATACCACTTGGGTCTAAATTAGCATAAACATCTCATCAGAAAATCACCAAAACTGAAGAGACTTAAGAATCTGGTTTTCAGCTGGAAATTTCCAAAATTAACAATACTGATCCGTCACTAAAACCAATCAATGGGCGACGGATCTGTTTTCTTTGTGTGGATCGGTCTCAGTTGACTTACACTGTGTTTCATCTGTCTTGCTCTGTATCCTATGATGCACACAAAGACGCTGCTTGTAGTATTTTTGTGTGCGCGCCATGGGAACGCAACAAAACGGAGCGGAGTTCATTCTGATGCACTCTATTTAGTTCATTCAGTTTTGTCGCCATTGAAAATGAATGGGGAGAAAACGAAATAATTTTGCTGCGGTTTTGAGATCCTGTGACAGATCTCTAAACGGTTCAGCAAAACGCAGATGTAAAAGTAGCCTTACTCAGACAGAAATCCAGCCATCAGCAGCAAGGACGTACCAGGTATGTCCTCGGCTACTGAATTGCCATCTTGCTAGGCCGTATGAAATACATCATTGGGAGGTAATGGGTCAATGGGCCAGGCTTTTACTTGCAAGGTAACTACCTATAGGTGGCATCCTGGAAGAGTGGAGTATTGCCTGGAAGACCCCTACACCAGCTGGATCTAGTCGAGGACAACTAGTACCTTCCAAGAGATTAAAAAACAATTGCATCCGTAGATTGAGCGTCAGAGTGATGGGCCGTGTATATTTGCCTGTTATCCATTTTAACATTAGTATCTACATGATGGTTTGTCTTTGTTTGCAGCTCTTGGAGAAGGAAAAGACAATTTCGTTAAATGTCCAATAGAAGCACTGAAATGGGAAGAACGGAAGTACTTGATCCTTGAAGAGATCCTCATGTATCGTCCTGATGTCTTGTGCCTGCAGGAGGTAGATCACTACTTTGATACTTTCCAACCAATCCTTAGTAGGTTGGGCTATCACTGCACTTTTTTGGCTAAGCCGTGGTCTCCCTGCCTAGACGTGGAACATAATAATGGGCCAGATGGCTGTGCCTTCTTCTTCCTTCAGGACCGCTTTCAGTTTGTCAGCAGTGCCAAATTCAGGCTCTCAGCTCGAACATTAAAAACCAACCAAGTTGCCATTGCTGAGGTACTGCAGTGTAAGAAAACTGGCCAGTTGCTGTGCTTTGCGGTCACCCACCTGAAGGCCCGCAGTGGATGGGAGAGGTTCAGACTTGCACAGGGCACAGATCTTCTGCGGAATCTTGAGTCTGTCACCCAAGGTGCCAAGATTCCTCTAGTTGTTTGCGGGGACTTCAATGCAGAGCCTACCGAGGAAGTGTACAAGCGCTTTGCCTCGTCCAGTCTTAACCTCAACAGTGCCTACAAGGCGCTTAGTGATGATGGAGAAACCGAACCTCCCTACACAACTTGGAAGATTCGTCCTACTGGGGAATCCTGCAACACGCTGGATTATATATGGTATTCCCAGCATGCCCTAAAAGTGAACTCTGCGTTGAGTTTGCTTACCGAAGAGCAAATTGGGCCCAACAGGCTTCCATCTTTCAACTACCCTTCAGATCATCTGTCTCTGGTCTGTGACTTAAGCTTTAACATTGACCCCGATAGATTGTTATAATTGTCTTCACACTCATCCTTGATGTATAGCTAGAAATTCTGTATCTGTAGGAGGGACTTCAAATAATGAACCTATTTATTTTATTGGACTCCAAAAGGTGTGTTCCAGAGTAAGTTACCTGTGACCATTTCCGTACCGACGCTGCTACACCGCCACCATGGTTACCATGATGTTATAGACCAGTATGCTGTTTTTTTTTTTGTATGTATGGTATTTACGTTTTTATTTTCCATACTGTGTTGTAGCATTAGAACCAAATGCCTTTTTGTAATGACGTGCACACATATTTAATTTAATGGCAGTTGTTTGTGTCAGTCACTTTTTCCAAAGTATTTATTTTTGTACTTGAAGCAAGCAGCAAAAATCTATATTTATTTGTTAATTTAGGTTAGAACCAACAACTGGCAAATTTTTTGTTCAATGCAATTCTTCTAAAGTGCAATATAAAAGGATTTGCCAGGTTGAGGACCTAATGTGATTATCATTTTTCATACAGAAATTGGTGTGTTGATGTTTTTGTGGAGCAACCAAAAAGAAAATTGCCAGCCATACTTACAAGAAATGTTAGGACAAATCAATGCGCTAAGAATATTTAACCCTAAAAACGGTTCACGACGAATGTATTTTTCTTTTTTTATGAACTAACAGAGTTGGAAATGCATATTTAATATTTGAATTATCCTCTAGAGAGAATATTTTAAAGTATAATATTGGTGTAATGGCCTCCCTGCACCTGGGTAGAATGGGGTGCATTATTCACCCCAATAAATTGGACACTTGAATGTTGTAATGTGAAATCTTGGCTTCTATGAAACAAACCGTATGCTAACATTTGTAACTACAGTAATAGAAATGTCTCAACCTGAATAACATTTGATAAAATGCAGCCACACCACATGTTACCATGAATAAAGACTTCTTTATTAGAAATGGTGTTTGTGCTAATTACCGCCTCATTTTAGTGTTTTCCAGCTGTCAGTCGCTCAAAAAAGCAGTCCCCTGTGATGGGGGTGATCTGAATAGAAATATATGGCCTACATAAGATACAACGAAGCCCAAGAAAAAACAATAAATGGCACAAGGAATATATTCCAAATATTACTACTTGTTAAATGGTCAATAACTTTTCACAACACTTTGCATAAATCAATAGTACAAGCGACTACAAGAAACTTTGTAATATTTTTATCAGTGAGAAATGTCTACTTCACAAATGACACTTTAAAGGGAACTTGACACTTCATAAATGCATCTACACCCGCCAGCGGTATCTCATAGTAGCCCGCAGTCTGATAATAATCATATGTTTTATCCTGTAGTCCGATGCTGCAAAAACTCATAAAACGCAGTTTTATTCTTCATCAGCGCTATATTGCCGGTCAGCTTGAAGTCAAGGGGGGAGCGGCCTCCATGCTTCAATTCAAGGTAACCACGCCCCCTCTTGCCTGAGAGTGATAGCCTGCAATTGCCAAAGTCCTGCGCATGCGTGGTGCGCTCTGTACTTGAGCGCGGTCCCATCTCCTGCTGCCAGCTGGGTTTCGGCAGTGCACCACGCATGCGCGAGACTTTAGCAATCAAGGCTGAACTTCAGGCTGTCACACTCAGGCAAGAGGGGGCATGGTAACAGTGACTTGAAGCATGGAGGCCGCTGCCCCCTTGACTTCAAGCTGACCGGAAATATAGCGCTGATGAAGAATAAAGCAGGGTTTTTTTTGAGCTTTTGCAGCATCGGACTGCAGGATGAAACATGATTATTATCAGACTGCGGGCTACTACAAGGTACTGCTGGCGGGTGTAGATGCATTTTTGAGGTGACAGGTTCCCTTTAAGTATGGAAAGAGATTATTTCAACTTTATTTTAAATCCTCTACTAATGTTTATAACTACTCGGACTTATCTATACCCCGTGGAGCTTTCTATGTGATTTCAGTATTTGAGCCTCAAGCACATCCACTCTTTATATATCTTTACCTAGTTTTCTACTTTATTTTCTCTCTATATATTATATAAGTTTGTAATATTTGGAATATACTACTTGTCCAAATCACTGACTTAGTTTCAGGATAGGAACCTGCAGGGTCACGCTGGACCTCCCTCTGTCAGCTCTCAATCATCCAAAACGAATTAATCTTAGTTGCCACCACTCGTCACATCAGGCTGACGAGACACCTTGCACTAAATAATGCCCAAGTACACTCTGATGTTACGTGATACAAGGGGACTGGTCATCATCAAAGCTTGGTATTAGCGGCACACTCCCATCAACCAATGTTGATTTCATCCTGGAGGGAACCGGCCTTGGGTACCAGGTAAGTGTGTGCAGGGTCGCAGGGCTGGGCATCCTAAAGGGGGTTATTCAAACTTAGAAAACCCCTTTAAGCTTGACGATGATGATCCTGCTGCCTGCGCTATTAATCCAGGGACGGGCTGCAGAGAGCCGCACATGCTGGAGCAGTGGGAGACATTAGTGGAGACACTGGGATGGACCAGAAGAGTTAAAAGCTGATCAAAAAGGTGAGGCGCAGCGCCCGGACGGAGCTCAGACATAACTATGCCGAGGTGTAATGGCTGATCCCCTGCGGGTGTGTGCTCTTTTGCCACTCCGTCAGTCTGTACATGGCGCCCATGTATTTACTATGAACCCAGAGCGTGAAGGTGCAATAACTAGTGGACTGGAGGGACCTGTAGTAGTAACAGCTAGTGTACTTACCTGCTATACTGATACCCAGTCTGTTTACCTGTAGGGAGGACTGGATGTGGTTTATATAATGTATATAGAGAGAGGACTGATGGTGGTTTATATAGTATATCCTCCTCCAGTTCTCCCTCTATATACATTCCTCCCTCTAGCTATATAAATTATATACAGTCCTCCCTCTGCGTATGTGCATCCCTTCTATATACAATACACCAAGACAAAAGTTTTTTTTTTTTTAATAATCAAGATTATAATCTATAATTGTCCATGAAGTTGAAATAATCAAGATTTTATGCCATAATTGCCCAGCCCTAAAAGAAATGAAAATAAAATGTAAAAAAAACAGCTAAGGCAACTTTCACACCAGGGTTTTTACTAGATCCGGCAGGGTTCAGCAAAAACACTTCCCTTACTGATAATACAACCATCTGCATCCGTTATATTATCTTTAACATTCCCAAGACGGATCCGTCATGAACTCCATTGAAAGTCAATGGCGAATGGATCCGTTTTCTATTGTGTCATAGAAAACTGATCCGTCCCCATTGACTTGCATTGTGTGTCATGACTGATCAGTCTTGCTCCGCTCTGCATCCCATGACTGAAAGAAAACCACAGCATGCTGCGGTTTACTCTCCGGTATGAGAACGCAACCAAACAGAACAGAATGCATTTTGGAGCACTCCGTTCTGTTCAGTAACGTTTTGTCCCTATTGACGATGGAAGCATTTGTTCCGGTATTGAGACCCTATGATGGATCTCATACCAGAAAATAGAAACGCCAGTGTGCAAGAAGCCTAAGACCCCTTGCAGATGAGCGTTAGCGGATTAGGTCCAGATGCGTTCAGTGAAAACTGCACGATTTCGCAAGCAAGTACATTCAGTTTTTTTTTTTGTGATCGCATTCAGTTGTTTAGTTTTCATCGCACGGGTTCAATGCAATTTTAATGCGTTTTGCATGCGCATGATAAAAAAAAGAACGTTTACAAATAACATCTCTTAGCAACCATCCGTAAAAAAAAGAATCGCTTCCGCACTTGCTTGCGGATATGATGCGATTTTTGCACAGCCCCATTCACTTCTATGGGGCCAGCATTGCGTGAAAATCACAGAATATAGAACATGCTGCGATTTTCACGCAACGCAGAAGTGATGAGTGAAAACCAACGCTCATGTACACAGACCCATTGAAATTAATGGGTTCGGATTCCGTGCAGGCGCAATACATTCGCATTGCAGCCACGCGGAATTCTCGCTTGTGTGAAAGGGGCCTAAGGAGGACACGGTACCACAAAACACTGGTATAAATAGTGGTTTCTCTGCACGATCCCATAGTCAACTTTAATAACTTATCACGAGTGTAGTTGTGGAAAGTGGTTTCCCGGAAAACAGTGATAATGTGATCCAGGTGGTAAATGAAACGTGGTACAAAGATTATTAAAGGGGAGAATTCACAAAATCCTATGTATCTGCAAAGCAAAATAACCTCTTTTTCAAACTGTGCCATAGAAAGATCAGTGATAATTATCTGGAAAAGCCAAACCTCCTTTTGCTTTAGAGGCTATAAGAATCTTTTCCTATTCTATTTTTATTTACAGCCCAAATTAAATCAAGAATGAAGGCCTGGACAGCCCTCAAGGCGCACATGGGGATTGGAACAGGAAGCATTTCAAATAGATAAACCAACTTGGGGACAATAGTCGTCTTAGGCTACTTTCACATTAGCGTTAGCAGGGTCCAGCAGGCTGTTCCAGCAGGGGAATAGCCTGCTGGATCCATACGAACGCTAGCCCGTGTGTGCCACCGGAAGCAAGTTTGCCGTGCTGCGGCCAGACTTCTGGCCCGTCCCCATTATAGTGAATGGGGGCAGAGCAGACCTCCGGCGGCAGACATAAGCTATCATTAGTACGGATCCGGCAGGTGGTTTCCCTGTCTGAACAGCCTGCCGGACCCTGCTAATGTAAAAGTAGCCTTAGGCTTTATGTGCACTATCTATATTTCGGTCTCAACGGCAGATAACATGAAAGGAAAACCCAAGTGATCAAATACCTTTTTGGCATCTAAACCCAAAAGACCTTCAGAGAGGCGCAGCCTGCTGGTTAATGTTAGAATAGCATTGCCATTAAAATGTAATGCACTATAGGCAGTGGCGGATTATAATTGGGGTGTTTGGGTCGGTTGCCCCGGGCCCGGCATCGCTGGGGGGCCCAGCGCCGACCCAAACACCCACATAAAAAAGTGTCACACATGTGGTATCGCCGTACTCAGGAGAAGTAGGGCAATGTGTTTTGGGGTGTATTTTTACATATTCCCATGCTGGGTGAGAGAAATATCTCTGTAAATGACAACTTTGTATAATTTTTTTTAAAAAGTTGTCATTTACAGAGATATTTCTCACACACAGTATGGGTATATGTAAAAATACACCCCAAAACACATTGCCCTACTTCTCCTGAGTACGGCGATACCACATGAGTGACACTTTTTTGCAGCCAAGATGCGCAAAGGGGCCCAAATTCCAATGAGTACCTTTGGGATTTCACAGGGCGTTTTTTACGCATTTGGATTCTCACGCTTTAGGGCCCCTAAAATGCCAGGTCAGTATAAATACCCAACCATTTTGGAAAGAAGACACCCCAAGGTATTCCGTGAGGGGCATGGCGAGTTCACAGAAA
Organism: Bufotes viridis; assembly: GCA_033119425.1. NCBI lineage: Eukaryota > Metazoa > Chordata > Amphibia > Anura > Bufonidae > Bufotes > Bufotes viridis. The sequence goes on from CM065589.1 coordinate 464,043,861, forward strand.
AAAAAAAAATTTGGTAGCGGAAATTATTTTTTTTTTTTTTCAAAGTCTCATATTCCACTAACTTGTGACAAAAAATGAAATTTTACATGAACTCACCATACCCCTCACGAAATACCTTGGGGTGTCTACTTTCTAAAATACTGTCCTAGCATTTTAGGGGTCTCTAAAGCGTGAGAAGAAGTCTGGAATCTAAATGTGTAAAAATGCCCTGTGAAATCCTAAAGGTACTCATTGGAATTTGGGCCCCTTTGCGCATCTAGGCTGCAAAAAAGTGTCACACATGTGGTATCGCCGTACTCAGGAGAAGTAGGGCAATGTGTTTTGGGGTGTATTTTTACATATACCCCTGCTGGGTGTGAGAAATATCTCTGTAAATGACAACTTTTTAAAATATTTTATAAAAAGTTGTCAGTTTACAGAGATATTTCTCTCACACACAGTATGGGTATATGTAAAAATACCCCCCAAAACACATTACCCTACTTCTCCTGAGTACGGCGATGCCACATGTGTGCCACTTTTTTGCAGCCTAGGGGCGTAAAGTCCAACGAGTACCTTTGGGCTTTACAGGGCTGCTCACAATTTAGCCCCGCCCAAAATGCCAGAACAGTAAACACACCCCACAAATGACCCCATTTCGGAAATTAGACACCCCAAGGTATTTACTAAGGGGCATAGTGAGTCCGTGGGAGATTTATTTATTTTTTTTGCCAGAAGTTAGCAGAAATGGAAACTTTATTATTATTTTTTTTCCTCAAAGTGTCATTTTCTGCTAACTTGTGAAAAAAAATGAAATGATACATGAACACACCATGCTCCTCCGCGAATACTTTGGGGTGTCTTCTTTCTAAAATGGTGTAATTTGGGGGGTATTTATACTATCCTGACATTCTAGCACCTGAAGAAACATGACAGGCGCTCAGAAAGTCAGAGCTGCTTCAAAATGCCGAAATTCACTTTTTTGCACCATAGTTTGTAAACGCTATAACTTTTACCCAAACCAATAAATATATACTTATTGCATTTTTTTTTTTATCAAAGACATGTAGAACAATAAATTTTGAGAAAAATTTATATAGAAATGTAGTTGTTTTTTTTTGAAAAATTTTACAACAGAAAGTGAAAAATGTCATTTTTTTGCAAAAACGTCATTAAATTTTTATTAATAGCAAAAAAAGTTAAAATGTCAGCAACAATGAAATACCACCAAATGAAAGCTCTATTAGTGAGAAGAAAAGGAGGTAAAATTCATTTGGGTGGTAAGTTGTATGACGGAGCAATAAATGGTGAAAGTAGTGTAGTGCGGAATTGTAAAAAGTGGCCTGGTCATTAAGGGCGTTTAAGCTAGGGGGGCTGAGGTGGTTAAGGGACAGTGGGGCATGTTTCCATGGGTGCAAATTAATTAATGAATGGCAGTATAGGGGCAAATTAATGGATGGAAGTTGTGGGGGCAAATTAATAGATGGCAGTGTGGGGGCAAATTAATTAATGGATGTCAGTGTGGGGACAATTTAATTAATGGATGGCAGTGTGGGGGCAAATTCATTAATGGATGGCAGTTGTGGGGGCAAATTAATGGATGACAGTGTGGAAACATAGAATGTGTCGGCAGATAAGAACCATTTGGCCCATCTAGTCTGCCCAATATACTGAATACTATAAATAGCCCCTGGCCCTATCTTATATGAAGGATGGCCTTATGCCTATCCCATGCATGCTTAAACTCCTTCACTGTATTTGCAGCTACCACTTCTGCAGGAAGGCTATTCCATGCGTCCACTACTCTCTCAGTAAAGTAATTCTTCCTGATATTACTTTTAAACCTTTGCCCCTCTAATTTAAAACTATGTCCTCTTGTAGCAGTTTGTCTTCTTTTAAATATTCTCTCCTCTTTTACCGTGATGATTCCCTTTATGTATTTAAAAGTTTCTATCTTCTTCCCTCTGTCTCTTCTTACTTCCAAGCTATACATGTTAAGGTCCTTTAACCTTTCCTGGTAAGTTTTGTCCTGCAATCCATGTACTAGTTTAGTAGCTCTTCTCTGAACTCTCTCCAAAGTTTCAATATCCTTCTGCAGATATGGTCTCCAGTACTGCACACAATACTCCCAGTGAGGTCTCCCTAGTGCTCTGTAGAGCGGCACGAGCACCTCCCTCTTTCTACTGTTAATGCCTCTCCCTATACACCCAAGCATTCTGCTGGCATTACCTGCTGCTCTCTGACATTGTCTGCCCACCTTTAGGTCGTCTGATATAATGACCCCTAAATCCCTTTCCTCAGATACTGAGGTTAGTACTGTATCACTGATTTTATATTCTGCTCTTGGGTTTTACGCCCCAGGTGCATTATCTTGCACTTATCGACATTAAATTTTAGTTGCCAGATTTTTGACCATTCCTCTAGTTTTCCTAAATCCTTTTCCATTTGGTGTATCCCTCCAGGAACATCAACCCTGTTACAAATCTTTGTGTCATCAGCAAAAAGACACACCTTACCATTGAGGCCTTCTGCAATTTCGCTGATAAAGATATTAAACAATATGGGTCCCAGAACAGATCTCTGAGGTACCCCACTGGTAACAATACTATGGTCTGAATATACTCCATTGACTACAACCCTCTGTTTTCTGTCCTTCAGCCACTGCCTAATCCATTCAACAATATGTGAGCTCAAGCTCAAAGACTGCAGTTTATTGATAAGCCTTCTATGTTGGACAGTATCAAATGCCTTACTAAAGTCCAGATAGGCGATGTCTACTGCACCTCCGCCATCTATTATTTTAGTCACCCAATCAAAAAAGTCAATAAGATTAGTTTGACATGATCTCCCTGAAGTAAACGCATGCTGTTTTTTATCAATCAACTCATGGGTTTTTAGATGTTCCACAATCCTCTCCTTGAGTATGGTTTCCATTAATTTCCCCACTATTGATGTCAGGCTTACTGGCCTATAGTTGCCTGATTCCTCTCTACTACCTTTCTTGTGAATTGGCACAACGTTTGCTAATTTCCAATCTTCTGGGACGACACCTGTTACCAGTGATTGGCTAAATAAATCTGTTAATGGATTTGCTAGTACACCTCTAAGCTCTTTTAATAGCTTTGGGTGTATCCCATCAGGCCCCTGTGATTTATTTGTATTAATTTTGATACAATTAATACAGTGTGGGGACAAATTAATTAATCTATAGCAGTGTGGGGGGAAATTACTATATGGGGCAGTGTGAGGGAAATTACTATATGGGGCAGTGTGAGGGAAATTACTATATGGGGCAGTGTGAGGGAAATTACTATATGGGGGCAGTGTGGGGGAAATTACTATATGGGGGCAGTGTGGGGAAATTACTATATGGGGCCAGTGTGGGGGAGATTACTATATGGGGGCAGTGGGGAAATTACTACATGGGGCAGTGGGGGAAATTACTATATGGGAGCAGTGTGGGGAAATTACTATATGGGGGCAGTGTGGGGAAATTACTATATGGGGGCAGTGTAGGGAAATTATTATATGGGGCAGTGTGGGGAAATTATTATATGGGGCAGTGTAGGGAAATTACTATATGGGGGCAGTGTGGGGAAATTACTATATGGGGGCAGTGTGGGAAATTACTATATGGGGCAGTGCGGGAAATTACTATATGGGGCAGTGCGGGAAATTACTATATGGGACAGTGTGGGGAAATTACTATATGGGGGCAGTGGAAATTACTATATGGGGCAGTGCGGGGAAATTACTATATGGGGCAGTGCGGGGGAAATTACTATATGGGGGCAGTGTGGGGGAAATTACTATATGGGGGCATTGTAGGGGAAATTATTATATGGGGGCAGTGTAGGGGAAATTACTATATGGGGGCAGTGTAGGGGAAATTACTATATGGGGGCAGTGTGAGGGAAATTACTATATGGGGGCAGTGTAGGGGAAATTACTATATGGTGCAGTGTGGGGGAAATTACTATATGGAGCAGTGTGAAGGGAAAATACTATATGGGGGTAGTGTGGGGGGATGTTCCTATTGGGGGACATTATTTTTGGGGACACTATACAGGGATTATTACCTGGAGCACAATATAGGGTGTTATTATTACTGGGGGCACTCTAGAGGACATTATAACCGCTGTAGACACTATAGGTATCTTTGGGGTCATTTATCAAACTGTTGTAGTATACCTGGCTTAGTTGTAATAAGCAACAGATTCCACCTTTGATTTTTGACAGCTCCTCTGGAAAATGAAAGGAGGAATCGGATTGGTTGCTATGGGCAACTAAGCCAGTTCTAATTTACACCAGTTTGATAAATGACCCCAATTATGAGAAATCTAACGTGTCTGTGTAACAAACTCTGTAGAGACGAGATGCGGCTGGAGGAATTAGTCATGGCGGTCTGGGTCAAACGGAGGAGAAGAGGAAAGAGAAGATCTACATGACAGGAGAAGTCCCTGGATGTAAGAGGTATGTGGTGCTGTATTCTCCTACATGTAGAGCTGGTTCACTACTGTGACCTGCGTCTCATCTTCTCCTCCAAGTCTTTATCATAATTATATGTATTTTAAATTTGGCAACTAAAATTTTAATTTGTCACCTGCAGTCCTATGTAACAGCCCAGATAACAGTGATAACTTTCTGTGTGCAGATAATGTTGTACATGTTCCCTGTAGTCCTATGTATCACACCACATAACACAATAATTCACTGTGTTATGTGGGGTGTTACATAGGACTGCAGGTAACATCTATGACATCTGTAGTCAGAGAGTTATGAGATGGTCGGGGTCAGACTCCTGGCAGCCCTGCCAATCAGCTGTTAGGGGAGACCGCGATGAGCGCCGCAGCCTCTTTGCTCCTTACCAATCACTGCGCTGTCCATTTGATAGCACTGCGCTTGGTATTGCAGCTCAGCCACAATCACTCAGATAGGACAGAGCTGCAGCTAGGCCATGTGAACGATGAATGTGACCTCATATGGCCTAGGAAGAGACTGTGACGCTCACAAAGCACCGCAGCCTCTTCATACAGAAAAAAAACCTGAAACTTAAAATGGAGGGGGGAGGAGGGGGTTTGAGACCCAAGTTTGGTAGACAGCCCCTATAAGGATAGTGCATTGCATTTTAAAGGCAATGGAAAAGCTGTCTGTTATAGTCCCCTTGTGGGACTATTAAATTGTAAAAAAAAATATTCCCCATATGTGGTATTGCCGCGTCCATAACGACCTGGACTACACATAAATATCATGTGAATTATCCCCTACAGTGAACTCCGTAAAAAAAGACAGAATTGCTAATTTATTCTTAGTTGCCACTGAAAAAAACATAATAACAAGTCAACAAAAAGCGCCATTTACTCCAAAAATCATACCAATGAGAAATACAAGTCGTCCGCAAAAATCAAGCCCTCATACAACTCCATAGAAATAAAAATAAAAATATTATGGGTCTTGGGAAGGTGCAATGCAAAAACATTTTTTTTCTTTAAAAAAAACGTGTTTTATTGCAAAAAAGTTGTAAAATGTAAAACAAATTATATGTATTTGGTATCACTGTAATCGTACTGACCCAGAGAATAAAGATATTATGTTATTTATACCTAAAAATTAACTCTGTAAAATTTATAATGTAAAAACGCAGTGGCAGTATTGCTGTTTTTCCCATCTCCCTCCCAGAAAGAGTTAATAAAAGTTAATTAGAAAGTTATGTGTACCCCAAAATGGCGCCATTAAAAACTACAATTTATAATCCAGCAACACTTAGAGGAAGGCGGGCACACTCACATCTGGTTAATCAACCTCGGCGAATTATTTTAGCATTAGTTTAATATAAGATACTAATTGAGAGTTATTGACACATAATACATCATCATTGGCAACAAAAATTAAAACAATATAAAACCATAAAGCTAAAAATGCATAGATATAAAAAGCATAAAGAAGGGCCTGTATATCAGGCAGAAAGTATAGTCTAGTAAGTGCCCCGTATATATGGGCACGCTGACTGTCTGAAATATGGGTCCAATGGGAGGCTATCTGCTGCCGACTAACTCCGCTTGGATATCTATTTATATGTCAAGTCCGTATTGATATCTGGTTTGTTTGATCCAGAGCATAGACGGTGATGTCCTTCCAATAGGGAAATTAAACGAGTCTAGTATCGTTTATAGACTCTCCATAAAAGTCATTCTCCGTTTTCATTCTGTACAGTCCTCTATTTGTAAAGAAAAATTGTCCCTCACGGCTCCGAACTACCGTCCGATCATCGGCCCTCCATATGAAGTGTCGGGCAGGGAGGTAAGGGACAATTTTTCTTTACAAATAGAGGACTGTACAGAATGAGAACGGAGAATGACTTTTATGGAGAGTCTATAAACGATACTAGACTCGTCTAATTTCCCTATTGGAAGGACATCACCGTCTATGCTCTGGATCAAACAAACCAGATATCAATACGGACTTGACATATAAATAGATATCCAAGCGGAGTTAGTCGGCAGCAGATAGCCTCCCATTGGACCCATATTTCAGACAGTCAGCGTGCCCATATATACGGGGCACTTACTAGACTATACTTTCTGCCTGATATACAGGCCCTTCTTTATGCTTTTTATATCTATGCATTTTTAGCTTTATGGTTTTATATTGTTTTAATTTTTGTTGCCAATGATGATGTATTATGTGTCAATAACTCTCAATTAGTATCTTATATTAAACTAATGCTAAAATAATTCGCCGAGGTTGATTAACCAGATGTGAGTGTGCCCGCCTTCCTCTAAGTGTTGCTGGATTATACTTTACCTTCAGGGAAGTGGTGCACCCTGACCTGGGCTGGAGCACCCAATCCATAGAACCAATCAGAGTGAGCCACCACCCTTTCTTCTTTTCCAAAAACTACAATTTGTCCCGCAAAAAACAAGCTATATAGACAGAAAAATAAAAAAGTTATAGCTCTTGGAATGCGACGAAAAAAAAAGAAAAACGCTTGGTCAGTAAGGCCCAAAACAGGCTGGTCACTAAGGGGTTAATAGAGGCTTTGTGCCACAAACTACTTTTAACTCTAAAACAAGGGTGCACAATCTTTTTTGGTGTGGGCCCACATTGTCACGTTGCTATTTCAATGGGCCACAAATTATTATTTTTGGTTTTGTGCTCGTTTGCATCAGCCTATTACATGGGCCGATGCAAAGTGAATGGGGGAGCAGCTCCTCATTCAGATGTATTGATATTGGTAGCGCATTTCTGATTTCACAGGGAGGTGTGCTGTCAATAATCATACATCTTTTAATTCTAATAAAAGATGCAAATCAGTTGACAAACAAGTGATTGCTCATTTATTGGTTGATCAGTGGCAACGATGCAAAAAAAATGTAAAGCTGTTTTTCATCAAAATCAATTATTAAAATGAGCTCATTAACAGCTGTGGTTTTGTCCAGCAGGACGGGGGCCAGATACAGCCTGCGAGCTGTGCACTCCTGAAGTGTATTTTCATCTAGCTCCCATTCCTTTTTATTTATTTTTATCACATTTGCAGTTCTTTTATCCTCCATGTTTAAATTCTACTTGCTGACTTGTCATGTCATTGAGCACCCATCATAACTTAGGACAGTGAGATGTGTCCGGACATAAGCAGATCATGTGACACCCCTTGTTCTTACCAATGCGGCTCCTTACATCCTACATTATAGAATCCAGAGGGGAAAAAAAGCTGTCTGGTTTGAGCGCTGCAGACAAATAACGTGAGTTTGGTGTTGTACAGGTGAGTAATTAGGGTGTGGCTATCTAATTAGGAGAAGTTAAATAGCCAGTCTTGAGGGCAGCTTAGCCTTTTGAATCCACAGGAAAAAAAGCAGTCTGGTTTATGAGCTGCACTTATACAAGCAGACAAAAAAAACGCAAGTTTGATTTCCAGTGTGTTTGTATTAGGTGTGTGACGTTAGATTACGTGACTTGAGATTCAGGGACTTTAGGAGGGGACTACAGTAAATTAGATTCTTATCACTGCACCATATTGTATTTTTTCTCTTTTCTTGCGTAATCCCCATTTAGTATGTGTTCCATTATTGACAGCGCCGTCCAGTCCACATCTTGTCTAATGTATGCAGTCCTGGAACAGCCGTTCGAGGGTGCATATCTTTGTTCAAAATGTGAACAAATTGCCCAATTGGAATCGCACATCAAGTATCTAACCGGGCGAGTTTTAACACTGAGAAGCGTTGACAATTTGGGAAAAGAGTGCCCTCTCTACATCCTTTTTGTTTTTACCTAATTTATTTGGACAGGGGTGTTGTCCCTAGAGAGTGAGCACCCATTTCATAATCCTCAGAAGGGTGAGCCGGTTACCTTTATTATCTGAATTTGGGGAAAAGAGTTTGCTGCTCGTTGAACAAGCACTCTATAGGGTAGATGTAGAGGAGGGTGGTAGCAGGGGAGGCTGAGGAAAGTGAGGTAGCTAGCTGGATAACAGTTAGAAAGTGGGATAGAGGGAAGAGTGCCAAAGAGGCTAGCCCTGATCTGACTCACCCCAACAAGTTTGCAAGGTTGGCAGATGAGGGAGATGTCAGTTTAGGGAGAGCACTGCTGCACCCGGAACCTTCCTCTGCCAGTCAGGGGAATGTCAGCTCCAGTAAGCAGGGGACCAGGAGAGCAGGGCAGGCCAAACAGGTGCAGGTAGTGGGAGACTCAATTATTAAGGGTACAGATAGGGCGATTGGGCTCGTCGAACAGTGTGTTGTCTTTCTGGCACTCGAGTTCAACACATAACAGATCGGGTTGACAGATTACTGGGAGGGGCTGGAGAAGATCCAGCAGTCATGATCCATATCGGAACCAATGACAAAGTTAGAGGTAGGTGGAGCATCCTTAAAAATGATCTAACTCAAGAACTGGTGTAGGAAGGAGGGGTTTGGGTTCCTGGAGAACTGGGCTGACTTCCCTGTCGGCTACAGGCTCTATCGTAGGGATGGGCTGCAATGAATGGGGAAGGGACAGCTGTATTGGGGGAGAAGATGGCTAGAAGGTTGGAGGAGTGTTTAAGCTAGGGGCTGGGGGGGTAATTGCGTTATAGGAGGGGAAGATAGTGCAGATAAGAGACTGGGGGCAAGGAAATGGGACTGGGGGAGGAATGGAAGAAGGGACTAGAACAGTTCAGAAGGAATGGTGTAGGGGAAAAAAACATACATGAACCTCTTAATTGTACGTATACTAATGCCAGAAGCCTGACTAATAAAACTGGGAAACTAGAATTAGTGATGTGTGAGGGGGACTATGACATAGTGGGAATAATTGAGACATGGCTGGATGATAGCTATGACTGGGCTGTTAATGTACAAGGTTACAGTTTGTTTAGAAAGGATCGCCAAAACCGGAGAGGGCAAGGGGTCTGCCTTTATGTAAAGTCCTATCTAAAGCCCACAGTCCGAGAAGATATAAGTAAGGGACATGAACATGTGGAGTCACTGTGGGTAGAAATACATGGAGGCAAAAACAATAATAAAATACTAATAGGAGTTTATTATAAACCACCTAATATACCAGAGTCCACATAAAATCTGCTACTAAACAAGATAGACGAGGCGACAAATCATAATAAAGTCGTTATTATGGGGGACTTCAACTACCCAGATAAAGACTGAAACCTGTATATCTCATAAAGGAAACAGGTTCTTGACAATAACCAAAGACAATTACCTTTCCCAACTGGTTCAGGACCCGACTAGAGGGACAGCCATACTGGACTTAGTATTAACCAATAGACCTGATAGAACAACAGATGTGCAGGTTGGGGGACACCTGGGAAATAGTGACCATAAACTTATGACCTTCCAATTGTCATTCAAAAGAGTGTTTCTTCAGGGAGGAACAAAAATGCCAAACTTCAAAAAAGCAAAATTTAGCCAACTAAGAGAGGCCATAGGCCTAACTCACTGGGACAAAGTCCTCAAAAATAAAAATACAGCCACAAAATGGGATATTTTAAAAGCAATCCTAAATTCTCATTGTGAGAGGTACATACCTTATGGGAATAAGAGGTTAAGGAACAAGAAAAAAAAACTATGTAACATAGTATATACAGTTGTGTTCAGAATTATTCAACCCCCGATGCTGTAAAGGGTTTTAGGGAATTTAGTGTACATTTGTAATTGTGTTCAGAATGAAATCTTACAAGGACTTTTTAAAGAACCAAATGCAACTAAAATGACATCAATTGTTTTTGTAATACAGTATTAAATGTTTTTTTTGTGATTTCTTCATTGACACAATTATTCAACCCCTTAAAGACGACCACTCTTAACCACTTCAGCCCCCCTAGCTTAAACACCCTTAATGACCAGGCCACTTTTTACAATTCCGCACTACACTACTTTCACCGTTTATTGCTCCGTCATGCAACTTACCACCCAAATGAATTTTACCTCCTTTTCTTCTCACTAATAGAGCTTTCATTTGGTGGTATTTCATTGTTGCTGACATTTTTACTTTTTGCCATTAATACAAATTTAACGAAATTTTTGCAAAAAAATGACATTTTCACTTTCTGTTGTAAAATTTTTCAAAAAAACTACATTTCTATATAAATTTTTCTCTAAATTTATTGTTCTACATGTCTTTGATAAAAAAAGTCCAATAAGTGTATATTTATTGGTTTGGGTAAAAGTTATAGCGTTTACAAACTATGGTGCAAAAAAGTGAATTTCTGCATTTTGAAGCAGCTCTGACTTTCTGAGCACCTGTCATGTTTCTTCAGGTGCTAGAATGTCAGGATAGTATAAATACCCCCAAATCACACCATTTTAGAAAGAAGACACCCCAAAGTATTCGCGGAGGGGCATGGTGAGTTCATGTATCATTTCATTTTTTCACAAGTTAGCGGAAAATGACACTTTCTGAGAAAAAAAAAAAAAAAAGTTTCAATTTCTGCTAACTTCTGGCAAAAAAAAAGAAATCTCAGACGGACTCACTATGCCCCTCAGTGAATACCTTGGGGTGTCTACTTTCCAAAATGGGGTCATTTGTGGGGTGTTTGTACTGTTCTGGCATTTTGGGCGGGGCTAAATTGTGAGCCGCCATGTAAAACCTAAAGGTACTCGTTGGAATTTGGGCCCTTTGCGCACCCAGGCTGCAAAAAGTGTCACTTATGTGGTATCGCCGTACTCAGGAGAAGTAGGGCAATGTGTTTTGGGGTGTATTTTTACATATACCCATGTTGGGTGAGAGAAATATCTCTGTAAACTGACAACTTTGTATAAAATTTTTTAAAAGTTGTCGTTTACAGAGATATTTTCACACACAGTATGGGTATATATAAAAATACACCCCAAACCATTGCCCTACTCCTGATACTGAGATACTACATGTGTGTACTTTTGCAGCCTGAGTGCTAAAGCCCTAAAACTAATGAGTACCTTTAGAATTTCACAGAGGCATTTTTACGCATTTGGATTCCAGACTTCTTCTCACGCTTTAGGGGCCCCTAAAATGCCAGGACAGTATAAATACCCCACATGTGACCCCATTTTGGAAGAAGACACCCCAAGGTATTCCGTGAGGGCATGGCGAGTTCATGTAAAATTTTATTTTTGTCACAAGTTAGTGGAATATGAGACTTTGTAAAAAACAAAATAAAAAAAATATATATATCAATTTCCGCTAACTTGTGCCAAAAAATAAAAATTCTGTGAACTCGCCATGCTCCTCACGGAATACCTTAGGGTGTCTTCTTTCCAAAATGGGGTCACATGTGGGGTATTTATACTGCCCTGGCATTTTAGGGGCCCCTAAAGCGTGAGAATCCAAATGCGTAAAAATGGCCTGTGAAATCCTAAAGGTACTCATTGGTTTTAGGGCCCTTTGTGCACCTTGGCTGCAAAAAGTGCCACTCATGTGGTATCGCCGAACTCAGGAGAAGTAGGGCAATGTGTTTTGGGGTGTATTTTTACATATACCCATGCTGCGTGTGAGAAATATTGCTGTAAGCGACAACTTTTTACATTTTTATTCAAAGTTGTCAATTTACAGAGATATTTCTCACACAAAGTATGGGTATATGCAAAAATACACCCCAAACACATTGCCTTCTCCTGAGTACTGGCGATACCACATGTGTGCCACTTTTGCAGCCAAGATGCGCAAAGGGGCCCTAAAACCAATGAGTACCTTTTAGGAGGGCATTTTTACGCATTTTCTTCTCACGCTTTAGGGCCCCTAAAATGCCAGGGCAGTATAAATACCCCACATGTGACCCCATTTTGGAAAGAAGACACCCCAAGGTATTCTGTGAGGGCATGGCGAGTTCATAGAAGATTTTTTGGCACAAGTTAGCGGAAATTGATTTTTATTGTTTTTCTCATAAAGTCTACCTTTCTGCTAACTTTTGACAAAAAGTTAAATTGTTCATGGACTCACTATGCCCCTCAGCGAATACCTTGGGGTGTCTTCTTTCCAAAATGGGGTCACATGTGGGGTATTTATACTGCCCTGGCATTTTAGGGGCCCTAAAGCGTGAGAAGAAAATGCGTAAAATGCCCTCTAAAGGTACTCATTGGTTTTAGGGCCCCTTTGCGCATCTTGGCTGCAAAAAAGTGGCATACATGTGGTATCGCCGTACTCAGGAGAAGTAGGGCAATGTGTTTTGGGGTGTATTTTTACATATACCCATACTTTGTGTGAGAAATATCTCTGTAAACTGACAACTTTGAATAAAAAAATGTAAAAAGTTGTCGTTTACAGAGATATTTCTCACACCAGCATGGTATATATAAAATACACCCCAAAACATTGCCCTACTTCTCCTAGTGCGGCGACACCACATGTGTGACACTTTGCAGCCAAGATGCAAAAGGCCCTAAAACCAATGAGTACCTTTAGATTTCTGCAGGCCATTTTACGCATTTGGATTCTCATGCTTTAGGACCCCTAAAATGCCAGGGCAGTAGAAATACCCCACATGTGACCCCATTGTGGAAAGAAGACACCCCAAGGTAATCCGTGAGGGCATGGCGAGTTCACAGAAAAAAAAATTTGGCACAAGTTAGCGGAAATTGATTTTTTTTTTTTTTACAGTCTCATATTTCACTAACTTGTGACAAAAAATAAAATTTTGCATGAACTCGCCATACCCCTCACGGAATACCTTGGGGTGTCTTCTCTCTAAAATGGGGTCACATGTGAGGTGTTTGTACTGCCCTGGCATTTGAGGGTCTCATAATCATTACACGTATGGCCAGCATTAGGAGTTTCTGCGATTCTCCTTATATTGAGCAGACGAGTAATGAGATTTTTTCCGTTCAGCCTCTGCACTGAAAAGAAAAAAAATGAACGGCACAGATTTCTTCATTCGCATCAATCAATGTGGATGAAAAAATCTCTGCCCAAAAATGTGCAAAAAAAACAAAACGGCACAGATTTCCTCATTCACATCGATCAATGTGGATAAATAAATCTCTGCCAAAAAATGTGCAAAAAAAAAGTAGTAAGGCCCCATTCACCGTCCGCAAAAATGTCCGCATCTATTCCGCAATTCTGCGGAATAGATGCGGATCCATCAGTGTGAATGGGGCTGGCGGTGATGCGGAGAGCACACTATGCGCTCGCCGCATCAGCATTCTGCGAGCTGCGGCCGCAAACTTCCGGGTTTCGGCCCCCAAGCATCCGGCCGCAGCTCCATAAAAGATAGAGCATGTCCTATTCTTGTCCGCAGTGCGGACAAGAAAGAGCATTTTCTATATAGTTCTGGCAATGTGCGGATCCGCAAAATGCGGAAAGCACATTGCTGGTGTCCGTGTTTTGCGGATCCGTGGATCCATGGATCCGCAAAACACATACGGACGTCTGAATGAACCTTACAGTGGGGTAATTAGTGTCAGGGCAGGGTGACATGGGGTGATCGGGGTTAATCAGGGGTTAATCAGTGGGGGGTGGGGTGGATGGGTGGGGGGTCTGTGTGGTGTTTTGGTGCACTTATAAAAGTTTCTTTGGTGGTCCCAAGCAAATGGGACCACCAAAGAACGATCAACAAGCATATCAGGCGCTGTTAACAAAACAGCGTCTGATATGCCATCTTTAACTTCTACAGCCTGCCAGCGCACGATCAGCGCTGGCAGGCTGCTAGCTCCTTCTCCCGGCGTGATCCTGTGAGCGCGCACGTGCGCGCGCGTTCACAGGAAATCTCGCCTCTCGCGAGATGACGCGGGCGCGTCAGGAGGAACAGACCGACCGCCCGCAGGGCGCAATCCTGCGTGAGGCGGTCGTGCTGATAAGAACAGAGGTTCATTCAAGTGTTTTCTATCAGGTATTGAAATCACCTGTGGATGTCAAGGAGCAGCAATCAAGCATAATAAGCACCAATTTGGCAGATTTAAAATGACTGTGATACTCAGCTCCTTCTAGACATTTACTGGTGTGTTTACAAACATGGTGAAGTCAAGAGAATGGTCCAGGAAGACAAGAGAAGAGGTGATTTCTCTTCACAGGAAGGGCAATGGCTATAAGAAGATTGCAAAGATGTTAAACATACCAAGAGACACCATAGGAAGCATCATTCGCAAATTCAAGGCAAAGGGCACTGTTGAAGCGCTACCTGGTCGTGGCAGAAAGAAGATGCTGACTTCGACTGCTGTGCGCTACCTGAAGCGCAAAGTGGAGAAAAGTCCCAGTGTGACTGCTGAGGAACTGAAAAAGATTTGTCAGATCTGGGTACTGAAGTTTCAGCTCAGACAATAAGGCGCACTGCGTAATGAAGGCCTCCATGCCAGAACTCCCAGGCGCACCCTTGCTGTCTCCAAAGAATAAGAAGAGTCGACTGCAGTATGCCAAAAGTCATGTGGACAAACCACAAAAGTTTTGGGATAGTGTTCTGTGGACTGATGAAACAAAATTAGAACTGTTTGGGCCCATGGATCAACGCTATGTTTGGAGGAGGAAGAACAAGGCCTATGAAGAAAAGAACACCTTGCCTACTGTGAAGCATGGCGGGGGGTCAATCATGCTTTGGGACTGTTTTGCTTCTACAGGTACAGGGAAGCTTCAGCGTGTGCAAGGTACCATGAATTCTCTTCAGTACCAGGAGATATTGGATGAAAATGTCACGGGGGTGGTCCCAAGCAAATGGGACCACCAAAGGAACGATCAGCAAGCATATCAGACGCTGTTAACAAAACAGCGCCTGATATGCCATTTTAACTATCTACAGCCTGCCAGCGCACGATCAGCGCTGGCAGGCTGTAGCTACCTTCTCCTCGACGTGATCCTGTGAACGCTGCGCACGTGCGCCGTGCGTTCACAGGAAATCTCGCCTCTCGCGAGATGACGCGCGGGCGCGTCAAGGAGGAACAGACCGACCGCCCGCAGGACGCAATCCTGCGTGAGGCGGTCGGTAAGCGGTTAAGAACAGAGGTTCATTCAAGTGTTTTCTATCAGGTATTGAAATCACCTGTGGATGTCAAGGAGCAGCAATCAAGCATAATAAGCACCAATTTGGCAGATTTAAAATGACTGTGATACTCAGCTCCTTCTAGACATTTACTGGTGTGTTTACAAACATGGTGAAGTCAAGAGAATGGTCCAGGAAGACAAGAGAAGAGGTGATTTCTCTTCACAGGAAGGGCAATGGCTATAAGAAGATTGCAAAGATGTTAAACATACCAAGAGACACCATAGGAAGCATCGTTCGCAAATTCAAGGCAAAGGGCACTGTTGAAACGCTACCTGGTCGTGGCAGAAAGAAGATGCTGACTTCGACTTCTGTGCGCTACCTGAAGCGCAAAGTGGAGAAAAGTCCCCGTGTGACTGCTGAGGAACTGAAAAAAGATTTGTCAGATGCGGGTACTGAAGTTTCAGCTCAGACAATAAGGCGCACACTGCGTAATGAAGGCCTCCATGCCAGAACTCCCAGGCGCACCCCCTTGCTGTCTCCAAAGAATAAGAAGAGTCGACTGCAGTATGCCAAAAGTCATGTGGACAAACCACAAAAGTTTTTGGATAGTGTTCTGTGGACTGATGAAACAAAATTAGAACTGTTTGGGCCCATGGATCAACGCTATGTTTGGAGAAGGAAGAACAAGGCCTATGAAGAAAAGAACACCTTGCCTACTGTGAAGCATGGCGGGGGGTCAATCATGCTTTGGGACTGTTTTGCTTCTACAGGTACAGGGAAGCTTCAGCGTGTGCAAGGTACCATGAATTCTCTTCAGTACCAGGAGATATTGGATGAAAATGTGATGCAGTCCGTCACAAACCTGAGGCTTGGGAGACGTTGGACCTTTCAACAGGACAATGATCCTAAGCATACCTCCAAGTCTACTAGAGCATGGTTGCAGATTAAAGGCTGGAACATTTTGAAGTGGCCATCGCAGTCACCAGACTTAAATCCGATTGAGAACCTCTGGTGGGACTTACAGATAGCAGTTGCAGCTCGCAAGCCTAAGAATGTGACTGAACTGGAGGCTTTTGCCCATGAAGAATGGACGAAGATACCCGTAGATCGCTGCAAGACACTTGTGTCAAGCTATGCTTCACGTTTAAAAGCTGTTATAACTGGAAAAGGATGTTGTACTAAGTACTAAGATTGAATGTCACTTGGGGGTTGAATAAAACTGATAATGATGTGAGCACAGAAAAGACACTTGTGGTTATTTCATTATAAATGTTATGTTATATTTGTCTGACTTACAAGTGCGTCTTTGATTTAATTGTAAACAAGATGACTGAAATGATCATAATCAATGTCAAACTGGCCAAAACACTCAATTTCAGTGGGGGTTGAATAATTTTAAACACAACTGTAAAGACTGAAAAAAGACATTTGTCCATCCAGTTCAGCCTGTTTCCTATAAGTTGATCCAGAGGAAAGCAAAAAACCCCTGCGAGGCAGAAGCCAATTTTCCCCACTTAAGGGGAAAAAAAATCCTTCCCGACTCCAATCAGGTAATCAGAATAACTCCCTGGATCAACGACCCCTCTCTAGTAGCTCTAACCTGTAATATTATTACACTCCAGAAATACATCCAGTCCTCTCTTGAATTCCTTTATTGTACTCACCATCACCACCTCCTCAGGCAGAGAGTTCCATAGTCTCACTGCTCTTACCGTAAAGAATCCTTTTCTATGTTTGTGTACAAACCTTCTTTCCTCCAGACGCAGAGGATGTCCCACTCTTCACAGTCCTGGGGATAAATAGATGATGGGAGAGATCTCTGTACTGACCCCTGATATATTTATACATAGTTATTAGATCTCCCCTCAGTCGTCTTTTTTCTAAAGTGAATAACCCTAATTTTGATAACCTTTCAGGGTACTGTAGTTGCCCCATTCCAGTTATTACTTTAGTTGCCCTTCTCTGAACCCTCTCCAGCTCTGCTATGTCTGCCTTGTTCACAGGAGCCCAGAACTGTACACAGTACTCCATGTGTGGTCTGACTAGTGATTTGTAAAGTGGTAGGACTATGTTCTCATCACGGGCATCTATGCCCCTTTTGATGCAACTCATTATCTTACTGGCCTTGGCAGTAGCTGCCTGACACTGGTTTCTACAGCTTAGTTTGCTGTTTATTAAGATTCCTAGATCCTTTTCCATGTCAGTGTTACCGAGTGTTTTACCATTTAGTATGTACGGGTGACTTGCATTATTCCTTCCCACGTGCATAACTTTACATTTGTCAGTGTTAAACCTCATCTGCCATTTCTCTGACCAAGCCTCCAATCTATCTTGATCCCTCTGTAGCAGAAAACTGTCCTTTTCAGTGTTAATTACTTTATCACTTTACACAGTTTAGTGTTATCTGCAAAAATTGATATTTTACTGTGCAAGCCCTTTACAAGATCATTAATAAATATATTGAAGTCCAGATATACGACATCCATTGATTCGCCGCTGTCAATTCTAGAACTTACCTCCTCATAGAAACTGATTAAATTCATTTAGCATGACCGATCCTTCATAAAGCCATGCTCATATGGCGTTATTTACTTATTTTCATTGAGATACTCCAAGATAGCATGGATAAATAGAACTGTAAACAAAGCAATAAATGACAAAAAGAAAGCATTTACATTATTAAAACAGGAGGGTAGCGAGGAAGCACTGAAAAACTTTAAGGAAAAAAATAGAATATGTAAAAAAAACAAATACAAGCAGCCAAATGTGAGACTGAGAGATTAATTGCCAAAGAGAGCAAAACTATCCCTAAAATGTTCTTCAATTATATAAATGGTAAAAAGTATAAATCTGAAAGGTGTCGGCCCTCTACAGAGTAATGAGGGGGGAGTTGTAGAGAGCGATGAGGAGGAAGCAAAGCTATTAAATATTTTTTTCTTCACTGTATTTACTGAGAAAAATAACTGCCAGATGAAATGCAGAATGTAAGAGTAAATTCCCCATTAAAAGTGCCCTGTCTGACCCAGGAAGAAGTACAGAAACATCTTAAAAAGATTAAAATAGACAAATCGCCAGGACCAGATGGCATACACCCCACCTCCCTTTCCTAAGAGAATTAAGTGATGTCATAGCCAGACCCTTATTTCTGATATTTAAGGACTCTATACTGACAGGGAGTGTTCCACAGGATTGGCGCATAGCAAATGTGGTGCCAATATTCAAAAAGGGTCCAAAAACAGAGCCCAGAAACTATGGGCCAGTAAGTTTAACATCTGTCATGGATAAACTGTTTGAAGGTTTTCTAAGAGATGCTTTCTTGGAGTACCTCAATGAAAATAAGCAAAGCATGAGGAGGTAAGTTCTACACTTGACAGCGGCAAATCAATAGATGTCACATATATGGACTTCTCCAAAGCATTTGACACTGTACTGTATGAAAGGTTAGTATATAAAATGAGAATGCTTAGACTGGGAGAAAATGTCTCTAAGTGGGTAAGTAACTGGCACAGTGACAGAAAACAGAGGGTGGTTATTAACGGTACACACTCAGATTGGGTAACTGTCACTAGTGGGGTACCTCAGGGGTCAGTATTGGGCCCTATTCTCTTCAATATATTTATTAATGATCTTGTAAAAGGCTTGCACAGTAAAATATCTATTTTTGCAGATGACACTAAACTGTGTCAAGTAATTAACATGGAAGAGGACAGTATACTGCTACAGAGGGATCTGGATAGATTGGAGGTTGGGGCAGATAAGTGGCAGATGAGGTTTAACACTGACAAATGTAAAGTTATGCACATGGGAAGGATTAATGCAAGTCACCCGAACATACTGAATGGTAAAACACTCGGTAACACCGACATGGAAAAGGACCTAGAAACTTTAGTGAACAAACTAAGCTGTAGAAACCAGTGTCAGGCAGCTACTGCCAAGGCCAATAAGATAATGGTTTGCATCAAAAGGGGCATAGACGCCGGTGATGAGAACATAGTCCTACTACTTTACAAATCACTAGTCAGACCACACATGGAGTACTGTGTACAGTTCTGGTCTCCTGTGAACAAGGCAGACATAGCAGAGCTGGTGAGGGTTCAGAGGAGGGTAATTAAAGTAATAACTGGAATGGGGGGGCTACTGTATCCTGAAATATTATCAAAATTAGGGTTATTCACTTTAGAAAAAAAAAACGGCTGAGGGGAGATCTAATAACTATGTATAAATATATCAGGGGTCAGTACAGAGATTTCTCCCATCATCTATTTATCCCCAGGACTGTGACTGTGACGAGGGGACATCCTCTGCGTCTGGCGGAAAGAAGGTTTGTACACAAACATAGAAGAGGATTCTTTACGGTAAGAGCAGTGAGACTATGGAACTCTCTGCCTGAGGAGGTGGTGAAGGTGAGTTCACAAAGTTCAAGAGGGGACTGGATGTATTTTTGGAGTGTAATATTATTATAGGCTATAGCTACTAGAGATGGGTCATTGATCTAGGGAGTTATTCCGATTGCCTAATTGGAGTCGGGAAGTAATTTTTTTTCCCGTAAAGTGGGGAAAATTGGCTTCTCCCTCATAGGTTTTTTTTTTTTGCCTTCCTGTGGATCAACTTGCAGGAAAACAGGCCAAACTGGATGGACAGATGTCTTTTTCGGCCTTATAAACTATGTTACAATCAGGGCTGTGGAGTCAGAGTCGAGGAGTCGGAGGCAATTTTGGGTACCTGGAGTCGGAGTCTGCAAAAAATGGACTGACTCCGACTCCTACTAGATTTAAATTGAATAAAAAAAAAATTGGAATAAAAAAAAAGCAAGTTTAAATGTCCCAATTCAGATAAAGTTATAATTAATTACTTCTCTACTGTAAGAATAAAGGCCAATGCATGCAGTGCGTCACGTTACCGCTAATCAAAGACGTTAAGTGACCGTGAAGAAGCATGCTTTTCATATGCTTTACTATGCAGTTAAAGGGACACTGACAGGCTGATTTACCGGCTAAAGATATAGCTGCTGGTATTCATCAGAGGATTAGGAATACAACTAGACGACTGTTACCCCCAGTTGAGGTTTACTTGTGTTTGAAAACGTTTTAATCAATATGCAAATTCTCTACCTTTGTGCCCAAGGGGGCAGGCGCACATGTAGAGTACTGGCAGCACTAGACAGGACTTGGTAGCGAGGAGGAAGAGAGAAAGCTGGCACAGCCTCAGCATAGCCAGACGAGGCTGATGCCAGCACTCTACACATGCGCCTGCGCAGGAATTCAGCGTTTGGCTAGCCTGAAAAAAAAGGCCAGTGCAGTGAATAATAACGAGGGGAACAGCGCTGGGAAGCTGTACTTCGGGCGCGGCTGGGCACAAAGCCGCCGGAGACGCTGCCCATTGGGCACAAAGATAGTGAATTTGCATACAGATTAAAATGTTTTTTAAACACAAGTACAGCTTAACTGGGGGTAACATTAGTATAGTTTTATTCCTAATTCTCTGATGAATACCAGTATATATATATCTTTAGCTGGAAAATCAGCCTGTCAGTGTCCCTTTAAGGAGCGGCAATACTTACACTTTCCATTGTCTTGTGGTCTGCTGTTACAGGGAACCCATGGTTATCCTAGCCTCTCACTGATAACTGATTAAGGACTGGAGACACTTGTATAAGTGAAGGGAATGGATAGTCAATAGTTCAAGACTGAAGCTGTAAACCATTTGAAAAACTGCTATCATTCAGCTAAGGCTATAAAACATGTAAACTCAGATTGTTAGCTTAAATTTTAAACATGACTATGGGATTCTACTAGGAAAATCATGTTTTAAAATAAATGCCCCTTCCCCTGCCCCTTCCTGGATCCTCCCACTGCTCTATCTTCAGCAGAAGATCAGCACACAAAGGAGAAGGCAGCAGCTTCTGCTCAACTACCTCTCTGTGCTAGAGGAGATTAGAAGAACTTGGTGGAACAGCTTCGTATTTGCATATTAAATACAGAGGAGTCGGAGTCGAGGAGTCGGAAGTTTCAAAATCTGAGGAGTCGGAGTCGGAAAATTTATCTACCGACTCCACAGCCCTGGTTACAATAAGGCTCCATTGCAGGTGCAACTGAAAATTGAAACAGATTTGCCCCATGTTGCAAGGGTAGCTAACAACTGTAGAATAATACAGTTTGATTAAGGGACCATGCGCATGACCTTATGCCCTCTGAGACAAACGGTCCATATGTCCCAGAGCAGCATTGATCGTGTGCACGGGGGCGCACAGCATCATAGGCTGTGGGACAGAAGTCTGGCGGCCAGCCCGACGCGCACAGCGTCATAGTAACCTATGATGCTGTGCGCTCCCATGCACACAATCAATGCTGCTCCGGGACATATGGCCCGCTCACAGACAGAATGTGTCGGAGGGCATACGGTCGTGTGCATAGGCCCTAATTGTGGTATTTGGAGAAAGAGATATAATTAGGGATGAGTAAATAGACTTTGGATAAAACATCCAAAGTCAAGTTGCATAAAACTTCGTTTGAATACTGTACGGAACGAGCGTTCCGTACAGTATTAGAATGTATTGGCACGGATGAGCCAAAGTTATTACTTTGCAAAGTCTCACTAGACTTCGGGTAATAACTTTAAAAAAAAATGTGTTTCTACTGTTAAAAACCTTTTCGCGAACTCAGGTTCGGTTCCAATAAAGGTGTTTCACAGTAGAAATTAATTTTTTAAGTTACTAGAAAAGCGAAGTAATGACTGGCTCATCTGAGCCAATACATTCTGATACTGTACAGAACGCTCACTCCGTACATTATTCAAACTAAATTTTATGCAACTCAACTTTGGATGTTCAGAAACATACCTCTATGTGCAAAGGCTACATTCACATCTGCATTAGAGGGTCCATTCTGGGCCTCCATCACAAAATTTAATAAAAATAGCGGAGAAAAAAATCCTGCAAAAAGCTTTCTCCACAATGTAAACCACATAGATCCCTTTAAAGTCAATTGGGTCTGTTTTAGCCTCCATTTGCTTCAGTAATGTACAAATTCCAGCACTGCCATTTTCTATATTTCTAAAGCTAATACATTACTGGTGTCTTAATAATCATATATGCTGCCTGTGAATAAACTGGCAATATGTATTAGCTTTCTAAGCATAGAAAACCTTTATTCTTAATATAGCAAGGCTATAGCGTTTTATGGGTTAAATGGGTTTATGAAGGAGAAAAAAAAATTCTAGAAGTCTCCCTTGGGATTTGAACTTCAGACATCTACATGCAGGGCTAACCACTTACCTCCAGGCTATAGCCTAATCATATTGAGAAGAGTGGTTTTTCTATATTTAGAAAGCGAATACATATTACTGGTGTCTTAATCATATATTGTGCCTCTGAATAAATCAGTAATATGTATTAGCTTTCTAAGCATAGAAAACCTGTTCTCAACATGGTAAGGCTACAGTAAGTAGTGTATATTATATGTACATGCTAGAAAACAACTCTGCCCTCAGCATGCTAATATATAGCCCTGTCAATCAAGGGAGAGGGAAGTGTGCAGAGCACAAGGGTGTTACAAAAGCAGTGTTCTAAGGATTCAGCCCCTCCCTCCTGGTGCTTCAACTGCATATGAATAACAACTTGGATGTCTCTGTAGCCCTTTTAACATACATACAAAATAGGTATAATTTTAATCAGCATTACCAATCCTACCAGTATGCCTGGTTTAATATAGTAGGGTTGTTTCGGGTATCGAACTTTCGATACTTTTGTCTGGTATCGAGCTCAATACCAGGATTTTTTTTTTTATCGATACTAGGCTGTGCTACTGCAGTCTAGTATCCGAGAACAAGGAGCGCGCTGCTCTCAGCGTGCTCTGCGATCTCCTCAGCAGCACGGGGAGAAGGAAGCAGTGTCTCCTTCCCCCTGTGCTGCTGCTGCCACCAATGAGAGCGCAGAGGAGGCTGATATTCGATATAGAGCTGTTCATATCATTCTATTAGTCTCAACGATCTAATTAAAAATATACTTTTACCCCCACCTGACTTTATTTAGAAAAACATTCTTATTTGTATGCAAATTACCTTAACATCGTGCCCAAGGGGCTGTCCCTCTGGCCTTTTGTGCCCAGCCGCGCCCATAATCCACCAGCCCAGCGCCGCTATTAATTATTCACTGCTGCTTTTTTTTTCTTCTAAATGCGCCCTAATCTCACGCATGCGCAGTTCTTTCTTACGTCCGGGCCCGCGTGGTGTCCTGGCAGCAGCCTCATCCACTTCAACCGTGCCTGCACCAACCAGCCAGTAGAAAGAGCGGAGAAAGCTGTTCTCATTGGTGGCACAGTGCGCCCCCCAGCCCAGTATTAAAAACATTGGTGGCAGTGGCAACAGGCTCCCCTCCCCTTCTACTCATTGATGGCGGTGGCAGATTCTGATCGAAGGCCCAGCAGTGTAAGCCTGGGGCTCCGATTGGTTACCATAGCAGCCAGGTCGCTACTGAAGCCCTGGCTGCCATGGTCAGCTCCCTGCTGCTGTGGGTACTATGCACAGGGCAGCAGGGAGAGTATGAGATCCTATTAACCCTGATAGAGCTCTATTAGGGTGAACAGGGCAAAGGATCAAAATATCCCAGGTTCTAGCCCCTAAGGGGGCTATTAGTTTTTAAATTGTAAAAAGAAAAATAAGTTAAAATAAGACACCAAAATATTAAGTATAAATCACCCCCTTACCCAATTTTACATATAAAATATATAGACAATAAAAAAAAAAAAATACTACATATCGCCAGGTCCTTAAAGTCCAAACTATTAAAATATTAAAAAGATCTCTCTTATGCGGTGAACGCCGTAAAAGAAAAGTAGGAAAATCTGCGCAATTCACAATTTTTTTTTTTTGTCACCTTGTCCCCCCAAAAAAATAGGATAGGACAGTTCGATTAAGGGCCGGACGTTCCATAAAATGCGGAATGCACGCGGCTTTATTTGGCGTTTTATTTTTTTTGCGTGGTATAGACTGAGTATCGCAATACATTTTTATGGTATCAAAACAACCTTATTTAATAGGGTTGATCATGCTGACATAGTCTCTTTTAAGTACTCATTACTAGGAATATGCTTTAGATAGATATTAATTTAAGAGCACGAGGTGGTGCAGCTGTAGTTTCAGCCTGAGAGGGAGACTGATGGGCTGAAAAGAGCAAGAGATGATCCTAATGAGGCACCTGGAGGGTCACTCCAATTCAGCCGCTGTGGAAGAAGAGCATAAGGAAGGGGGGTGGGGTGTCTTTATATTTTTTACCTGGCATATGGTCAGGATGAAGTGCACTGACCTGGAAACAAATTGCGTACTTCTGTCTTGCTACGGAGCGCCTCTGAAATTAATTCTGCCGTAGTCAGGGAAAAACTGTTAGCGGAAACAGCAAGGCAGGCTCAGTGCAGAGGGAATAAGGAGAAGAGAGATCACCCACCCTCCCAGGTAGGCTGAAGCTGTGATCGCGGTAAGCCACTCGGTGGACAGATGGAGGCCAAGTGTCACCTGGGACAGTGTGTGGATCAGGTATCAGTCTGGGGTGTGGGTGTAGTGGTCAAATTGGTGCCCCTCCCTGGATTGCATATAATGTCTGACCCCTTATTGATGTTGTAGGCAGGTGTGCCCGAGCTAAGTGGCCATCTTCCTCGGCGCCAAATTGACACCACCTGCACGCGCTTTCGACGCCAGTGGAGCAGTTTAAGGTGTCCCCCTTTAATCTGAAGAGGCAATATGGATTGCAGCTAGATACCTTCTACTGTAACTTGACCAATTTATCGGGCCCCAAAATCTCAAAACTTGCTCTGGAGGACTAGGTAGAAGCAAGAAAGGTCAGCCCATTGATAAAAAGCCAACTGCAATACTAAACCTAATGCATCGGAGGCCGACCTCGCAGATAGTGTACCTGCTGTCCATCGCTTTACATGGCTACAAGAATACAATTCATCACTGCTCAGCTTGGCCAGGATACAACGTGTGGAATCAATAGGTTACCATATGCTTTGTATCACAGTCTGACAGGCAGTACAAGATCTAGTGACAGGTGACATCAATGAATCTTTGAGGCAGAAGCCCAGTATCAGTTTATGACCAGTATGCCCAACCTGTGGCCCTCCAGCTGTTGCAACACCACAACTCCCAGCATGCCCGGACAGCCTACAGCAGGGCATGGGGGAGTTGTAGTTTTACAACAGCTGGAGGGCCACAGGTTGGGCATCCCTGGTTTATGAGATCCTAGGAGGTAGAGCTCACGCTCAGTCAAACGTTCCGAACATAACGTCCAGTCCATCAAACTGAGCAAACCCAGATAATACAATTTTTTTTTTATTACAATCGCAGATTTATTTTCTATGTTCTATAAAAATAAAAACTTCCAATAAACCAGACCAGCTAATGTGCAGTCGTTCACATGCCGAATTACTGGGATTCCACGGTACAAATATCCAGGAATAATGATGGAGCAGACACAAGGCATGAAATTCATTTTCTATATTGCAGTAAAATCTACTTGAATACACTTTGAAACAAGAGTACAACAAAATAGAATATACTTCAAATGTTGAATATACAAACTATTGTAGTTCATTCTGAACACTGGTACTTTATCCCCAACCCCTTCCCCCTAGACTGCCCAGCCAGAACTTTAACTAAAAAAATAGCAGGCTTCAAAAATGCTTGCACTCCAAAAAAAGGGCTCATGCGTGCAGTGACCTTTCCAATGGATAGCAGGAACTGAAATGTATGCATGGATTCCGTGTGACAAAAGCAAGTTGCAGTAGTTGGCCTATTTGCCCGTCGTGCCCCCAGTTTAACCCTTCTCTGAACGATAAGCTGGCAGCTCGCTTTGCTTTTTAGACATTTCCAGCCATTTAAAAAAAAAACTCAGACTTTAAATCTACTATATAAAATATGTTACAAGTAATTCTATGCCAATACTGTGCTAGGTACAAGGTTTTTTTTCCGCCATATTTTCTATAATATATTTATATATAAAAAGATTGCTTTACACAAACAAGCTGTTAGCTTATTCCAAGGAAAAAAAATACAATTGAAATCGGTCTAAGGCTTCCGTATGAAATCTGCTTCCTAACAACCCAAATCTCATCTGCACGTCGCGCTTCAGAAAAAAAAAAAAAACTTAAAGGGAGTCTCTTCTACACGCCCCACGTACTCGTTTAGCAGAGTTGTCACATAGCACCGGTTAAATGAGGGCTATTTGTACACAGTGGTATAAACTGCTGGTATTAAAAAACAAACAACAACAAAAAAAGAGCTCTTATATACTGTATATATAAAGAAATAAAAAACATGATCATTTACAATCCCACTTTGACCTAATCTTTGCTTTTGGACTTCGGAGAACAAACAGCCCCTCTGAAAAGTTATTTTAGTGTTCCACCTAATTTAGTGTAACCTAAAAACAGATCTATGTGTGTATGTATGAACGAACACTTTGGTCCCTTTCAGTTTTATTTTATTTTTTCCCCCCCAATTGCAGTCACTTTTGTTGGTGAGCGCAGAGGCAACACCCCCATCAGTATGTGAACCAAATTCTTTTCCAGTAAAATGTCTTTTTGCCTTTGCACTCCACATATACACATTGTCCACGTCACTTGCTTTAAAGTCTCGGACTGGAATCGCCTCCTTTTCTTCCACAGAAAAAGTTTATGGTCTGGATTCCACTTACTGTCAGTTTGACCTAAACCTCACGGCACGCTGGTGGAATGTTTCTCACTTTTCACAGACCACCGTCCCTTCTTGTTTGACAGTCATTGGCAAGGTAATTCCAGCGGGGGCGCTGACAACCACAACATGAGTTACTGTTTTGCCCCCATCTGCTGGTTTGTCCTCTTTCACCAGCTGAAATGTTTTCATTTCTCCGTCCTGCCTGCTCAAAATTATGTCCGATTTCATTTCAGGTCCTTTAATGAGGGTGCTTATGACCCGGGGTGGCGTCTGGCACCGAGCCTGTTGTGCAGGCATAGCTAGTCTCATAACAGGGGTCCCATGGGCGATTGATACAGGAGTAAGTGCTCTCACAGTCAGTGGAGTGCCCACCAGATTCAAGCCCCCAGCACCAGTTAAGTTGGGCTTTGTCTGCAGCTGGCACTGGGTGAGCTGAGAGGTTGGGATGGTTATTATTTTGGCAGGCTGCATTGTGAATTTGTCACTTTCTGAGGAAGCTGGCATCATAGTTGGTATTGTCTGGATTACAACCTTTGGAGCGGATGCAGTTGTGGGGCTGGTATTGGCTGCTAACAATGGGGACCCTGGGTTCATAGACTGGACGGCTAAAGTGGAAATCTTCTGGCCCAGGGAAGTCATCACAACAGGCACTTGCATTGCAACACGAACAGTCCTGTGAAGAAATAAATGTCAAAATATTACTTCCAGCAAAAGGATTACAAAAAAAAAAAGTTTTGGTGATGGATTCCTACTGTATAAGATGGATTAAATACATGGGTTGGTAAAGCTTGATGGCATGGTTGGGATCTCAGTATGTGTGGCCTGAACGTTGGACTGTAGTAATATCGTAACACAGCCACTGAAACAGGTTTCCTGCAGGGGGAGCGCTTTATGACAAGATCTGCAAGGCAATACTCTAGCCTGTGTAGGAAACCTAAGGCTACATTCACACAAGACCAATAGAAAACCAATACAATGTCTGTTTTTCATGGCCATTTTGCATTAGTGTGTGCATCCATTAAAAAAGTTGAATTTAAAATATATTTTTTAAACCCCGCAGAGCCCCCACTATCTACAGGGTGCCCATGAAAAAGTAGCCCGCCTCCAGCGATAGCATGACTAGAAGAATAAGCAAGTGGATTTTTTCTTTTAAATTACCCATAAGTCACAAAAGATGCTGAAAGTGGTCCCCATTCGCGTCTCTGCATCTTTTGGCAGGTCCGATTATGTTGGCTGATGCTGCAGATAGTGTCTGCAATGTTTTCCTCAAGTTCATCCAGGGGATGTGGATGGTTAGCGGACACTTTCCATGTTTTATATTTCCCCACAGGTGAAAATCACATATGGACAAGTCTGGGGAACGTGGTGGCATAACCTCTTGCTCACAGTTCGCTCCTCCATAAACAGTTCATGAGCCCATGCCAATGAGTTCCATGATGTGCGGCATGTTGTCCCATCTTGTTGGAAAAAGCAGGACATTTTTTCTTCTGCAGCATCACTGGTGACGAACTACACGCAGTATCAGCTGACATAATCCGAGGCGCCCAAAGATGCTGAGACGCGACTGGGGACCACTTTCAGCATCTTTTGTGACTTGTGGGTAATTTAAAAAAAGAATCCACTTGCCCTTTCATCTTGTCATAATATCACTGGAGGTGGGCTACCCTGTATAATAACCCCCATATCATAGTGCCCATAATAATGTCCGCCATTAATATCCAATAATGCCCCCACCCCCATTATTGCCAAGAAATAAAATAACCGTTAGCCGTTTTTTTTTTTTTTTTTTTTTTTTAACAGCAAGCGAATAGTGGCTGCCAAAAAAAAATAGGACGTTTTATTCAGTTTTTACGGCCAGATGGACCCCACTGAAATTAAACGGCCGTTTAGAAGAAAGTGCATCAATCTAATGGACATTACAAAACAGGTACACTAGGTAAGGGAAAAAAATTAGCCATTCAGGAATTTAAAAAAAATAGGTCAATTCTCTGGGAATAAATATGTAACTGATGTACCAGATGTTGATTCAGTTACATTTTTATTCCCAGAGAATTCTTGTACAAGTCACTCAGAATGGAGAAGGCTCGTTTGAAGAACGAGTGAAACGTTTAGAGAAATCTACAGCAAGTCCAGTTGCCTTAATTTATTCTTTACAGATATATTGGCTGGTGTGCACAGGTAGTCTTAAATATCTTGTCTGCTTCGGTGATAGACTGCACAATGGTCAATTGCCCTTATCTATTAATAACATGGTGACAATTACTTAACAAAAAAACAAACAGAAAATGACTCAAAATAACGATACTGACCTCTGTGCTGGGTTTGGTGTGGTGCTGGTGGGCGAGTGAGGAGCCGCCTCACTGACCGGAGAAGCCAAGCTTACTAGTCTAGGCCTTCTGGGTGAGGTTTGCTGCGTAGGACTTTTCTCTATCCGAGCTGGCATGGACATCTTAAGTATACCCTCTGTAGGAATAGAAACTCGCTCCAGAGACTTGTCATCAATTGGAGATCCCATCTCTTCTGTGCAGGGCTCTGCTTTGTCATCTTCTATGACCACGATGTTCTTGGGCATCTCCTTGAACTGGTACACCAGCCTCTGACCCTCCACTTTTGCTAGAATTCCTCTTTGATAGTAATATCTGAAGAATGAAAATAAATGTCATGTACAGCAAAGTATACCATGCAAAAAATAATTAAAAAAAAAAATAATACTTGGGCCCAGGTTACAGGGCCTTTTCTGGAAAAAGTCTAGATTCTGGAGCTTTCCAACTTATAAAAATATATATAAAAAAATTTCTCAAGACTGCAATGTGTTTTTTAAATAAAATAACCATTTTATCCCACGCCACGTCCAGTGCCGCCTCTCTGGCCACTTGCGTGTATGCAGTCACCTGGTGTATACAGGCACAACATTGCAGTAGCCAAGCAAAGCTTGGCGGGGGGATCGGAGTGGCATTGCTGGAAGTGGCGGGAAATGAAATTGGTAAGCATAGATTCTTTTATGAGAACGGCTGGCTTGGGGGAAACGCTTAATAAGATGGACAACCCTTTTAAGCCATCTTCTGACATGCTGGTCAAACGCATAGCTACAGCTTGGAAAACACTAAAGAAATCAAAAGGCATGTGCATGCTGACGACATAGGCAGGACTTTCTCAGTACGACACTGCGGTAAACACGCAGATAGGTAGAACAGATATCCTGCGTCCATTCCTAACTAGAACATCTCAAGATATTCACACACCATTTGCTTGCTGGCACAAAACAGGTTATACTGAAACGAGAGCGGTCTGTAATACTCTGAGCTGCTTTCTGGTTACCTTAAAGCTCTTCCCATAGTCTCATAGTTCATGTCTGGCTTGTTCTTGTGTTTCCCCCAAAGTTTGGAAACGGCTTTAGAGTCCACCAGCTTGAAGATGCCTTTCTCCCTTTGTGTCCACTTGATGTATCTGGGGCATGTATTCTTATCCTGAAGCAAGTCTAAGAGGAACTCCCATAGGTACGTTGTATTTCCTGGAGAGAACCAAACACAAATAACTCCTGCAGCAGTCACATTTTCACAAGTTTAGATTTTATTCATCCTTCCTTTCCAAAAGTCCTAACTTTATTTTATTTTCCCATCGACATGAGGGCTTGTGTGGAGCAATTTGTATTTTTTTTTGGCAACACTTATGTACTATATAATATACTGAAAAACTGTGTTGCCAAGTGTTTACGCCACTATTGTGGCGTAAAAAAGTCACACAACTTTCCACTTGTCTCGTGACTTTTTAAAGAAAACCTTTCACCAAGATTTAGGCAGTGAATCGGGGACTCCTTGCACTAGGCGGGGACTTGTCTTTTGCCTGGGGAGTGGTTTTCCGAGTGCAGCCAATCATAGCGCACGGCTCGCAGCCAAGGAAAGGAAAACCACTCCCCAGGCAAAGTCCCCGCCTCATACAAGAAATCCCTGCATGTGAAAACTAACGGGGACCGGAGCGCATGAACAGGGGGTTATTTCTAAAAATAAAATGTTGCCTGGACGTCAGCGGGGGCCGCCCAGGAAAGTAGTGTAAGTATTTCACTACTTAAATCTTAGCGAAATGTCCTCTTTAAAAGCGGTGGTAAAGTGGGTGCAGCCTAGTGGAAGGGGCATGGCCTTCCGCGGCCCGCCGTATTTACGGTCATTTACGCTAGAAACTGCTGTAACCTACGCCAGCTATGATATTTGAAAGTCTGGAGCACATTCTGTGCCGACGTACTTTATTCTAAAACTGGCATTGGTATATCTCCTCCTATAACTTTTCGATTTTTCGATGCAGCAAACTGAGGGCGAGCTTTAGTTTTTACTGGCACCATGTTGGGGTACATAATCCTAATTTTTTCCCACTGCTTACAGGGCAGGAGACATTACATGATACTTTAATGGTTTGAACATTTCTGGATGCAGCAATACCATGTAGAGTTCATATTTTTTTAGATCAATGGAAACGTTTTTTTTTTAAGCTTTTAATACTGTTGCAGTGACACAATCACTTGATGCCATAAATAAATTCTTGGAAACCTTATCCATCTTAAAGGGGCTGTCCCATATGGGATATGATTTAGGTCATAAATGTTAGAAAGATGTGGATCCCAACTCTGGGACCAGCTCATATATGCAAAATGGGACTCCAAAGAGAAGGGAGAGCAGGCTGCGCGTTTCTGGCCAACCTCAATTCCCCGCAATGGGCATTTCAAATATAAGCAAGCATAGCCACCCCATAATAGGAAATGTAGGGGTCGCCATGCTTGCATGGCATGCTCTCCATTCACTGCTATGGGGGCTTTTGAAAAAAACAGACTGTGGTGTGCACTCAGTTTACTTTGGTGGCCCCATTCTGACGAGAAGAGCGGGTCCCCTCCTCTGCCATCAGGTGTGATATTCATAGCATATTCTAACGGTCTACCATAAATGTCCCAGATGGGGCCACCACCTTTAATCTGCTGATTTTATTTCATTTTTTTTTTTTTACCTTTTCCTTCCCGAGGTTTTTTCTTTATTCCCAATTCTGGTGAACCGTTGGCAAATGTGGGCTGCTGCATCTTTGGTTTACGACCAGCTGCATGTTTGAATACAGGAAAGGCCATTAGACACCATGTACGTATAAACAAAGGAATACTGCTTCTCGCCCTGTAGTACAGAACTGGATACAAGTAGTTATTAAATTACCTTTTTTCTTTTTCATAGGCTCTCCAAGCTCGAGAGAAATTGGGATAGGTGAGGAGTCCATGGGCTCGGAGTCCTCGGTAGACACTTCAACCACAGTCTCTGTGATCACGTCTGGCCTCATGGCAGCATGGATAAACTCTGGGGTGGACACACATGGTGGGACATACACTTCCACTGCAATAAAAGGCACACACAGAGGTGGAGACGCATTCATTTTTGAGAATATAACACAGGTGCTTTAATCTTCTGACTGTTCGCTTCATACGGTATATTATGTAACCATAACTACTGGGGCTATCCACAGAGCTCCGGGTCAGGTTATAATGAGAAGTTGTCATCTACACAGTATATTTATTGGCGGATAATATTACTAATGTGTTTGCTAAAGAAAAACAAATCGAGCTGGTGTTTTAGCGCTCTACTAGAGACCTACCTAGCTATATGGTGACAGCTGCCCTGCCATCGTATACCATGTTGAGAACATGCATTTCATTGAGGCACAAGGAGTCCAAAGAATTCATCTTTGGACTCTGAAACGAACGCCATGCAGTTCATACAGTCTTTCTACGCGGTAAACTGCACTGGAGCTCTAAATAACCTCATAAACATCTAAGGCTGAGTTCACATCTGCACGGACTTTTTCATTATTTCGTTCCATCAAAGAGAAAGAAAAACAGGGGAAAAAAAATCTGTTAAAGGGATTAAATAACGGATACAAATTTGTTTATCATTCAATGTTAAAGGTAATGTGTGATCAGAAAACAATCTAAATCATGTTTTATGTTAAACATATTTTTAAAGCATTTGGGATGTTATTTTTAATTTTCCATATGGTATTTAAAAAGAAAAAAAAAACATAAAATCCTGAAGTTTTCACACTGGCCGCTTAGCCTAATAAAAGGCGCCACTTCTTGGTCTGTACAAGTGACTTTACTGCAGTTATCTGCTTATCTGTCATTTCGCTACCAAAATTTTGATTCGGTTTCGATATCATAAAAAACTATTGCGATACTCGATACCAGGCGAAAAAAATAAAATGCCAAAAAAAGCCACGTGCATTCTGCATTTTATGGAACGTCCGGCCCTTAATCAAACAGTCCGATCCTATTTTTTGGGGGGACAAGGTGATGATAAAAAAAAAAAAAAAAAAAAAAGGCTAAGCGCACAGTTTCTATTTTATTATTTTACGGCGTTCACCGCATAAGAGATTTTTTTTTATATTTTAATATTTTTGACTTTTCGGACGTGGCGATTATTGTTTATATCTTTTATATGTAAACTTGGGAAAGGGGGCGATTTATACTTAATATTTTGGTGTATTTTTTAACTTTTTTTTTTTTTACAGTTTATTTAATAACTATTTCCCCCTTAGGGGCTAAAACCTGGGATCTTTTCATCCCTTGTCCTATTCACCTTGATAGAGCTCTATTAGGGTGAATAGGATCTCACACTCTCCCTGCTGCCCTGTGCATAGTGCACACAGCAGCAGGGAGCAGACCATGGCAGCCAGGGCTTCAGTAGCATCCTGGCTGCCATGGTAACCGATCAGAGCCATAGGCTTACACTGCTGGGGCTCCGATCAGAAGCTGCCACCAATGAGGAGGGAAGAGGACCCTGTGGCCACTGCCACCAATGTTTTTAAGACTGTGGAGGTGGGGGCGACACCTGAGGGGTTACTTGCCGCAGATCGCAGCGCCATGTCACAGGCAGGGTGCCGGCAATGTGTTTCTCCTGCCGGCTGTATTTGTATATTAAACGTTAGTGCGCCCTCCTCTGCGCTCTCATTGGTGGCAGCGGCAGCACAGGGAGAGTGAGAGACTGCCTCTTTCTCCCCGTGCTGCTGAGGAGAACATGGCCGCACTGAGAGCGGCGCAGCCACGTTCTCTGATACTGGGCTGTCCAGTAGCGCAGCCCAGTATCGATAAAAGACAAATCCTGGTATTGAGCTCGATACCAGACAAAAGTATTGATTGGGTATCGAAAGTTCGATACCCGAAACAACCCTAGTCAGAGCTTATCTATTCTTTGTACAATGACCTCTGCGTAGGTCAGAGCATGCCTAGAAAACTTTCCCATAGAAGTCAATGAGGTTCCCTCCCATGGGGCTGCCATAAAGCAATTTTCTTAATGCTTTCTAAATGCTGTTAAGATCAGCTCAGGCAAGATGGCCGCCCCCATAATCCTGTTCAGGAAATAAAATTGAAAAAAAATCTACAATCAGAAAATTAAGACAGATTAGAAAAAGGAAATGTGTTGCTATCCGATTTTAACTGGTATAATAAATTTTGGGTGACAGTTCCTTTCAGTCAGGTTTTTGTTTTTTTGGCAGAAATAAAAGTACATCAGACAGGACTTTTTCTCCTGTCAAAACTATCTGAAACTTGACACAAACTGATGTTCCAAATAACTAATTCAAACAAATGGGGATTAAAACGGATCAGTTTTTTCTGACGGAACAGAATAACAGTAAAGTCAGTGCACACGTAAACTCAGACCTATGTACGCCAACATAGAAGGTGCAGTGTTTGGTAAGAAAAAACCCCCCCCAGAAAATAAGTCTACCTGGACTCCTGGAATCCCGAAGGATGGTGGGAGACTCCATGTGTAGCAGCGCCTCTGCTGCCTCAATGGTCTTGTCCGAGCAGTGAACATTGCTGCTGTGCACAGACGCTTCAACTGCGAATACAATAAATTGCACCATTAGAAATGTTACGTTTTGCCCAGAGAGTTTTTTTTTTAAATTATGGTTTTATTTTTCAAAGACATTTTATACGTATTTATTCAGCCAGTAGAGAATTTATGTTCCTGAAATGCAGCATCTCAGCTCCCATAATGATCCATTCACAATTCAGATGCAGCAAATATGAAGTTTAGCATTGGCTGCGGAGAACGTCCTGCTGTAACACTGTCAGAGTCATAATATGGACGGTGACCCTGCCAACACCCTAAATGAGAGTAACAAGCTTTACTAATTACTGAGAAACTGCTCCTGATGAATAATGCAGCTCATCTCTGCACAAGGCGGCAGCGCAAGTACATGGCCAGACCAGTTACACATCACAATAGCCCGCAGCAACAGTTTCTTCTGTGTGAGCGTAAAGAGGACCCGTCAGCTCTGCTCCAGGAACTACGTGCAATCCCTGCGTAACAACACTTCTGGAGCATCAGGTTGTGCAGTTATCTAGAATTGTATAAATGAACTGCCAGCAGTCTGCATTAAAGGCACAACAGGTTGTAACCAGTTGGGGGTGTGCCCCTGCACAGTCTAACACCCCCCCCCCCCCCCACCCCTGGTAACACCCAGAAGAACCTTTACTCCAGACTGCTGACATATCAATTATAAACTGCTAGTAGAATTGACAGAGGAATGGCGTAACAGGGTCCTAAGAATGGATGCTGCAGAATTATTACATGGGGAATGTCAGGAGAGATGACAGGTCCTCTTTAAAGGGGTTGTCCGACCTTGTAGTGGAGTCCTAAACCTGTGCCCCTAAACATAAAAACCCTATTCACCTGTCCACTCTGCAGCTGCTCCATTCACAGCAGCTTACGGTCCCAGAAGGACCATGAAGTGTCTTGATCTTGTGACTGCTACAGCTAATCACAGGCTGCTGGCTCGGCTATTTCTGTCAGCCCCATAGAAAGGAGCGCTGGCTGCGCTTGCGCAGTGCGCTTTCTATTCATTTCAATGGGTCTGCTGAAAATAGCCAAGGGAGACGCTTAGCTATTTTCTGCGCTCCCATAGAAATGAATGGAGGTCAGCCGCACATGTGTGGTGCGCCCTCCGGCACTTTCTGGGCTCAGCTCTCTCGCCAGAGGTGGAACCCACACCTATCAGATATGCCCCCCAATGTCTGAGGTGAGACAACCCCTTTAAACGCTACGTCACGGCTGTGACGTAGTGTTTAAGCCGTCTTGACTGCTAAGGTCTGTGTTTGCTTGCAACGGTCAAGTGACCGAGCCACAACCTGGTCTTGCAGGGACCAGAAGCGTTTGGGAATGGATCAGTGGTGGGATCATGGTCAGGTGAGTGGGTTATTGTTTTTATGTTCAGAGGCACATGTTAGGACCCCAGGGGCTGTCAGCTCCAAGACCAGGTAACCTGTTTAAAGGGTTTTTCCTGGAATTAAGAAAATGAAAAATACTTAAATATTAATTTATTATAAATATATTCCCAAATACCTTTCATTAGTTATAATGGCTATTTTGTCTAGGGAGCAATCATTAGGAGAAATAAAATGGCCGCCGTCCTATTAGTACACACAAAACCCGTCCTAATCACACAGGAGGACAAGTTACTTCACAACACTGAGCTAAAGAACTGCCTCATCCTCCTCTCTGCTCTTCTTGTCAGGGATTATGATCCTGAATACAGCTGATGTAAAGTCTGTCCTTTCCCCTGAAGACGCCAGTTTATCTGGTGAAACATGTTGGGGGACAGAATCTGTTGGTTTTAGCTCTGCTCGAGTTGCTAAACACTGAGTAGGAAACAGTAGGAAACAGTTATTTACTTTAGGGTGTATGTTCACAGCACCGAGTACCCTGCAGGATTAGTCAGGCAGGTAGTTATACACTGATTGCAAACTTGTGGGAAGGTTAGGAGGGTAGTGCACACCCTCCGTTACCACTAGCAACCTGTGCGATAGCAGTGTGCAAATTCGAGCAGTAGTTTTAACAAGTGTGTCAAAACTCACAAACATTTTTAGAGAACTACTAATAAAAGTGAAGTTTTACTGATTTAAATATTAAGGGTAAAAGTGGTGAATTGAGCTCAATTGAGCAAAGTTTTTTTGTTGCTATGGAACCCTCCCTTAATAGGGTCTCTAGTTTTTTTGTATTAGAATACAGCTGATAAGATCTTCTGCTGAATCTCTGTAGGAATGGAGTTCATGAGGAGACATGAAGTACAGAAAGGAGGGTGGCAATGTGTTAGGCCCCTTTCACACGGGCGAGTTTTCCGCGCGGGTGCAATGCGTGAGGAGGACGCATTGCACCCGCACTGAATCCGGACCCATTCATTTCTATGGGGCTGTGCACATGAGCGGTGATTTTCACGCATCACTTCTGCGTTGCGTGAAAATCGCAGCATGTTCTATATTCTGCGTTTTTCACGCAACGCAGGCCCCATAGAAGTGAATGTGAATGCGGGAAAATCGCAAGCATCCGCAACCAAGTGCGGATGCGTTGCGATTTTCCCGCATTGTTGCTTAGCAACGGGACTCAATCTCTATTATTTCCCCTTATAACATGGTTATAAGGGGAAATAATAGCATTCTTAATAAAGAATGCATTGTTAAATGATGAGGAAGGGGTTAAAAATAATAAAAGTTAACTTACCTTAGCCACTTGATCGCGTAGTCGCGATCTGTCCTCTCTTTCCCTGCAGCATCGATGATCTAAAGGACCTGTGATGACGTCACATCACATGGCCCAATCACCTGCTCCATCACTATGGTGATGGAGCATGTGATTGGTCCATGTGACCATGTGACATCATCCAAGGTCCTTAAGCACTATCCACAGCCTGAGGATAGTGATTAGGACCTTGGATGATGTCACGTGGTCACATGGACCATCACATGCTCCATCACCATAGTGATGGAGCAGGTGATTGGGCCATGTGATGCTGTGACATCATCACAGGTCCTTTACATCTTTCAAGCTAACGGAGAGGAGGCCGGGCTTCGCGATCAAATGGACCAGGTAAGTTATGATTAGTTTATTATTTTTAACCCATTCTGCACCGGGTTCAACATTAGGGAGATGGCCAAGGGTATTATTTTACATTATAACTATGTTATAATGTGAAATAATACCAGCGGGACAATTTCTGACCCAAACATGCACTTCTGTGAAGAAGTGCAGGTTCGGGTCTGGGTACCAAAAGTGCCGATTTTTCTCCCGCGCGTGCAAAACGCATGACAGCGCTTTGCACTCGCAGGGAAAAATCGCGGCAATTCCCGCAACGCACCCGCACTGTTTGACGGAGTGCACCCGCAACGCCCGTCTGAAAGAGGCCTTAATGAGCAGCAGCTTTTGTATGCAGTCCCCATGATCACAGCCTGTCCGTCCTCTCTGCACTTCATGTCTCCTAATAAACTCAATGCCCGCAAGATCTACAGTGGAATCTCCATCAGCTGTATTGAGAAACAGAATCCCTAGTAGAGCAGAGAGGAGGATGATGCAGCTCTTTAGCTCGCTGCTCTGAAGTGACTTGTTCTGCTGTATGATTAGGACAGGTTTTGTGTGTACTAATAGGACGGTGGTCATTTTATTTCTCCTAATGAGTGTTCCCTAGACAAAACGAGCCATTATAACTAATGAAAGGTATTTGGAAATATATTTATAATAAAGTAATATTTAAGCATTATAAAGTATTTCCATTTTCGCGATTTCTGGAGAACCCATTTAATGCTACTTTCACACTTGTGTTTTTGCCTAATCCACCAGCATCCATTATGAAGGATCTGGTTGTATTATCTTTAAAATAGCAATGACGGATCCGAAATTATAACCATTGTAAGTCAATAGGTGCCGGATCTGTTTTCTATTGTATCAAAGAAAACTGATCCGGCACCATTGACGTGCATTGTGTGGCATGCTACTTTGCTCTGCACCCCTTGCCGCACAGAAAACCGCAGCTTGCGGAACACAACTGAACGGAATGTATTTTGGAGCATTCCGTTCAGTTACGTTTACTCCCCATTGACAATGAATGGGGACAAAACGGAAGCGTTTTCCTCCGGTATTGAGGTTCTCTGCCGGATCTCAATAACAGAAAAGCTAAACGCAAGTGTAAAAGTAGCCCAAGGACCTTTTACATGACCGATAATTAGCCATTATTGGGAATGAGTGTTTGTAGAAACGCTAATTCCTGATAATTGCTCTGTATAAAGGTACCACCAATCAATGAATGAATGAAAAAAATGCTCAGTGAAAGTATCTTTCAGGTGGACACCAAAATGGCTGTTAGGCCCCATTCACACGTCCGTAGTGTGTTGCGGATCCGCAACACACCATGCTGGCACTCCCCATAGAGATGCCTATTCTTGTCTGCAGGCTGCGGACAACAATAGGACATGCTCTATCTTTTGCATCACGTCCGGCACAATGAATGGGTCCGCATCTATTACGCAGAATTGCGAAATAGTTGCGGACTAAAATGCGGACGTGTGAATGGGGTCTTAATGGGCATCACCTTGTCCTGTGTAAATAGAGATCTGCTGTCCAGAAACAATGAATCCTTATGGAGATGAGTGAATGCTGGAGTGATCCCTTGTTCCCATACAGTGGAGGTGACTGCTGCATGTAAATACATGACGGGCAGGCAATTATTGGGAACAAATGGTTTGTTCCCAATTGGTATACATAAAAAAACATAAGGTTGAACTAACAGCTTATTTCTGACATGTCATATACTCCAGGGAATTCTACGGAGATAAAAATCTAAAGAAATCATAGATCAGAGGATTGCACAGTGGGTCATGGGGAGAAATCCTAAAGCAATACAGGGTCACAGGCTGCACAGAACTGGGGAGGATGTTCATTTTGTCAGAAAGGCACTAAAAAGTGTTTAAAGCGAGCATGCCGTCTAGCACCTGCTGCCCCCATCCACTCCCGATGCAAGGTGCCATCTCCAATTCCTCTGGCCATTTATGGACATGTGCACACAGCTGATCCCTTCCAAGCCAGCAGCGAGCAGTGCCTGAGCCTATCTTTAGGTGACCCTTTCTTATGCCCCCTGCACAACAACCTCAAAGCAGGCAACGTGGCGACCCACACCAACTGACAAAGAGAGGGTGGAATACAGGGCTGGATTCTGACAACATTTATACTGTGTGACAAGAGAAGTAGAGTATGACGAGAATACTGGCACGCCCCCAAACATGCCAGCCTGTTCACAATTAATAACCCTGACACAAAGGATGAAAGATCAACGCTGACCCATTGCTGTATGGTCACAAGCGGTAACAATTTAATATTCCCTTGCACTCAAGCCACTACTCTCTAAATCTGCTCAGCAGCTCCTACTGAGTAAGCCGCTGGCAGCAGATCAGACTGTATGTTCAACATGACAGGTTCCCTTTAAAGGGAACCTGTCACCTGGATTTTGTGTATAGAGCTGGGCACATGGGCTTCTAGATGGCTGCTAGCATATTTGCAATTTCCAGTCCCCATAGCTCTCAGTGCTTTTATTATGTCAAAAAAACGATTTGATAGATATGCTAATGAACCTTAGATGAGTCCTGCTTTTTGAGATGAGTCAAGCGTCCTCTGTTTCCGGAGCCCAGGCACGCCCACTGTGAAGAGCCAGCACCACCCGCATCCTTGACTCTCCTCCTTGCTCCCGACGTCATAAAGCTAGATCGCCGTAATCTCGCGATAAACGAGCTAGCGCATGCGCAGTTCGTTCCCTGAGGCTGATGCCAGCCCAGGAAGGAACTATGTCGGTACTGCACATGCGCTAGCTCATTTATCGCGAGATTACGGCGATCTAGCTTTATGACGTCGGGAGCAAGGAGGAAAGTCAGAGGATGCGGGGTGGTGCTGGCTTCTTCACAGTGGGCGTGCCTGGGCTCCGGAAACAGAGGACGCTTGACTCATCTCAAAAAGCAGGACTCATCTAAGGTTCATTAGCATATCTATCAAATCGTTTTTTTGACATAATAAAAGCACTGAGAGCTATGGGGACTGGAAATTGCAAATATGCTAGCAGCCATCTAGAAGCCCATGTGCCCAGCTCTATACACAAAATCCAGGTGACAGGTTCCCTTTAAAGAGGACCTGTCACCACTACCGACATGTCTGATTTAATAAATAATTGTATTCCCCGTAATACACCAATTTGGTGGCATCCTTTCTAAGAATTCTATGATGTTCCGTTCCACGGTTATTCCTAGCACAATTTTATGAAGACACTACTAACTGGGTGTCCCCAATTGGGAGTGTGTCCTTACACATTCTGACATTGTCAAATCGGTGCTGCCAGTGTCAGACTGGAGAGGGACAAAGCCCTTTGGCAGGGCATATGGTAACACCCACCAGTCAACTTATTCATAGTGAAGACAACGCCGAGAACACACCACACCGCAGACAGTAATGAATGGAGGACTCCTGCTGAAGACTGCACCGAGAACACACCACAGACAGTAATGACTGGAGGACTCCTGCTGAAGACTGCACCGAGAACACACCACAGACAGTAATGACTGGAGGACTCCTGCTGAAGACTGCACCGAGAACACACCGCAGACAGTAAAGACCGGAGGACTCCTGCTGAAGACTGCGCCAAGAACACACCACACTGCAGACAGTAATGACTGGAGGACTCCTGCTGAAGACTGCACTGAGAACACATCCCACCGCAGACAGTAATGACTGGAGGACTCCTGCTGAAGACTGCACTGAGAACACACCACAGACAGTAATGACTGGAGGACTCCTGCTGAAGACTGCGCCGAGAACACACCGCAGACAGTAATGACTGGAGGACTCCTGCTGAAGACTGCACTGAGAATACACCACACCACAGACAGTAATGACTGGAGGACTCCTGCTGAAGATTGCACTGAGAACATATCACACCGCAGACAGTAATGAATGGAGGACTCCTGCTGAAGACTGCACTGAGAATACACCACACCGCAGACAGTAATGACTGGAGGACTCCTGCTGAAGACTGCACTGAGAATACACCACACCGCAGACAGTAATGACTGGAGGACTCCTGCTGAAGACTGCACTGAGAATACACCACACCGCAGACAGTAATGACTGGAGGACTCCTGCTGAAGACTGCACTGAGAATACACCACACCGCAGACAGTAATGACTGGAGGACTCCTGCTGAAGACTGCACCGAGAACACATCACACCGCAGACAGTAAAGACTGGAGGACTCCTGCTGAAGACTACGCCGAGAACACATCACACCGCAGACAGTAATGACTGGATGACTCCTGCTGAAGACTGCACTGAGAATACACCACACCGCAGACAGTAAAGACTGGAGGACTCCTGCTGAAGACTACGCCGAGAACAGACCGCAGACAGTAATGACTGGAGGACTTCCTGCTGAAGAC
This sequence comes from Bufotes viridis, assembly GCA_033119425.1. Lineage (NCBI taxonomy): Eukaryota > Metazoa > Chordata > Amphibia > Anura > Bufonidae > Bufotes > Bufotes viridis. Next base: position 464,086,172 of record CM065589.1, read on the forward strand.
TGCACCGAGAACACATCACACCGCAGACAGTAATGAATGGAGGACTCCTGCTGAAGAATGCACTGAGAATACACCACACCGCAGACAGTAAAGACTGGAGGACTCCTGCTGAAGACTACGCCGAGAACAGACCGCAGACAGTAATGACTGGAGGACTTCCTGCTGAAGACTGCACTGAGAACATATCACACCGCAGACAGTAATGACTGGAGGACTCCTGCTGAAGAATGCACTGAGAATACACCACACCGCAGACAGTAATGACTGGAGGACTCCTGCTGAAGACTGCACTGAGAACATATCACACCGCAGACAGTAATGACTGGAGGACTCCTGCTGAAGACTGCACCGAGAACACATCACACCGCAGACAGTAATGAATGGAGGTCTCCTGCTGAAGAATGCACTGAGAATACACCACACCGCAGACAGTAATGAATGGAGGACTCCTGCTGAAGACTGCACTGAGAATACACCACACCGCAGACAGTAAAGACTAGAGGACTCCTGCTGAAGACTGCACCGAGAACACACCGCAGACAGTAATGACTGGAGGACTCCTGCTGAAGACTGCACCAAGAACACACCGCAGACAGAAATGACTGGAGGACTCCTGCTGAAGACTGCACCGAGAACACACCACACCGCAGACAGTAAAGACTGGAGGACTCCTGCTGAAGACTACGCCGAGAACACACCACACCGCAGACAGTAATGACTGGAGGACTCCTGCTGAAGACTGCACTGAGAACACACCGCAGACAGTAATGACTGGAGGACTCCTGCTGAAGACTACGCCGAGAACACACCACACCGCAGACAGTAATGACTAGAGGACTCCTGCTGAAGACTGCACAGAGAACACATCCCACCGCAGACAGTAATGACTGGAGGACTCCTGCTGAAGACTGCACAGAGAACACATCCCACCGCAGACAGTAATGACTGGAGGACTCCTGCTGAACACTGCTCTGAGAAAACACCGCAGACAGTAATGACTGGAGGACTCCTGCTGAAGACTGCACCGAGAACACACCACACCGCAGACAGTAATGACTGGAGGACTCCTGCTGAAGACTGCACCGAGAACACACCGCAGACAGTAATGACTGGAGGACTCCTGCTGAAGACTGCTCTGAGAACACACCGCAGACAGTAAAGACTGCCATGAGAACACACCGCACCGCCGACAGGATAACAAGCAGTTAAAGCCTTCACAAAAAAAAAAAAAACGCCACATCTGGCAGGCAGCCAAGAATATTCAAGTCTGCTCCTAGTCACCAGTGGGTGTTTCTATGGATCACAATGCCAAACACAGGCTGAGGGAGGAGCAAGGAATGTGCCACTCCAGACACTGGCACAGCCCTCACCCATGGAGTAAACGTGACTGCATGCTGCAATGTACAACTGTCCTACACACATAGCCTGGCAGCAGAACCATACAGAAAAGTCAATGCCGGGCACACAAGCACCTGTAATGATGCCAGCCACCATTTATCAGCTAGTCATAAAAGTGACAGATCTCACAGAATCAGAAAGACGCTGAGGAACAGAACTTTGTCTTTCGTGAAGCCTACCATAAGCCTTCAGGATAACCACAAGTCTGCAGCTGAAGGCACATGCAGGAACTGCGGGTTTATTTCTGGAAACACACAATATGAAGTGATAATCTTCCAACACGATTAGTTACAATGCCACTCTAACAGTTCTGGAGTGTGCGGCTAGACGGTCACATGCTAAGCGCACTTGTGGCACAGCATTATGTCCAGCATCATTTCTGTGGTGAAATTAAAGAAATGTATTCGCCTAATTTGGGAATTTATTACGCCCTGCACTCTAGAAGTCACAATACAGGCTTTTGCGACTTTTCAGGGGTTACTTTTTGCAACACTCCAGATCTGAAAAGTCAGTGCGGTTAGCGGTGTTATTAGTCACAGGCTCGCTCCATTTGGAAGGCTGCGTGGAGTAGCATTTCTTCACCAACCGTGCAAGGGGACGTTCACATGACGGCTTTTACAGCCGAGTTTTGGTGCGGCCAGCGATATTCCGCCGAGAAACCTGCCGGCGGCGGAGTCTATTCTGCCTCCCATACATCTCCATGGGAGGCAGCACTGAGGATTGTGGAGCGGCAGCTGAAAGCTGCGGCGAGAAGGGACATGCATTCCACCTCTCGCCCTGACCATGGTTATAAGCCACCGCTCCGCAATCCTCTGCTTTGCCTCCCAAAACAGAGTCCAAAAGTGCAAATATTTCCAGTATAGTTTTATCTTTCTCTGTGGGTTCCTCTCCTGGATTCGGATTACGGACACTGATGAAAAATACTGACTGTGTGAAAGCAGTCTGTACTTCCGGTATATTCCTGGAAGTACGCTACACATCTGCTGGACCAAGCCCCATACAATGGATACAGTAACCACACTTTAGAAGGGTTCATTCACACTGCGTTTTGCAGTGTCTGTCCGTTGCATGTCAGATGGATTTCCCAACGAAACGTATTGCACTGTAGAGGTACACATTCACCAATAGGGTCCAGTTATAAACGATGCTTCTGCGTGGTAGACGGTTTTTCTTTACTGGATAGTAGCGCACGGCAGAAGACTACTATTCCATGCAAAGGACACTTGGCTTCCATCACGTTAATCTGCAGTGTGAATACACCCTTAGGCCGAGCATATTCAGTGTGAGAAATGTGCTCCATGTGTCAGAGGTACTTCCCATCCTATGACATGGACCCTCGGCATTATGATGATTTATAATGCTGTGTGTTCCTGCCTGACCTTTGCTCTAATGAACTGTACTCACATAATGCCGTCAGTACAGATCACTGAGGTCAAGCAGCAAATCATCATAATGCCGTGGGGGTCCGTGTCATAGGAGCAGCATTCTGGACGGAAAATACCTGACATACTCAAAAGTATTTCTCGCACTGAATATGCTCGTTTGAAATTGGCTTTGGTCACAATGACGGTTGTCAGATTCCTGGGGAAACAACTAAATAAAACGCGCTAGTCACCGCTCCAGTCTTTGTTTACAAGCTGTCAGTAATACAGCCACTTGATAAAGGCTCATGCACACGGCCGTCATTTTTTATATGGTTTTTTTTTTGGCATTGTCTACACATTTGTTGCAGATTAGACCCATTCATTGCAACGGGGCCACTAAACACGGACGGCCCACCATGTGGTGTCCACATCCCCATGTCTGTCCCACAAAAAATAGAACACGTCCAATTCTTGTGGACAACAACAGGCATTGTGACAGTGGCAGGAAGCACACTGCCGGTATCCATATTTGCGGACTACCAAATGAGACCTAATGCCAAGAAGTATGGCGCATTATCCATGAGGGACACATAAATAAAGACTGGAGGAGGAGCATCCGTGCTGGATCGGGAGCGGAGCTCAGCAGCGAGTAGTGATTTTTTTATATTGCTTTTTAAGAACGGGACAAGCCCTTTAATAATATGTTGTAGAGCACAATCAATCGCACACAATACTGAATACGAGCACTAGGGGCCCCTAAATGACGGCACTAGGACCCTAGACCTCCCCTGCACGGTCTTAGCAGAAATTCTAATACCCACGCCATACTGAAGCTCCCCACAAAGAATCCATGTACTTGCATCACAAGGGGCATCAATCACCTAAAAATAAGAAAGGAAACTGAGTGTAGGCAACGGCGGTCTACCCCGGGGCTATGGCCGACGAGCTGATCCTCTGCATGTCCTTCCTAAATGCATTTAGCCTTCAGCTACAACTTCCTTCCAGCAATGAAGAGGACTGTTTAACATGCCACTTATCCTGAAGGATGTGCCATGATCAAAGTCCACAAAAGAAAGAAAAGCTGAAAAACCAGCGTTTCCCAGCTTCATGCACACGACCATATTTTTCATCTGCGGACAGCACACTGACCCATTCACTTCTACGGGGCCATGCGCGTACCTGTATGTTCTGCAGATACATGTGGCCATATTTCGGATGGGTGACAGTAAGAAGGACGTCACAGTGAAGACAGACTGCACAAAGGCTGACACTGAAACCTATAAAACCGCAGATTTCAAGCTCCCGCTCACCGTGCCACAGCGGTTTGGAGGTGCACGTAAACATAGCATGGAATGGCACTTTATGCAATGCACATATATACTACACCCACAGCTGCTGACCCCGGAGGTGGGAAATCGGGCACTGTAAATCTACAACTCCCAACATGCTCCATTCACTTTTATAGGAGCTCTAACAATAGCTGAGCAAGTGTGTGTGCTGGGAGTTGTAGTCTCACAACTGCGAGAGCTGCTGGTCTCTGAACTCACTTCAGCTAATGGCATTTATCATGTAGACAAAGTTAAAGGGCTGGGCAGGGGTCTCATGGTGAAGTCCTATCCTCAGGATAGGTTATCAGTATCTGATTGGTCTGACGCCCGGAACCCCTACCAATCATCTGTTTGAAGAGTAGACGGCTTCTCTTCATTACCCTGCCGGTCTTCTCGGAAGCGAGTGTAATTACAAGTACTCCCTGTATTACTAGAATGGAGCGAGTACTTGTAATCACACTTCACCACCGCGACAAGGGAGACAACGTGTAATGAGCGGGAAGCATCGCTCGCATGGGGCACCACCTCCTCATCAAATAGAGGGGTGCCGGGTGTCAGACCCCCACGATCAGATGTTGATGACCTATCTTGAGGATGTGCTATCAACTGGGATGAGCGAACTTGTGTTTCAAGTTCGCCATACAAGGTTCGGGTTATCTAAGAATTCCGCCACCATGGATCATAAGTTATGGTCCGTGGTAGCGGAATCCAAAACGGACTTGGGCTACTTTCACACTAGCGTTTTTACTGGATCCGGCAGGGTCTAACAAAAACGCTTCCGTTACTGATAAGGCTCCATTCACACGTCCGTAAGTGTTTTACGGATCCGCAAAACACAGACACCGTCTATGTTCACATGGCCTGCACTATAATAGAAAATGCCTATTCTTCTCTGCTACTGCGGAGAAGAATAGGACATGTTCTAATTTTTTTTGGTGGAAACGGAAGTGCAGATCCAGAAATGCGCATGCGGACAACACATAGTGTGCCATCCGCATCCATTCCGGCCCCATTGAAAATGAATGGGTCCGCACCCATGCGGACGTGTGAATGGACCTTAAGGCCCCATTCACAAGTTCGTGGTGTGTTGCGGATCCGCAACACACCCGGCCGGCACCCCCCATTGAAATGCCTGTTCTTGTCCGCAAGCTGCGGACAAGAATAGGACATGTTCTATCTTTTGAGCCGCGAACCGGAAGTTCACATCCAGCCCCATTGAGAATGAATGGGTCCGCACCCGTTCCACAGAATTGCGGAACGGATGCGGACCCATTTGCGGACGTGTGAATGGGGCCTAATACAGCCATCTGCATCCGTTATGAACGGATCCCGTTGTATTATCTGTAACATACCCAAGACGGATCCGTCATGAACTCCATTGAAAGTCAATAGGGGACGGATCTGTTTTCTATTGCGTTACAGAAAACGGATCCGTCCCCATTGACTTGCACTGGGGGTCATGCCAGATCAGTCTTGCTCCACATGCCTGGACGGAAAGCAAACTACAACATGTTGCGGTTTGCTCTCCAGTACGGGAACGCAACTAAACGGAATGGAATGCATTTTGGAGCATCCTGTTCTGTTCCGTTACATTTTGTCCCCACTGACAATGAATGGGGACAAAACTGAAGTGTTTTTTCCGGTATTGAGCCCCTATGACGGATCTCAATACCGGAAAACTAAAACGATAGTGTGTAAGTAGCCTTAGATAACCCGGACCGTGTACCCTGAATTTGAAACAAGAGTTCGCTCACCCCTAGTTATCAATATAAAAGCCCCGCACAGCCCCTTTAAAGCCGTATGAAGCACCGCTCTTTGTAAATTCACCCGTCATCTCCAGCTATACCATCCCGCGCACTCGACAACACTAAGTAGTGCAGGGAGCATGCTTTAACACAGGGATGCTTAACCTGCGGCCCTCCAGCTGTTGTAAAACTACAACTCCCACCATGCCCTGCTGTAGGCTGATAGCTGTCCAGGCATGCTTGGAGTTGTAGTTTTGCAACAGCTGGAGAGCCGCAGGTTGGGCATCCCCGCTTTAACAGAAGCAACTAAAAGAAAATTAAACAATTGCTTAAAACACTATATACCCTACACGTCCTCTAACACAATGCCCTCATTGAACGCGGAGTCTATGATTCACTAATGAGGTTTTCCAAGTGTTTTACACTGAAGACCTATCCATCAGTATCTGATAGGTGGGGGTGCGACTCCTCAAACCCCCGCCAATCAGCTGTTTGAAAAAGCTTTGGCACTCTGGTTAGCGCCACGGCCTTTTCCTAAGCCAATAAGGCCATGTTCATGGGTGACATGGTCTAGGTGCAGCGTAGTCCCATTGAATTGAATGGTGCTGAGCTGCAATACCAAACACAGCCACTACCCAAAGGGTGGCGCTGTGGTTGGTAAACTATGAGGAGGCTGTGCCACTCACCGGAGTGCCGCAGCCTCTTCAGATGACCGGCGGACTGGGAGTTGGACCCCCCACCAATCAGGTCTTCAGTATAAAACACAAAGAAAACCCCTTTGAGGAGAGCCCTGTAACCTCTCCAGACATGTCTGTTTTAGTAACTACTTGCATTACCCGTGTAATAATGATTGTAGAGCATCTATTCTTCGACTATGTTGTGCTATTCCTTTATTATTCCTCCTAGAAGTTATGAATGAAATGCTACCAGTTTGCAACAAAGCTACAGATGGGTGTTCTTGCACAGTCTGGCATTATCCAACCTGTGCTGTCAAAGGCGAGGACACGCCCTCAACTGGTAACACCCATCTGGACCTTCATTGCAGACTGCTGAGTTAATTCGTAACTAGAATAATAAAGGACTGGTACAACATAGAGACATAAGCGCAGAAGCTCCAGAACGGTTATTACATGGGGGATGCAAGTAGTTACTACAGACCTGTCAGGAGAGGTGTATACCTTTATACTGTCTTCTTTCACTGACTCCTTAGGGTAAGTTCACAGAGCGATTTTTCCGCAGGTAAACCCGTGTGAATATCCGTGCAGATTTCACTTTGGCGCAGATGGCGCCATGGATTTCTTACATTGATACTGTACTCTGTAATGGAATTTGAATGCCAATTACAAAACCTGAAAAGACTGGGGACCGTATGCTCGACATGTGAACATACCCTTACGCGGCCTCTTTCACAAAACTGAACCACCACACAATTGTGACATATTGTTTTATTATTTGACTCCATTTGTGGAATGCATTATTATCCTGCCTGAAGCCATTACAAATGGGGACCATACTGGAAACAGACACCAGACCTGGAGGGGAAGGTCGTGCTGGGACACCACAGAATATACCACAACCATTTGTAACCTGCACTCAGGCAGGCTGCGCCAGGTCACGTGACAGGGCAGCAGGAGGCCAGCGCACGCCGTGCCGCCTTCACGTGTCTTACAGGCTGCAGTGTCCCAGGTGCTGAAACCCCGCCCCTTACTTCCGTGTTTACATCTCTTCTCTTCCCTCCAATTCCATCCGCATTGTGAGCTCACACTCCGCTGCCAATCAAAGCCGCCCTAAGCGCCCATTGGCCCGCAGCCCGTCCTCTCTGCCGCCCGCCCATTGGCTAGCGCTCAGATTTCGAACCATCCCTGGAAGCGGATTGGCAGGCGGCTGCTGTCCATCACCCGACCCTCCTGCCCGTTTGATCTCTGCGCTTCCGCTATGAAGAACGGGATTTTTTTTTTTTAAGGTTACATAAAAAAACAGACAAAAATGCAAAAAAATAATCCCTTCATCAACACGGAAGAGCCGCTCAGCGGCTGACTGGCGCGCGAGCAGTAACGCAGCTCCCACTAGCAAGGGTCCGTGCGTGACTTTCAGAGCTGTGCATGTGAGGTATGCAGCAGCCGGTCACCTGCGCTCAGTAGCGGGAGGCAGCCCGCCGTCTGTATGACAAGTGTCAGGACAGCGTGGCAGCACACACTTCCTGGTTCCCGCGGCCGCCTGCTCGGCCTCCACGTCCTCACCCCCCTCATCTGTGTGCCCAGCCAAGGTGATCACTTCCTACCCCGTCCTCCATCACTCCCTGCAACGTGCGCAGCTGCATCCCACCCCCTTCCATCCCAGCCAGTGCACAGCACACTGGGCCGGGGCAGGCGGTGCATGCTCACTAGCGCTGCCCGCGATCCCCTCCCTGCAAACGCATGCATGCCCGATCATGGCTTTACCGGCTCGGATAAGCAGATCCAGCTGGTTGGTCGGTCCTTCGTGCAGCGACGTCGCCATGTTTATCCGGGAGCTTGTGCTTCACATTGAGTCACAGCATCAGCATAGAGGAGGAAGCGGAGTTACAGACACACAGTGCGTGTGTGCAGGGGGCGGAGAGACTGCAGATCCTTCCGCAGCCCACAGGAAGACTGGAGCCGCCGCCGCTCCGCGCACGATCCTTCCGCCTCTCACACATACACACAGGAAGTGCTGCCCTCACCGCCTATCACACGGGGAAGCGGTGCTCTCACGTCTAAGTCCCCGAGGCGGAGACGTCTATGACCCCGAGCACTTTCTTCTTTTTCATCTAAACCCAAGTCAGAACTTTATACCTTTGTTACCTGCCAACCCTGGCTTTTGTGAAAAGGAAAAAAAACTAGATGTAAAAGGTACATCTCCTACGTGTATCCATGGTTACAGACTACTAACAAAGCACGTGTGTAGTCAGAGCCTGTACACACCACAGAAAAGTAGTTCTACCGAATCATTATGTCACTTCAGTAAGTGGCATTTATCATGTAGAGAAAGTTAATACAAGCCACTTTATAATGTATTGGGATTGTCCATATTGCTTCCTTTGCTGCTTGGATTCATTTTTCTTTCACATACACTGCTTGTTTCTATGGTTACGACCACCCTGTAATCCAGCAGCAGTGGCCATGCTTGTACACTAGAGAAAAAAGCGCCAGCCTATGTGCGCTCCCATGGTCCCAGCGCTTTTTCCTATAGTGAGCAAGCACGACCACCGCTGTTGGATTACAGGGTGGTCACAGTGACGTGCCTGGGGGGTGCGGTCCTCCCCGGGTGCCGATCTTCTGTCAGAAAACCTTACCCTGTCAGATTCCCTTACCACACGTGACTGCCGGGGATGTGCGCCTCCGCGCAAGCACAGTACCACGGCGCCTCCGCGCAAGCGCGGTTACAGGGCATGGGTAAGGTAAAAATTACAGTGAGCCTTGACTCATGGACGCGCGCACAGACACAGCGCGTGCACTCTAGCAAGACAGCAGACCATCAGATCTTCTTACCCCTGAAAGTGCACGCGTGGTGTCCGTGCACGCGTCCATGAGTCAACGCTCACTGTAATTTTACCTTACCCAGGTAAGGTTTTCTAACAGAACACCGGCTCTCAGGGGGATGCCAGAAGCAATGAGGGCTTCCATCAATACAGATGGAAGCGCTCATGGCAGGGGCGCATAGTTCCCTGCTCCGCCGCTATGCAGTACTGAAATCCCGACTAAAGCGTGAATGATGACGTCATCGCGCGCGCCTGTGGCGGGACGCAGCGCAATGAAGTGTGTGCGCCTGCCATCACGCATGGACATAGGTGAGTAGAAACTTTCTATCTTATGTGCCAACTTTGGGGGATATGGGGGGCAAATTTTTATGGAAGGGATTACTATGTGGGGGAAAGTACTGTATGGAGCAAATTACTATATGGGAGCAAAGTGGGGGCAAAACTACTGTGTGGGGGCAATGTGAAGGAAATTACTATATGGGGACAGTGTGGGGGAAATTACTATATGGGGCAGTGTGGGGAAATTACTATAATGGGACAGTGTGGGGAAATCACTATATGGGGGCAGTATGGGAAATTACTATATGGGGGCAGTGTGGGGAAATTACTATATGGGGGCAGTGTGGGGAAATTACTATATGAGGGCAGTGTGGGGAAATTATTATATGAGGGCAGTGTGGGGAAATTACTATATGAGGGCAGTGTGGGGAAATTACTATATGGGGCAGTGTGGGGAAATTACTATATGGGGCAGTGTGGGGAAATCACTATATGAGGCAGTGTGGGGAAATTACTATATGAGGGCAGTGTGGGGAAATTACTATATGGGGCAGTGTGGGGGAAATTACTATATGGGGGCAGTGTGGGGAAATTACTATATGGGACAGTGTGGGGAAATCACTATATGGGGCAGTGTGGGGAAATCACTATATGGGGCAGTGTGGGGGAAATCACTATATGGGGCAGTGTGGGGGAAATCACTATATGGGGGCAGTGTGGGGAAATCACTATATGGGTGCAGTGTGGGGAAATTACTATATGGGGACAGTGTGGGGAAATTACTATATGGGGCAGTGTGGGGAAATTACTATATGAGGGCAGTGTGGGGAAATTACTATATGGGGCAGTGTGGGGAAATCACTATATGAGGGCAGTGTGGGGAAATTACTATATGGGGCAGTGTGGGGAAATCACTATAATGGGGCAGTGTGGGGAAATCACTATATGAAGAGTGTGGGGAAATCACTATATGGGGGCAGTGTGGGGAAATCACTATATGGGGGCAGTGTGGGGAAATCACTATATGGGGCAGTGTGGGGAAATTACTATATGGAGGCAGTGTGGGGAAATCACTATATGGGGCAGTGGGGAAATTACTATATGGGGCAGTGTGGGGAAATCACTATATGGGGCAGTGTGGGGAAATTACTATATGGGGCAGTGTGGGGAAATCACTATATGGGGGCAGTGTGGGGAAATCACTATATGGGGCAGTGTGGGGAAATTACTATATGGGGCAGTGTGGGGAAATTACTATATAAGGCAGTGTGGGGAAATTACTATATGGGGGCAGTGTGGGGAAATCACTATATGGGGCAGTGTGGGGAAATCACTATATAGAGCAGTGTGGGGAAATCACTATATGGGGCAGTGTGGGGGAAATCACTACATGGGGCAGTGTGGGGAAATCACTATATGGGGGCAGTGTGGGGAAATTACTATATGGGGGCAGTGTGGGGAAATTACTATATGGGGCAGTGTGGGGAAATTACTATATGAGGCAGTGTGGGGAAATTACTATATGGGGGCAGTGTGGGGAAATTACTATATAGGGGCAGTGTGGGGAAATTACTATATGGGGGCAGTGTGGGGAAATCACTATATAAAGGTGTGGGGAAATCACTATATGGGGGCAGTGTGGGGAAATCACTATATGGGGCAGTGTGGGGAAATCACTATATAGAGTGTGGGGAAATTACTATATGGGGCAGTGTGGGGAAATTACTATATGGGGCAGTGTGGGGAAATCACTATATGAGGCAGTGTGGGGAAATTACTATATGGGGCAGTGTGGGGAAATTACTATATGAAGCAGTGTGGGGAAATCACTATATGGGGCAGTGTGGGGAAATTACTATATGGGGCAGTGTGGGGAAATCACTACATGAAGGCAGTGTGGGGAAATTACTATATGGGGCAGTGTGGGGAAATTACTATATGGGGGCAGTGTGGGGAAATTACTATATGAAGCAGTGGGGAAATCACTATATGAAGCAGTGTGGGGAAATCACTATATGGGGGCAGTGTGGGGAAATTACTATATGGGGCAGTGTGGGGAAATTACTATATGGGGCAGTGTGGGGGAAATTACTATATGAGGCAGTGTGGGGAAATTACTATATGAGGCAGTGTGGGGAAATCACTATATGGGGCAGTGTGGGGAAATCACTATATGGGGGCAGTGTGGGGAAATTACTATATGGGGCAGTGGGGAAATTACTATATGAGGCAGTGTGGGAAATTACTATATGGGGCAGTGTGGGGAAATTACTATATGGAGGCAGTGTGGGGAAATTCACTATAATGGGGCAGTGTGGGGAAATCACTATATGGGGCAGTGTAGGGAAATTACTATATGGGGCAGTGTGGGGAAATTACTATATGGGGCAGTGTGGGGAAATTACTATATGGAGGCAGTGTGGGGAAATCACTATATGGGGACAGTGTGGGGAAATTACTATATGGGGCAGTGTGGGGAAATCACTATATGGGGCAGTGTGGGGAAATTACTATATGGAGCAGTGTGAGGGAAATCACTATATGGGGGCAGTGTGGGAAATTACTATATGGGTGCAGTGTGGGGAAATCACTATATGAGGCAGTGTGGGGAAATCACTATATGGGAGCAGTGTGGGGAAATCACTATATGGGGGCAGTGTGGAGGAAATCACTATATGGGGGCAGTGTGGGGAAATCACTATATGGGGGCAGTGTGGGGAAATTCACTATATGGGGCAGTGTGGGGAAATTACTATATGGGGGCAGTGTGGGGAAATTACTATATGAGGCAGTGTGGGGAAATTACTATATGGGGGCAGTGTGGGGAAATTACTATATGGGGGCAGTGTGGGGAAATTACTATATAGGGGCAGTGTGGGAAATTACTATATGGGGCAGTGTGGGGAAATTACTATATGGGGCAGTGTGGGGAAATTACTATATGGGGGCAGTGTGGGGGAAACTCAATTACATAAAGGGTGGGGAAACTACTATATAAAGCAGTGTAGGGAAATCACTATATGGGGCAGTGGGGAAATTACTATATGGGGCAGTGTGGGGAAATCACTATATGGGGCAGTGTGGGGAAATTACTATATGGGGCAGTGTGGGGGAAATTACTATATGGGGGCAGTGTAGGAAATTACTATATGGGGCAGTGTGGGGAAATTACTATATGGGGGCAGTGTGGGGAAATTACTATATGGGGGCAGTGTGGGGGAAATTACTATATGGGGGCAGTGTGGGGAAATTACTATATGGGGGCAGTGTGGGGAAATTACTATATGGGGGCAGTGTGGGGAAATTACTATGTGGGGCAGTGTGGGGAAATCACTATATGGGGCAGTGTGGGGAAATTACTATATGGGGCAGTGTGGGGAAATCACTACATGGGGGCAGTGTGGGGAAATTACTATATGGAGCAGTGTGGGGAAATTACTATATGGGGCAGTGTGGGGAAATCACTATATGGGGGCAGTGTGGGGAAATTACTATATAGAGGCAGTGTGGGGAAATTACTATATGGGGCAGTGTGGGGAAATCACTATATGGGGCAGTGTGGGGAAATCACTATATGGGGCAGTGTGGGGAAATCACTATATGGGGCAGTGTGGGGAAACTACTATATGGGGCAGTGTGGGGAAATTACTATATGGGGCAGTGTGGGGAAATCACTACATGGGGGCAGTGTGGGGAAATCACTATATGGGGGCAGTGTGGGGAAATTACTATATGGGGCAGTGTGGGGAAATTACTATATGGGGCAGTGTGGGGAAATCACTATATGGGGCAGTGTGGGAAATCACTATATGGGGCAGTGTGGGGAAACTACTACATGGGGCAGTGTGGGGAAATCACTATATGGGGGCAGTGTGGGGAAATCACTATATGGGGCAGTGTGGGGAAATCACTATATGGGGGCAGTGTGGGAAATTACTATATGGGGCAGTGTGGGGAAATCACTATATGGGGCAGTGTGGGGAAATTACTATATGGGGGCAGTGTGGGGAAATCACTATATGGGGGCAGTGTGGGGAAATCACTATATGGGGCAGTGTGGGGAAATCACTATATGAGGCAGTGTGGGGAAATTACTATATGGGAGCAGTGTGGGGAAATCACTATATGGGGCAGTGTGGGGAAATCACTATATGAAGGCAGTGTGGGGAAATTACTACATGGGGGCAGTGTGGGGAAATCACTATATGAAGCAGTGTGGGGAAATCACTATATGGGGCAGTGTGGGAGAAATCACTATATGGGGCAGTGTGGGGAAATTACTATATGGGGCAGTGTGGGAGAAATCACTATATGGGGCAGTGTGGGGAAATCACTATATGGGGCAGTGTGGGGAAATCACTATATGGGGCAGTGTGGGGAAATTACTATATGGGGCAGTGTGGGGAAATTACTACATGGAGGCAGTGTGGGGAAATTACTATATGGAGCAGTGTGGGGAAATTAACTATATGGGGACAGTGTGGTGGAAATTACTATATGGGGCAGTGTGGGGAAATCACTATATGGGGCAGTGTGGGGAAATTACTATATAAGGCAGTGTGGGGAAATTACTATATGGGGCAGTGTGGGGAAATTACTATATGGGGCAGTGTGGGGAAATTACTATATGGGGCAGTGTGGGGAAATTACTATATGGGGGCAGTGTGGGGAAATTACTATATGGGGGCAGTGTGGGGAAATTACTATATGGGGCAGTGTGGGGAAATTACTATATGGGGCAGTGTGGGGAAATTACTATATGGGGCAGTGTGGGGAAATTACTATATGGGGGCAGTGTGGGGAAATTACTATATGGGGCAGTGTGGGAGAAATTACTATATGGGGCAGTGTGGGGGAAATTACTATATGGGGGCCCGTTAGGGTTGTTTGGTGTCGAACTTTCGATACCCGATCGATACTTTTCTCTGGTATCGCACTCGATACCAGGAAAAGTATTTATCGATACTGGGCTGCACTACTGCACAGCCCAGTATAGGAGAGCATGGCTGCGCCGCTCTCACGCGGCCATGTTCTCCTCGGCAGCACAGGGAGAAGGAGAGCAGTCTCTCCCTCCCCTGTGCTGCCGCTCAACCAATAGAGGGAGAGGGGCGGAGGCGGGGGGCGGGAGGAGGGGCGGAGCTGGGGCGGAGCACTGGCCAGCAATGCCAGTAGTTTCTTGTATAAATGCAGGCAGAAGACACAGCCTGCCAGCACCTGCCTGTGACCCAGCACTGCGATCAGAGGCAGTGGCCCCTCAGGTGCTACACCTGAGGGGTTAGCTAACCTCTGATCGCAGCCGTCATGGCAGGTGCTGGCAGCCTGTGCTTCTGCCTGCATCCTATGAGAACTACTCGGCATTGCTGGCCGCCCTCCCTAGTATTAAAACATTAGTGGGCAGTGTCCCTCCCTAGTATTAAAACATTGGTGGGCAGTGTGCCCCCAGTATTAAAACATTGGTGGGCAGTGTGCCCCCTGCCTCCCACCCTTCCCCCAGTAATAAAATCATTGGTGGCAGTGGCCACAGGGTCCCCTCACCTCCTCCTCATTGGTGGCAGTGGCAGTGATCGGAGCCCCAGCACTGTAATGCTGGGGCTCCGATCGTTACCATGGTAACCAGGACGCTTCTGAAGTCCTGGCTGCCTTGGTCTGCTCCCTGCTGCCGTGTGCACAGAGAACAGGGCAGCAGGGAGAGGGTTAAGTCCTATTCACCCTGATAGAGCTCTATTAGGGTGAATAGGATGAAATATCCAGGTTCTAGCCCCTAAGGGAAATAGTTAATAAATAAACTGTAAAAAAAAAAAAAAAAAAAAGTTAAAGTACACCAAAATATTAATTATAAATCACCCCTTTCCCAATTTTACATATAAAATATATAAACAATACATAAATAAAATATTACATATGCCGCGTCTCAAAAGTCCAAACTATTAAAAATCCACTTTTATGCGGTGAGCACCGTAAAGAAAAAAAGAAAAAGAAAAATGCACGATTACGCCATTTTCTTTTAGTCGCCTTGTCCCCACAAAAAGTAGGATAGGACTGTTGTATTATGAGCGGCGGTTTCATAAAATGTTGAATGCACGCAGTTTTTAGGCGTTTTTATTTTTCGCGTGGTATCGAATAGTATCGAGTATCGCAATACTTTTTTATGGTATCGATACCGAATCAAAATTTTGGTACCGAAACAACTCTAGGGGGCAGTGTGGGAGAAATTACTATATGGGGCAGTGTGGGGGAAATTACTATATGGGGGCAGTGTGGGGGAAATTACTATATGGGGGCAGTGTGGGGGAAATTACTATATGGGGCAGTGTGGGGGAAATTACTGTATGGGGGGCAGTGTGGAGAAATTACTATATGGGGCAGTGTGGGGGAAATTACTATATGGGGCAGTGTGGGGGAAATTACTATATGGGGACAGTGTGGTGGAAATTACTATATGGGGTAGTGTGGGGGAAATTACTATATGGGGGCAGTGTGGGGGAAATTACTATATGGGGACAGTTCAGTAAACATGGGGTAGACAGCACCACTTACTTCCAAATCACTGGAGTTTCCAAATAGTGGCGGTGCCGGCAGTGTAGGATCCCAACCCCCGAATCCCTTTCTTGTCCAAGACGTGTGTAAAGATTCACCGCGGCACTCCAATTTTCAGCAAAAAATCCTTATTTTATTCACACCAAAGTGTAGCAACGTTTCAACCTTGCGGTCTTTAACAAGGACCGCAAGGTTGAAATGCTACTACAGTGTGCAAATAAATAGGATTTTGCTGAAATTGAGTGCAGCAGTGATCTGTTAGCAATTACGTATATGGGGAACAGTGTGGGTGAAATTACTATATGGGGGCAGTGTGCGTGAAATTACTATTTGGGGGCAGTGTGGGGGGAAATTACTATATGGGGCAGTGTGGGGGAAACTACTATATGGGTCAGTGTGGGGGAAATTACTATATGGGGGCAGTGTGCGGGAAAATACTATATGGGGCAGTGTGGGACAAATTACTATATGGGGGCAGTGTGGGGGGAAATTACTATATGGGGACAGTGTGGGGGAAATTACTATATGAGGGCAGTGTAGGGAAATTACTATATGGGGCAGTGTGGGAAACTACTATATGGGTCAGTGTGGGGAAATTACTATATGGGGGCAGTGTGGGGAAAATACTATATGGGGGCAGTGTGGGGAAATTACTATATGGGGGCAGTGTGGGAAATTACTATATGGGGACAGTGTGGGGAAATTACTATATGGGGGCAGTGTGGGGAAATTACTATATGGGGGCAGTGTAGGAAATTACTATATGGGAGCAGTGTGGGGAAATTACTATATGGGGGCAGTGTAGGGAAATTACTATATGGGGCAGTGTGGGGAAATTACTATATGGGGCAGTGTGGGAAATTACTATATGGGGGCAGTGTGGGAAATTACTATATGGGGGCAGTGTGGGAAATTACTATATGGGGGCAGTGTGGGGAAATTACTATATAGGGGCAGTGTGGGGAAATTACTATATGGGGCAGTGTGGGGAAATTACTATATGGGGGCAGTGTGGGGAAATTACTATATGGGGCAGTGTGGGAAATTACTATATGGGGGCAGTGTGGGGAAATTACTATATGGGGGCAGTGTGGGAAATTACTAGTATGGGACAGTGTGGGAAATTACTATATGGGGGCAGTGTGAGGAAATTACTATAGTGGGGGCAGTGTGGGGAAATTACTATGTGGGGCAGTGTGGGAAATTACTATGTGGGGCAGTGTGGGGAAATTACTATATGGGGCAGTGTGGGAGAAATTACTATATGGGGGCAGTGTGGGGAAATTACTATATGGGGCAGTGTGGGGAAATTACTATATGGGGCAGTGTGGGGAAATTACTATATGGGAGCAGTGTGAGGGAAATTACTATATGGGGCAGTGTGGGAAAATTACTATATGGGGCAGTGTGGGAAGTACTGTATGGGGCAGTGTAGGGAAATTACTATATGGGGCAGTGTGGGGAAATTACTATAGTGGGGCCAGTGTGGGAAATTACTATGTGGGGCAGTGTGGGGAAATTACTATATGGGGCAGTGTGGGAGAAGTACTATATGGGGCAGTGTGGGGAAATTACTATATGGGGGCAGTGTGGGGAAATTACTATATGGGGGCAGTGTGGGGGAAATTACTATATGGGGGCAGTGTAGGGGAAATTACTATATGGGGGCAGTGTGGGAGAAATTACTATATGGGGGCAGTGTGTGGGAAATTAGTGTGTGGGGCAAATTACTATATGGGAGAAGTGTGGGGGCAAATTACTATATGGGGGCAGTGTGGGGAAATTACTATATGGGGCAGTGTGGAAATTACTATATGGGGGCAGTATGGGGAAATTACTATATGGGGACAGTGTGGGGAAATTACTATATGGGGACAGTGTGGGGAAATTACTATATGGGGACAGTGTGGGGGAAATTACTATATGGGGACAGTGTGGGAAATTACTATATGGGGACAGTGTGGGAAATTACTATATGGGGACAGTGTGGGGAAATTACTATATGGGGACAGTGTGGGAAATTACTATATGGGAGCAGTGTGGGGAGAATTACTATATGGGGCAGTGAAATACTATATGGGAGCAGTGTGGGAGGAATTACTATGTGGGGCAGTGTGGGAAATTACTATATGGGGGCAGTGTGGGGAAATTACTATATGGGGGCAGTGTGGGGAAATTACTATATGGGGGCAGTGTGGGAAATTACTATATGGGGCAGTGTGAGGTGCAAGGGGATGGGGAGACTACTGTATGGGGCAAATTACTGTGTGGGGGCAATGTGAGGAATTACTATATGGGGACAGTGTGGGGAAATTACTGTATAGGGGCAGTGTGGGGCAAATTACTGTATGGGAGCAGTGTGGGGGAAACTACTGTATGGGGCAAATTACTGTGGGGGCACTGTGAGGAAATTACTATATGGGGCAGTGTGGGGAAATTACTATATGGGGGCAATGTGGGAAATTACTATATGGGGCAATGTGGGGAAATTACTATATGAGGGCAGTGTGAGGAAATTACTATATGGGGGCAGTGTGGGGAAATTACTATATGGGGCAGTGTGGGAAATTACTATATGGGGGCAGTGTGGGGAAATTACTATATGAGGGCAGTGTGGGGGAAATTACTATATGAGGGCAGTGTGGGGAAATTACTATATGAGGGCAGTGTGGGGAAATTACTATATGGGGGCAGTGTGGGGAAATTACTATATAGGGCAGTGTGGGGAAATTACTATATGAGGGCAGTGTGGGGGAAATTACTATATGGGGGCAGTGTGGGGAAATTACTATATGGGGGCAGTGTGGGGAAATTACTATATAGGGCAGTGTGGGGAAATTACTATATGAGGGCAGTGTGGGGAAATTACTATATGAGGAGCAGTGTGGGAAATTACTATATGGGGCAGTGTGGGGGCATTGCTATTGGGGAAGCACTGTAGGGTCAATTCTATTATTTTTGGGGACACTATACAGGGATTATTACCTGGAGCACAATATAGGGTGTTATTATTACTGGGGGCACTCTAGGGGACATTATAACTGCTGTGGACACTATAGGGACATTTGGGGTAATTAGTCAAACCAGTGTAAAGTAGAACTAGCTTAGTCGCCCATACCAGCCAATCAGATTCCAACATTCATATTTGACAGCTCATTTGGAAATCCAGTTCTACTTTACAATAGTTTGATAAATTACCCCAATTATGCCTACTGGGGTCACAATTTTTTAGCAGTATAGTACCTGGGACATTGGGGAGCACCACGGGCACAGTATTGGGGGTGGCAGCAGGATGACATTGTCGGGACACCAGGATGGGGTGGTTGATGATAAATCTAACGTGTCTGTATTACAGACTCTGCAGAGACGAGATGCGGCTGAAAGAATTTGTCATGGCCGTCTAACGGAGAAGAGGAAAGAGAAGGTCTACGTGACAGGGGATGTCCCGGGATGTAAGAGGTATGTGGTCAAGTATGGGGGGGGCAGAGAAAGGACCTGCCCTAGGTGCCAAACACCCTAGGCACGCCACTGGGTGGTCATAACCCCTCGGTTCGAGCAGTGTATAATGTGATGGAAAAATGAATCCAGCCAGCAAAGAAAGCAATATGGACAATCACATTACATTAGTAAGTACCTTAAATTTACTTTGTCTAGATGATAAACGCCACTTGCTGAAGTGCAACAACCCCTTTAACCTCTTTGGGGCCCAGGACGTACGGGTACGCCCTCATGTCCTGGTACTTAAGGACACAGGACGTACCCGTATGTCCTGTATTTTTCCCATCACCGCTGTGCGGTGATCGGAGCAAAGTACCTGCTGAAATCATTCAGCAGGTACATTGGAACAATGCCGAGGGGGGTCCTGTGAACCCCCACTTATCGGCGATCGCTGCAAACCACAGGTCAATTTAGACTTGCGGTTTGCAGCGCTTTAGGCAGTTTCTGATCAGAAACTTAAAAATGGTGTTATTGTGTTTGTAATTGCCCCCCTGCAGCCCCCTTACTGATTGGCCGGCGGGCGATGTAGGGGGGGGGGGGGGGTTTGCAGGCGGTGCGGGAGGCAGGATCGCAATCCCCCGCCCACCTTCTCTCTAATATCATTGGTGGTCTAGTGGTTCTAGCAGAGTGTCAGCACACCCCACGAGAGCGTAGTTGGAAAAATCCGAAGCTGAGGCTGCAGCACAAAGGTATTAAATTGCCTCAGGTGCTGAGTAGCGAGTAGCCCCTGACGAAGCAAAGAGGCGATACCGGGGTCGGGCATGTGATGTTTTTATGCTGATAAGTTGCAAACCTGTAAGTAGAATAAAAGTGGTAATACTTTATTTACTTGGGGTATTGCGCAATTTGTTTTCGTTCTCTACTAAAAGGTATCCTGAGTATTGAAAATATCGGTTGGTGTTTTGTGATAAGGTTACCGCGATTAATCTGAATGAGGAGGCAGCGTTACTGGAGCATGTGCCTGTGGTAGATTAAATAGCGCAGACCTGATATACTATATATACTGTGACGATTTGGAGGAGAAAAGGATTTACTCTTCAATTTTCAGGACTGCTGCATAACCGTGGTTTCACACCACTTACTTTTCTTTGGTTTGACTCATTGTATAAAACTTAAATAAATAAAAAGTATACATATTATGTATCGCCGCGTCCGTAATGACCTGATTTATAAAAATAACACATGACCTAACCCCTCAGGTGAACACAGCGAAACAAATAATATAAATACGGTGTCAAAGCCATTTTTGTCACCTTACATCACAAAAAGTGTAATAGCAAGCGACCAAAATGTCATATGCACCCCAAGATAGTGCTAATCAAACCGCCATCTCATCTCGCAAAAAATGAGCCCCTACATAAGACAATGGCCCAAAAAAAAAAAATATATATATATGGCTTTCAGAATGTGGGGACACTAAAAATCATTTTTTTCAAAAATGCTTTATTATGTAAAACTGAAATAAAACCCCCCAAAAAGTGGCGTTGGAAAGTACAACTTGTCCCGCAAAAAAACAAGCCCTCATACGACTATGTGAACAGAAAAATAAAAAAGGTTATGGCCTTGGGAAGGCAGGGAGCGCAAGACGAAAACTCAAAAACAAAAAACCTCCGGGGTTAAAAGGGAATCTGTCACCTACTTCATGGCTATTGAAGTAAAGCAAGTCAACTTTTGTTTCAAAGATTGGGGTTTTCTATCTTCTGAAAATGCTTTGTTTGGTATGTAAATGAGCCAGTAAGGTGCCCATAGGGGCGTTATTTTGCTATGAAGGAGCCCAGGCACACCTCCTGTTATTGCCCAAGCCCATCTCCTCTCCGAAATGGCGCCCCTGCTGCAATGTGCCTGCCCACCCCCTTTCTTTTAATTTTGCATATGATAAAGTAAGAAGCAGGGGAAAAATTCCAAATGGGGTTAAATTGCAAAAAATTAAAATTCCGCCACAGTTTTACGTTTTTTATTTTATTTACGACGGTCGATAAAACTGATCAGTAACTTTCATTCTACAGGTCTGCACGAATCCGGCGATACCTTACATGTATAGTTTTTCTTGCATCTTAATAGTGATAAAATAATTAAAAAGTTGGAAAAAAATCAGTTTTTTTCGTCGCCATATTTTGACCCCTATAATTTTTTTGAAATTTTGTGTACGGAGCTGTGGGGGGGCTCATTTTTTTGCGGGGTGATCTGATATTTTCATTGATACCATTCTGGCGTCTGACTTTTTGGTCACTTTTTATTAATTTTTTTTGTGGAAAATAAAGGGACCAAAAACAGTGAATCAGCCATTTTGATGCTTTTTTCCGTTTCACTCTTTGCCGTATGGGAAAGATATTTTTATACTATGGATGTTTTTGCACATGGTGATATCCATGATGTGTATTTTTTATTTTTATTTTTTCTAGATCTTTAATTTTTTTGATGGAAAGGGGGGTGATTTGATTTTTTTTTGATTTTTTTTAAACTATTTATTTTTTTACACTTTTTTATAGTTCCCATAGGGAACTATAACAAGCAATCATTAGATTGCTATTGCCATAGACTCCAATTGTTCGTTTCATATGGAGCCCTATTACAGGCAAGGGCTCCATAGGAAATACTATGCAGCAGCCTCCTGTCATTCACACAAGCTCCGACTCCTCCGATCACCGCACGGGAGAGCCGGACCATCTCCGGAAGGACGCACTTCCGGTGTCTGCTATATAAGAAACAGCAGGCACCCCGCGGCTATAGCGCCCACTCTGCTCAGGAGCGGACGCCATCGTTAAAGACCCGGCCAGCGCTGTACTAGTACGGCGCTGGTCGGGAAGGGGTTAATGACAGGTCATCAATGTCAGGAGCCTGGAAAACCCTGTTAAGTACAAAGAGTTGTCAGATAGGTTGCAGCCATGACGGGGGATAATACACGTATGTTCAGCGTACTAGAAAACATAGCAGCATCTATTCAATTATGACACATGATCACTGGGGAAATAAAGCAGCAGGGTGTCCTCACACATATTGTAGTTTTCAGTCATGGACAAATCCGCCACAAAATCTGCTTGTCTTGAGAATTTTGATGCAGATGCACCACGGATTTCACCCTTTCCAATGCAATTTTGTTACCGATTAAAACCAGCTACTTTTTTCTATTCCGTTTTAGGAGCAGCCATCTTGCCGGAGCCGCTGTTAACAGCCTTTCAGCAGCCACAAGGACTGTAAGTGACTCAGTGGGAAAATGATCAAATAATTTGTGCCACTTTTAGGGTATGTCCAGATGGTACTGAAGAAGGGGTCTTCTGGGAATCCTGTACTGATGACCTATATCTGATCGGTGGGGCCCCGTTTGAGGCGCTGCAGCCTGCTCACATTATACAGCAGCTGTGCTCAGTATTACAGCTCAGCCCCATTCACTTGAATGGAACTAAACTGCACACGGACCATGTGACATCACTGGCCTCACAAGAGTGCTGCGACCTCTTCAAACAGCTCATCAGCAGGGGTGCCGGGAGTCAGACCTCCCACATTTGGATATCGATGGCCTATCATGAGGATAGGTCATCAATATACGAATCCTGGAAAACCCCTTACAAATTGCAGATGTTCCTCAGCAGAAAATCTCCAAAAATATGGTCTTTGTTGTGGAATTTGTAGTAGAATTGCTGCGGTTTTACAGCAGAATTCCCACAGTTTACTGCAAAGGGAGAAATCCGCGGTGTAATCCTGCAGCAAAATTGAGAGCCTGCGGATTAATAATCCACACCACCGGTCTATTTATGTGTGGAGTCCCGCTGAGGATTTTTCTGCAGCCTGTGGATAAATTCTGGTTATATATCATCCACTTTGTGGCTACTGTAAAACAATGAATATTTTTGCCTTGCAAGTACATGGCGAAAATCCGCAGCAGATATGTCCTATGAGGATTTCCCTCACCAAAAAAATGGTGAAAAATGGGGAGGGGTCAGTGAGAGTTAGTTTTCAACAAATTTATGACGTTTTAAGCCAAAAAATGACAATAATCGTTGCCAATTTACCTAATAAGTAGTGTACATATCAGTTCCTGGAGAACCCAAAATGCACAAAATTTACTAAGAGGCATGCACCTCTTCATAAATTTGGTGGATTGTACTACAACGCACTTAGGGTGACATTTATGAAGACCGGCGATTTAGGCGCCCATCTACGTACCACCTGTGCTGCGGCAGCCACTACATAACTTAGGCTGACTTTACACTTGTCTAAATCTACACCAGCTCCCTAGCTGGCGTAGATTTAGACCATTTTGTACGCCTAAAACAAGTGTAGAAAATGATAAATGAGACGGGCCTACTGACCCGCCTTTTTTCCCGCCCACACCACGGCCTCTTTTTTAGACCTGGCGTCAGTGTCAGAAAAGGGGGGGGGGGGAATTGAAGATTGCAGCGCAAATAACCTTTGTGCCGCAATCTGCAACAGATATACACCAAAAAGTAGCGTATATCTGTTCGTAAATGACCCGCTTAATTTTAAAACTAGCTTATTAAATCCAGGTCTTAAAGGGTTTCTGTCACCAACTTTTGACATTATAAGCTGTCTGACATTAGCTATGTGCTAATGTCAGACCAGCCTGATAATGTCCTTATTATAAAAATCGGATGTATATATAGTCCGAAAAACTTACATTTATTATATGTAAATTAGCCTCTAGGAGCAGGGGGGGCGTTGCCCTGCTCCTAGCGGCTCCGTCCGGCAACCTGCTGGCACGCCCCTTCACACTTTGATTGACAGTGCAGGGCAGCGATCCTCCTGCACTGCTCGTTCTGAAATGCGCGCCCGCGCCGCTCTGTGTCGGCGCAGGCGCGGTGAGCAGAGGACAGCAGGCACCAGCGTCCTCTGCTCACCGCGCCTGCGCCGAGCGCTAAGCGGCGGGCAGCTGCGCGATTCGAGCGAGACAGTGCAGGAGGATCGCTGCCCTCACTGTCAATCGTGCAAGGGCGTAGCAGTTGCCGGACCGAGCCGCAGGAGCAGGCAGCCCCTGCTCTAGAGGCTAACTATATAATAAATGTGAGTTTTCGGACTATCATACATCGACTTATAAGAGACATTATCAGGCTGGTCTGACATTAGCACATAGCTAATGTCAGACAGCTTATAATGTCAAAAGTTGATGACAGAAACCCTCTAATACATCTCCTTTATTAAAGCCTATTGGAGAATTTTCTACCCATGCTGTATAATCCGTGCAGAGGACAGTGTGCAAGGAGGTGGTAATTAGGGATGAGCGAATCGACTCGGATGAAACATCCGAAGTCGATTTGCATAAAACTTCATTCTAATACTGTACAGAGCATGAGTGAGACTTCGCCAAGCAATAACTTCAGCTTATCGGATCCAGTACATTTTAATACTGTACAGAGCTCCTGCTCACGTACAGTATTAGAACAACATTTTATCTGAATCGACTTCGGATGTTTCATCCAGAAGTCGATTCGCTCATCCCTAGTGGTGATAGCTGTCCATAGCATAGTATTAATGGTGGATTCTCTGTTTGCGGCTACTAAAATAAATTGTCACCATGTTTTAATCTGTGATTAGCTGGTCCTTCAGATGCTTGGAAGTCCCCTGATATTCATTTTATAACCTGCTCCTAGTTTCAGACTTTTCACTTGTTGATGTGTCCCTCCTAGTAAATACATGCTGTATGTGGGGGTCTGTGTGTCTAGGATGCTGCTGTCTTCACTAGCTCTCATGCATCAGCATAGATTCATCTTGGTCTTTTTTTTTTTTTTTTCTTTTCTGTACAGTAATCAAACCGTGCTAGAAAGGTCTAGGTGTAGCCCTAGCCTAAGGGGTTAATGCACACAACCGTTGCCTGTTTTGCGGTCTGTAAACTGCAGATCCGCAAAACACAGATACCGACCATGTACAATCTGCATTTTATGGAGCGGAACGTCTGGCCCATAATAGAGCAGTCCTATCCTTGTCCGTAATGCGAACAATAATAGAACTTGTTCTATTTTATTTTTAGGCACAGCCATGCGGAAATAAGGACACGGAAAGCACACAGAGTCATTTCCGTTGTTTTTGTGGCCCCACTGAAATGAATGGTTCCGCATGCGGGCCGCAAAAAAATGGAACTGATTCGGAAAAAATGTTTTTCGTGCGCATGAGCCTTAACAGTGTGCTAGTTAGAGTGGGGAAAGGTAGAACAGAGAGTTCACTGGACAGCAGTACAATGTCCCATCCAGCAGAAGGAGCAGCACAGTCAGTTATGTGAAGGAGGTGCACAGACTCTACAGCAGCAAAATAAAAAATAATTATATATATACACATACAAATAATGAAGACTATTTAGAAAGTTGATAAATCCCATTTAAACAGCAGATTGAAAAAAATCAGTGCAGAGGTGTACATTGCCTTTGGCTATGACTGTAACGTTCATGGCCATTTTTAAGTTTTGGGAAGAAATCCTCTATAATATTGTTTTGTAAAGGGCAAGTCAAATTCATAGATAATTTTTTTGAAATGTCATGGAGAAACTAGTTGCATAAACCACACTAAGGTAACTTTCACACAGTTAAGGCCTCATGCACACGGCCGTTGTTTTGGTCCGCATGAGAGCCGCATATTTTGCAGCTCGGACCCATTCACTTCAATGGGGCAGAAAAAGATGCGGATAGCACTCCGTGTGCTGTCTGCATCCGTTGCTCCATTCCGTGGCCCCGCAAAAAAATAGAGCATGTCCTATTCTTGTCCGTTTGCTGACAAGAAAAGGCATTTCTACAATGGGCGCGTTCCGTTCCGAACGCAGAGCAGCTTCCGTGTTTTGTGGACCGCTAAACACATACAGTCATATGCATGAGGCATAAGTGTTCGATCAGTGATTCATCAGTGAATATGAGCTAAAACCAGGTGCAGATCAAAAACACAGAACAGGACATTATACCTAATCTCTTTGGAGGCTCCATTCCTGGTTTTGGATCACAATCACAGATTAAAATCACTGAACTAAAACACCGCCTAAAAGTGACCTACCACCTGCACACAAGTGTGGTTAAATGCACATAAGATCCACATGAATTTCTACGCGGATTTATGTGTGTATCTGCACCAAAATCTGCAATGTTTAATTGTGGATTTTGTTGCAGACTTAATGTGTTTTTTCACAGATCTAATTCTTCAGTGGAAAAGGGTGAAATCCGCAGTTAAAAACGCAAACATAATTGACATGCTGGGGATTTTGAAATCCGCAAAGCAGGTCAATTTCAAAATTACAAAAGTGTGCATGAGATTTGTGTAATCTCATACAGTTTGCTGGTTCTGTAATACACTGCTGTTTTTCCACATGGGAATCTGTGCAGAAAAATCGCACGTATTTTGGAACGTGTACAGGTGGCCTAATGCTGAATGGACTGAGCACTATTGAAACAATACAGACTTTACACACATATATATATATATATATATTTTTTTTTGCACAGTGGTAAGCGAGTTAAAGACACGCAGGGATTTGGTGGGCACAACAGCTGTGCCCACTTGATCAAGACAGAGGCCTGGTCTTTGCTGCAACTGCCAGCATCAGTAAAAGTCCAATGCCGGCAGTTTAACACCTTAGATGCAGCAGTCAATGCCAACCACTGCATCCAGGTGGTTTACAAAAATAGGAGCTCCCTCTCCCCACTGGTTCCTCGGGATGCGATGATTGCTATGGCTGCCAGAGGCTTATTAAGCTGGGTCTCATAGGCAAACTATCAGTCTAAGGCCTCATGCACACGGCCGTTGGTGTTTTGCGGTCCGCAAACCGCGGATCCGCAAAACACGGAAGCTGCTCCGCGTTCCGCAATTTGCGGAACAGAACGCGCCCATTATAGAGATGCCCATTCTTGTCCGCATAATGGACAAGAATAGGACATGCTCTATTTTTTTCGAGGGGCACGGAACGGAGCAACGAATGTGGACAGCACACGGAGTGCTGTCCGCATATTTTGCGGCCCCATTGAGTGAATGGGTCCGCGGCCGAGCCGTGAAACATGCGGCTCGGACGCGGACCCGAACAACGGCCGTGTGCATGAGGCCTAACACTGAAAGCTAGGACCAGTTCACACACGCCTTTTTTTTTGCTGATTTTGTTTCTGCCTCAAAATCAGCTCCAAAATGCCTCAAACAGCCTCCCATTAATTTCAGCGGGAAGTAGCACTGCCTTTTTTGGTGGTTTTAACACCACAAGCTGAAAATGCAGTTTTATACTGAAGAAAACACCCATTGGTATTAAAAAAGCCTAAAATAACTGTATTAAAAAAACATATTGAAAAAGAAACGCACTGATTCCTCGCTGAATGTAGACATATTTTTAAAAAACCGGTTGTGTAAACATACCCTTACAATAGATTACAATACGGCGTTGTATTGTAAGGCCTCATTCACATTTCTGTGTCCATTTGACATGTGTGAAAAAAACTATTCATGTATTTTGAGCATCTGTTATGTTCATTTTGCATCCGTTTTTGTCAATTCAGAAATCTGAAATTTTTTTTTTATCCCAAAAATCTAAAAGTCTTATGTATTCAAAAATGGTACCAATAAAAACATCACCTCATCCCCCCAAAAAAGGAGGCCTCACACAAGACCATCTCCATCTCCATAAAAACATATGGCTCACAAAATAGCAACACAGAAACGTGATTTTTTTTTTTCTAAAAAAATTGTTGAAAAATAAACATATTTGGAATCTCTGCATCCATCCATAAAGACTGGCTCTATAAAAATGTCGCATGATCTACACTGTCAGGTGAAAACCGAAATAATAAATATGCCACAACAGAAATTTTTCAGTAACCTTGCCACCCGAAAAATATAATCTCAAGCGATCAAAAATTTTTATGTACGAATGAAAATGTCACCTCATCTCGCAAAAAATGAGCTGAAACATAAGACATTTGCCACAAAAAAAAAATGGCTTTCAGAAAATGGTGACAGAAAAACATGATTTTTTTTTTCAAAAACGTGCACCCACACAGCAGTTTCTGTCCACATTTATGGCAGTTCCAGACTCAGTAGAACCTTCCTAACAATTTAAGGGATGTAATGTGTCTCAGATAGCACCAGCTGGGCACAACATATTGGGCACTGAAATTCTATATCTGTGGAAAAATTGCCAGTTTCATTTTGCATAGTCCCTTTCTGCAAAATACCTGTGGCGCCAAAAAGCTCACTCCACCCCCTTATACCTTGAGGGGTGGAGTTTCCAAAATGGGGTAATTTTTCAGAGGTTCCATTTATTATTTCACCCCAGAACATCTACAGTGTCAGCACAAGATGTGTAAATCACCACATCTGACCACAAAATGTGCATCAATGATCCAAAATGATCCAAAATGTGCATCAATTGATCCAATGTGGATCAAATCCAGTGCTGAGCCACGCCCCCTGCACTGATCACATGACGGTGACGTCACCCCAGGTCCTTCGGCTGTTCAACAGTTCGGGTTCGTGGAAGCCGCCCCTTATGGATTCCATATGCCGCGATAGTCCGCGGTAGTGGAATCCATAATGGGATGCGGCGATTACCACAACCCAAACGCCGAACTTTTTTTTAAAGTTCGCTCATCTCTACTCACTACACTTTTCAAATTTCTTTAGGGTTGTAGTTTACAAAATGGGGTCACTTTTTGAGGGTTTCTTCATTCTTCAAATGCAATATGGTGCCTGAAAACTATTCCAGCAAAATCTTCCCTACAGAAGCTAAATGACGTTCCTTTCTTTCTGAGTCCTGTGGTGTGCCCATTCATCAGTTTACAACCATATTTGGGGTGTTGGCCTGTTCACAAGAAAATGCGTAACAAATTGTTTTTTGATTTTTCTGGTTAGCCCTTGTGAAAACGGAATCTGGGGCTAAAGCAACATTTTAATTAACATAATTTAATAGAAGTGTTTCTAAATTGTACGGAACTGCCCTCCAAAAACCATATGGCGCTCCTTCCCTTCTGAGCTCTGCTTTGTGCCCATACAGCAGTTTATGACCACTTATGGGGTTTTTCTGTAAACTGCAGAATCAGGGTAATAAATATTAAGGTTTGTTTTGCTGTCAACCCGTGCTGTGTTACAGGAAAATTGGATTAACATGGAAAATCTGCACAAAAATGAAATTTTTAAATTTCACCTTCATTTAGCTTGAATTGCTCTGAAACACCTAAAGAGTTAAAGTTTCTAAAATGAGTTTTGAATAATTTTAGGGGTGTAGTTTTTAAAATGGGGTAACTTATGGGTGGTTTGTATTATGGCCCCTCTATGTCAACCAAGAACTAATTTAGTCTAGGGCTGCAACAATTAATCAACGTTATCGATAATATTCGATAGCGGGATTCGATGTTGACGAATCCCGTTATCGAATAATCGGCCGATTTGTTGCTATGCGGGCGGTCAGGCTTTTAGCTTCTTCATATATATTCCCTTACCCCTCGTGCCTTCCAGTGGAGAGTGGGGCTGTACTATGGCTTAACAGCGGAGGAGGAGGGGCTGTGGCCACCAATGAGGCGCAGAGGGGCGGAGGAGGTGGGCGGGTGCACTGTACCACTAATGATTACTAACGTCTTACATTTCAAATGCAGGCGGCGGCAGAAACAGATATCAGGGGGCACCAGACAAAGCTGGGGGCTGGTTAATATCAGGGCACCAGACTATGCGGGGGGCTGGGTAATATCTGGGGCACCAGACAATGTGGGGGCTGGGTAATATCAGGAGGCACCAGTATTTTTACATTCTAATGCAAAATTTTTATAATTATGTAACTCCTAAAATTGTTTTAATATGGCCTTTGTACAAAATTTTTCAAGTAAAATCATATAAACCCATGTTTTTGTCATTTTGGTGTTTTTCCCAATTAATCGATTAATCTATTAAATTATCGACAACTAATCGATTATTCAAATAATCGTTAGCTGCAGCCCTAATTTAGTCCTTAAATACTAGGTTTGGGAAATTCTCTTGAAAATTTTAAAAAAAATGCATCTAAATTTCTAAGCCTAAAAAATAAAACAGCAGACATATGGTGAATGTTTATTAATAACCATTTGTCTTAAAAGCTGAGAATTAAAATTTAGAAAATTGCAATTTTTTCCAAATTTTCTGTTTTGGATAAAAAAAAAAAAAAAAAAGAAAAGTAAAAGATATTGACTCAGATTTAACAATAACGTGTTAATGTGTCACGAAAAAACAAAATTTCTAAATCGCTTGGATAAGTAAAAGCATTCCAAAGTTATTACCACATAAGGTGACATGTCAGAATTGCAAAATTAGGCTGGGTCAGGAAGGTGAAACCTGACTGGGTCCTAAAGGGGTTAATATACAGTGCACAGAAAAAGTCTACATACCCCTGTTAAAATGCCAGGTTTTGTCATGTAAAAAAAAATCAAAGACATACTATTTTAGATTTATTTCCCCCTTCAATGTGACCCATAATCTATACAATTCCATTGAAAATAAAAATTAAAAAACTAAAATAAGGTGGTTGCACAAACTTCCAAGGCATTTGATACACCATGGATCACAGTGAAAGACGATCATCAAGAATGGATAAAATTTGTGACATTTTCAAAAACTGGACGTCCCTCAAAAATTGTAAAGAATTGGTCAGGGAGGCTGCCACGAGGCCTACAGCCTGTAATGTACTGGTTGTGTACTGCATGCGACAACAATCTTCCTGTATGCTTCATATATCTGAGCTGTGGGGTAGGGTGGCAAGACGGAAGGCTTTTCTTACGAAGAAAAAACATCCAAGCCCAGCTATGTTTTGCCAAAGCCTACATCAAGTCTGCCAGAAGCATGTTGGAAAGCTTGTTATGGTCTGATGAGGCCAAGGTTAAACTTGTTGGCCATAATCCACAAAGCCAACACTGCGCATAACCACAAAAAACGCCATGCTGATAGATTCCTACCCAAAAGACTGGACAATGTCATAAATCGAAAGGGTACTTCAACACAGTATTAGTTTAAGGGGTTCATATTTATGAAACATTATTTTAGTTCTTTATTTTCATTCCCCCCTGAAAGATTTTAGTTTGTTTTTCAGTTGAATTGTATAGGTAACATTAAAAGGGCTGTCTCACTTCAGCAAATGGCATTGATCATGTAGACAAAGTTAAAAGGATGTGCAGGGGCTTTATATTAATGACCTATCCAATTATATTAATGTAGTTAATGTCTTTAGAGTAGCCCGACCTTAATAACTATTGTTGCGCAGGCTCCCGGGCAGCTCTCTGTTCCTCTATGCGCAGTCTGCCCTTCATTCATAAAGTGGGCGGAGCAGACAGGCGGAGCATGGAGGAACAGAGAGCTGCCGGGAGCCTGCGACAATAGTATTAAGTCGAGCCTCTAAAGACATTAACGTTATAAATATTGTATAGGAGCTGCGGGGCCGGTGTATTACTGCAGAGTAACACTGCACCGGCCGCTACGGCGTCCCCTGCCCCCTGCAGTGTTGGGGGTCTGTAGATGGCACTGTTATGGGGTATATGTGGATGACTCATATATAGCATAAGATGCTATATATGTGTCAGCCACAGATCCCTCCCATAACAGTGTCGGCCACAGATCCCCCATAACAGTGTCGGCCACAGATCCCCCATAACAGTGTCGGCCACAGATCCCCCATAACAGTGTCGGCCACAGATCCCCCCATAACAGTGTCGGCCACAGATCCCCCCATAACAGTGTCGGCCACAGATCCCCCCCATAACATTGTCGGCCACAGATCCCCCATAACAGTGCGTCAGCCACAGTGCCCCCATAACAGTGCGTCAGCCACAGTGCCCACCATAACAGTGCATCAGCCACAGTGCCCCCCCATAACAGTGCGTCAGTCAGCCACAGTGCCCCCCCATAACAGTGCGTCAGCCACAGTGCCCCCCATAACAGTGCGTCAGCCACAGTGCCCACCCATAACAGTGCATCAGCCACAGTACCCCCCATAACAGTGTGTCAGCCACAGTGCCCCCCATAACAGTGCGTCCATGTTAACGTGGCCTGGATTTCTGCTTACTGCAGGAGCGCATGCGCACGGAGTCAGTGGTTGCTATAACACCGTGCGCTCCCTGCCACCGCTGCAAGACAGTAATACACTGGTATAGATCATACCAGTGTATTACTGTAGTGCAGCGGCAGCAGGGAGCGCATGTCGTCATAGCAACCGCCGACGCCGTGCGCTCCTGCTGAAAGCAGAAATCCAGGCTGCATTACCACGGACGTCTCACGTCCGGGTTTTTACGGACGTCCGACGTGGCTTTATATAACTGGGCTCCGATCGGTTACCATGGCAGCCAGGACGCTACTGAAGCCCTGGTTACCATGGTAACATTCTTATTAGATTACTGGATTAATCGTAAAAAATAATCGATAGAATACTCGATTTGTAAAAT
Organism: Bufotes viridis; assembly: GCA_033119425.1. Classification (NCBI taxonomy): domain Eukaryota; kingdom Metazoa; phylum Chordata; class Amphibia; order Anura; family Bufonidae; genus Bufotes; species Bufotes viridis. Next base: position 464,119,187 of record CM065589.1, read on the forward strand.
AATCGTTTACTGCAGCCCTAATGATAACAATACATTAGTAAGTACTTTATCTACACAATAAATGCCATTTGTTGGGGTGAGACAACCCCATAACAGTTTTTGGTCAAATTTTTTTACATGACAGAAGGGATGTTTAATTTTTTGGTCTCCCCAGTGCCACACAAAACTATACATATGTTTGTACATATTTACATTGTTTAGTTCCTTCCTTTCCTCGGTTTTTATAGTGAAAACACGTGGTTCTGCATAGAAATACCGCACATGTGGTATTTACAAGTGATTTTTTTAAAGCAAAAATGCCAAAAAAGGACACATTGCATTTTTATTACATTGCAGTTTTGTAACAAAAAAAAATGCAGTATATTTTAAAATGAACACAAAATTGCAACGGTAAATAATGCATATTAAAGAGTCAGGTATGTGCTATTAGCCCAAATGGTGCAGCTAAAAGGGGTGTGGCTTAAACGAGCTGCCGTGCGCCAAAAAATGCTCCAAAATTTTGATGCATATTTGGAGTAAAACTACACTAACTATAGTTGCAGGATTTGCGAACTTTCAACGTCACTGCTACATTTCTAGTCTCAATTGGCATTTTACATTGCACTTGTCAATTTTACAAAAAAAACGGGGTATGGTGAGGTTGGAGTTATTTATGCCAGAAACTAGCGTAAGTAATGAGCTGCCGTAGATTTAATTCTGGCACATGGTCTGCCAGAGCAGACATGTAACTAAAGATGAGGCCCATACCTCATCATAAATTACATGGCCCCATCATTGATGAATCGGAGCCTATCACAGGCAGTGGTCCTGGAACCAGTGCACCAACCAATCTGTGACTTTGGGTTAGGGCTCTTTCACACTGGCGTTTTTGTTTTCCGGCATAGAGTTCCGTCCTCAGGGCTCTATGCCGGAAAAGAACTGATCAGGATTATCCCAATGCATTCTGAATGGAGAGAAATCCGTTCAGGATGCATCAGGATGTCTTCAGTTCAGGACCGGAACGTTTTGGCCGGAGAAAATACCGCAGCATGCTGCGCTTTGCTCGGCCAAAAATCCTGAACACTTGCCGCAAGGCCGGATCCGCAAATTAATGCCCATTGAAAGGCAGCTTAAGCTAAACGTCGTTTCGGCGCATCCGACGTTTAGCTTTTTCTGAATGGTTACCATGGCAGCCAGGACGCTAAAGTCCCGGCTGCCATGGTAAAGTGTAGTGGGGAGCGGGGAGCAGTATACTTACCATCCGTGCGGCTCCCGGGCGCTCAGAGTGATGTCAGGGCACCCCACACGCATGGATCACGTGATCGCCTGGATCACGTGATCCATGCGCATGAGGCGCTCTGACGTCATTCTGGAGCGCCCCGGGAGCCGCACGGACTGTAAGTATACTGCTCCCCCGCTCCCCACTACTACTATGGCAACCAGGACTTTAATAGCGTCCTGGCTGCCATAGTAACCTCATAGCATTTCGAAGACTGATCAGTCTTCAAATGCTTTCAGTTCACTTGCGTTGTTACGGATCCGGCGGGCACTTCCGGCGAAGGAAGTGCACGCCGGATCCTAACAACGCAAGTGTGAAAGAGGCCTTAGACATTAGGATGTTATACTGGCAGTCTCCTGGTTTTTACCCTTTAAAGGGAACCTGTCTCAATGAAATGCATTACAATCTGCAGGCAGCAGGAGGAGCTGAGCAGATTGATATGTAGTTTTGTGGGAAAAGATTTAAGAAAACCTAATTTATGCATTTAAACTAGTGTTCTTTTAATGGTTAGTAGTCATGTGGTTGGTCCTACTCAGTGATTGACAGCCTTCCCTGTATGCTTAGTCATGCAGCGTTAGCTGTCAATCACTAAGTGAGACCGTCCACATGACTCCTATGCATAAAAACAGCAAGTTTAAATGCATAAATTACAAGCTTTCTGAATCTTTTCCTTCAAAACTGTATCTTAATCTGCTTGCATACTCCTGCTCTATAACATGTTACCTGCAGCTTGTACTACATTTCGTAGTGACAGGTCCCCATTAAGCCCTATACAAGGATCTGGCCTTCGCTGCAGGGCAGCCACCAAGCCACTGCCTCTTGGAATAGTGCCAGTGTGGTTGGCAGCTGACCTACAGGCTATACTCATATTCAGGACACAGGCAGAGGTCAAGGCAGGCAGAGCATGTGCATATCTGTGAAACGGGTCCAAGGTCTGGGCAGGCAACAAAGAATCAATAGGGTAAACAGGCAGTAGTCATGTCAGGCAACAAAGGGTCAGAATCGGAAAAGGTTTGTACACAGGCAAGGACAGGGACCTAGACTAAATGCTACCTTATTTGGTGCCAACCGGCCTCCAGTGAATTTAGGGAAGGCAGGCTCCACGTATATACTGAACCCACTCTGTATGGTACCTGTCCTGGTATAAACCAGCCTCCAATGAATACAGGGAGAGCAGGCTTCATGGTAGCATTAAAGGGCTTGTCCAGGACTGAAATACTGATGAACTATCCTTGGACTACCACTGCAGCCTTTTTATTGTATATCAAGCGCAGCGCCGTCCATTAAATAGCACTTATGCTTGATACTGCAGCTCAATTGCATGCACTTGAATGGGAATGAGCTACAGAAAGGCCATGTGACCAATGGACGTAATGTCATAGACCTAAGTAGAGGCTGCAGCACTTGCCTGAATGCCACAGTCTCTACCAACAGCTGATTGGCTGGGCTGCCTGGAGTCAGACCCTCGGAACCCCCACCTATCAGATATGGATGAAGTATCCTAGGGACAGTTCATCAGTATTTCAGTCCTGAAAACCCCTTTTATCCCTCCTCTACCCAAGACCACCAAGTATGGTGGCTCTATTTACCTTCAATACTCTAGCCCACCAGGACATCATGCTTTAACTCCTCCACTACACACCAGGAGTTAACCCTTTTACTACCCTAAATCACTAACAATCCATGCATGCATATACCCCTCGACTATCTCAGCTTTACCTCTTTTACTACCATAGATCATCTGGGAAGAAAGTCATATTTTTCCTTATTTTCCGTTGTCTAAGGCTACATTCACACGTCAGTAAAAAGAATGCCGTTAAAAATGATTAAACTGTCCGTTTTTATGGATCCCCTTCAATTGTATGGGGGTTGTCGGGCTGTAAAACAGGCAAAGGACAGGACATGTGAATACACCCATAGACTGTCATTATTCTGAAAATGGCCATGTGACGGCCTGTAGAAAAGGGCCCCTATTCATTATCATGTGAATGTAAAATAATGGCAAATAACTGCAACGCTTTCTATAGTGTTTCTCATTTGCCAAGGCCAATTTCTTCGTATTATGTGGCTTGAATAACTATCGAATAGTCCTGTGAAGTAGGTGACACCAACCTATTTCCACTGTTTCAGTCTCTACCTCCTGTTCTTCTGCCACATCTTGCATCATGAAGGTCTCATCGTCGTAGACCAAAATCTGAGCAGCGTACCCTTCTTCCAGTCTGGCACAGGGAACTGGCTCCACAATGACGGCAGGGTATTCATTTTCCTGAACCTCTCCCTGGCAGGACGAAAACAGATTCACAGAAGAGAATGAATACGAGAAACTAATGAAAGAAAAGGAAACGTGGTAAAGAGCTTAGGGTAAAGGCAGATTAACACACAAATATCAGGCTAATCATCGAGGACAAGCGTTACTACCGCAAATCAACCATTCATCGGGTGAAATTATCTCAATCATCGTTTCTGGGCAGCAGATCATCGTGTGTGAACAACAATCTGCTGCCCAGAAACAATCTGTATGAGGACAAGCAATGACAGTAACCATTGCTCATCCCTACACCGTGGAAGTGACTGCTGCATGTAAATACAGCTCTTTCCTCCACTGATGGAAGGAAGGAATGGTACCTTCCCGATAATTGCCTGCTCTATCAGCGCAAGCTCCTTAGGGCCCATTCAGACGGACGTAAGAATGGCACACCCATTCCTCAAATTGCGGACTGCACATAGCTGGCATCTGTGTTTGTGGATCTGCAAAATACTACGGCCGTCTGAATGAGCCCTTAAAGGGGTTGTCCAGGTTCAGAGCTAAATCGCGCAGGGCAAAGGCATTTTCTGGAGTTCCGGTGACGAACCGGGCTTTCCATGGGGCTGTCAGGAAGCCTGGTGACGTCACTGGCACTGATGGGTGGGCTTTAGCGCTGCCCTAGCCTGTAAAATGGCTAGACAGCACTAAAACACGCCCATCAGAGCCGGTGACGTCATCGAACACACCACAAGGCGGAAGCTTCCGCCCAGAGATCTAGCACAGGGCAAGGGAGCGCATTGGAGCAGAGGGGCTGCATAGATGAAATTATGGGTATGTCCGGGTTCAGCTCTGAACCCGGAGAACCCTTTAACCACATCAGCCCCTAGCTTAAACACCCTTAAAGACCAGGCCACTTTTTTCAATTCTGCACTACGCTACTTTCACCGTTTATTGCTCGGCCATACAACTTACCACCCAAATGAATTTTACCTCCTTTTCTTCTCACTAATAGAGCTTTCATTTGGTGCTATTTCTTTCTTGCTGACATTTTTACTTTTTTTGATATTTTACTTTTTTTGATGAAATTTTTGCAAAAAAATGATATTTTTCACTTTATGTTGGAAAATTTGTCAAATAAAACTACATTTCTCTAAAAAATTTTCTCTAAATTTATTGTTCTACATGTCTTTGATAAAAAAATGCAATAAGTGTATATTTATTGGTTTGGGTAAAAGTTATAGCGTTTACAAACTATGGTGCAAAAAAGTGAATTTCCGCACTTTGACTTTCTGAGCACCTGTCCTGTTTCCTGACGTACTACAATGCCCAGACAGTAGAAATACCCCATAAATGACCCCATTTCCGAAAGTAGACACCCTAAGGTATTCACTGAGGGGCATAGTGAGTTCATGGAAGTTTTTATTTTTGTCACAAGTTAGCGGAAATGGATTTTTTTTTTTTTTTTACAAAGTCTCATATTCTACTAACTTGTGCCAAAAATACAATTTTACATGAACTCACCATACCCCTCATAGAATACCTTGGGGTGTCTTCTTTCCGAAATGGGGTCACTTGTGGGGTATTTATACTGCCCTGGCATTTTAGGGGCCCCTAAAGCGTGAGAATCCAAATGCGTAAAAATGCCCTGTAAAATCCTAAAGGTACTCATTGGTTTTAGGGCCCATTTGCGCATCTTGGATGCAAAAAGTGGCACACATGGGGTATTGCCGTACTCAGGAGAAGTAGGGCAATGTGTTTTAGGGTGTATTTTTACCTATACCCATACTGGGTGTGAAAAATATCTCTGTAAATCACAACTTTTTCCATTTTTTATACAAAGTTGTCCATTTACAGAGATATTTCTCTCACCCAGCATGGGTATATGTAAAAATACACCCCAAAACACATTGCCCTACTTCTCCTGAGTACGGCAATACCCCATGTGTGCCACTTTTTGCAGCCAAGATGCGCAAAGGGCCCTAAATCCAATGAGTACCTTTAGGATTTTACAGGGCATTTTTACGCATTTGGATTCCAAACTGCTTTTGACGTTTAGGGGCCCCTAAAATGCCAGGGCAGTAAAAATAGCACACAAGTGACCCCATTTCGGAAAGTAGACACCCCAAGGTATTCGGTGATGGGCATAGTGAGTTCATGGAAGTTTTTATTTTTTGGCACAAGTTTGCGGAAATTGATTTTTTAATTTTTTTACAAAGTCTCATATTCCACTAACTTGTGCCAAAAATAAAATTTTACATGAACTCACCATACCCTCACGGAATACCTTGGGGTGTCTTCTTTCTAATATGGGGTCACTTGTGTGGTATTTTACTGCCCTGGCATTTTAGGGGCCCCTAAGCGTCAAAAGCAGTTTGGAATCCAAATGCGTAAAATGCCCTGTAAAATCCTAAAGGTACTCATTGGATTTAGGGCCCTTTGCGCATCTTGGATGCAAAAGTGGCACACATGAGGTATCGCCGTACTCGGAGAAGTAGGGCAATGAGTTTTGGGGTGTCTTTTACATATACCCCTACTGGGTGTGAAAATATCTCTGTAAATGACAACTTTGTATAAAAATTTTTAAAAAGTTGTCATTTACAGAGATATTTCTCTCACCCAGCATGGGTATATGTAAAAATACACCCTAAAACACATTGCCCTACTTCTCCTGAGTACGGCGATACCCCATGTGTGCCACTTTTGCAGCCAAGATGCGCAAAGGGGCCCTAAATCAAATGAGTACCTTTAGGATTTCACAGGACATTTTTTACGCATTTGGATTCCAAACTGCTTCTGACGTTTAGGGGCCCCTAAAATGCCAGGGCAGTAAAATACCACACAAGTGACCCCATTTCGGAAAGTAGACACCCCAAGGTATTCGCTAATGGGCATAGTGAGTTCATGGAAGTTTTTATTTTTGGCACAAGTTAGCGGAAATGGATATTTTTTTTTTTTTTTTTTTTTACAAAGTCTCATATTCCACTAACTTGTGCCAAAAATAAAATTTTACATGAACTCACCATACCCCTCACGGAGTACCTTGGGGTGTCTTCTTTCTAATATGGGGTCACTTGTGTGGTATTTTTACTGCCCTGGCATTTTAGGGGCCCCTAAACGTCAGAAGCAGTGTGGAATCCAAATGCGTAAAAATTTCCTGTGAAATCCTATAAGGTACTCATTGGATTTAGGGCCCTTTGCACATCTTGGCTGCAAAAGTGGCACACATGGGTATTGCCGTACTCAGGAGAAGTAGGGCAATGTGTTTTGGGGCGTATTTTTACCTATACCCTACTGGGTGTGAAAATATCTCTGTAAATGACAACTTTGTATAATTTTTTTAAAAAGTTGTCATTTACAGAGATATTTTTCACACCCAGTATGGGTATATGTAAAAGTACACCCCAAAACACATTGCCCTACCTCTCCTGAGTACAGAGATACCACATGTGTGCCACTTTTGCAGCCAAGTTGCGCAATTCGGCCCTAAATCCAATGAGTACCTTTTAGGACGGTATTTTTACGCATTTTCTTCTCACGCTTCAGGGCCCCTAAAATGCCAGGGCAGTATAAATACCCCACATGTGACCCCATTTTGGAAAGAAGACACCCCAAGGTATTCTGTGAGGGGCATGGCGTGTTCATAGAAGATTTTTTTTTTGCACAAGTTAGCGGAATTTGATTTTTTTTGTTTTTTTCACAAAGTCTCCTTTCCGCTAACTTGTGACAAAAAGTTCAATCTTTCATGGACTCAATATGCCCTCAGCGAATACCTTGGGGTGTCTTCTTTCCAAAATGGGGTCACATGTGAGGTTTTTGTACTGCCCTGGCATTTGAGGGTCTCCGCAATCATTACACGTATGGCCAGCATTAGGAGTTTCTGCTATTCTCCTTATATGGAGCATACGGGTAATGAGATTTTTTCCGTTCAGCCTCTGGGCTGAAAGAAAAATGAACGGCACAGATTTCCTCATTCGCATCGATCGATGTGGATGAAAAATCTCTGCCAAAAATATGCAAGAAAAAAAGAGGGGCCTGGCGATTGCTAGGACATAGGGGCTCCGCCCAAACATCCATACCCACTCAGCTTCCTATGTCCTGGCAAACGTGATTTCTCCATTCACATCGATCAATCCATCGGTGTGGAGGAAGACATCTTTGCCAGATTTTTTGATACAAAGTGTTTGCCAAAGCATATGAACTCCAACACCTCTCCTCAGCTCACATGCCAGGGCAAACGTACCTGTCCTGCAGAGGAGAAATCTCGCCTTGCAGCGCCGCATACACTGACTTCACGTGTCTTCTGATAGCAGCAATGCTTCTCTCAGAATTCACATCAGTGCTGCGGCGTTTGGCCGGTTGGTCCGTTGGTCTGTTGGTATACCTGGAAAATAAAGGGTGGTTATGGGGGAAAAAAAAAGAAGAAAAACAGGCAGCAGGCACATGACTTGAACGTTGCAAACTTTATAAAACCAGAACATTTTAAAACTTTTATAAAACATGAACATAAAAACCTGAACTAACTCAAGATTTTTCTTTTTCTTGCTACCTGTTTAATTTTTTTTTTTGTTTTCCATGTCACTCTTTATTTTCCTAGCAGAAACCTCTCCTTTCCCATGGGACAATGTGTAAAGTGTAAATCACACAGAGATGGTGCGAAGTACATTATACGCAAGTTATCCCAAGTGAAAGGAGACGTTTCTACCATTTCACACTTCTGCTGTAGCACACCAGCACCATCCCTATGTGTTAGGGTCTCTCAAAACCTAGTGTCCTGAGAGACCCTAGAGCCTGAGTGGAAAAAACTACCTGTGTAGTGCTGTCCCTAGGTCCCTAAGTGTACCTGAGTGTGGTACTTCCGGAAACACTCTCCAAGGCATAGGGCAGGGTGGTCAGGACAGTCAGGACAGAAATAGCGGGTGTCACGCCTTATTCCACTCCTGCTACAGACACGACATCTTTTTCGGGGTGGCGGTTGGGTTGAGGTACCCGGCACAACGCTAGGAAGTGCCGCCGTGTAGACGGCTAACTACACTGGTGGATGGGGCCACGGAACCTCCTGGGTACAGGAGGTTCTCGATGATCTCTTCCTGAAATTTGAGGAAGGATCCCGCTCTCCCAGCCTTACTGTAGAGAACGTAACTGTTATATAGAGCCAATTGAATCAAATATACAGACACCTTCTTATACCAGCGTCTGGTCTTTCGGGAAACCAAATAAGGGGCCAACATCTGGTCGTTGAAGTCCACCCTCCCATGTGGAGGTTATAGTCGTGGACCGAGAGGGGCTTTTCAACGACACTGGTTGCCCGCTCAATTTGGACTGTCGTGTCTGCGTGAATGGAGGAGAGCATGTAAACGCCACGCTTGTCTCTCCATTTCACCGCGAGCAGTTCTTCGTTACACAGTGCAGCCCTCTGCCCCCTTGTAAGTCTGGTGGTAATGAGCCGTTGGGGAAGCCCCGCGACTAGGTCGCACGGTGCCGCAGCAGCCAATCTGTTCTAGGAACAAATGCCTGAAGAGGGCCACACTTGTGTAAAAGTTGTCCACGTAAAGATGGTACCCCTTGCCGAATAAGGGTGACACCAAGTCCCAGACTATCTTCCCACTGCTCCCCAGGTAGTCAGGGCAACCGACCGGCTCCAGGGTCTGATCTTTTCCCTCATAGATCCGAAATTTGTGCGTATAGCCTGTGGCCCTTTCACAGAGCTTATACAATTTGACCCCATACCGGGCGCGCTTGCTTGGGATGTACTGCTTGAAGCCAAGGCGCCCGGTAAAATGTATTAGGGACTCGTCTACGCAGATGTTTTGTGCAGGGGTATACAAATCTGCAAATTTCTGGTTGAAATGGTCTATGAGGGGCCGAATTTTATGGAGCCGGTCAAAAGCAGGGTGGCCTCTGGGACGGGAGGTGGTGTTGTCACTAAAGTGCAGGAAACGCAGGATGGTCTCAAAACGTGTCCTGGACATGGCAGCAGAGTACATGGGCATGTGATGAATTGGGTTCGTGGACCAATATGACCGCAATTCATGTTTTTTGGTTATGCCCATGCTGAGGAGAAGGCCCAGAAAAGTTCTAAGTTCGGAAACTTGGACTGGTTTCCACCGGAAAGGCTGGGCATAAGAGCTTCCCGGGTTGTCGGGCGATAAATTGAGTGGCATATCTGTTTGTTTCTGCCACGACTAGGTCATAGAGCTCCGCAGTGAAAAACAGCTCAAAAACCCCAGCGCCGATCCTATCTGAGCTGTTTCCACCCGAACTCCTGACTGGGCGGTGAAAGGGGGAACTAATGGTGCGGCTGAAGTTGGGGGCTGCCAATCAGGATTTGCCAGCACCTCAGGGACTCTAGGGGCTCTACGGGCCTGTCTGCGCGGTGGCTGCGACGGGGAAACTACTGCACGTGCCACCGTACCAGCTTCTACTGCCCTTCTGGTGCTCGCCACTTCACCATGTTGTACGGCAGTGCTGGTAGAAGGTCCAGGACGGGCTGCGCTGCTGGTGTATGCCTCACCACGTAATCCGGCAGCGCCAGCCCCACTCTGCTGCCCTTGAAGCGGATCCTGCGCAACCTGCGGTCTAGCAACACGGGGCCGGGTACGCCTGCTTCTATCAGGGACCTCCACCTCCTCGTCAGAACTTTGAGTCAGAGAGCCACTGCTCTCTACAGGTTCGTATTCTGACCCGCTAGATTCGTCAGATGAGGGTTCCCATTCCTCATCCGACTGGGTCAGAATCCTGTAGGCCTCTTCAGAGGAATACCCCTTGTTTGACATTTGGCCGTCTAAATTTAGGGGTATTCCCTGAGACTACCCAAGAAAAAAAGCAAGCCTGTCTTACAATTGAGAGTGTAGCGAGTACAGAAGCCGCTGCGATTGATAAAAAGATCAAAACTGATTTTTTTATTGCCGCAGCGCTTGTGAAGGGATTGTGCAGTGATTACAAAAAAAAAATTTTTTGTCACTGCGGCGGGGCGGGCGTGGGTGAACGCAGATGTGGGCGACCGATCAGATCTGATCGGGCAAACACTGCGCTTGGGGTGGAGGGCGAACTAAGTGACACTAGTACTATTATAGATCTGACCGTGATCAGTTCTGATCACTTACAGATACTATAAAGTACAAACGCTGATTAGCTCTACGCTAATCAGCGAACCAGTGACTGCGGTGCGGTGGGCTGGGCGCTAACGCTAACTACCTACCAAAGGGGCCTAAACTAGGCTAAACCTAACAGTCAATCCTAGTGAAAAAAAAAAGTGACAGTTTACACTGATCACTTTTTTCCCTTTCACTAGATGATTGACAGGTGCTGAAAGGGGTGATCAAGGGGTTAATTTGGGTGATGGGGGCTGATCAGGGGCTAGTGTGTGGTGCTTGGGTGTACTCACAGTAAGGTGTGCTCTCTCCTGGCTCCAACCGACGAAAAGGACCCAGGAGAGAGCACAGAAGCCATTTAATCCATCATATTTACAAATATGATGGGTTAAATGGCTTCTCATTCGTTTTTTTAAAAGTCATCAGCCCGCCAGCGCTTCCGATTGGCTGGCAGGCTGATGACTAACTCCTCCTGCGCCTTTTGCCATGCGCGATGTGCGCATGCGCGGGCGCATCTATGCGAAATCTCGCGTCTCGCGAGATCACGCGTAGATGCGTCCGATCAGAAGAGCCCGGCCGCCGCGAGAACGCGATCCTGCGTGCGGCGGTCCGGGAGAGGTTAAAGGGTATTTCTCACTTCAGCAAATGGCATTTATCATGTAGAGAAAGTTAATACAAGCCACTTACTAATATATTGTGATTGTCTATATTGCTTCCTTTACTGACTAGATTCATTTTTCCGTCACATTATACACTGCTCGTTTACATGGTTATGACCACCCTACAATCCAACAGTGGTGGCCGTGCGTGCACACTATACTAAAAAGGACCAGCCTATATGCGCTCCCATGGTCCCGGCCAGCAGAAAGGCCAGTGCTTTTTCCTATAGTGTGCAAGAATGAATACCGCTGATGGATTGCAGGGTGGCCTGTAACCATGGAAACGAGCAGTGTATAATGTGATGGAAAAATGAATCCAACCAGGAAAGGAAGCAACATGGATAATAACAATACATTAGTAAGTGTCTTGTATTAACTTCTCTACATGATAAATGTCACTTGCTGAAGTGAGACTACCCTTTAAGGCCACATGAGGTGTCACTGATGCAATGTGATGTGGCCAAAAACATGCGGGCACGCTGTGTGTATATTGATTTTCCAGGAAATAACAGTTTCACAAGCAAAACTACGCGGCCATTACAGTCAGCTACACAGTTTTGCAGGTGAAACATGTTCCCTTCCAAAATCACATTTCCACAAAATTTGAAGACCACAGCAGCCATAAGCCACTGCAGTTTTTGTCTGCATGGCCAATGCAGCGCTGACCTATGTGGCCCTACCCTTACTGCTCATAGGATGGTCCATTCAAGACCACATCAACCTAAATAATACAATCGTTTCATGAGAGTGTAATAAGTAAGAAATGTCTCAACACCTTCGGAGGCAAATTTTTTATGATTGCATTTTAATCATTTTGGGCTCAAAATCATTTTTTCAATTGGTCTTTATTAAAAATATTGAGCCATTCTGTCACAAAGGGTTAACTGTTTTTAGATGTGTGACTCCTACTTTCACTTTGTGCTGGTCATCTAATAACCCTTATCTCTACGTTAACACTTACTAATCAGTAAAATAAGAACTGAGTTATGATCAGTGTTTAGAAGGTCAGAGAGCAGAGATAAGGAGCCTGTGATCCCTATATTAGAGCATCTCAGCCCAATGTACGCATAGCAATCCTGTCCCAACATTGCCCCTCCATCCTGTTAGGACATGATCGCTATGCGTCCATCAGCGGCCTTTAATGGGTAACACTGAGCATGCACTGGTCACCGTCAACTGCCATGTTGTGACAGGATCGCTATGCTTACACCAGAGCCACCTATACTACACAAGGGGCTGGTGCAGCACAGCAGGGGCAATGATGGTAAAGCCCCGACAACAATATATTAGTAAGCTAGGCCTCAAACTCATGACGGATGACATCAGTGTAGCATCCGCTTTTCTTTTTGCGGACCTATTGACTTCAATGGATCCATGGTCCACATTTTGTGGCCAAGAATAGGACATGTTCTATCTTTTGTGGAACGTACATATGGATGCCGAAAACACAAGGATCATCCATGCGCTTCCCGCATCCATATGTCTGTTCTGCAAAAAGACAGAATGTCCTATACTTGACGCAAAATGCGGACCATGCACCCAAAAAAATAAAAAAATGCAACACAGACGTTATCAGTACTGTGCAGACTACAAAATACATACTGCCGTGTGCATGAAGCCTTAATGACACATGTACAGCTGACACACAGAGCTCTGCTTCATACACAGCTCTGCTGCATACACAGCTGACACAGAGCTCTGCTTCATACACAGCTCTGCTGCATACACAGCTGACACACAGAGCTCTGCTTCATACACAGCTCTGCTTCATACACAGCTGACACGCACAGCCCTGCTGCACACACTATTATCTATCATTGCCTCCTTCCACTTGGGAAAACCTGAAAGGTCCTCAAGCTGCAGTCACAGCGTCCATCATGCAGTCACAGCCTTCCCTGCAGCTTGGGGACCTTCAGGATGCAGAGGATTGTTTCTTTTCGCTGAGCCTCCCTCCTGCCTGTACTGTTCACACAGATTGGTGTTGGACATGGAGAGAAGTGTGCAGGCACATAGCTCTATCATTGATCCAGCAAAGCGTGGTATGAGCGCTCTGCCAGATCCTTAAAGGATAACTGTCACATTTAGACCCTAATTTCAGTTTTCATATATGTAGTTACTAATATCATAATATTTCTGAATCAATAACTATTAGACCTACTTACCTTAAAAAGTACATCTTATAGTCCAAAAATACAGTGTAGATATTTACGCATCACTGCGTCCGCAATGACCCGATTTAATATATCATTCCATTATTTAAAGGGATAGTCCGCTTTGCTTTATTGGTAACCTATCCTCAGGATAGGTCAATAATATCAGATCATTGGGGCCCATCAGCTGTTTGTGGACAGGACAGAGCCACCCCACTGACCTGAATGGGACAGAAGAGCCAGTAATTACACCTGCTCACCACTGCAATGGTGATGGCGAGCAGGTAAACAGTGAAGAGAACACAGCGCTCGTACCAGTGCTGTGGTCTCCTCAAACAGCTGGTCAGCAGGGGTGTCGGCTGTCGGACCACCGCTGATCTGAGGTTGATGACCTATCCTGAGGATAGGTCATCAATATAGCATAAGTTGAGACCCCATTAAAAAAAAAAAAAGAAAATGCAAGAACTGACGTTTTGGTCACCTCGCAAAAAAGATCCCTCGTCTGAAAAATAAAAAAATGTATGGGTGTCAGAATGTGGTGACACAAAACAATCTTCTTCTTAAAAAAAAAATTAATAAATAAATTTCTCATTTTCTTAATTTTTCATTTTTTAAACTAGTTAAAGAAATTTGGTATCTTCACAGTTGTACTGAACCATAGATGTTTTATTTTTTTTACAATGCAGTGAACACCATAAAAACAAAACCCTAAAATATTGGAAAATTGTCTTCCGGGGTCATCTGTAGTGGATACGACCACGGCCCCCTCTGCTATAAACTGTTCTCTGAATATGTATTTTTTATTCTCCCTCACCTGTTCTGGGTTTTCCACTCCATTGATGACATAGCTCTCCACCGCTCCGCCACCATCCACCACAGCGGAGGTCATGTTGCATCCCCTGACTGGTTAGCCGGTCGCCCCAAGAACCACTTCACTCAAATCTTCCCACTGATCCTGTCAAAAGGAAAAAATAGGGGGAGCTTAAAAAAATGAAGGATGAGTAAAGGACGACAGCAGATGTAAATCTGAGAATATCACTTACCTTCCCCAGGCTGCAGTATTCTAAGAATTTACAAGAGTATAGAAGAGAAGTACCAGCATGGACCACGTACAGGTCTACGTACAGACTACAACTAGTATTAGGTCAATGGGACAATGCTTCAAATCTAGTTCTGTCATGTGACCTGCCATGGTTGTAGGTCAGGAGTCCTCCTGTACGCAGCTGCATGCATCTAATAATAAAAATAGTCTTAGAGGGGTTATCCTAGGGGTGGGCGATATGGCCTAAAATTTATATTGCGATATAATATGAAGCATGTGCGATATGCGATATATGTTTTCTATATTGGAGGGGGGGTTGTTAAACTTTTTTTTTTTTTTTTTTTTTCCCCTTCAACTTTTTATTTAATAACTATTTAGCCTCCTTAGGGGCTAGAACCCTTGTCCTATTTACCCTGATAGATCTCTGTCAGGGTAAATAGGACTTGACACTGACCCTGCTGCCCTGTGCACACAGCAGCAGGGAGCTCAGCATAGCAGCCAGGACATCAGTAGCGTCCTGGCTGCCATGGTAACCGATTGGAGCCCCAGCATTACACTGCTGGGGCTCCAAACACAACTGCCACTGCCACCAATGATCGGGGGGACGACGACACACTGTGGCCACTGTGCCACCAATGAATGGTTAGAAACGTAGCCTGCATGTGCCGGCCATATACCATACTGGGCCTCTGTGACTGCACTCTGCAATCCACTGCAATTAACCCCTCAGGTTCTGAGGGGTTAATTGCGGCAGATCACAGCAGGCAGTAATAGAAGCCGGGTATGGGATATGGCTTGCACATACAGGCCTATAGGACCTTTCATTAGGTAGCAGCACATAGGGGGCACTTACTATTATATCTGTGCGGGGCTCCGTTCGCCCGCTCTGGCCCCCGTCACATGGTGGGAACACCAGGGAGGAGACATCAGCTTCTCTCCCTGGGCGTTCCTTCTCCCTGCCTGTGACGTTCTGCACTGCCCCGCTCTCATTAGTGGCAGTGGCCAAAGTCCCTCCCTCCTCCGCTCTCATTGGTGGCAGTGGCTACAGTCCCTCCCTCCTCCGCTCTCATTGGTGGCAGTGGCTATAGTCCCTCCCGTCCTCCTCTCTCATTGGTGGCTCTCAGTGGGGAGGGAGGGACTCCCTCCTTCTCCACTGTGCCGGCTCAGGAGAACATGGTATGCGCCGAGAGCGGCGCATACCATGTTCTACCGCGATATGGCGATATAGACAAAATCGATATCGTGGCACAAATTCATATCGCATATCGTCTATATCGCCATATCGCCCCACCCCTAGGTTATCCCACGATTGATGTAAAAAATATAGTACATGACAACCTCTTTCTAATAAAGCTGGAACCAGATAAGTGGAAGTTTCCTTTCTCGAACATATGGCTGATGACATTTGAAGATTTAGGCTAGGTCTACACGACGACATTTTGTTGCACCAATGTGGCGCAACAATTATTATAATGATAGTCTATGTTGTCGCACTGCGACATTCGAAATGGATTTTTCTGCGACTGACGCATCGCAGTCGCAGCATGTCGCAGTGCAACACCGTAAACTATCATTATAAAAATTGTCGCGCGACAAAATGTCGCAGTGTAGTTGTACCCTATGTGTCGCACGATACATGCCGTTGTGTAGACCTAGCCTAGCGTGTGCGGCCATCTCAATGAGGTGGACGGTGACATAAGAAAAAGAAAAAACAGCAGGTGGCGCTATACAGATACATTTTATTGAATAGTGCAGTGGCTATAATACATTTTTAATTACGTGCAATGACAGAAAGTATCAGATTCAGGTGCTGGTTTGAAAAACCCCTTTCATTGTAAAAACATCTAGGATTTTCTCTCTGCAGCTCTTATTACTAGATGTTATAATGTGGCTTATTTGTAAGCCGTCTAAGTAAATACGAGCAAAGTGCAGAACTCTGTTCACCATTAACAAATAAACCATTAACAAATAAAAAAAACGGTTTACCTGATAAGCAGAAATATCAGGAAAGAGATCAAGTCCATAATAAAATGGGTTTTCTCCTTACAATGTAAAAGTTAAGTACAATTCTGATATACTATAGGCAGGAGCGTAGCTAACGGCTCATGGGCCCGGGTGCAAAAGTTCAGCTTGGGCCCCCTTCCCTCAGTGCTTTGTGTCTCTTCTTATGGGGCACAAGGGTCTTTGGGCCCCCTCAGGCTCCTGGGCCTGGTAGAGACTGCTACCTCTGCACCCCCTATAGCTACGCCCATGACTATAGGCTAGTACGTATTCTTTTTGTTCGACACCCCCGCCGATCAGCTGCTAGGGAGAAGCTCCAGTGCTGCAACGACACAGCCCCGTCCCCTGAAGGGCAGATCAGAGGGGATGCAGGGTAGAGGACCCCTGACAATCTGATATTTAATATAATACAGGCCGTTAGGGGTGGCCCCTTGTTGTAGGCGGGCCCAAGTTGACAGAAGGCGGGGCAACACAAGTAGGCAGGGCCAGCAATACCACAGTGCAGCACAAAATACTACCGCCCCACTGTGGCCATCTTGTCCTCTCTCTTTAAAATAAATTCCTCTAAATGCAAAAAAAGTGGACCAAGGAGGAAGAAAATGTCATATGTAACAATTTGGCCTATGTATTCACCAGCTCCACTACACGACATGTCTCTAAGGACAAAACCTCATTGAGGCCTAGTGAATACACCCCTTGGGGAGGAGAATTTTACCAGTAGGTATTTTCCACCACTCGTCTACCATTCAGGCAAGGATTCTTCTCTCTTAGGTGACCTTTGAATCCCTGCGTCATCTACGACCCCCCTCAGGTTCTGAACGAGAAATAACACAGTGCTGCTCAAAAGTCAAACTTAACCCTTTAAGGACATAACTTTTTTGTTTTTAGTCTACACAGCCGTATTCGGGGTTGTATTTTGCAGGACAAATTATATTTTTAATGGCATCAATTTAGGTTACCTAGAATGCATTGCTTTGAGTTTATGGACATGGATGACCTATCCTCGCGATAGAGCATCAACATCAGACCCGAATCCCCACCAATCAGCTGTTCACAACCGGTTCAGGAAATATCACTGAGGACAGAGCCGGAAGCAGACAGCTCCATCCTCCATTACCAGCATTCGCTGTGCAGGATAAGTACTGTGCTCATTATATTGCGCCTGTCAGTGGTAAACAGGCAGCTATATATGGTTCTGTACATGGTCGACCTTGAGGTCATTGTTAAAGGGGTTGTCCCACGAAAAATACTGTACAGTTTTGAAACCAGCACCTGGATCTGAAAACTTTTGTAATTGCATTTAGCATAGCCTCTGAGTTATTCAGTAAAATGTATCTTTATAGTGCTACTTAATTTCTTATTTCTTATTTATTTGTCCTGCTGCTCACTAAGATGGCCGCACATGCTCAGTTTCATCCTTCAACTGCCTCCTGAGCTGTGATAGGGAGTGCATGGGCACGCCCCTGAGCTGCAGCAGAGAAGACACTCCCTTGAGCTGCCAGCTTGATATAAATCTAGCAGAGCAATGAATGGGGAGATCTCTGGATCCATGTGAGGTACAGGCCTGGTTCTAGAGATAGTCATGTACTAAATGATGTCTGATTTGCATTATTTACATTAGTCATGGGATAACCCCTTTAAGCCCTGGGCGGCCACATCAACTCAATGAGATCACAGGGCTCATAGGGTACCTATACATTGGTTTTATTTTTATATAAATTAAAAACAGATACTGAACTATATTCTCTCTTCTGATCTGTTTTTATTCTCAGTGTATATTTTTGATTCTATTTTCTGTACATGATTATAGGAGACATGTTGCCCAAGTTGCAGCTCGGATTAATGAATGCACTGCAGATTCAATCTGTATTTTCCAGGGGAAAAAAAATGGCACAGAAATGTTTTCCTGGTAAAATAAGAGGCACCATGACAGAACCAAATGGACCACGTAAGGGCTCCTGCCCACGAATGTGTACAGACTGTGCCCATATTGCAGCCTGCAAACAGCGGGTCCACAGTATCCTGGCACAGGCCGAGTGTGGACCATTTCACGGATTCGAACCCATTCCCTTAAATAGATCCACAACTGTGGGGGGGCATAGAGCGGAAGGCCACTCAAGCACTACGAAGTACTTCTGTGGCATTTCGGTCCATGCCTCCGCACCACAAAAAATAGAAGTTAGAACATGCCCTATTTTTTTTGCAGGGTGGACAGATCGCAGCACCCATCTGTCAGCACGACCACATGGATGGTACACGGATGGGACACGGATGGGACCACAATTTGTTGGCACCCATGCCCTGAAACAAGTCTATAATGAACCAATATGCCTTAGACTTTTCCTGCAATTCATCAGAGCAGGGCGCACTATGAACGGCACAGGCAGCGCACTGATTGTAGGCAGGATATTATAGCTAAATGATAAAGTACATGGAAGATATACTATATTGGACTGTAGTATTCAGGGTAAATTACCGTGTTGGTACTTTTGCGATAAATAGGTGGGTTTTGGGTTGCAGTTTGGGCACCCGGTCTGTAACGGGTTCACCATCACTGCTCTAGGCAAATGTTCACACAAGAAAAACTTGCTGTGGAAAGATCCTGAACATTTTTTGCAAATCCTGAACATTTTAGTGCTGTTATGGATTTTTTCTGCAGAAAAGTGCTTAGCACGAATAATTAAAAAACCAGACTCCACAACGCATCTGTAATCCCCGGCATTCCTCTGTGCACCCAGCCCCCTGTGAAGACGTCTCGCACATGGTCACGTGACGAGACTTCAGAATAGGAGTCAGGTGTACTGGCAGAAAGCAGGCAAGGGAGCCACAGAAGGGCCGGGGGGGCCGAGTATATCATTTCCTTGAGGAAAGAGTGTTGGTTATTTCTATTTAGTATTTCCTGCGGACCCACTGGTAATCCACTGTAAAACCCTTTGCAGATTTTGACTTCTCCATTGAATGCACAAACTCAAAATCCGCAATAAACCTGCGACAGTTCTGTATCAGAAGCTCACAAATAACTGAAGTCGCTATGCTTAGAATATGACTTTAGTCGCTGTGCAATCCAATGACAGACTCAGGAACAGGTGCTCCAGTTCTCAGTGCCCGGGACCACTCACGTGAGAACCAGGCCTTCTTCAGACGAGAAGACTCACAGCAGTAAATAAAAGGCTGGAAGTAGCAGTCAAGTATGTCAGGTAAGTGTCCCTGTGCCCGCTTCTAAGGATTAGAAAGAAACCATCACACAAGGGTGGAAACTGGTTTATCGCTCTCATTGGGAGAAAAGATGAGAGTCTTGCAGGTCTGATACCTTTAACCCCTTCTACCCCGGGCAAGACACAATTGGATATGAGCGAATTTCATATTTTGAAAATCGTTCACGCTTCATTTGGCGCTAAAAGCGGAATTGCGCTATGGATTCCGTTACCATAACAGAAACGGGACGTTTTGGTTTTGCAGCCCATAGACTTTTATTATGATGGAATGCCTCTAAAGGCATTCCGTTATGCAGTCCGTCATAGAATTGCGTTATGGTCCGTGGTAACGAAATCCATTACGCAATTCTGCTTTTACCACCAAACGAAGCGTGAACGAATTTCATAACATGAAATTCGCTCGTCTCTAGACATAATGGTCTGGAGGGAACCTCAGTGACTTCTAGGGGAGAGTTGTGTAGGAATGCCCTGTGACCTGTGCAGAGCTCAGGAGGGAGTAGGTAAGCTTTGACAATCACCAATTGTGAACAGTGGATCCTGTGTTATCTGTATATATAGGTGATATCTGTCAATCTAATCATTTTCTGATGACACATTCCTTTTAAACGGTATCATATTCGTTTCTCTCAATGACAGCAATAAAGACTTACAATAAAAATGTATAATATATTACCCGCAGCAGTCTAAACCCAGCTTTGCCTTAGGCCTCATTCACACAACCATAGGTTGTCCGTGCTGCGGATCCTAAATTGCAGTCCCCAACGCACGGGCACTGGCCATGTGAATTCCGTATTGCGGCATGGACGCAATGACTTGAATGGGTCTGTATTCTGCATTATATGGCAAAAGACAAGACATGTCCTATCTTTTTCAGTGCAGAGGCATGGCCCCGAAGTCCCAAGGAAGCAATTCATAGTGCTTCTGTGGGCTTTTGATCTGTGCCTCTGCTCTGCACCGCGCCATATCTTACAGATTGTGGACCCATTCAAGTCAAGTCATCCGTGATTCACACGGCCCGTGCCCATAGGTTGCGGACCCGCCGTTTATGCTCTGCCATAAGGGCACGGACTGCCTACGGTCATGTGAATGAGCCCTTAATCTGCTCAGGTCCCTGAGTTATTGGTAAGCACCATTAGGCCAGAGACGGAGCAAAGATGATTAGTGCGCACGCGCTGATGACATTACTGAACCCGGAAGTGGACATGACTGTAGATAAGGCCGATGGCATCTCCACTTCGGGATCGGTGATGTCAATGGCACGTGCGCACTGATCATTACTGCTCCTACTCTGGAAGGCAAAATGGTGGCTTTCTAACAAGACTATATGTTTAAAAAAGAGAAAAATGAGGTTAACTAACGGCTCTTTCACACTTGCGTTTTTGGTTTCCGTCCTCGGGGCTCTAGGACGGAAAGATACTGATCAGGATTATCCCAATGCATTCTGAATGGAGAGAAATCCGTTCAGGATGCATCAGGATGTCTCAGTATGTGAACGTTTTTTGGACGTTGACAAAACCGCAGCATGCTGCGGATTTGTCTCCATCCAAAAATCCGGAAGACATGCCGTAACGCCAGATCCGGAATTAATGCCCATTGAAGTGCATTAATCCGGATCCGGCTTTAAGCTAAACATCGTTTCAGCGCATCGCTGGATCCGACGTTTAGCTCTGCGCATGCAAGCTGGGGCTCTGATCGGTTGCCATGGCAGCCAGGACTCTACTGAAGTCCTGGCTGCCATGGTAAGTACTCCGCAGCAGTGTACTTACCTGTGCTGCGGCCTCCGGGCGCTCCTTCATAACGTCACAGGTCCGGGAGGCGCATTTATCTACGCACCGTGGGGACCTGTGACATAATGATGGAGCGCCCGGTGGCCGCAGCGCAGGTAAGTACACTGCTGCGGAGTACCATGGCAGCCAGGACTTCAATAGCATCCTGGCTGCCATGGTAACCATCCTGATCAGTCTTCAAATGCTTTCAGGAAGTGCCCACCGGATCCTCAGAACGCAAGTGTGAAAGAGGCCTAAGCAAAATAATTCTACAAATATAAAATGGAAAATAAATAAGCATTTAAATAAGCATTTTAATAGTTTCACAATAGTCACACAAATAAGAGTTTGTCTAAAAGATCATTTCTTACTATCCGATCATACATAAAAGCCATAAAAAAAGCATGGCAGTTCGTCTTACCATGTAGTTATTATACTCCGTTCTAACGTAGGCTTAAAAGAAAGAATACATCTGCCCTCCTAAACACTGTCTGAATTCTTTGGCGTTACAATACGGGGTATTGTTAGCGGCTGGCCTAGATCCAGCGCTCGGGCAGACAGATGTGCAGAATGAATGTACTAACTAGGGAGTGAGGGATGAGTAATAGAAAGGCTGCATGGAGGGAGCAGGCCGCGCCGATCTTCTACATATCCCTCCACGCCCTGCCTATGCTGTTGCCAGGCAACCTGTAATCTTCCTGTTTGTCTCACCACTTCCTAAATGACACAACAAGCAAGTATAAACAGGATAAGATAATCTAATAAACTGGTTTTCAGTGCAGACACACAAGTAAGCCTACTGCTGCCTGTGCCACAATGCGGACCCATCATCAACACCGCAGGCGCAAGATCTGACCTTTATTTTTTACTAAAATTTCCAGCACTATGAAGGACATCTGTAAGGTAGCATTCAAAGCGTCGCACACATCATGATAAATGCCTCTAACATTAGACCTGCTGTACATGAGTCTTTATAGGCAATCAGTCGTGCAGAACATGGTGTCTGATGGGCAGGTAGCGTGTTACAGAGCAGAAGTAGCAGAGAAGATGAATGTATCATTTTATGGGGAAATAATCTGCATAACTTGTAACTTATTGATTGAAATAAGTTGATTGAGCAGACTGATGTATAGTTTTGTGGGACAAGATTCAGCAAAACTTAAAGGGAATCTGTCACCAGGTTTTAGCATAGTAAGCGTCACCATGGCTATGCGCAATAAACTACCTTCTTTCCTGCTGTGGTTTTCTTTTCTCATTTCATGGTGTCATTTTGATAAAAGTGCTTTTTGTATTAGGCAAATAAACCTCCAAGGTGCCCAGAGGGGCGTTATTTCTCTTGAGCCCAGTAACGCCCCCTGCAGTGCCCAGCCCGCCTTAATTTCCATCCCAAGCACGCCTCCTCATCGATAAATATCCTCCCACAGACGGGGTGAGTGGCACTGCCCCCTCCGCTACGTCATCTAATACATTCCAGATACGCCCCTTGCTTCTTCCTTTCGGCCGCCGGAAATCTTGCGTAGGCGCAGTACCGCAGACTGCCTGCGCAATCATAAAGCTCCTGAGGCAACAGCCTCAAAAGTGTCACTGGGCATGCGCCGAGCCTAGTGATGTAATCTGATCGCTGTTGCCTCAGGAGCTTTATGATCGCACAGGCTCAGGCAGTCGGCGGTACTGCGCCTGCGCAAGATTTCCGGCGGCCGAAAGGAAGAAGCAAGGGGCATATCTGGAATGTATTAGATGACGTAGCGGAGGGGGCAGTGCCGCTCACCCCGTCTGTGGGAGGATATTTATCGATGAGGAGCCGTGCTTGGGCTGGAAATTAAGGCGGGCTGGGCACTGCAGGGGGCGTTACTGGGCTCAAGAGAAATAACGCCCCTCTGGGCACCTTGGAGGTTCATTTGCCAAACACAAAAAGCACTTTTATCAAAATGACACCATGAAACGAAAAAAGAAAACCACAGCAGGAAAAAAGGTAGTTTATTGCGCATGGCAATGGTGACAGCTTACTATGCTAAAACCTGGTGACAGATTCCCTTTAAACTATCTGCTCTTTCTATGGATAGGAGTCCAGTGGTTGGTCCTACTCAGTGATCTTAAGCTATCCTTGGATGCACAGTTATACAAGGTAGGCTGTCAATCACTGATAGGACCGCCCACTGGACTCCCAACCATAGAAAGAGCAGAGAGTTTAAGTTTTGCTGAATTTTGTCCCACAAAACTATACATCAATCTGCTCAGCTCCTCCTGCTCTATAACCTGCTGCCTGCAGATCGCACTGTATTTCATGGTGATACAAATGTTGTACAACCAGGACCACCAAAGCGGGCAGCTACAAAAAATGTTATATATATGAATAAGGAGCAGACCACTTTAAGCCAGGTGCAAAACTGAGAAATGTGTCCTGGAATATAGCTATTTGGGGGAAGGGTTGGTAACAGAAAGAGCATCATGCCTTCCCGCCATTACTAATGACTGACACTTTTAGTCCGGCACCTGAGGGGTTAATTGCCGCGGATCGCAGAACTCTGTTAGAGGCAGCGTCTGGGCAATGTGTTTCTAATGCCTGTGTTTGTAGTATCTGAAATGTTATTATCATTGGTGGCCAGTGCGCCCTCAGCCCCTCCTCCTCGTCTCTCATTGGTGGCCAGTGCGCCCTCAGCCCCTCCTCCTCTTCTCTCATTGGTGGCCAGTGCGCCCTCAGCCCCTCCTCCTCCTCTCTCATTGGTGGCCAGTGCGCCCTCAGCCCCTCCTCCTCCTCTTCTCTCATTGGTGGCCAGTGCGCCCTCAGCCCCTCCTCCTCCTCCTCTTCTCTCATTGGTGGCCAGTGCGCCCTCAGCCCCTCCTCCTCCTCCTCTTCTCTCATTGGTGGCCAGTGCGCCCTCAGCCCCTCCTCCTCCTCTTCTCTCCATTGGCAGCGCAGCACAGGGGAAGGAGAGACACTGCCTCCTTCTCCCCTGTGCTGCTGAGGGAACATGGCCGCGCTGAGAGCGGCGTGCTCATGTTCTATGATAGCACAGTTATCAATATATCGGCCTGGTTAGGGGCCGATACCGATAACTGTGCAAATCATGAATATCGGCCAAACCGATAATCGGTCGACCCCTATTAAAAACACCAACACAGTGGTGGTGGTCTGACCTGAGGCTGGACACAATTTTTGGGTTGGTACTATATAGATATCTGCATCGCTTATTTTTTTTTACATGTTATTTGACCTGTACTATTTATAGCCATACCACTAGGCTGTGTGTATAATATTTATGTACTCTTGAATCTGCATTCGATAGTACCCCCCTAAAAATACTTTTTGCACTTGCACTTTATTGCGTTTATCCTGCCGTGTGGTCACCACCACTGTGTTGGTGTTTTTAAGCTTTTTGATTTATGCCAATGTCTGTAATATACGGTCTGTCTAATACAAATTTGATACTATAATCATGATGGATATGTGATTAGTGTGCTTCATAAGGCTTTTTTCTCTCACCGCTGGCACACGCCGCAGGCTTTAGCGGGTCAGCTCTCTAAAACTGCTTAACCCCCTCTACCCCAGGCCAGTTTTCACCTTCCTGCCCAGGCCATTTTTTACAAATCTGTCATGAGTCACTTTATGTGGTAATAGCTTTGGAACACTTTTATTTATCCAAGCCATTCTGAGATTGTTCTCTCGTGACACAATGTACTTCACCTATATTTATTAAAAAAATCCGAAATTTACCAGAAATTTAGAAAAATTCACAATTTTAAAAATTTCAATTTCTCCGCTTTAAAACAGAAAGTGATCCCTCATAAAATATTTATTACTTAACATTTCCCATATGTCTACTTTATGTTGGCATCATTTTGTAAATGTCATTTTATTTTTAGGACTTTAGAAGGCTTAGAATTTTAGAAGCAATTCTTAAGGAGCAGTTCAGGTCTGAAGTCACTTTGTGGGGCTTACATAGTGGAAACCTCCCATAAATGACCCCACTGTAGAAACAACACCCCTAAAACTTATTTAAAACTGATTTTACAAACTTTGTTAACCTTTTAAGTGTTCCACAAGAATTAAAGGAAAATGGAGATGAAATTTCTACAGCCAAACAAAACTCAATATTTATTACCCTGATTCTGTGGTTTACAGAAACACCCCACATGTGGTCGTAAACTGATGTAAGGGCACACGGCAGGGCACAGAAGAAAAAGAGCGCCATATGGTTTTTGGAAGGCAGATTTTGCTGGACTGGTTTTTAGACACCCAAATGTAATATTTTAGATGTCCCATTTAAAGCCCCCCTGATGCACCCTTACAGTAGAAACTCCCAAAAAGTGAACCCATTTTTCAAACTAGGGGATAAGGTGCCAGTTTTATTGGTACTATTTTGGGTACATATTAGGCCTGCACAATATATCGCCAAAGCAATCGGTATCCAGATAAATCGCCATATCACAATCGCCAACTGGCCGACCCAAAAATGCTGCAATTATAGCAGGGCTTGACAAATTTCCTTTGAATCTAGGAGCCAGCTAAAAAAGTTAGGAGCCAGGCGGAGCCGCGTCATAAAGCCCACAATAGATGCTCCCATAGTGCTCCCCCCCCCCCACTTCTCTATAGAGCCCCCCAATAATGCATGCCAGTACATAGGGCCCCCATAGTGTTCCTACCCCTGTTTTCCATAGTGCCCCCCATAATGTGCGAGTATATAGGGCCCCCCATAATGCTTCCCCTTTTCAATAGGTTATATGACACGTCAGATGCTGCCACCGTCTAAGTGATCGCCACTTGCGGCCGCCATGACATGTGGAAACCCTTATAAGGATTACGGGGTCCGGAGGGGAGGGCAGAGGGGTCCGGAGGAGAGGGCAGAGGGGTCCGGAGGAGAGGGCAGAGGGGTCCGGAGGGGAGGGCAGAGGGGTCCGGAGGGAGGGCAGAGGGGTCCGGAGGAGAGGGCAGAGGGGTCCGGGAGGAGAGGGCAGAGGGGTCCGGAGGGGAGGGCAGAGGGGTCCGGAGGGGAGGGCAGAGGGGTCCGTCTTGTGACTCTCTTTCCCCCCTTGTCATTATCTTTCCCCCTTGTCATTCACTTCTCTCACCCCCTTGTCATTCACTTTCTCTCACCCCCCTTGTCATTCACTTTCCCTCACCACCCCCCTTGTCATTCACTTTCTCTCACCCCCCTTGTCATTCATTTCCCTCCCCTTGTCATTTATTTCCCCCTTGTCACTCACTTTCTCCCTTACCCCTTTGTCATTCACTCCCCCTTTGTCATTCACTTTCTATTGTCATTCGATTTCTCCAAACCCCCTTGTCATTCACTCCCCCTTGTCATTCACTTTCCCTCCCCCTTCCTCCCCTGCCTCCCCTGCCTCTAGTGTAGCGTCCCACGGGTACAGGAGCTTTAGTTTCCTGTACTCGGGCGGATTGACAGGAAGTGCACACTGTGTGCGCACTTCATGTCAGTCCGGCCGGGTACAGGAGACAGATGCTCCTGTACCGCGGACCATACAGGGCTCGGCCACGCTACAATGAGGGACTGACAGGAGGGAGCGCTGAGCGCTTCCCTCCTGTCAGTCCCTCTCTTCATGCTGTGCCCGGGCGGTGCGCCCTCATGGACGCGCCAGCCCGGGCAGTGCTGCAGCCGCCTGAGGCTCTATACAGAGCGCTCGGGCGGCTGCAGCATGAAGGGGGCCGGCCACCTGACAGAACGGGCTGACAAATGTCGAGCCCTGAATTATAGTATCATATATTTCGCTTTATAAGACGCACTCCCCCCTCCCCAAAAGTTAGGGGGAAATGGCAGTGCGTCCTATAAAGCGATGGTTGACTTTTTACATAGCTGACACTGATTTATCGCCAGCCGCTATACTGCATAGCACGGCCAGCGATACATCAGTTACAGTGCGGGGAGGGAGGAGGGGCTGGTGGAAAGTCGTTATTTTAATGAACACTTGTTCTTATATCTATTTTATTTATCTGTTCTGTGCAGCGCTATTAAGAAAATGGCAAGTGCAGTGTTCACCTGAGGGGCTAGGTCATGTGATATTTTTATAGAGCAGGTGGAGAGGCTGTGGCAATTGCAGAGAACAGAGCCTGTAGGCATAACGGCAACGCCCCCTTTGCTCCTAAAGGCTCATTTGCATATATTTAAACATAATTCCTCTCAGAATGCGTGCACATATGAACATGGGATTAGGGTTGCACCAGGTATCGAACTATCGATACCCAATCAATACTTTCAGACCCGGATCAATTCAATACCGGGATTTGCTATTTTCCAATACTAGGCTGCACTACTGCACAGCCTGGTATCAGTTAGAGAACATGGCACGCGCCGCTCTTGATCTACTCAGCAGAACAGTGGAAAAGGAGAGAGTCCCTCCCTCCCCACTATGACGCGCCACCACTGCCACCAATGAGAAGAGCAGTGCGGAGGAGGGGAGGGGCTGTGGCCACTGCGCCACCAATGAATGTAATTCATCCCTAAGTACAAATGTAGGCTGTAGGTGCCAGCCGTATAACATACCCAGCACCCGGCCTTTATGACAGGGCACACCAATCCGCCGAGCCGCAGCAATTAACCCCTCAGGTGCCGCAATACCATGCTCCTCTCTGTCTCACAGTTCTATGAATTGCTACCAGGGCTGTGACTGTGATGACAACTCTTACCATTGCTCCTCTGAGAACTACTTGTGCTCTAAAATACATGAGCGCTACCGCCACCTAACAATTACTCAGAAACCGACCGACCCCTATGACAAGTGCCAGAGCCTCCAGATCGAGAGTCAACACATAAAGCTCTTGTATATCCAGTGTCTTACAAAATGTCAGATTGTGGATCTGGACAGTATACCCAGGTCTATCTGGAAGAGCAGAGCTCTCCTACGCTGCCCCGGGAAGTACAGCTACCATAGGCGACTGTTCTAGAACGGCGGCTCACATAATGACTCAAATATCCGCGGACATCAGCCTACATGGTACTGCTCATTGTATTCTAATCCCTGTTAATCTGAGAAAGTTACCAAGCAATGGCTCTCCCCACTAAACACATTACATAAGCACAAAACACATTAAAACACGATGCAAACAGAAAACGGCAAACCTGTATAAATGACATCGGAGCCTGCCTCAGATCACCCAACCAAACTAGACACCGGCAGCTCAGAAGATGGATTCGGGACGGATTCTTTTCCCTTATCCAGACATTACTTACCCCTTATAACTAGCTTTCGAGAGACCCGTAAGGTTTTAATTTCCACCTGACAAGTATGATAGGAAACAGCCACAGATCTGGTAATAAATGACAGTATTTTATGACTGCTGCTTGGGAGACACTGTCTGCAAGCAGTCACATTGTGTGACACCCCTGCATCCTATCATTTTGAGAGCAAAGGTCCCCCCATACACAGGAGACAGTTATCAAACTGAGGAGCTGAGAAGATCGATAATAGTTTGGGGGGGGAATCATCAAAACTTGTAATTTATCCCTTTAAATCTCTGCTCTGAGCTCAGCTGTACACAGGGGAAGCCTATATGATCTATAGGGTCATAGACAGGTTTTCACTAAGGCTCACATTTAGAACACATTCAGTTACATGAAACAATAATTGCTACGTATTTTTCTTTGTTTGCTGGTTATGTTGCTCGGTCGCCCATGGAGCGTTCGCATTTCTGACTACATGAGGGCACGTGGCAGCGACTAATGATAATCTTTTAGGGTTCTTTCACACTGGCGTTTTTGTTTTCCGGTATAGAGTTCCGTCGTCGGGTCTCTATGCCGGAAAAATCCTGATCAGGATTATCCCAATGCATTCTGAATAGAGAGAAATCCGTTCAGGATGCATCAGGACGTCTTCAGTTCAGGACCGGAACGTTTTTTGGACGCAGCAAATACCGCAGCATGCTGCGCTTTTGCCCGGCCAAAAATCCTGAACACTGTCGCAGGTCGGATCCGGAATTAATGCCCATTGAAAAGCATTAATCCGGATCTGGCCTTAAGCTAAACGTCGTTTCGGCGCATCGCCGGATCCGACGTTTAGCTTTTTCTGAATGGTTACAATGGCAGCCAGGATGCTAAAGTCCCGGATGCCATGGTAAAGTGTAGTGGGGAGCGGGGGAGCAGTATACTTACCGTCCGCGTGGCTCCCGGGGCGCTCCAGAGTGACGTCAGGGCGCCCTACACGCATGGATCACGTGATCTGACATCATTGTGGAGCGCCCCGGGAGCCGCACGGGCGGTAAGTATACCGCTCCCTACTACTACTATGGCAACCAGGACTTTAATAGCGTCCTTGCTGCCATAGTAACGCTGAAAGCATTTTGAAGACTGATCAGTCTTCAAATGCTTTCAGGTCACTTGCGTTGTTACGGATCCGACAAGCATTTCCGGCGACGGAAGTGCACGCCGGATCCTATCAATGCAAGTGTGAAAGAGGCCTTAGTCAGGCAGATTTGTCTGATCCATGGAAAATGGTCGATTGATCAATTGTTTCATCACTGCGCACTATTACATGCAATAATAATATCAGAAATAAACGATTATACGAGAATTCAAGAGATAATCGCTGCATCTAACGGGCCCCTTCCACAGGATGCTATTAAACACTGATAAGAGGGCCCCTGTGTACAACCGAACTCAGAAGGAGAGGAATTTAGATGTATAAATTACAGGTTTTACTGGATCTTTTCCCATAAACTATATATCAATCTGCTCAGCTCGTCCTGCTCTATGACATGCTGCCTGCACTGCATTTCATGGTGACAGGTCCTCTGATACATTCACATAGGGATCTCCCTTTAGGGCCACTTTCACACAGTCAGTGTTTGATCAGTGAATTCCATCAGTTAGGGCTCGTTCACGCGAAGGTTTTTGCGTTCTGTATACGGGCCGTTTTTGCATTCAGTATACCGTCCGAATACGGAACCATTAATTTTGATGGGTCCGCAAAAAAACGTTTCCGTATTTACGTTCCGCTACATTTTGAGTCATGTCCTATTATTGCCCGCAAATCACGTTCCGTGGCTCCATTCAAGTCAATGGGGTTGTAAAAACCAGAATGCATCCTTATGTCTTCCGCTTTTGCAGAAGCATCTATTGAAAATTTTATGCCCAGCCCAATTTTTCAATGTACCTACTGTTAAAACAATATTATATGCTTCCGTTTCCGATCCGCAAAAAACAAAAACGGATCTGTTAAAAACACACCGCAAAACCATACAGTCGTGTGAACGAGCCCTTATTGTGAGCCAAAACCAGAAGCGGAGCGATAAGGTATAATGGAAAGATTTGCTCCTGTTCCGTGTTTCTGAGCCATTCCTGGTTTTGGCTCACAATCACTGATGGAAATAACTGACCGCACACCGACGCGTGAAAGTAATTGCTTAGTTCTTTAAAATTTGGGTTTTTGGCAGGAGGTCTCAAGGAAGAAACTCATTTGGGGAATTCCTCAAGTCCTGCGCTCCAGAATTCTGTCTTGAATAAGTTGCAAAACAGGACCTATTTTATGATTTTTAAATTTTTATTTTTACACCACTCACTACAGTTTTGAAAGGTAGCTGCAAAATTGGGTGTGGTTAGCTATGTTAAAGAGTTTCACTCCAGATTTAGGCTGGCTTCACATGTCTATTAGGCTAGGTTCACACGACAACATTTGTCGCGCGACAATTTTTATAATGGGAGTCTATTGTGTCGCATTGCGACATGCAACATGCTGCGACTGCGACACAACAGTCGCAAAAAATCCATTCAAGATGGGTTTTTCTGCGACTGTCGTGTCGCAGTCGCAGCATGTCGCAATGCGACACCATAGACTCCCATTATAAAAATTGTCGCGCGACAATAGTCCAACAAAATGTCGCGCGACAAATGTTGCAGTGAAGTTGTGTCCTATTTGTCGCGCGACTTTTTGTCGTCGTGTGAACCTAGCCTTAAGCCCGGAGCAGTCCGTGGTAATGCGGGCCAGATTTGTTGTTTACAGCCGGAGCGCACAGCGTCATTGGTCGCTATGATGCCGTGCGCTCCTTGCCGCTGCTGCAGGATACCAGTGCATTACTGTAGTGCAGCGGCCGCAGGGAGCGCACGGCGTCATAGCAACCAATGACGCTGTAAACAACAAATCCAGCCCATGGACTGCTCACGTCCGATTTTTTTTTTTTTAAGTCACTACAGTTGGAGGGTGGGGTGCAGAAAACTGGAGACAAAACTGTCAGGTTTAAAGATGAACCAAACAAAACAAATAACATAACTTTGCCGCAAAGTACGCCAATGCAGACTCAAGGAAAACTGACTTCAAATATTCCCCTCATGATAAACGATCTTTCTTTGAACTAAAGATTTTATGTCCTACTATCGGACGAAAATATTAAACACGGCCAACTTCTTTTCAGACCATCAGGTCATCGGTCGGCTAAAACTACTTAACGTATTTTCTTTCTGTGTACATTCCGGTTTTTTTGGCAGACCCTATGTGGAACCATTCATTTCAATAGGTCCGCAAAAAAAAGGGAAGTTACTCCGTGTGCATTCTGTTTTACGTTCCGCAAAAAAATAGAACATGTCCTATTATCCGCATTACGAACAAGGATAGTACTGTTCTATTAGGGGCCAGCTGTTCCGTTCTGCAAAATACGGAATGCACACGGACGTCATCAGTATTTTTTGCTGATCCGTTTTTGTGGACCGCAAAATAAATAATCGTGTGCATGAGCCCTAAGACTGTACTACTCCCACAGGCCACAATATTCCCTTCTGAGACATATCAACAGTACAGTATATGCCATGAATATATGATCAGAGGGGTTAGATATCTAGGCGTTCTCTTATACTCAGAATGGGGGTCCTTTACTGCCCCTAGTTTCAGATAGGAGAGGGTTCTAGACGTGGGACCTGTACCCATCTCCAGAATGGGACCCCTAAAGTGAACAGAAAGAAGCAGCACATGTAGGGCACCCTCCCTTCACAGCTATGGGAAACCCATAGAAGTGAATGGAGTCGTGGCGGTGCTCGCAGTGCGTTCTCCATTTACCACTATCGGACTCGCAAAAATAGCCGAACTCCCATAACGATGACTGCAGAGCATGCTGCGGTGAGCTCTCCTTGACTTTGGGGGTCCCATTCTCCAGGTATGTCCCAGAAACTATCTGACACTGATGGCAAATCCTAGCAGTATGCCGTCAATGTCCTCCTCTAAAGCCTAGGTCCATTGTAGTTAAAAAGTTTCACATCTCCCATAAACTACAATGGCGAGAGCAATACTAAAAAGAGAGCAGTCTCATATATGGCGGTGCCAGAGGTGGCTGGGGGCGGCACTGCCTGGCGTACAGATTGTGCACCGCTGTCCTAAGACAATGAACACCAGGCAAGAAAGGAAACACCAGCAAAGTCAGCAGGAGGAGCCGCGCTCTGTGCTGGACACTGGTGTCCTGGATCCCTACACTGAAACACACAGCCCGCGGACAGACGTTACAGACAGGATGGAAGACAAAATAAGCCGTTGCTTTTCAGCTTACCAGGGCTGTGTTGGTGTGTTCTGGGGAAGTCTTCAAGCTGACACTAATGATACGTTCCAAAAAGTCCATAAAAGGATACCTAATGAGAGACGAAAAGCTGTCAAGATTTCTATCAAGTAATAAAAAGGATATCATCGCTGCAACTGAATTCAGACGAATGGCCTACCAGCAATAATTGCAAATATGTATCTGTATAGATGTGGGTGAACTGCTGCCGATCCAATCACGTGTTTCCATATCAGTACTCTACCCGCTGTTAGGGTCCATTCAGCACGGTGACCCCTTCATTCTCTCATTCCCACAATCAGAGGGACTGACATATCCTAGCCATATACCATCACTTTACAAGATACGGTAGAGCTACCTGCACACACTGCGGATTACGCATGGATTCCGATGTGGGAAAACCGCCCCATAATGTGGTACCAGCAAAGTGTATGAGATTAGACAAATGTTATGTACACTTTGCTTCTTTATTCTATGCGGAAATGTACCCGTGTGCAGGTAACCTTAAAGGGATGTTCCGGTTAGATTAGTTATCCTCTATCCTACTATCTGATCAGTGGGGGTCCTACCACTGTGACCCCCACAGACCACGAGAATGGGGGCCCTGTACCCCTCTGAAATGAACAGAGCCGCCAGCTGCACATGCGTGTGGCGGCTCAATTCATTTCTCTGGGAGTTAGTCGAGTACAGCGCTCAATTATCCTCAGAACTTTTATAGAAAATGGTAGAGCGGCCGCAGGCATGGCTGACCGTCTAATACGGACATCATAGAGAGGATTCCTCCACTCTACACCCCGTCTAAGAGCTACTACGTAAGGCTCTGTTCACCTTTATATTTGGTATATACATCTCCTAAATCTACACTGACTGTAATGGTCCGACATATCCCATTTTACGCTATATAGTGGTATATGTCATCCAGAGGCCCCAATTTTTTTTTTTTTTCGTGGTCGTTCACTTCATGGGAAATTGCAGCAGACTTTGCTTTCCTATACAGTAAAGAAAAAGGCATACCGATGTATGAGTAGAGTTACGGCACATCACAGTGACATATCAAAGGTTCGGATTATGGGCGTCCGGGTGCCTCAATAGAAAGTCTAGAAGACTGGCTTTTGAAAGTTTCTTTTAGGGTCCATTCACACGTCTGTGGTGTATTGCGGATCCGCAATACACCGGGCCGCACATGGCCGGCACCAAATAAAAAGGTCCTATTCTTGTCTGGAAGTTCAGGGCCGCACTCCGGAAATGCGGAGAGCATTTCCGCATCCATTCCGTCCCCATAAAGAATGAATGGGTCCGCACTCGTTCCGCACACTTGCGGAGCGGGTGCGGACCACACTTGCGGACGTGTGAATGGAGCCTTAAAGTGCAGTTACTCTTTTAGGGTCCATGCACACAAAAATTTGCACCGCCCTTTTTTGGGCTGTAAAAAAAATACCAGTAAAGCCACATGTTGGGATTTTTTGCTACCTGCGTTTTTGTGCACATAGTAGGCGACATTTACCAGGACTGGCGTTCCCATACACCAGTCTTGATCGACCTGCCCTGGGGTAAGATGAAGATGTCCTGATAAATTAGTCACATCTCTGGCACTCTGAAACCTATGCCAGCCAGGAGCCGGTGTAGACTAGAGCTATAGCTGACGCCAGTTTCTGGCACATAGCCGGCGAGCCTCCCTCCTCAGAAAAGTGGCGAGCAAATAAAATTTCAAAATGTGGTGCGCGCCATGATTTTCGCCCTTTTGTACAACTAAATAGTAGCATATAGGCTTTAATAAATGTCTCTCAGTGTGTCTTACCACTGGGATTTTATTCATGGCGTATTTTTCCCTATAGAGACGCTGACATTAAAACGCTTGGGGAAAAAAACACCACCAAAAGTTCCAGCATGCAGCATTTTTAAAAAGAAGCTATAAAGACAAAAACGCCACCTAAATAACAAAAGGAGCAAAAAAAAAACGTCCAGTGTCCTGCATTTTCCATTTCCCATAGATTTTCAGCTAACATCTGGAGTTGGTGTTATCACAAAAAAAAGGCACAAAACACACCAGTTAAAAAGCAAAACATAAAACAATAATTTTTAGACCACCGTAAGGCCTCGTCCACAATTCCGTGTCAGTATGACCTATGTGAATTAAAACATCCTTATATAATCCGTGAAGGATCCGCTTTTGCTCTCCGTGTGTCATCCGTAATCCACAGATGTTGCACAGATGAAAATTAATTTCATGAGCATTTTCTAACTGGCTTCAGTGAAAAACGGACACACCACGGATGCCTTCCATGTTGTGTCTGTGATTTTCACGGACGCATAGAGTTCAATGGACGTGTGCAGTCTGGGACACAGATAAGAGTAGTGCATGCATCAATGGATTTTTTGCGGACACACGTACCGCAGAAAATCCCAGAAATGGACATAGTAAAATAAATGGATCAGTATGTCCGTAAAAAAAAGCGGACAGCAAGTGTCCGTGAAAAATGGAAGTGTGGATGAAGCCAAAGCTCCACCAATTTAGTAAAAGCGGGTCAGGTGTCTGACAGACGACGGGGGGGAGACAGAATTACCGCTTTCTCTTTTCCAGCATACGCAGCACTCAATGACTGCCACGACTATATATGAAAATGACCGGCACAAATTCGGGAACCCATTAAAATCATTTATAATAGTGTCACTTGTGAAATCTTGAAGAATAAAGAGCTAGAATTTGATTTCTTTTTTGCAGTGTTCTCCAAATAAAACTAAAAAAAAAGAAAAAAATTAATTATCAAT
This sequence comes from Bufotes viridis, assembly GCA_033119425.1. NCBI lineage: Eukaryota > Metazoa > Chordata > Amphibia > Anura > Bufonidae > Bufotes > Bufotes viridis. Next base: position 464,154,871 of record CM065589.1, read on the forward strand.
AATCAGCCCTATACTTTACGTAAAAGAAGCATCAAAAATTCTAAAAGATATAGAAAATTAGGCCCCTAAACCATGAAATGCGCTAGATAAACAGTGCCAGGTCATTTTGAGTGTCCCAACATGATGCTGCCGCCTGCGGGATCTGCATGGAGGTTGGCACTAGTTGCCTGGCCGCAACGGTACTTTCTCGTTTCAAATGGCAAGTATAGGTCTGGCCCGGAAAATAGCGGTAATGGGCATGTGGATCCTGCAGCGGGATCACACGGTCTACAGGCACCCAAAGGGTCGACCACACGCTGCAATCTTGTCACGGTTGTGGCGCGGCCGTGCTGCCTTTGAATAGTGCACGGCTGAAAGGGCCACAGCGGGCTCTAGTTAAACGAATGCAGAACAGGCTATTTGGTGGGTCTGTATTGTTGATGGTCACACGGCACCTTCAACGCCATGCAGCCATTAACAATACAGACCCACTGAACAGCGCGGCCTTCACTAACTGAATTAGAGCCCGCTGCGGCCCTTTTGGCCGTGCGTACCTGAACGTAGCACGGCTGCGTCATCCAGCGTTTTTCTGTCCGCAATGTGACACAATAGAAAACGAAACCGCCTCCATTGACTTTCAGTGGTGTTCATGACGGATCCGTCATGGCTATAGAAGACATAATACAATCGGATCCGTTCATGACGGATGCATGCAGCTGTATTATTGTAACGGAAGCGTTTTTGCAGATCCATGACGGATCCCCAAAAATGCTAGTGTGAAAGTAGCCTAACACTGTCTGAACATCGGGTAATAAATCGCTGCTTCCCGGCAGCAGAGTGCTGTGTAGATGGCATGATCTGCTGCCGGGAAAAGATGATGTAGGTGACTGTACCAACAATCCTATTACCCGATAAACGAGGGTTTTACCAATTCATCAGGAAATTGCCGCCACCTTTACACCGGCATATACGGTAAATAGAGCAATTTCCTCCACTGACAAGCAGGAGATTGAAGGAAAAGAACGCTTCCTTCCAGCTGAACTGAGCGCTGTAAAGGGGCCCATAGGACAGCGATTCTGGTTGGATTGTGAGTCGGCAGAAGTCCAAACCTGCTAGATTTCAGTCGGATCACATTTACTAACAATGCAACATTGTGATCTATCGCTCAGCCACTAATCGCCATGTAGCTCCAGCCTAAGTGGCACTCAGACCAACAAAAACGGACCTACTGCATCGAGAAAATAAATCTATCTACCCATGAACATTCTGCCCCCGTCCCAGCCACTGAAAATGCCATCACCATAGAATTTACGTTTACAATGTCACTGCACTGCTGAATGGCTCTGCATTCTCAATAATGCATTCATACATCTGTGCAGGTGATTTGGCTTTTCATGCCATGTCTGAATGGTGTCTGTAAATCCAAACCCCCCTTCCTCTTGTAATCAGAACCGTGGATTTTTAAATGGACCATGCAGAACTGCTGTGGGGAAAAGCAGGACAAAGTGAATATGAACTTTTATTCTGCCAGGAGGCGGAGCTTCACTGTGACATACTGTGTGCTGTCTCACAGCCCCTTCCCTCTGCCGTGACTGGGGGTTGTAGTTGTCTCCTGGTTGGATGCTACACCTATCACTAAAATAGGAGAGGGGCTATGAACAACACAATGCGGTTCACAGAAAGTTCTGCCTCCTGGGCACTTGCAGGAGAACCTGGCAGAATAAAATTCACATTCACACTACTCCCGATGATAAAAGCTCTATACACAGTATGTTTGTCTTGCTGTCCTCTCCGTCAGAAGCTTCGCGTGTTCAACACTACTGACAGATTCCTTTAAAACTTTCATCTTTAGACACAGCACACACAGCATTCCTTATTAACCCTTTTATGTCACAGCAGTGTCCCCTCCCCTTAATAGTCACAGCAGTGTCCCCTCCCCTTAATAGTCACAGCAGTGTCCCCTCCCCTTAATAGTCACAGCAGTGTGCCCTCCCCGCAATAGTCACAGCAGTGTGCCCTCCCCGCAATTGTCACAGCAGTGTCCCCTCCCCTCAATAGTCACAGCAGTGTCCCCTCCCCTCAATAGTCACAGCAGTGTGCCCTCCCCTCAATAGTCACAGCAGTGTGCCCTCCCCTCAATAGTCACAGCAGTGTGCCCTCCCCTTAATAGTCACAGCAGGGCCTTAAGTTCCCTTCAAATGTAAGAATACTATCAAACCTGTGGCTGGGTGTCAGGCATTGTCGGGACACGGCCGAAACAAAAACCACTGCGTGCGGTGGTATTGTCCGGCCAATTCTTGGCACATTTGCCAGGTAGCGGTCAGATCTCTGCTGGACCCGGTTATAGTCAATAGGATCCAGCGATAGTATCTAGCAATGCCGGATCCGGAAAACTCCAGCAGGCCGTCCTCTACCGGAACAGCATGTCAGAGGTCTCTGCAGCAGATGGGAAACTACCCTGTTGTTTCAGTTTATTATTAATGTAGTGTAGGGAGAGGGATGTCAAGCAATTTTATAATATACTTCATTAGGGAAAACAGGGGGTAAAGAGTCTTCTTACCAATACTGTAACTGGGCATTGCTATGGCTAATCTATCATCAGCATCTAGTGAGCACTCAAGATGACCATGTGTACATACAAAGACTTTCAGCCTGCCTCTTATCTCACTGCCCCCGCCTAACTGACTTGCTACCAGCGCTAACCGCTGGCACTCTGCTACTTTAGCTCTCTTCCCTTTGCTCCTCTCTTAGTAAGTGCAGAATGAGTGTAGCGATTGGGACTGCCAGTGTGTCAACAGGAATACAGCGAACTTCCTGTCAGCACACAGCGCTGCAGCCCCCCCATCTCCCTAAGAGACACACTGGGAAGTTATGGAGAGAAGAGTGGCTGCAGCGTCATTAAGTGTTCTTCATCACTGTACACTCAGCGCCAAGTGGTCCCATCGCCACTCTCTGCCCTGTGCTGACTAAAAGAGATGGGCACAGAAGGGAGCTAAACCGGCAGAGCTGCCAGTGGTGAGAAGTCAGATAGGCAAGGACACAGCAGAGACAGAGCACATATAGTGAGGCAGGGGCAGGGCTAGTGAGATAAGAGGCAGGCTGGAAGTCTCTGTATGTTACACACCGACGTCCTCAGTGTCAGTAGAATGTCGTAGACAGACTGAGGGTCATTTACTACGGCTCCTTGCGCCCCTTTCTGGATTTAAAAAAATCACAAAACCCCTTTTGCGACTAAATGTAGGCGCATGCAACATTTATGCGCAGTCCTTGCCACTAGGGAGTGGCAGGGTCGGGATGGGAGCTGGGCCATCAACCCAAAAAAATGCACCCACATTTACAGCAGGAAACTGGCATCCATGAGGATTGAAAACTAATCCTGCCAGATTTCAATCTAGATGCACAGACTGCCGGAGGAGGCCTGTGCCTCCTCATAACTTAAGTGCATCCACTGGCAACACAGGGTGTAAATTGTAAGTCAGAGCGTTGATAAGGAGACACTTTACCCCCTGCTTTCTAGTAAAAAAAAAGATAAAACATATTTCCGTAATAAAGTATATTACAAAATTGCTTCCCATCCCTGTCCCTGCACCATATTAATAATAAACTGAAGCGAGGATTCCCCCAGCAGTCACAACAGTGTCCTCTACCCCCAGACGTCACAGCTGGGGGTCCCAATAGCTGTCATTTATCTGACAGCAGGACATGGAGCCTAATGCAATGACAGGCCAGTAGCAATGGCTGACCCCAGGGAGATCCTGCAGTGCCCCACCAGCCTGGCACTGCCCCCTATACCTGTATCTGCAGGCAGCTCATGTGGCAGGCTGATGGGAAAAGCGAAAGTAGAAGAAAGCCTAAAAAAGGAGGCAGAAGTGACAGTAAACTTCATGTGTCACATGATGACCTAGGGGAGAGTCCGGCCTTCTCCGCAGCACTGGCCTCCAGTGCCCACATCCTGCCAGGCCCACGGGGGGCACCGAGTGCCAGGCAACCTATGACACCAGCAGGGAGCTGCTGACACGGGGAGGGATCCGCACCTCTCCCAGGCTCTCTCCTCCCATGCACATTGGGACTGGGTTTCACAACAAACATGTAGGCCCCAATGACACCAGGCAGAGCTGCCCACCCCCACCTGCCTGGACTGGCTCTCCCAGCGCACAGGATGGCAGGCGGCGAGGGTCTGCAACAGAGGGGGACGGACCCCCGGCCTGTTAACCCTTTCCGTGCGCCGCCATGCACCCGAGGGGGTGGGGGGAGGTTAAAGGGCAAGGGCAACAAAGCACCTAGGAGAAGCAGGGCTGAGGCGTGCCTGGCACAGGGGGCAGGAGCCTGAACCTCACCCGCCGCCGGGTTCTCCGCTGACGGGAGCTGCCATCATGTCCGCTGGCTCTCCCCGTGCGCCCTGCCTACCTCACCCAGGCGTGTACCCGCGCTCCGTGCCGTGTTAGGGCACCCTTACCTTGCACGGAATGAGGTCCCGGGGCACGGAGCTGCTGCTGCCGCCGCTGGGAGTGGGGGTGGCAGCGGTGACAACACAGAGAGAGTGTGTGAGAGGCAGGGAGGAGGGATGACACAGAATGGAGATACACACTGTGTCACAGGGAGGAGGAGGGACTATGGCAGCGGAGCGCAGGCTGGAGGAAACCGACTCACAGCTCTTTGTACCCCCGACCACGACTTGTAGGGGGCACTCAGGCAGGCGACGACCACCTCTGTCCTCGGTGGGCACGTGGCATGTGAACGGCACTTTCACAAAACTTCACGTAAATGACGTTTTCAGGATTCCATTTGCCACAAAACTTCACTTTCTTTGGAAGCAAAAACGTGCAATTATAACGTCCCACCTGACCCCCATGCTGCCTGGTGGCACCTAGCAGATAGACACAGATGGCATAGGGTTCTCTCTGCAGTGTCTAAATTGAAGGGGTCAAGGTCGAATTCTTTTAGGACACAGCACTGCCCTCAACCCGAACACTGCCCCCCAGTGGCCTAGCTAGAAATGACTGGGCCCCACAGCAAATGTTTGAACGGACCCCCACTCAGAAACTTGTTCACAACCCCCACTCTTGTGGCTAGTCAAAATCGCTCTCTCAGCTTAGAGTTGAGTAATGTTGAGCGAACTTGTGTTTTAAGTTCGGCGTCCAAAGTTCGGGTTCGGGTTATCGAAGAATCCCGTTATGGATTCTAAATTACGTTATGGTCCGTGGTAGCGGAATCCATAACGAGATTCTTCAATAACCCGAACCCGAACTTTGGACGCGAAACTTGAAACACAAGTTCTCTCAACACTAGAGTTGAGCAAATCAAATCCAACGAAGTGGAAAACGCTCCTGGATAATAAATGTCCGGTTGATGCAAACTCATCATACCGATTTGTAAACGATTACAGACACCGGGTCTTGCCACAAGAGGGCGTAAAAGGGCTTCCCCCGCTGTCCTATAAAAAGGCCCTCAGAGAGGATTATTTGGGCTGCTAAAAAGCAGCTCCCACAGTTTCATGGTCCACCATCCAGACACAGGTGGCACCTTCATTACTCACCCCTGTCTCTGGCCAGACCATTTCCACTAGCTTAGCAGAGGGAAATTTGGTGTCACTGCGCCCATTAAATGGCCTGCCAATGACAGCCAGCCACCATCTGCTTCGTTTGCAGTGCTTTTGTGAGCGAGACTGTTAGGCCCCTTTCACACGGGCGTTGCGGAATGGAGCCGGATAGGATGCGGGTGCGTTTGCGGGAAAATGCGTGATTTTTCCGTGCGAGTGCAAAGCGCTTTAATGGGAAAAATCTCCATGTTTGGTACCCGGACTTCTTCCCTGAAGTTTGGGTTTGGGTTGAGTATTCTGTAGATTTTATTATTTTCCCTCATAACATAGTTATAAAGGAAAATAATAGCATTCTCACTACAGAATGCTTAGTAAAATGTGGATGGAGGGGGTAAAAAAAATTATTAACTCACCTTATCCACTTGATCGCGTAGTTGCGATCTCTTCTCTCTTCTTTAATCATGTGAGCTGCCGGCTAAAGGACCTGTGGTGATGTCACTGAGCTCATCACATGGTCCATCACCATGGTGATAGACCATGTGATTGGACTATGTGATGTGACGTCACCACAGGTCCTTTAGCCGGCAGCTTATGATTAAAGAAGAGAGAAGAAATCACAACTACGCGATCAAGTGGATAAGGTGAGTTAATAATTTTTTTTAACTCCTCCATCCACATTTTACTAAGCATTCTGTAGTGAGAATGCTATTATTTTCCCTTATAACCATGTTATAAGAGAAAATAATAAAGATCGAGTCCCCATCCCGATCGTCTCCTAGCAACCATGCACGAAAATCGCACTGCATCTGCGCTTGGTTGCGGATGCTTGCGATTTTCACGCAGCCCCATTCACTTCTATGGGGCCTGCGTTGCATGAAAAACGCACAATATAGAGCATGCTGCAATTTTCACGCAACGCAGAAGTGATGCGTGAAAATCACCGCTCATGTAAATTGCCCCATAGAAATGAATGGGTCCGGATTTAGTGCGGGTGCAATGCGTTCACATCACGCATTGCACCCGCGCGGAAAACTCGCCTGTGTGAAAGGGGCCTTACAGTCCGGAAGCGTATGGTCTTTAGTGACAAATGAAGGCCTTGTGGTCAGCTTCAAACCTGCCTTTGCTGTGGAGACACACTGCCCCAACTGCTGGTGCGATGATCTGGGGAGCCATTGTATATGACAGCCGGTCACCCCTAGTAGGACAGGGACAATAACAGCTCAGCGATATGTGCAGGACATCCTCATGTCAGGACTTCCGACTGATATTTTTCAGCAGGATAATGCTCGCCCCTACACACAGCAAGGTTTTCCCATGAATGTCTCCACCAGACTGCAACACTTCCGTGATTGGCCTCATTCACAGATTTATCACCAATCGAGCATTCATGAGACCAGCTGGGACACCAGCTTCGGCAACCTACAAGTGTACAGGATCCACAGGCCCTGCTGCAGGGCTGGACTGGGAACTTAAAGTGGAACCATGTTGTAGGTGCCATGCAAACTGACGGAAGGCAGAGAAACACAAGTAGACAGGGCCAACACGTGCAGGGCAGCTGAAGTAGGCCAGCAATACTGTAATGCTGCGCAAAATACCGCCCCAGCTGAACAAAATGCTGCCCCAGCGCAACCAAATACTACAGTGCAGCACAAAATACTCCCACAGTGCGCATGCACCGGCCAACTAAAGACGTCCGTCCCGCTGTTGTTGTGCCACTCGGCTGAAGGAGGTTATAGGACAGAGGGCAGAAAGAGGAGTGTTTTCTGGGCACATCGCCCAGTAACGCTGCCCCTGGGCACCTTCAGTGGCTGATTTACATACGGTTTAAAAGTCTTTTTTCAGCATCTGGACCACGGACAAATAAAAGAAAGGTAGTATAGTAATGAGGGGCAAAGAGTCTGTAACCCGATCTGAGCGGTCTAAAACGCTCAGATTAGGTGAAAGACTCCCTTTAAAGGTTTCCGTTTTGCATTCTGTCTTATGGATTCCGTTATTTTCCGTTATAACCATGTTATAAGGAAAGCCATAACGGAAACCATAACGCTGATGTGAACCCACCCTTAGGCTCCTTTTACATCTGTGCTTTTGCTGTCCGGTTTTGAGATCCGACTATGAAAAGAGCTTGGGTGGCCCCCTGGGCATTGGCCCACCAGGAAATTTCCTGTAAGGTCTATGGTCAGTCCGCCCGGCCCAGCTGCAACATATGTGGTCAATTGTACTGCAGGATACCGTACAGAACTTACCACCCTTATCACACCTTGTATCCAGGCTGGAGGCCTAACAGGCTACTAGAGCCTCCTTCCAATTCAACAGTTTTCCCCAAAAACTTTACCTTTCGCTCTAATATTGTAACCTTTACAAACCTCATCATTACATTCACACACAAACGTTCACTCCTTCCAACGACTCCCTCTTGGTGCGTTAATGAGGGTATATCTTCAGTGCATTCTCTGCAAGGTTCTTCACATCCTACCCAAGGTATATGACTTTCCCGGAGCGTCAGTATGCTGCATCGGTCTGTCCATGACATCATCACTTTTATACTGTATATTTCTGCCATGCTCTCAATACTTACAGGGTATCTCACCCGCAGCAGTGCCCATGCATTTACCTTTCCTCGCTGGCGTCTCACTGCAGCTTGAAAGCACAATCCATGGTAAATCACATATTAACACAACCAGGCATACCACATTGGTGAAAGTGCTGGGACTATAGCAATGCTGACACGTTCTGCCAATAGTCACATTACCGTTCAGCCAGGTGGCATTGCCAAATGGTAGCCTTAGCAACAGTTACTGTATAGGATGCCGGTTCTTTTTGTAAGAGGTACATGGGTGATTTTCAACCTTGTTACACACCCTCCAGTTCTTCTGCAGATTGCTGCTGTGCTACAATACCCGTTACCAGGGACGTAGCTATCGAGGTCGCAGATATTCCAGGGGCACACCTCCAAATATGTATCGCTGTCCTAAATATTAGATTGTGCAGCGGGGCACGGGAGCGATGTCTCCAAGCCCTGCATTTCCCCTGATAAAGGGGCACTAAGAGGGGCATTTTGTCCTGGCACACAGAAGCGGGATATTTTTTGTACTGGCACACATTTTAAGGTGACATTTTTTGCACTGGCATACATTATAAGGGGACATAGTTGCACTGGCATACATTATAAGGGGACATTGTTGCACTGGCATACATTATAAGGGGACATTGTTGCACTGGCATACATTATAAGGGGACATTGTTGCACTGGCATACATTATAAGGGGACATTTTTGTATTGGTGCACATTATAAGGGGGTATTTTTTGCACTGGTACGCATTAAAGTGGGCATTTTTGGCATGAAAAATGCATCAAAACTGATTGCATCCGTGTGGAAAAAACGCACCACTAAATGCAATCGCAGACAAAACTGATTGAACTTGCCTGCAAAACCATCCGTTTTTTTTCCTGACACAATCCAGTATCACTCGTGTAATAGTGGCCTTAAAGTGTCATTTCTTTTTTATTTTTTATTTAATATATTGTAGCGACAAGGTTATTAAACAATTTGTAATATACTTCATTAGTGTAATGTGTTTCTTTTTACTAGAAAACAGGGTGTAAATAGTCTCCATAGGCTGCTTTCATAGTAGCATTGTAAATCCTGTAGTCTGATCCGATTTCCAGCATAAATGCCGTCTCTCTACCGGGCAAAAAACACTGCATATGGACTCATTCAGGATACCAGCCATTTTGTGGGATGCACGCGGCCAGCCCTATGATAAAAACGCCTATTCTTGTCCACAATTGCGAAAAAGAATAGGACATGCTCTATCTTTTTTGCGGTCCCATTGAAATGAATGGGTCCGCATCTATTCCGCAAAATTGCGGAATGGATACGGACACATAAATACGGCCGTCTGAATGAACCATATAGCGTTTATGATAAAAAGCATCTGGATCACCGCCAGATCCCATTATAATCAGCCAGATCAGGCCACCAGAATTCAAACACTGTAACTGAGCCTTGCTAAGGAGAATCCATCTTCAGCATCTACTGAGCGCTGAAGACGACAGGCTTCCAGCTTGCCTCTTAGCTCACCACCCTAGCCCCTGCTGTGCCCTCTGTGCCTGTCTCCCTGGTTATTTGACTTGCTACTAGCACTAACTACTGGTAGCTCTGCTCTTTTATCTCTATTTCCTGCATTTCTCAGTCTCATTCACATGTCAGTGTTCTACAGACGTGTGCTATACGTGTTCTCCATTTTTAGCACGGTCTGTGGGTCCATTTTCTTTGCATGGATGCACGCTCTATTTGGTCCGGATTCATTACGCCCATTATAGTCTATGGGCCCGTGAAAACCACGGATGCAACACGGATGCCATCTGTGTTTCATCCGTGTTTCACGGATCATTAGGAAGAGATGCTTTGAAAATTGTGCAGTGTCAGTGAAACACGGATGACACAAGGACAGCAAAAAACGGACACAGGGATCCATCACAGACATCCTCACGGAGGCATCTCTGACCACCTTTGCACAGATTTAAGCACGGACACTGCTGTGTGAATGAGGCTTTACTGACCACAAGGAACAGAGAGAAGAATGGAAGTGTCAGTGCTTAGTGTTGACAGTGTGTACTATGTCCCTGTATACCTACTATCAGCACTAAGCACTGAAAGCCCCGTTCTCCTCTCTCTTGCCTGCTAGTTACTGAGTGCATGGAGTAGTCCTAATAGTGTAGAGTTTTCCCACACTTGAAGGGTTATTCTTATCAGGACATTTATGGCATAACTAACTCTGGGACCTGCTCATATTTCTAGAATATGGCCCTGACTAGTGCCACCAAAAATGCAGAGAAGGTTGGGTATGGATGGCTTTCTCCATTCACTTCTATGGGACTTCCAAAAACCTCCTAGTAAGTACTTTTGACTAACTACGGAAGAGCCATAACAGTGAATGGAGAGTGCCGGACATGCATAGCCTCCTCTCCATTTCCGGTGATTCTCAACAGGGCCCCATTCTTGAGGTAGGAGCAGGTCCTAGAGTTGTGACCAGCACCAATCCTGTAGATATGGCATAAATGTTCAGATGGGACAACCTATTTAAAATAGGGTCGATAGGTTTAGAAAGTATAGTTAGCAATTGGATTATAAACTGGCAGGAAAATATAAGATGACTGACACATTTATTAAGCCTTTTATAACATTTTTGTGGCATAAAAAGCTGCAAACTATGGTGCATGTAACGTGGCATCCTTTAGCCCATCAGATTTACTAACATTTACGCCAGAGACTGGCATGAACTATAGTTCAATCCTACAACAGCTCTAAGCTGGTATATATTTGAATTTCTGGTGCAAATTGAGTTGGACAAAGGAGTTGTCTAAGATTTTGATATTGATGGCTTATCCTCAGGATAGGTCATCAATATCTGATCGATGAGGTCCAACTGCCGGCACCCAGTATAATGTTCTGGGTGACAGTTACAGGGAGTGGGGAGGATTGGCTAAGGCCCATGGGAAGACTGGTATTAGCTGAGAACAGAGTATAGTGCCTCTGTGGAGAGGTGGGGAGGCTGAAGATGCTTAAGGTGGTGAACCAGAGACTGAGAGGCATCACAGGGGACTGAGCAGAGCTTTGAGCATTTTCTTGGACCAAACAGCGAGATAGTAGGGTGACTGCTAATGATCTGTTTGGGGGGTTCCCGCCACTGAAACAAGGTATGTGGAGTGTACTATTAGTCAGATAGCTTTGGATAGTCTGCTGTGGCCGTGGGAGTAGTCTGCCCAGTTAAGGAACCTGTGGTGGGCTAGGGTGGTTTCAAACCCAGAGGAGGGTGTAGTTATGTCCTATTGGGTGCTAGGAAGATTCCTGTCTTTGCAGGTTACTAAATAGCTACAGTAAATTCTGACTGCCTTGTAAGCCATGGGTGTGGTCTGGTAGTACCATGGGAGTAGAGTAGACAGTGGGACATCTGGGTAGAACTTGAGAACTAGAGCCAAGGTAAGAGTCTGCCCTTCAGTTGGAGTTAGTGGATGTGGAGCGGGCCTGAAGTGTGGTCTGATTGTCCTGTAGTCCACTACTGGATGGTAAGACAAGTGGTAGTGGGTGGCTCACCAGTGAAGACAATGGCAAGGTGCTCAAATCAAGGAATGTCTCACCCTGACATTCAAAAGAGTAAATAGTGAAGGAAGCAATATTGATTGGCACACTATATCTGTGTCTATAGAAAGCAATTGCCAGCAATTTCCAGCAATTTAAAATATTCATAAAAAATGTATTAATAAAGAAAATGCAATAAAATATGTTCCAAGATATATATACAGTCCTGATCAAAAGTGTAACACCCCTTGAAAAATGGCAAAAATCATATTTAGCATGGCTGGATCTTAACCCCTTAAGGACCGGGCTCATTTTCACCTTAGGACCAGGCCATTTTTTCAAAATCTGACCACTGTCACTTTAAGTGTGAATAACTTTAAAACGCTTTTACTTACCTAGGCCGTTCTGAGATTGTTTTTCGTCACATATTGTACTTCATGACACTACTAAAATTGGGTCAAAAAGTTTATTTTTTGCATAAAAATACAAATTTTACCAAAAATTTGCAAAATTTAGCAAATTTTAAAGTTTCAGTTTCTCCACTTCTATGATACATAGTAATACCCCCAAAAAAGTGATGACTTTACATTCCCCATATGTCTACTTCAGGTTTGGAGTATTTGGGAAATGCTATTTTATTTTTGGGGATGTTACATACCTTAGAAGTTTGGAAGCAAATTTTGAAATTTTTCAGAAATTTTCCAAATCCCACTTTTTATGGACCAGTCCAGGTTTGAGGTCACTTTGTGAGGCTTACATAATAGAAACCACCCAAAATGACGCCATTTTAGAAACTACACCCCTCAAGGTATTCAAAACTGATTGTACAAACTTTGTTAACCCTTTGGGTGTTTCACAACAGTTCATGGAAAATGGAGATAAAATTTCTGAATTTCGATTTTTGGAAAATTTTCCATTATAATCCATTTTTCCAGTAATAAAGTAAGGGTTACCTGCCAAACAAAACTCAATGTGGGTTGCCCTGTTTCTCTAGTTTGTAGAAACACCCCATATGTGGTCCTAAACTACTGTTTGGCCAAACGGGAGGACATTGAAGGAGGGGAACGCCATATGGGTTTTGAATGGCAGATTTTGCGGGACTGGTTTTTTAACACCATGTCCTATTGCAAGCCCCTGATGCACCCTAGCATAGAAATTCCAAAAAGTGACTCCATCTAAGAAAGTACACCCCTCAAGGTATTCAAAGCTGGGTTTACAAACTCTGTTAACCCTTTAGGTGTTCCACAACAGTTCATGGAAGATGGAGAAACAATTTTGGAATTTCGATTTTTGGAAAATTTTCCATTATAATCCATTTTTTCCAGTAATAAAGTAAGGGTTACCTGCCAAACAAAACTCAATGTGGGTTGCCCTGTTTCTCTAGTTTGTAGAAACACCCCATATGTGGTCCTAAACTACTGTTTGGCCAAACGGGAGGACATTGAAGAAGGGGAACGCCATATGGTTTTTGGAAGGCAGATTTTGCAGGACTGGTTTATTTACACCATGTACCCTTTCAAGCCCCCTGCTGCACCCCTTGAGTAGAAACTCCATAAAAGTGACCCCATCTAGGAAACTACAGGATATGGTGGTTGTTGTTTTGGACTATTTTAGGGTAAATATGATTTTTGGTTGCTCTATATTACACTTTTTTGAGGCAAGATAACAAAAAATGGAAATTCTAAAATTCTTTCTAAATTCGCCATTAAGTTTTGTGGAACACCTAAAGGGTTAACAAAGTTGGTAAAGTAATTTTTGAATACCTTGAGGGGTGTAGTTTTTAGATGGGGTCACTTTTTGGAGTTTCTAGTCTAGGCTACATCAGGGGGCTTCTAATGGGACATGGTATAAAAATAAAAATCTGCCTTCCAGAAACCATGTGGCGTTCCCTTCGTTCTATGCCCTGCATTGTGGCTATACAGCAGTTTACGACCACATAAGGGGTGTTTCTGAAAACTACAGAATCAGGGCAATAACTATTTAGTTTTGTTTGACTGTTAACCCTTGCTTTATTACCGGAAAATATGGATTAAAACGGAAATTTGCCAAAACATGGTTGTTTTGGCACCGTTTTTATTTTATTTTTAACGCCGTTCATCCGAGAGGCTGGGTCTAATGTTATTTTTGTAGGGCAGAGTATTACGGACGCGTAGATACCTAATATGTCTACTTTTTTGATGTATTTAGATTTTACACTATTTTATCATTTTAGGAAGAAAAAATAAATAATTTTACTATCTCCATAGCCTGAGATCTATTTTTTTTTTGTTGTTGTGGTAACTATCTAATGTAAGGGCTCATTTTTTGCGTGAGGAGATGGCGGTTTTATTGGCACTATTTTGGGGGCATATGACTTTTTGATCGCACACTATTACACTTTTTATGATGTAAGGTAACAAAAAAATGGCTATTTTTAACTTTTTTTTTTTTTTGACAGCGTTTATTTGAGGGGTTAGGTCAAATGTTATTTTTATAGAGCACATTATTACGGACGTGGCAATACCTAATATGACTACTTTTATAAAAGTTGGCTTCAGCATGACATCATTAACCAACTTTGGAAAAAAAAAAAATTTGTACCTCCACATACTGGAAGCCATAATTTATCTAGGGGCTCATTTTTGCGGGATGAGATGGCAGTTTGATTGGCTCTATTTGGGGGGCATTTGATTTATTTTATGACGTGCTATTATAATTTCTGGGATCTAAGGTGACAAATTTTTTTTTTTTAACATGGTTTTTTTTTTTTTTTAAAAGGGTGTTTATCTGAGGGGTTAGGTAATATTTTATTATTATACATAAGATTGTTACGGACGCGACGATGCACAATATGTATGGCTCCCAGACTTTGGATACACTAAAACAACATTTTAAAAAAACTTATATACAATAAAATAATTTATGGAAAAAAAAAAGTTGTTTCCGTATTTCCAAAGTCTGAGAGCCATAATGTTATGTTTTTCTAGGGGACTGTAGGGAATTATAATAATTTAGTACTCCATGGAAGTGTGATACTCCCTGAAGCAACCGTCAATGCAGAGGCCCGGATGATCGGGGCACGTGTCACACTGAGTGGTGGTGTATTTCTGGATCCCCCTCTTGCGACACACTCTGCACTTTTTTGGGATCGTCCCTTTTTTCCAGTATGGGGGACCACACCTGGAAAATGTTGGCCAGGGACGACCCGGGCGCCTCAATTCCCGAGGTACTCCGACCTGCTCTTTCCCGGTCTGAAAAGATCAGGTCCTTGAGGACTGCCTCATAGAACTGGAGGAAAGTCCCTGTGCTGCCAGCGCATCGGGATAGTACAAAGCGTTGTACATGGCAACCTGTACCAAGTAGACCGCAACTTTTTGTACCATGCCCGGGTTTTGCGCATGGCATTACATGGTGTGAGGACTTGATCAGATAGATCAACTCCTCCCATATACCGATTGTAGTCGACGATACAATCGGGTTTGAGGACCGTTGCCGCGGTTCCTCGCACAGAGACTGGGGTGATGCCATTACCATGGATTGTGGTCAGCATAAGGACATCCCTCTTGTCCTTATATCTGACCAGCAACAGGTTAGTCGCTGGTAAGGGCACGGGTCTCACCCCTGGGGATAGGTACCTGGAGTGGTGGGTAGGGAGGCCGCGATGATTTTTCCGCACGGTCCCACAAGCGAACGTGGATCTGGCGGAGAGGGCCTGGAACAAGGGAATACTGGTATAAAAGTTATCCACGTACAGGTGGTAACCCTTATCCAGCAGTGGGTGCACAAGGTCCCACACAAGTTTCCCGCTAACACCCAGAGTGGGGGGACATTCTGGGGGTTGAATACGGGAATCTCGTCCCTCGTAAACACGAAATTTGTAAGTGTACCCTGAGGTACTCTCACAAATTTTGTATAGTTTCACGCCATACCTCGCTCGCTTGCTGGGAATGTATTGGCGGAAAATGAGTCTCCCTTGAAAGCAACAAGAGACTCATCAACCGCGACCTCCCTTCCAGGTACGTAGGCCTGCGCAAATGCGGCCCCAAAGTGATCTATGATCGGCCGTATCTTGTACAGCCGGTCATAGGCAGGATCACCTCGGGGGATATGCTGCATTATTTGCATAATGCAGACATTTCCGTATGGCCTCAAACCGGGTGCGTGCCATAGCCATACTGTACAGTGGGGTCTGGTAAAGGGCGTCCCCACTCCAGTAATGCCTGGCACTTGGTTTTTGACCAGGCCCATGTGCAGCACGAGGCCCCAAAATGTCCTCATTTCGGCTGCACTGACTGGCGTCCAGCCACCGGGCTTGGCCAAAAAGAGCCTGGGTGCTGAGCGACGAACTGTTGGGCGTACAGATTCGTCTGCTCCACCATCAGATTCACAAGTGGGTTACTGAAAAAAAACTAAAATAGTCTATTTCAGTAAATCCCACTGTGGGAATCTGGATTCCTGGATTGCCAACAAATTCAGGAATCGCAGGCTGATAGTCCACTGGGATGCACCAGACTCGTTCACCTGAAGGGGGCTCAGGTGCACTTGGCTGGTGGGCCGGAAAACTGAGTACGAGTCCCAGGGCTGCTCGTACTGAGTGCTGGCCACGGGGTCCCTAGCATGTGGGGACCCTGGCTCCGCCTGGCGGCGTCTCCGCCGCCTTGGGGGCTCATCATCATCAGATGATGATGAGGAGGATGCGGATGACAGGAGGAATGTGGGGTCATCCTCATCCTCACTGGCGCTCGGTGTCGGAGAGCATCTGGGCGTATGCCTCCTCCACCGTGAACAGCCGGCGGCCATGGGTGTGTGTGTTGTGCGTGTGTGTGTGCGTGTGTGTAAACAAAACTTTATTCAAGTGTGCGTGTGTGTGGGGCCAGGTGTTCGCGCACTAAACTAACAAAAAAAAAAAAACCTAACTAAAAAAAAGGAAAAGTGTAAAAAATAAAAAAACTGCCTGACTAGCTGATAGCGGTGATCAGCAGTGGGGTGAGCGATGCACTAACAGTGGCCGGTCGCTAAGAGCGCCGACCACAGTCAGCGCACGCAAAAAAAAAAAAAGCCCCACAAAAAAATGTGGTGGTGGTGGTGGTGGGGGAGATTGCACCCCTGGGGGGGTCTAGGGTCACACAACTAAGTGCTGTGGACCCCAGACACCCAGGTGCACTTACTTAGATGCTGCTGCTGCTGCTGGGGCTGGCTGGGGCTGGAACGCTGGTGTCTGGGGCTGTGGATGGCTGGGGCTGTCGGTGGCTGGGTGAGCTGCTGGGGCTGATCGGGGGTCTGCTGGGTGGGATGGGGTCCTTCTGGGGTCTTCCTGGGGTCCTCCTGGGGTCCTTCTGGGGTGCGATGGGTCCGACTGGGCGACGGGCGTCTGGATCCTACGGCGTCAGGACAGGTAGTGTGCAGGGGGGAGAAGCTCTGGCGGTTAGCGTCTGCCGCCGCCCCCCTGCACAGCCAAACAGGGTGATTTCTGGCCAACGGCAAGGATGGTGATTGGTGGTGCATTATACCACCACTGATCACCATCCTGTTCCGGGTTATCGGGTCACCTGAGACCCGAATGACCCGGAACCGCAGAAAACCGCAGGTCTGAATTGACCTGCGGTTTTCTGCGATCGTCGGCTATGGGGGTCACAGGACCCCCTGGGCATGTGCCAAGATGCCTGCTGATTGATTTCAGCAGGCATCTTGTTCCGATCACCGCCACGTGCGCAGCGGTGATCGGAAATTCACAGGGCGTACATGTACACCCTTGGTCCTTAAGTACCAGGACGCAAGGGCGTACATGTACGCCCTTCGTCCTTAAGGGGTTAACAAGGTTCCAAATAGAGCTTCAACATGCAACAAGAAGAAATGGGAGTAAGACAAAACATTTTTTGAGCATTCAATTAAATGAAAACAACGAATAAACTGAAACAGGCTGTTTTACAGCTGATCAAAAGTTTAGGGCCACACCCCCAAAAAAAAACTAAACCCCCCCCTCCAAAACAGAAATCAAACTTCCAAACATGAACTCAGTACTGAGTAGCTCCGCTGTTATTGTTGATCACTTCAAAAATTTGTTTCAGCATGCTTGATGCAAGCGTTTCCATGAGGTGAGTGGGAACATTTCTCCAAGTGGGGAAGACGGCCGCACGAAGGCCATCTACTGTCTGGAACTCTTGTCCATTTTTGTAAACTTCCCTTGCCATCCATCCCCAAAGGTTCTCAAATGAATTTAGATCAGGGGAACACGCAGGATGGGCCAAAAGAGTGATGTTATTCTCCTGGAAGAAGTCCCTTGTCCTGCGGGCATTGTGTACTGTAGCGTTGTCCTGTTGAAAAACCCAGTCGTTACCACACAGACGAGGGCCCTCAGTCATGAGGAATGTTCTCTGCAACATCTGGACATAGCCAGTGGCCGTTTGACGCCCCTGCACTTCCTGAAGCTCCATTGTCTAGGGAGGAATGTTTCACGGCAGTAAGTCAATGTGACCGGCAGGATTTACTTATGAAAGCGGCTGCTCCTTATCATACACTACAGTGGAGATTACCTGTATTCTTCTGGTTCAGCGATCTACCTCCAGCGCTAGTCGTGGCGTCCCACGTGCCAAAGCGTGGTATGGAGGGATCTTACCTGGGTGTCTGCTCCACTTTTTGTGAATATTTTAAATTGCTGGCAATTGCTTTCTATAGACCCAGATATAGTGTGCCAATCAATATTGCTTCCTTCGCTACTGGATGGTATTTTGAAATGTATGAGCAGACAGAACCCTTAATAAGTAGGGTCTGTGTCAGCGAGACAGAGCCCAGTAGGAGAGATTGTAGCCAGATACAAGGTGGACATTGAGATCTTGGTGCGAGTCTGTGTGAAGCAACCATAGGCAGACGGGAGATAGACCCTGCATCGAAATTTCCCAGTGGGCCAATGCCCAGGGGGTCGCCCAAGCCCTACTTACACTGCTGGCTGGTTATACAGTGATCTAGGAGCAACAGGTAGTTATGCACCTGACCGGCAGCTGGAGGTGCCCTCCTGAATACAAGTCCTTAGGACGGTGATACAGTTGATACTGCATCAGGGGTGGCAGTATTTTATGCTGCACTGCAGGGGCGTAACTACCGGGGAAGCAGGGGAAGCGGCTGCTTCGGGGCCCGGGCTGACAAGGGGCCCGGCGCCCGGCAGCACGTGTCCACTCTCCTCTGCTTCCCTGCCCCCGGTAATCAGCTGTTTGGGCGCTGCGCAGCATGGGCTATCTGCCGAGACTGTGCGCTGCGCCTGCGCTCCATTAGACTGTCCATGTCCACTGTGACTGTGCCAGCGGGCCCCCCCCCTTTCACAGTCCCCCCTCCCCTCCCCTTTCACAGTTTGGCCCGGAGCTGTCACAGGAGGCGGTGCTGTTGAACGGCTGGCGGCGCGATGAGCGCTCATCGCGCCGCTGAGCTGCAGAAGCCATCAGAACAGCGGACGGCCGGACGTGGTGGGTGTAAGAGCACAGTCACAGTGAGTGTGAGTCTGTGTCTGTGAGTCTGTGACCACATTATTTTTGGTTGGGCTGCCTGGGGGGAATCGGATTAATAATTTGAATGGGGGAAAGCATTGAAGAATGGGGAAGAATTTGAATTGGGAGGAAATCAATTGGGGGATGCATTGGCTACTGGCAGTCTGGCACATTATGGGGGTGTTATATGGCTGGGTGGCTACTGGCACATTATGGGGGGTTATATGGCTGGGTGGCTACTGGCACATTATGGGGGGTTATATGGCTGGGTGGCTACTGGCACATTATAGGGGGATTATATGGCTGGGTCACTGGCTACTGGCACATTATAGGGGGTTATATGGCTGGGTGGCTACTGGCACATTATGGGGGTGTTATATGGCTGGGTGGCTACTGGCACATTATGGGGGGTTATATGGCTGGGTGGCTACTGGCACATTATGGGGAGAGGATGCATTGGCTACTGGCAGTCTGGCACATTATGGGGGTGTTATATGGCTGGGTGGCTACTGGCACATTATGGGGGGTTATATGGCTGGGTGGCTACTGGCACATTATAGGGGGGTTATATGGCTGGGTGGCTACTGGCACATTATAGGGGGTTATATGGCTGGGTGGCTACTGGCACATTATAGGGGGTGTTATATGGCTGGGTGGCTACTGGCACATTATAGGGGGGTTATATGGCTGGGTGGCTACTGGCACATTATAGGGGGAGTTATATGGCTGGGTGGCTACTGGCACATTATAGGAGGGGTTGTATGGCTGGGTGGCTACTGGCACATTATAGGGGGGGAGTTATATGGCTGGGTGGCTACTGGCACATTATAGGAGGGGTTGTATGGCTGGGTGGCTACTGGCACATTATAGGGGGGGGGGGTTATATGCCTGGGTGGCTACTGGCACATTATAGGGGGGGGGGGGGGTTATATGGCTTATATGGGTTATATGACAGTGTGTGATATATAAGATCTCAAGATCGTGACTTGCGCCGGGGGGCCCCATAACAAAATTTGCTGTGGGGCCCAGTCATTTCTAGCTACGCCCCTGCTGCACTGTGATATTTGGTTCTGCACTATAGTATTGCTAGCCCCGCCCACTTCTATTGTTCCTGCCTGTATTGCCCCACCTTCTTTCAGTTTGGACCTGCCTACAAAATAGGGCTACTTTTAGAGGTTTTTTTTCCAGGGCCACTCTAAGATCCTAGTCCACCCATTGAGGTAAACAGGGACCTGACAAAGGTCACGCCAATTGTTCTGTGATTTTATTTGTATGACTTATTAAATATTAAAAATTCATAACTTTTATTTTTGCGTTCACATAGCCTTTTGAGGGCTTATTTTTTGCAGGACAAGTTGTACTTTCTAATGGAACTATTTAATATTGTATATGTTGTAGTGGGGAGCTGGAAAAAAATGGGGTGGAATTGTAAAAAAAAAAAATGCCCCAGTTTCATGTTTGTTTGTTTTTTACGACATTCCCTATGCAGTAAAATTGACCTGTACCCTTAATTCTTCAGGTCAGTATGATTACAACAATACCACACGTATAGTTTTTCTTGCTTTTTAATACTGGGGAAAAAAAAATTCCCTTTTCATCACCATATTCTGACCGCTATCCTATGACTTTTTTGTACACTCCGGAGCTAATTTTTTTTGCAGGGCGATCTGTACTTTTCAGTGGTACCATTTTGAAGTATGTGACTTTTTGATCACTGGTGAATTAGCCATTTTTATTTTTGTTTCGTTACGCCATTCGCTGTATGGGATAAATATTGTTATATTTTAATAGTATGGGCGTTTTTGCACCGGTGATGCCCATGATGTGTATTTTTTATTGGTTATGTATTTTGATTTCAGGGAAAGTGGGGTGATTTGAAATTTTGTATTTTTTTTATATTTTTAAAAGCATTTTTTTAAGTTAGTAGATTGACCATTGTGTTTTCTGATGGCTAAATAGCCATCATGGAACACTCCATTTACAATCTACCAGTACAGTGTCTCCACCTGCTGGCCTCTATTGGTATATTCTAGTAACAGTAACCACTATATAGTAATGTAAAATGGAGGCCAGGAAGAGCTCCTGAGGATGAAACCTCTTCTGGGGTCTCTGCATTGTTATTTTAGACTAGGAAGATATCTTTTGGATTTTACATCATGGAAATCAAATACAATCGATAACATTGGATCCTCCCAGCATCTTATTATGCAATCCTGTCTCCTTCCAGTGCACTTGGATCTAGTCTGTGATGCTGTACGTCAGGACGTTTTTCAGCAGCACTGGAAGTAAAGAGGGATTGGGACCAATGGGCATACGTATACTCTGCCACCTGGTCTTTGATTTTTTTTCTGTTTGCTCTAGATTTGAATTTCTTTATATATAATCCGATTTTATTACAGTTACACAAAACAGCAAGGAAGTATGCAGAGATACAAAAATATAGGCATAAGGCCTCTTTTACACGGGCGTCACGTTTTATGCGCGAATTTTCTACGCGACTGCAAAGCGTTTTAAAGGGTTTCTGTCACCAACTTTTGACATTATAAGCTGTCTGACATTAGCTATGTGCTAATGTCAGACCAGCCTGATAATGTCCTTATTATAAAAATCGGATGTATATATAGTCCGAAAAACTTACATTTATTATATGTAAATTAGCCTCTAGGAGCAGGGGGGGCGTTGCCTTGCTCCTAGCGGCTCCGTCCGGCAACCTGCTGGCACGCCCCTTCACACTTTGATTGACAGTGCAGGGCAGCGATCCTCCTGCACTGTCTCGTTCTGAAATCGCGCGCCCGCGCCGCCGCTCTGTATTCGGCGCAGGCGCGGTGAGCAGAGGACGCTGGTGCCTGCTGTCCTCTGCTCACCGCGCCTGCGCCGAATACAGAGCGGCGCGCGGCGCGCTTTCAGAACAGCATGCAGGAGGATCGCTGCCCTGCACTGTCAATCAAAGTGTGAAGGCGTGCAGCAGGTTGCGGACGAGCCGCTAGAGAGCAACGCCCCTGACTAAGTTAATATAATAAATGTAAGTTTTCGACTATCTATACATCCGATTTATAATAAGGACATTATCAGGCTGGTCTGACATTAGCACATAGCTAATGTCAGACAGCTTATAATGTCAAAGTTGTGACAGAAACCCTAATGCGTTTGCATCACTGAAGTCCGGTTTCGGGTTGAGTATTCTGTATATTTTATTATTTTCCCTTATAACATAGTTATAAAGGAAAATAATAGCATTCTCAATAGAGAATGCAAAGTAAAAAGGGCAATAGAGGGTTAAAAATAATAAAAAAATTAACTCACCTCCTCCATTTGATCACGTAGCTGCCAGTCTCCTGTTCTCTTCAGCTGGGGGTGAAGGACCTTCAGTGATGTCACTGGGTCACATGGTCCAATCACCCCCCCCAGCTGAAGACAGAACAGGAGACCGGCAGCTATTAGTTTACTTTTTTTTTTAACCCTCTATTGCCCTTTTTACTAAGCATTCTCTATTGAGAATGCTATTATTTTCCTTTATAACTATGTTATAAGGGAAAATAATAAAGATCGGGTCCCCATCCCAATCGTCTCCTAGTAGGGGCGGACTGGGCCGGGGGTCAGGGGGGCAATTGCCCCCCGGGCCTTTCTGTTGCCTCACTGTCACGGCCGGCCGGCCGGAATGATGTCAGTCTGTCTTACTCATACACTTTTAGGGCACTGCTGCCTCCGCCGCCGCTCTTACTAATGCAACCTACCTGGCCTGCGGACTGCGGAGGGAGACGGGGAGGCGTGCTGCCGGCAGCCTATCAGAGAGGCCGCCGGAGTGGCGCAGGCGGCACGATGACGTCAACGCGCCGCCTGACTGAGCCGCTGCGCTGCAGTAAAGAAATAAGCAGTGAAGGCGCTCGATTCGCTCAGGACAGGACAGGTCCTGCTCCAGGAGGTAAGTATAAGTCTTCTGACTTTTTTTTTTTTTTTTATGATAGGGTGCTCTTTCTGGCTACTGGCACATTATAGGGGGCCCTATCTGGCTACTGGCACATTATAGGGGGGCCTATCTGGCTACTGGCACATTATAGGGAGGAGGGGCCCTGTCTGGCTACTGGCACATTATAGGGGGGCCCTATCTGGCTACTGGCACATTATAAGGGGGATGCCCTATCTGGCTACTGGCACATTATAATGGGGGAGTGCCCTATCTGGCTACTGGCACATTATAAGGGGGGCCCTATCTGGCTACTGGCACATTATAGGGGGCCCTATTGCTACTGGCACATTATATGGGGGGCTATGGCTACTGGCACATTATATGGGTGGGCTATGGCTACTGGCACATTATATGGGGGGCTATGGCTACTGGGCTGGCACATTATAGGGGCCCTATCTGAGGCTACTGGCACATTATTGGGGGCCCAATTTGGCTACTGGCACATTATAGGGGGGCTATGGCTACTGGGCTGGCACATTATAGAGGGCCCTATCTGGGGCTACTGGCACATTATTGGGGGCCCTATTTGGCTACTGGCACATTATAGGGGGCTATGGCTACTGGGCTGGCACATTATAGGGGGCCCTATCTGGCTACTGGCACACTATTAGGGGCACAATCTGGCTACTGGCACATTATAGGGGACCCTCTCTGGCTACTGGCACATTATAGGGGGCGCTATGGCTACTGGGCTGGCACATTATAGGGGGCCCTATCTGGCTACTGGCACATTATTGGGGGCCCTATTTGGCTACTGTCACATTATAGGGGGACTATGACTACTGGGCTGGCACATTATAGGGGCCCTATCTGGGGCTACTGGCACATTATTGGGGACCCTATTTGGCTACTGGCACATTATAGGGGGCTATGGCTACTGGGCTGGCACATTATAGGGGGCCCTATCTGGCTACTGGCACACTATTGGGGGCCCTATCTGGCTACTGGCACATTATAGGGGCCCTCTCTGGCTACTGGCACATTATAGGAGGGAGGGCTATGGCTACTGGGCTGGCACATTATAGGGGGCCCTATCTGGCTACTGGCACATTATTGGGGGCCCTATTTGGTTACTGGCACATTATAGGGGGCTATGGCTACTGGGCTGGCACATTATAGGGGGCCCTATCTGGCTACTGGCACATTATTGGGGGCCCTATCTGGCTACTGGCACATTATAGTGGGGGCCTATGGCTACTGGCACATTATAGGGGCCCTATCTGGCTACTGGCACATTATAGGGGGCCTTATTGGCTACTGACACATTATAGGGGGGCCTATGGCTACTGGCACATTATAGGGGGGCCTATTGGCTACTGGCACATTACAGGGGGGCCTATGGCTACTGGCACATTATAGGGGGGCCTATTGGCTACTGACACATTATAGGGGGCCTATGGCTACTGGCACATTATAGGGGGGCCTATTGGCTACTGGCACATTATAGGGGGGCCTATTGGCTACTGGCACATTATAGGGGGGCCTATGGCTACTGGCACATTTTATGGGGGGGGGGCTATGGCTACTGGCACATTTTATGGGGGGGGGGCTATGGCTACTGGCACATTATATGGGGGGGCTATGGCTAGCAGTGTCTGGCACTTATAGGGTGGGCCCTATGACTACTGGCATATTATAGGGGGGCCTATAGCTACCGGCAGTCTGGCAATTATAGGGGGGGCTCAGGCTACTGGCACATGATAGGGGGGGCCCTGTGGCTACTGGCACATGATAGGGGGGCCCTATGGCTACTGGCACATGATAGGGGGGCCCTATGGCTACTGGCACATGATAGGGAGGCTCTATGGCTACTGGCACATGATAGGGGGCCCTATGGCTACTGGCACATGATAGGGGGGGCTCAGGCTACTGGCACATGATGGGGGGCCTCTGGCTACTGGCACATAATAGGGGACTCTGGCTACTTGCACATAATAGGGGGCTCTGACTACTGGCACATTATTGGGGGACGTCTATGGGGGCACTTATTACTGGCACATTGGGGGCACTTCTTACTGGCACATTATTGGTGGGCACTATAGGGACATCTACTGAGGCCACAAAGAACTGTTATTTTATTTGGGGGCTCTGGATAGGGGCATTTTATACTGGGACACATTATGGTGGGTACTATGGGGAAGGTAGGAGAGGAGTACTATAGGGTCATCTACGGTGGCACTGAGAAGGGGTATTTTATACTTACAAATTATGGGGGACACTGAGGGCATCTACTGGGGCACTATATATGGGGCATTTTATACTGGTACATTATGGGGGTCACTAGGAGGGAGGGGGAGAGGAGCACTATGGGGGCATTTACTGGGGCACTATATGGGGTATTTTATACTGGCACATTATGGGGGCACTATGGGGACGTTAGCTCAACTGGGGGCATTACAAGGGGTATTTTTGTCACATTATAATGAGAATTATTTCTAATGGGGGCCATTATGGTGGTATTTATTACTCATCAGCTCCGTAATCCCCGGCCAAAGTGTGGAAGACGAAGTGGTGTCCGAGGTCAAGCCAAGTAATTGTAAGTTTTCATATGAAATATGTTTATGTCATGTTACAGTTTCTTCTGCAAAAGTCATCAAGTGTCATGAGGGGGTCCTTATTGTTTTTCGCCCCAGGGCCTCTGGTTGTTACTTGCCCCTGGGCCAAAAGTTGCCAGTCAGCCCCTGTCTCCTAACAACCAATGTGGGAAAATCGCACCGCACCCGCACTTGCTTGCGTATGCTGCGATTTTCCCACAGCCCCATTCACTTCTATGGGGCCTGCGTTGCGTAATACGCAGAATATAGAACATGCTGCGATTTTGACACAATGCAAAAGTGATGCGGGAAAATCACCGCTCATGTACACAGAACCATAGAAATGAATGGGTCCGGTTTCACCTCACACATTGCACCCGTGCGGAAATCAAGCCCGTGTGAAAGGGGCCTAACTCTGAACATCTTGGGGAGATTTATCAAAACTAGTGAAAAGGAAAACTGGCCTAGTTGTCCCTAGCAACCAATCAGATTCTACCTTTCATTTTCAAAGGAGCTCTGAAAAATGAAAGGTGGAATCTGATTGCAAGAAAGTTTTTGTTTTCATAAATTTCCCCCCTTGCCTTAAAAACATACATTACATATTACATTTTAAAATTCATTGATCCACTGCAGGTATGCAAACAGGATTACTAAATATAATATCCCCAACCCAATGCGCATATATCAATTGAGGGAAAAAAGAAAAGAAAAAGGAAAGGAAAAACAACAGAAAGCCAATCAAGCATCACCCATCTAGCACCTATAGTTCACACATAGACAAGCATTAGGACAAGGCATCAATGTAGCAATCGCTAACCAAGGCAACAAACTTATCAGAGTCCAAGAAAACCAGCTTCTCCCAGAAAACCAGCAATGCATTTGGAAAGTCTTCAGAACCTTTCACTTTTTAATTTTGCAGCTTTGTACTAAAATAAAAACAATTGAAGTTTTCCTATCAATCTGCACTCAATACCCTATAATGAGAATGTGAAAACAGAGTGTTAACAATCTTAGTTAATTTATTGAAAATTAGTATTCAGACCCTTTACTCAGGACTTAGGTGAAGCACCTTTGGCAGAGATTACAGCCTCCAGTCTTCTTGGGTATGATCCCACAAGGTTTGCACACCTGGATTTAGGGATTTTCTGCCATTCTTCTCTGCAGATCCTCTCAAGCTCTGTCAGGCTGGATGGGGACCTTTGGTGGACAGCCATTTTCAGGCTTCTCCAGAGATGTTTGATTGGGTTCATTTCAGCACTAAGGCTGGGCCAATCAAGCATATTCACATAGTTGTCTCTAAGCCACTCCTGTGTTGTCTTGGCTGTGTGCTCTCTTGTTAGGTGCACCTTCAGCCCACTCTGAGGTCCACAGCACTCTGGATCAGGTTTTCATTAAGAATATCTCTATACTTTGGTACATACAGCTCTCCCTCAACCCTGACCAGTCTCTCTATGCAAGCTGCTAAAAACGCCCCCATCATGATACTGCCCCGACCATGCTTTACTGTAGGTGATGAGCAGTGTCTGGATTCCTCCAGGCATGAAACTTAGAATTGAGGCCTTAAAGTTCAATCTTGGTTTCATCAGACCAGAGATTTTTGTTTTGCACAGTTCAAGAGTCATGGGCGTAGGAAGCCCCAAAAATCTGGGGGGGACAGCACTTATGGGGCCCCTGTGTCCCCGCCCACCCTCAAGCCACACCCACATATCTCTCCGCCTCCAAGTGCCAAAAATCTCTTTCCCCCCCCTTCCCCCCTTATGGGCCAGTGGGTCCGGTTTAAAAAAAAAAAAACACACACACACAAAACAAGACACTTATACTTACCTACATCCGTCACTGCGATGCGATGCAGGCCTCTTCCGGCCTGTGTCCCGCACTGTACGGCTCACAGACGGCGCAATGACGTCATCGCGCCGCCTGTACCAACAGCTGATAGGCTGCCGGCACTAGGCCTGCAGCCTATCAGAGGAGCAGGGAAGGGAGACGCCTCTCCCTCTCCTGCTCCGCAGCACAGCCATCTGTATCGCTGTCCTGGGGATGGAGATACAGATGACTATGGAGATAAACGCTTCCACAATGGAAGCGTTCATCTCCCTGTGCCCCGCCACCGCCGCACACATTGGCCCGCTGCCGCTGGGGGGGATTTTTGCATACCTGTCAGCCCCCCCCCCCCCCCGCATTATTTCCTGGGGGGATCCGACCCCCCCGCTTCCTATGCCCGTGTCAAGAGTCCTTTAGGTCCTTTTTTTTAAAGCTCCAGGCGGTCTTTCATGTGTCTTATACTGAAGAGAGACGTCTTTATAGCCATTCTGCCAGAAGGCACAGATTGATGGAGTGCTGCAGTGATGGTTGACCTACCTTCTGCAAGTTTCTCCTATCTGCAGACAGGATTTTTGGAGCTCAGACAGTCGTTCACCCCCCCGATTACTTAGTTTGGTGGGGCAGCCAGCTCTAGGAAGAGTCCGGGTTGTGCCCAACTTCTTCCATTTAAGAATGATAGAGGCCACTGTGCTCTATCAGTGCCACAGAATTTGTTTTGTACTCTTCTCCAGATCTGTGGCTCAATCCTCTGAGCTCTATAGGCAATTATTTCTTCCTCATGGCTTGGTTTTTCCTCTGATATGCATGTATCAAATATGAGACCTTTATATAGACAGGGGCATCATTTCAAATCTTGTTCAATCACCTGAATTTACAGATTTATATAAATTCACTGGACTCCACAGCATAGAAACATCTCAAAGATGATCAAGAGAAATGGGAGGCCTTCAAAGCTAAATTTCAAGTGTCATAGTGTAAGAAATACAGACTTTTATTAATTTTTAGGAAAATAATATGTCATATATTGTATTGGTACCCTGGATATATGTAAGGTTTTCAGCAACATTCTCAAAGCCAGTATGAGCAGGTACTGTCTATCTGGACAAAGTAACATTAACATATCAAAGGCAGCAAATAGTTGTCAACTACATAAGGAATGTGCGATAGTTGTCCTGTTGGTGGTACAGTGACTAGTGGGGAAGAAAAATGCTGGACATTCCAGCTACTTCTATCAATCTAAAAGGTTGTCTGGGTTCAGAGCTGAACCCGGACATACCGAAAATTTCACCCAGGCTGCTCCCTGACATGAGCATCTGAGGAGTTCATGCTCCGATGTCTCCTTTGCCCTGCGCTGAATCGCGCAGGACAAAGGCATTTTGTGGAGTTCCGGTAGGAACCGGGCTCCTTCGGGCTGCCAGGCGAGGCTTCTCCCAGCAGTGAGCCCGGTGATGTCACCAGCACTGATGGGCAAGCTTTAGCGCTGCTCTAGCCTGTAAACGGCTAGGGCAGCGCTAAAGCCCACCCATCAGTGCTGGTGACATCACCGGGCTCACTGCTGGGTGGAAGCCTCCGCCTGGCAGTGTGTTATAGTAATAAAGAGCCCTTGCCCCGCGTGATCCTGCGCAGGGCAAGGAGAGCATCAGAGCATGAACTTCTCCAATGCTCATGTCAGGGGGCTGCCTGGATGAAATTATGGGTATGAACCCAGCTCTGACCCGGACAACCCCTTTAACCAGAGTTAACCAGAAAGTGCCAGAAAATCATAGGGAGCAACCAATCAGATGTGTCCAGGCCATGTTCTACAAGATTCTAGAACAGGCTGTTAATCATATAAAAGGCCAGAATGTGAGACACAAAGTAGGACGGGGACTGAACAGCAAGGAAGAAAGAGAGAAGAAAAGAAGAAAGCACAGACAGAGAAGGAGGACATAGAAACTGGAAGGGGCAGAAGAAGGACTGACTGACAGAACTAGACAGACCCATGTATGGTACTTACTGTAGAGTAATTCAGTTGGTTAGTTACCAAATGGTCTTGGGGTATCTTTATATTGTAATTTTGTAGTTTAAGCAACTGTAACTATTATTGTGTACAAGTCTCTCTGTATGTGATATATATTTATTTTTGTTCCTTTATACTTCCATATTTACTCATCGATAATAATAATTGTAATTACAGCATTTACACACTGTACAATATATTTTATAATTTCACTCTTGTGCCTCAATAATAATAATAAATAATAATTTCTTACAATAGTAAGGGGTCTGACTACTTATGTCCCTGCAAAAAATAATAGTAATTAATTTTTCAAAAGTTTCTGAAATTCCATTGTCATGTTCTCATTATGGAGTTTTAAGTGCAGATTGGTGGTGCAAAACTTTACTTAATTTCATTTTAGCACAAGGTCGCAACATAACAAAATGTCCCACAGTCATGTTACTCTAACACTAACTCCTCCATTCTAATATTGTAATGAAATTCTGTCACCCACTCACAGAGAGAGAGAGCGAGGGCGCCAACCTAGACTTCCACAGGCAAATAATTACCATCCTAGCAACTGCCAGTAGGTACCTTACAATAACCTTTTTCACCTGAGCTAGCAAACCGGGAATAAGATAACAATGTGCGGAGAATTTTGCCATAATGCCCCTGCTATTTGCTGTCCCCCACCACTGGATGTTTTTATCTGCGTAACAGGGAGATGCAGAGGCGGCTGTGCGGGGATCAGAAGCGACACGGGTGCAGGGGGGCAGCGTAAGTATAACCTATTGGAGGGGTCCGGGCATTAGGGGGATCATTATAGGGGTTGGATAACCCCTTTAATAGGGCGCACTAACACCACTCATAGAGCACTGTGCCCCTTTCCTGCCCACACCTCTAACAAATATCTGAGGAAGTGCAGAACTTTCCTAGGATATATACCAGGCAGTAGTACCAACGAGAGAGCATCTTGCATTTTTTATCTTTTCCTTCACCTGTGAATATTCATCTTAAGCACCTCCTCTGGAGTGAACTCACGCTCAAATCTGCCTTCCATTTGGTGACGAAAGGTCCCCCATAGTTACTTTCCAAAAGGTGTTGATACAGAGTAGGCACTTTATCACTGTCTATCATGGTGTCAAATTTGTACAGACATCAAGGAAGCAGGGGCATACACAAATCTCATAGGGTCCCATAGCAAAATTTAGCATGGGCCCTCCTGCCTCACCCAGTTTTACAGTACATGTGCGCCAAAATCTCCCAGGCAATGCAGAACACAAAGCACAACACCCCAGATTTCTGACAAATTTACGGTTTTATTTTTTTGTAAGCGGAAGAAATTTCAATAAAAATAATAAATAGAAGTCGTCCTTGTCTGGACCCACTTTTTCTGCCTTCCATGTCAAGAACTGTGGGACAGGTCGGTGCTTCAAAAGATGGCGCTCATTCTAAGCTGTATATTGCTCAATGTATTTACACCTGAAGCTGGCATAAGTACACTGATAAATCTCACCCATACGGTTCTAAATCAATGCTTCCCTCCCATATTATAGATTACAAAACTGCCAGCATCCACCTCTAGGGGAGCTCAGTACACAGGAATTTATATGATTACTGTTATACTCACTTTGCACTAAATGAAAATGCAGCGCTTTCATGTCCAGAAGAGAGGAAGTTAGGGTACTTTCACACTAGGGTTATTCTTTTCCGTCATTGACTTACGTCCTCGGGGCTCAATAAGGGTCCTTTCACACTGGCGTTTGTGTTTTCCGGCATAGAGATCCGTCGTCGGGTCTCTATGCCGGAAAAATCCTGATCAGGATCATCCCCATGCATTCTGAATGGAGAGAAATCCGTTCAGGATGCATCAGGATGTCTTCAGTTCAGGACCGAAACGTTTTTGGACGCAGCAAATACCGCAGCATGCTGCGCTTTTGTTCCGTCCAAAATCCGAACACTTGCCGCAAGGCCGGATCCGGAATTAATGCCCATTGAAAGGCATTAATCCGATCCGGCCTTAAGCTAAACGACGCTTCGGCGCATCGCCGGATCCGACGTTTAGCTTTTTATCAATGGTTACCATGGCAGCCAGGACGCTAAAGTCCTGGTTGCCATGGTAAATGTAGTGGGAAGCGGGGCAGCAGTATACTTACCATCCGTGCAGCTCCCTGGGCGCTCCAGAGTGACGTCAGGGCGCCCTACACGCATGGATCACGTGATCGCATGGATCACGTGATCAATGGGCATGGGGCGCTCTGACGTCATTCTGGAGCACCCCGGGAGCCGCACGGACTGTAAGTATACCGCTCCCCCGCTCCCCACTACTACTATGGCAACCAGGACTTTAATAGCGTCCTGGCTGACATAGTAACCTCAAAGCATTTCGAAGACTGATCAGGATCCTGATCAGTCTTCTAATGCTTTCAGGCGACTTGCGTTCTGACGGATCCGGCGGGACGGAAGTGCCTGCCGGATCCTCAGAAAGCAAGTATGAAAGGACCCTTAGGCCCCTTTCACACCTGCGTTCTTCTTTTCCGGCATAGAGATCCGTCGTCGGGTCTCTATGCCGGAAAAATCCTGATCAGGATCATCCCCATGCATTCTGAATGGAGAGAAATCCGTTCAGGATGCATCAGGATGACTTCAGTTCAGGACCGAACGCTTTTTGGACGCAGCAAATACCGCAGCATGCTGCGCTTTTGTTCCGTCCAAAAATCCGGAACACTTGCCGCAAGTGCCGATCCGAATTAATGCCCATTGAAAGGCATTAATCCGGATCCGACCTTAAGCTAAACGTCGCTTCGGCGCATTGCCGGATCCGACGTTTAGCTTTTTCAATGGTTACCATGGCAGCCAGGACGCTAAAGTCCTGGTTACCATGGTAAAATGTAGCAGGGAGCGGGGAGCGGCATACTTACATTCCGTGCGGCTCCCGGGACGCTCCAGGATGACGCCAGGGCGCCCCAGTGCATGGATCACGTGATCGCATGGATCACGTGATCCATGCGCATGGGGCGCTCTGACGTCATTCAGGAGCGCCCGGAGCCGCACGGAATGTAAGTATGCCGCTCCCCACTCCTCGCTCTACTATGGCAACCAGGACGCTAGTAGCGTCCTGGCTGCCATAGTAACCTGAAAGCAATTTGAAGACTGATCAGGATCCTGATCAGTCTTCTAATGCTTTCAGGCATCTTGCGTTCTGACGGATCCGGCAGGACGGAAGTGCCTGCCGGATCCTCAGAACGCAAGTGTGAAAGGACCCTTACTGAAAAAAAAATGATCAGTTTTATCCTAATGCATTCTGAATGGAAAGCAATCCGTTCAGTTTGCATCAGTTTGTCTTCAGTTCAGTCACTGAACGTTTTTTGGACGCAGATAAAAGCGCAGCATGTTGTATTTTTATCTCCGTCCAAAAAAGCGGAAACACTTGACGGAATGACGGATCCGCCATTAATTTCCATTGAAATGTATTAAGGGCGGATCCGTCATTGAAAATTGACGCATTAACGGATCCGTTCCTCCACTCTGCGCATGCGCAGACCTTTAAAAATGGTAAAATAATAAATAACGGATCAGTTTTTACGGATGACAACCGAAAGACAGATCCGTTATTTCAATGCAATTGTCAAACGGATCTGCAAACGGATCCGTTTGCAAATGAAATCCGTTTTCAAACGTTTTGACGGATCCGTCGGGCAGTTCCGTTGACGGAACTGCCTTACGGAATCCTTCAACGTAAGTGTGAAAGTACCCTTAAGCGCAGGCCAGTCTCAAAGGGCCCCGTAACAGTCCCATGGTCTGCCTCTATAGAAGGTACACCGCTGCAAGGAAGGCATTCTCTCTTCCACCAGAAAATTCTTAAGAAGTCCTTTCCCATATTAGAAAGTCCGAGCAGATAACCATGGTGATAAGGCACGATTACAAAACAGAGGAGTCATTGTTCACCCAGTTTTCGCCCACAAATTGCCAAACTCTAACATCCAGTCTTCCATGAGGAGCAATCCATGGTGCAATCAACAAGTCAAAAGGACTGTCTCATGATAGAACTGAAAGGGGTTGTCCGGGTTCAGAACTGTTCCAGAATTTCACCCAGTCAGCACCCCTGATGGTAACATCGAGCATTTCATGCTCCCAAGCTCTCCCTTGCTCTGCACTGGATCGCGTGGGGAAAGGGCTTTTTATTTACACAACACACTGCCAGTCGGCAGTGTGTTTGGTGACTTCACCGGCTCTGATGGGCCGGCTTTATCGCTGCCCCAGCCGCTTGGCAGCCCTATGGAGAGCCTGGTACGTCACCGGATCTCCTAAAAATGTATTTTTACCTGCGCGATTCAAATGCTCCATTGCTAACATCAGGGGGCTGCCTGGGTGAAAATATGGGTATGTCTGGGTTCAGCTCGGAACCTGGACAACCGCTTTAATGTATGGGTTGGCCTAGTCAGCTTGACCAATCTTGGCCAACTAGTGTGCCAAATAAAGCTACTAAGAGTCTTTTCAGTAGTCTTAAAATAGGAAGAAGGCACAAAAATAAGACTAGTCAGGATGTACAAAAATATAGACAAAAGGGGAAAAGTACATGCAGTTGAGCCATAATCTGAACCCCAAGATAGGTGAAACTCTGTTTTTGCCAACTGAACATAAAGTTACTGCACAACAATTGCACCCAAGCCGAAAGACCGAGATATTCAAAGCCTCAGTTTTTGTCAGATAAAATTTAAAATTTCTAAGGTAACCAAACCTATCAAATTCATGTAAAATTGATGGCAAAGACGCGTAATTAAATAGTAAGTACTGTATTTTCTGGTGTAATCTTCTCAAAAGTCGGGGGTCTACTTATACACCGGTATACTGCGTGCTGAAACTTAAGAGCACCTTTCACTGGTCCAATGATTGTTAGATAATGATATGTATGTGTAGAGCGGCGCCCAGGATCTCCCTGCACTCACTATTATCCCTCTACACATACGGTACATATCATTATCTAACAATTGTTGGACCAGTGAAAGGTCCTCTTTACTTCCAAGCCGGACCAGAGAAGCTGTCCTTCTCCAGCTTCAGGGACAGGCGCCTCTAGCTGAGCCACCGTGCGCTGCATCCCGGCCAGTCGCTCCTGAAGCAGCCCCTCCCCTGCTCTCAGTGGTTTCTCATGCTCGCATTGTCTGTTTCATTTCTATTTGGTGTGCGTTGGAAGAGGGGTAGTCTTATACGGCGAGTATAGCCCAAACCCCATATTTTAACAGGAAAAGTAGGGGGTCCTCTTATATGCCCAGTCGTCTTATATGCCGGAAAATACGGTAATCAAAATAAACAGCAAGTTTGTGGTGGTCCCTCCCAACCGAAATACCCGCAACATCAGCATTCTTATGAACTGCCACCGCCAAATGCTCTATTGTGAGAATATAGAGCAGAGGGGAAAAGGGATACCCCTGTCAGGTACCATTCTTTATAGCAAAGGGGTCAGATAAAATGCCATTGGCATAAACATGTGCTGTAGGGATTGAGTATAGTGCTATCCCTATTAATAAATTAGGGTCCTAGCCCTATTCCCTTAAGAGAAGCTAAGAGAAATCACCTATGACATACCTTTTTAGCATTGACAGACAGAAGACAAAGGGGAATCCCTCCATACTTGGTATGAGAGAAAAGGGAAATAGTACCAATGGTATTGTCCCCTGCCTCCCTACTTGTAATACACCTTACCTGGTCTCTGGGTAACAGAGCATAGGCAGTTAGCGAGTATCTTAGAATATAATTTGGATATTACAGTTAATCAAAGACATTGCTCTGTAATTACTAAATACCATGGCATCTTTATTAGTCTTGGGAAGGACAACCACTGTGCCTTCAATGCTTGTCTGGAAAAAGGGTAATCTGGCGCAAGCAAGGATAAGAGTTTTGTAGACTTGGGAAGTGAACCCAAGAGGGCCTGGGTTCTTTCCATTTTTAAGTACAGTAATCATTTCCCCAGTCTCCCCATCAGAGAACTGAGGGGCACATCTATTAAGACTGGCGTTTTAGACGCAGGCCTTAATAAAGCCCTAAACTGGCGGTGGATCCGCCAAAGTTATGAAGAGGCGCAGGTCTCTCCATAACTCGGCGCATTCAGCGGCAGTCTAAATGTAAGATAGCCCACCAGTGGTCTTACATTTAGACCTTTTCTACGCCTAAAACAGGCGTAGAAAATGATGAATGAGACAGGTCTGCCGGCCCATCCCCACCCACAATTTTAGACCTGGCATGACCAGGGTGAACCATTGCGCCGCTCTCTGCGCCTTAAACACGCTTAATTAGATGTATTTCAGCATTGTAAATGACCCCCAAGAGTCTAAAGGAGGGCTTTGAAGAGTGCATAATACAGCTAATAATTTAAAACTGAAGATCTTTACTTTACATACAAATGCTCCACAGCAGGAGTGCACAACCTGCGGCCCGGGACCACATGTGACCCTTGATGCCATGCAGTGCGGTGCAGTGCCCCAACCATCTGGTAACAGACATGTATGTCTATGTCTTGTGGCTACTGTATTTTTCATGTATTCTCCCATTAGATGGGAGATGTGTTCAATATCCCATAAATACAGCAGTATACCCCTTTAAATGTTATTTTCAGCCCCGTCATTGGTTCAGTCTGGCAATGTGGCCCCCAACCAGAAAACGTTGTGCACCCCTGCTCCACAGCCTTCTTTTGGTCTGACAGCACTGTTTTTTTTTTGTCTTCTCTCTTACAGGACTGTTGATCGGGCATTGTTCAAGTGTTGACTATGCCTGCTAGATGAAGGCATGAATCATTTGTGCACTTAATGGACTTTGAAAAGAGCAGAACAGTGGGACTTGGAGAAGCTGGATGATCCATCCATTAAATCTCAGAAAAAGAGTTGGACGAGAGGTTTTTGTTGTGCATTGGTAGTGTCAGCAGTGGTCAAGACAGACAGATGAACACCAAGATTACCGTTTGTGTTCAGATGCTACATCCGAAGTCGCTTCGTTCAAAACATTGGAATAATACTTTACGGAGATTTGTCTCTGTACAGTATTAGAATGTATGGGCTCTGATGAGCCAAAGTCAGTAAGGCCCTATTCACACGTCTGCAATGTTCGTCCGCACCCGTTCAGCAAATATGCGGAACGGGTGCGGACCCATTCATTTTGAATGGGGACGTGATGGATGCAGAGAGCACACACTGTGCTCTCCGCATCCGCATTTGCCGAGCGCGCCGCCGATCTTCCGGCCGGCGGCTCCGCAATAATATAGAGCATGTCCTATTGTTGCCCGCAATTGCGGACAAGTATAGGTATCTCTATAGGGCTGGTGGCAAGGCGGATCTGCAACACACTACGGACGTGTGAATTAGGCCTTATTCACAAACTCATGCGTGACTTCGTTGAATAACTTCAGTAGTTGATTTTTAAAGTGGTAAGCCACTTTAAAACTGGAAACCGACCTCGGCTTCGGTTCCGAGGTACTAGTCGGAACCGAAGCAGAGTTCGGTTTCAAGTTTTCAGAAGTTTAGTGACTGTAGACGGCATGTCAGACGACCCTGAGCACTGAATTCAAGCCACAGTACACTGTGAAGACAGTAAAGCATGGGTCTACAAAAATCATGATATGGGAATGTTTCTCATACCATGGTGTTGGGCCTATTTATTGCATACGAGGGATCCACAGATAAAAGGGAAACATTTTCTCCACATGTCCAGCAGAGGTCTCATAGCCCTGTATGTTGTTATTCCTCTTCACCACTTCGCCAAATCTCCTCTCTGTAATTAAGCTCTCCCCATCAGTACATCTTGTGCAAATTCTTCCATTGCATCGACAGATCAACTTTGCTCTGTGTCCGCAGGATAAGTGATATGTGTTAGATCAGGTTCAACCGTGTGGAATCACCCCATTTTTCATAAATTCATAAAGTCTACCATGATGCACCATAAGTTTCAAGCATTCTGGAACTTTTTTGTTTTGTTAAGAAACATAAAGCCATAAAGATTGTCCACACAATGCTATGAGTTCCCCAGTTTCCCGATACATAGGCAAATGCCTTATCATTAATGGTGCATTTACCAATCTCATTTATGGTTATGGATACGATGTTGTTTCTTTAGTACATAGCACTGTTGTCCTGTCTCCCATGCATATATCCCCCAAAAAATGTGCCTGTTTGTCCACCTGAATAGGAGCTGCATACTGATCCCATGAAAATATGGATGTTGGGGGACAGTTGGACAATGCTGTGCACTAAAGAATTACTGGTATATCAAGACTTCAGTAAAGTATTGAGGGCCACCAGATATTTATCAGTGATCATGTCAATTGCCAACATGGCGCAGTCCCAGCATATCTTCCTCGAACAGTTAAAAAAATCAGACACAGATCAATGGATGATGAGGCATTTATTTTCCAGTTTGCGTTTTACAGGGGTTTTGTAGAATACCATATAACATACAGAAGACTAGTGTAACATATAGCATAGACATTGGACCCTTCCTACAGTTTCCATCCAAATGGGTGAGGGGTGTAACTAGTGCTCAGAGAGACAGGTCACATGAAATGATAGTCTGGTGAGGTAGGAGAGTGACTCTACAATGCCATTCACAGTGGTCAGTAATACTATTGTGCGGCTCACTGGTGACACACACTGGCAGTAACAGAGGTTTGCAGCATAAGACCAGAATAATAAAGCACCAATTCCAGTAAAGGAATCCCACTAAACAGACCCGTCCACATCCATACTCATGTCAACGAACAGGCATACAACTAGGATGCTAGCTGATAGATAACTGTACTTTGGGCAGAAAATGCTTGTAATTACTCAAAAATAATTTATTTTACATGTTGTCACACATCATTAGCGCACATAGATAGATGCTTGTAAATCATAAGGAATGAAATCTTCAATCCCGAGTGCAGACTAAGGCCGCTTGTACAGTGAGTGTTTGATCAGTGATCGTGAGCCAAAATCAGGTGCAGGAACACAAAACAGGTGCCAATCTTTCCATTAGAACTTATCTCCGTGTAGGCTCACAATCACTGATGGAAATCGCTGACCAAACACGGACTATGTGAAAATGGCCTAAATGGGCTCTCGAAGGGAACCTGTCATGTTGAACATGGTCTCTGATCTACAGGATCAGGCAGCATGTTATAGAGCAGGAGGAGATGAGCAGATTGATGTATCATTTTGTGGTTAAAGGTTCAGTAAAGCTTGTAATTCATTAATTTAAAGGGGTTGTTCCAAGTATTAAAGATATCCTGTGGATAGGGGATAACTAACTAACTGATTGGTGGGGTTCCAACTTCCAACCGCTAGGGGCCCATGTTCTCGCCCTGATGGAGCGGTATGCCGAGCATGCACCCTGCCGCTCCTTTCGATCTCTAGGAGACTGACAGAAATGGCAAAGTGATGTACTCTGCTATCTCTGGCAGTCCCATGTGGAAAATATGGAGTGACAGGGCACGTGCCTAGCCTGCCGCTCAATCTGGTTGGGGACATGGGACCCTCGTTCTTGGAATAAGTTGGCGTCCTAGCGTACGGACTCCCAGAAATCAGTGGATAGCGGATAGCCTTAATACCTGGCACAACCCATTCTATATATGCAGAGTGCACTACATTATCATGGTGACAAGTTGTATCCAAAGTCACTTCACAGTTGGAAGGTACTCAGTCACATAATATGTGTGATGATGTAACCATTATACTTACTGCCATATGATTTCACTGCAATACATGCACCCCATGGAACGTTTGCATCATACAAGCCAAGTAAAAAAATAAATAAATCTGCCCACAGTATGATATTAGAAGTGTCTGCCTTCCATTCTTCAACCAGTCCTAGTTCAACAATTCCTTCCTGAGAGCACTGGGATCTGGAATCAATCAGCACTTGAATTAAATACTGCTTAGATAAGTTCCCAAATAACCAGTCATGTTGTCGGAAAAAAAAAATTGCTTAAATATTATTTTTATCCAAGTTTTATGATATAAAATCTGAATTCTTGTAAACGTCTAGTTTTTTTTAAACTTTTATATTGTTATTATATTACTTTCTACATAAAGCTATATATTTTGTGTGCATAAGTATGTATTCCACAGCGCTTCACAGACATTAGCAGCCAACTGTCCCCAATGGGGCTCACAATCTAAGGTCCCTGTACGTGTATATATCTCAAAGTATTATATCATGTTTTAATAATTCTGATGGCTTAAAGTCCTTGAGCATAAAGTGATCAGTGATCGGTGGTTAACTTATTGTTAAATTCTGTGCCATTCTCACACCATGAGCAGACACTATGGGGGTATCATTCCATTTGAGTGATAACTCGCGTCAAAAGGCCACAATTTTATGCATCAAAATTTTGTGACTTTTGCATTTTTACAGTGCTCCTGCCACCTTGGAAAAGTGGGTCGAAAAGTGGGCATTCATAGCTATGATAACTAGATGCACTCCAAATTTAACAACTGTGACATTTTAAAAAAGAGTTGAAAAAGAGATGCAATCTTGCTCCAGTAGGGGCAGCGTACAAAAACTGGAGTAACCTCTCCAGACAAAGTGTTGTGTTTTACTCACTTTTGTATATAAGTGAATAAAATAAAACAGAATAAAATGTTTAAAGATTCACCAAACTTATCAAAAACCATACGACGCTCGATCGATTTGGCGAAGATTACACCCATGCAGACATCTACAGTGTGATGATGTGCCACAGATACTGATGCTACAACTGTGGCCAGTGCTTGGCTGCTGCCGTCACATGTCCATCACACCGCGGTGCAAACCCTACTGGCACAGAATTAGTACTGTGACAGTTTATTATTTGTAGTCATCTAGAGAAGGTTGGGACTTATTATTGGGTAATGGAAAACCCTTTTAAAGAGGTTTTCCACTCTTTAGATAGGTTAAGGGTACTTCACACTAGCGGCATAGCTATCTGGCAGGCTAGCTCGGCGGGTGAACAGCCTGCCGGATCCGCCATGCCGCAAGTACCCGTGCACTGCCGTGCTGCAGCTCCGTCTCACGGCCGTGCTGACGGGCGGAGATCGCCGGACTAATATTACTGCAGGTCAGACTTTTAGTCCGGCGATCTCTGCGCCGTAGCTCCATTATAGTCAATGGGGACGGAGCGGGAGCATGGCAGTGCACGGGTACTTGCGGCATGGCGGATCCGGCAGGCTGTTCACCCGCTGGAACAGCCTGCTGGATTGCTATGCCGCTAGTGTGAAAGTACCCTAACAGTATCAGAACTGTTTTTGGCAGCCACTGAGTAGTGGCCGTACCGGAGTACTGCTCCCATTCAAGTGGCGCAATTATCACGTTAATATAATTAACCTTAGTTACAGGTGCCTGTTACTAAGCAAATCATTATTTTATAATATATATTAGCAGGGGTGCCTTTATTACATATCTAAAGGCATATAATTACATTTACGAAAGTAAGGTATGAATGAGGTCTTTTTCTCTTATGGATTGTCAAGCAATAGCAGCATATTTTAGAGTTGGTAGGTTCAGTACAATTTTCCCTGCGTGCGCCTAGTAGTCATAATGGAACTACTTGGCATTCGATGCTGTGTGAAATATTTGATCCCCTTCTGCAGAGACTCCCTGCGCTCAACTGCAGAACCACTAAGAGCAGCCTGACGTGCAGTGCAACTAGATAATTAATGAATATAGCCACATACTCTTCTGTCCTAGAGACCCAATTCTGTAAATAATTTATGTATTGAAATAATGCTAGGGGACATTTATGGAAAAAAAAGCACATAGGGAAGTGTCTAAACAAAACAACAAATCTTACGTAGAGCATTGGATTTCATAAATCTCCACTAATATTATGTCCAGCCTAAAATCATCACCTTGCCATTGAAAACATGTAGACGAAAATGGACATCTCTCGCCACCTTCCCGTTGAGTCATATTGAACATAGATGCATCTTCATTAAGACGCCTTAGAAATGAATTGTGATACTCTGCAGAATAGCAAGTGAGCACTTTCTGGTGGTTTTATTGCCAGGAGGGGAATTTCCTTGGGATCTGGATCTGGTTGTCAGGAATTCTTATGGTTGTGTAGGAAGATCTGGGAGACATCTGGAGATCTTTTATTGTCTGCAAAAGGAAAAACATTTTGAAGTAGTATTTTGAAAGCATGAAGCGTTTGACTGAATAAAAGCAGCCAGATTTTAAGGACATGTTCACACAGAGGATTTTTCATGGAATCCGCGCCAGAAATTTTAAACTGTTGCTGATTTTCAATTGAACATGCTGTGGATCCACCTGCAGACTATTGCCCTATACCAGGGATGGGCAAACTGCGGCTCTCTAGCTGTTGCAAAACTACAACTCCTAGCATGCAAAGACTGCTTACAGCTACCAGCCTACAGCAGGGCATGGTGGGAATTGTAGTTTTACAACAGCTGGAGAGCCGCAGTTTGCCCACTCCTATACAATGGGTCTAATCCGCCAGCGGCCACCCACCACGGAAACCGCAGTGAGAATGAGCATATCAATTTTTTTCTTTTTCACATCCCAGATTCCTATTAGATTCAATGAAAGGCAGAGTGGGAACCCAGACTTCAGGTGCGGAATCCATACCAAAATCTACACTGAGTAAACTCTATATGAACTTACGCCAAAAACACTTCAGTCATTTACCAAAATTTTGAGTTAAGGAAAAAAGTTGGAGTCATTTATTAACTAAATCGGTTGCCTTGTAAATAAGGCAAAAGTGGTCAACTTTGCATAACTCAATAGTAGAGGCAAATATAGGAAACGGTGTAATATATTTTATGAGATTAAAATGCCTCGTTCTAGAGTTATCCATTGTTTTCTTTCCTCCCTTTTCTAAACTAACTTTCTCTCCTAAATTTGTAGGAAGTCCATCTTGTGAGAACAAGATGGGCTGCCTGCTCACAAAAGGATCAGAGTACACCATTCCATATGGAGAGGGGGAGGAGGACGGAGACAGTGCAGAAGAAACAGAGAGCCATAAACTAGAATGCGTGAGACAGCTGCAAAACTGACAGGGATAGAACCTGCCCTCAGTTTTGCAGATCAGGCACTAAAGGTGTGTGTGTATTCCCATAGAAATGAATAGGACATTGTGCTTGTTAAGAAAGAATCAGATGTGTCCATGAGCCCTAACAGTAAGTGCTTTATACACATCCATACTGCTCAGTACTTCTCTTTAATGTTATATATGTATCTAGTCACAGGTAATTAGCATAAGGCAAGCATGGGATTACAAATTCAGGTTTTATACTGTACCTTTTCTGAAAGTGTATAACAAATCATGTCTGCAATGCTCTAAAAGAGATGAATAACTTTCTGGTGGTCTCATGTAGCAAATTAAGATGTCAAATTTACTTTAATAACTGCATTAGGGCAATAACTGCATGTATTTTGTACCTTCTCCCTGTACTTGCGTGGGTTTTCTCACAGTGCTCCGGTTTCGTCCTCTTTCACACGAACGTTTTTTTGCGAGTGTACGGGCCGTTTTTTGCGTTCCGTATACGGAACCATTCATTTCAATGGGTCCGCAAAAAAAAATAAAAAATGGAAGGTACTCCGTATGCATTCCGTTTCCATATTTCCGTTCAAAGATAGAACATGTCCTATTATTGTCCGCATCCCGGACAAGGATAGTACTGTTCTATTAGGGTCCAGATGTTCCGTTCCGCAAAAAACGGAATGCACACGGATGTCATCCGTTTTTTTTTGTTTTTTTTCAGATCCGTTTTTTGCGGACCGCAAAACCATACGGTCATGTGCAATAGGCCTTCCTCTCACATTTCAAGAATATACTTGGGTGTGTTTGGCTTCCTATTAAATTGAACCTAGTGGGTACTGGAAGATATACCCCTATAAGGCAGCCACTGACTCCCCTACTCCAAAACCATCCCAGTCCTATGAGTCTGCTGCATGAGGAAAGCACATTAGAAATGTTTGTCAATGTCCTACTGTATAATGAGAAATTCTTCAACTTTGCCCTTTACTTTGTTAGTGAATTAAAGAATTCTTGTATATATTCAGGGGCTGAAAACCTATTCTTACATAATATTCTCCATGTTAATATGGGCAAACCAGGCCTCCATTTCTTAGGTGGGCACAAGGGACTTACCTCCAGCAGCAGCCTAAAAAGGAGCAAGAAACATTTCTATTGGTGGGGCTGAGCATTCACTTACTGAGGGCTCATCCTGATCATGGAGAGCTGTGCTGCTGTTACATTGTCACATACTGCTCTTTTTCTTCTGATCTGCAGGAAAACTGCAGGAAAGAGAGCACCAATACAGCAGACAGGCATAATACATCCTTTATACATATTGGTGCAATAATTGTCTGTCTTTGTATGGGTGTAAAAATCACACTACCTATATAATGTGTCAGGGTACGGCGCCATCTTCGAATCAGGAGCACAACATAGGTAGGGTAATTCTGCATGGCTGACACCATTTGTCTATGTATTTGACTCCTGTCTTACAGTGCTACTGTTACTCTTAGGCCCCTTTCACACGAGCGAGTTTTCCGCGCGGGTGCAATGCGTGACGTGAACGCATAGCATCCGCACTGAATCCTGACCCATTCATTTCA
Source organism: Bufotes viridis (assembly GCA_033119425.1). Taxonomy (NCBI): domain Eukaryota; kingdom Metazoa; phylum Chordata; class Amphibia; order Anura; family Bufonidae; genus Bufotes; species Bufotes viridis. The sequence continues at coordinate 464,198,809 of CM065589.1, forward strand.
ATGGGTCTGTGTACATGAGCATTTTTTTCACGCATCACTTGTGCGTTGCGTGAAAATCGCAGCATGTTCTATATTCTGCGTTTTTCACGCAGCCCTAGCCCCATAGAAGTGAATGACGCTGCGTGAAAAACGCATTGCATCCGCAAGCAAGTGCGGGTGCGTTGCGTTTTTCACTGATGGTTGCTAGGAGATGTTGTTTGTAAACCTTCAGTTTTTTATCACGCGCGTGAAAAATGCATCAAAACGCATTGCACCCGCGCGGAAAAAACTGAACAACTGAACGCAATCGCAGACAAAACTGAATGGTTTTGCCTGTGAAATCGCACAGTTTTCAAACCGTGGATCCGCAAAACACGGAAGCTGCTCCGCGTTACATTCCGCAATTTGCGGAACGGAATGCGGCCCATTATAGAAATGCCTATTCTTGTCAAAATATGCGGCTCGGACGCGGACCCCCAACAACAGCCGTGTGCATGAGGCCTTAGCTTTACTTCCATTCTCTTTGGTCAACAGTAGAGATGAGCGAATTTCATGTTATGAAATTCATTCACGCTTTGTTTGGTGGTAAAAGCAGACTTGTTGCTTGTGCAGCATTTTACTACTAAGCGACTTATGTATTTGTTTGACATGGTTGTAATTGCACAATATAATGTTTGTTTTTTTATACTAACAAATATTGTACAAATTTGAGGCCAAGTTTGTACTGTTTGGCTTATGCTATCTGTATGACTAACCCTGGGTTCAGACCTGAGCGTTCTAAAAACGCGCGTTTTACGCGCGTTTTAGTCGCGCGTATTTCAGCGCGTTTTTGCAAATAGGAAACGCGCGTAAAACGCGCGTTCTTGTGATTGACTACTGTGGTGTCAATCACAAAACGCGCGTCAAACGCCCCAAAAGAAGCTCAAGTACTTGTTTATGCGTTGGGCGTTTTACAGCGCGTTTGAACGCGCTGTAAAACGCTCAGGTGTGAACCCAGGGTAAGGGTTCTTTCACACTAGCGTTTTGGTTTTCCGGCATAAAGATCCGTCGTCGGGTCTCTATGCCGGAAAAATCCTGACCAGGATTATCCCAATGCATTCTGAATAGAGAGAAATCCGTTCAGGATGCATCAGGATGTCTTCAGTTCAGGACCGGAACATTGTTTGGCCGGAGAAAATACCGCAGCATGCTGCGCTTTTTGCTCCGGCCAAAAATCCTGAACACTTGCCGCAAGGCCGGATCCGGAATTAATGCCCATTGAAAGGCATTAATCCGGATCCGGCCTTAAGCTAAACGTCGTTTCGGCGCATCGCCGGATCCGACGTTTAGCTTTTTCTCAATGGTTACCATGGCAGCCAGGACGCTAAAGTCCTGGTTGGCATGGTAAAGTGTAGTGAGGAGCGGGGAGCAGTATACTTACCATCCGTGCGGCTCCCGGGTGCTCCAGAGTGACGTCAGGGCGCCCTACACGCATGGGGCGCTGTGACGTCATTCTGGAGCGCCCCGGGAGCCAGACGGACTGTAAGTATACTGCTCCTCCGCTCCCCACTACTACTATGGCTACCAGGACTTTAATAGCGTCCTGGCTGCCATAGTAACGCTGAAAGCATACTGAAGACTGATCCGTCTTCAAATGCTTTCAGGTCACTTGCGTTGTTACGGATCCGGCGGGCACTTCCGGCAAATGGAGTACACGACGGATCCGGACAACGCAAGTGTGAAAGAGGCCTAAGGGTACTTTCACACTCGCCTCGGGGCTCAATAACGGAAAAAAAACAGATCAGTTTTATCCTAATGCATTCTGAATGGAAAGCAATCCGTTCAGTTTGCATCAGTTTGTCTTCAGTTCAGTCCTTTCACGTTTTTTGGACGCAGATAAAAGCACAGCATGTTGTATTTTATCTCCGTCCAAAAATGCGGAAACACTTGACGGAATGACGGATCCGCCATTAATTTCCATTGAAATGTATTAGGGCGGATCCGACATTGAAAATTGACGCATTAACGGATCCGTTCTTTCATTCTGCGCATGCGCAGACCTTTAAAAATGGTAAGATAATAAATAATGGATCCGTTTTTACGGATGACAACGGAAAGACGTATCCGTTATTTCAATACAATTGTAGAACGGATCTGCAAACGGATCAGTTTGCAAATAAAATCTGTCTTCAAACGTTTTAACGGATCCGTCAGGCAGTTTCGTTGACGGAACTGCCTGACGGAATCCTTCAACGCAAGTTTGAAAGTATCCTAAGGCCTCATGCACACGACCATATGTGTTTTGCGGTCCACAAATTGCGTATCCGCAAAAAAAACGGATGATGTTCCGTATGGCATCCGTTTTTTTGCGGTTCCATTGTAATAATGCCTATCCTTGTCCGTAAACTAGAAAAAAATAGGACATGCTCTATTTTTTTGCGGAAAGGAAAAACGCACATAAGGAAACGGAATGCACAGGGAGTACCTTCCGTTTTTTTTTTTTGCGGACCCATTGAAATGAATATGGTTCGCAAAAAAAACGGAACGGACACGGAAAGAAAATACGTTCGTGTGCATGAGGCCTAAGGCAACTAAACCATTGGTCTCCTCCAGAGATGTCACCCACATTTTATGCATGTTTATCTGTTAATATCTAGTATTGAGATATAAATTGTGGGGATTCGCTCTGGTAGGCAGGTAAGCGGTCGCAGAACAGAGGCACCAAAAACAAAACTCCAATTGCAGTGTTTATTCACACAAGCAGGTATTAACGGTTAACAGTTCAGTAATCAACTTCACCTTAGTTGACAAAGTCCAGGTGTTCATTCACACCACGCTGCAGTTTTCCATAGAGTCCAAATCCAGGCATTAGGTGACCTGTTTTCCCCAAACCAGTCGCAAGCACACATCTAAGCGCAGGTTCCCCTCCTGGCTGTTAAGACAGCTAGGTGTTGGCAAAGCCCGGACCAGCAACTCAGATGCAGTCCGATGCTTGACCTCACCTGGCTGTCAATTAGTCCAGCAGCACATGCTGGGAGGAAAATACCTTCCCCTCCAGACCAAACCTTTTACTGTGTCACATACCCCCTGCCCCCCCTTTGTTCAGTCTTGAGGGGGTGAACATTCGCCATACAGTGCACCCGGAACAGGGCATCTGCATTACCCTGTGACCGGCCTGCTCTATGTTCCACCGTGAACTTGAAGTTCTGTAGAGACTAGAACCATCTGGTGACCTGGGTCTTCCCCTCTTTGTCCAGGGGGTGACAGGCCGCGGCCAACTCCGTATCACCTCTATCTTATTCACCTGGCGTTTGATGACTCCGCGTCCAATGACATACCCTAAGTATCGTGCCTCCTCAGAGATGGTTTGTCGACGAGCCACGGGCACCCGTTACGGCTTTAACTGGACTTTCGCTTAGGGCTCTGTGACAAAACCATGTTGGGTTACGGAAGTACGTCCAGGGAGGTCCGAGAACACATCCGTGTCCCGACTATTGAACTCCCTGGCCTCTTGAGCCTGCTTAGAGGAAAAGCTGTCAGCAATACGCACTGTGGCAGCTACTTCACCTGCAACAGACAGAGGTGCCTTAGTCTCTTCCCCTAGACATACAGGCCGTGGGTTGTTCTTAGTACAGGTCTCCCTATCCTTCCAAGTAAATTGACATGGTAGACCTCTACTGACCTGGCTGGTGCACCTTGTAATTTGCGTTGCTTACTTTTTCTAGTATCTCGTAGGGCCCCGTCCACCTAGCAAGGGACTTACTGTCCACGGTCAGTACAAGAACCAGGACCCAATCTCCAGGGTTAAAGTTCCGGACCTGAGCCCCTTGATTATAGACCCGACTCTGTGCTCGCTGAGCTGCCTTTCTATGCTCCCTACCTATCCCATTCAGTGGGGTTATCTCCTCTCATCCACTGGAGTGGCTGTCACCCCTACCGTGGGCCCCTCTGCCTTGGGTTCCCTACGTTCTAGCACCTTGACTGAGCCAGGCCTCTCTACTGGAGCTTTCCCTATCTCTCGGGGATCAGTAGGTATAACGGCTGGCCACAGGGCTGGGAACAATGGAAAGTCTTCTCCTAGTATCAACACATAGTGCAGGCTTGTGGCCACCGCCACCCCATGGATCCGCCTCCGCCACACGTGTTTAGGGACACCAATATGTCAATTTTCCAGCCAGTAAACTCAGTGGGTCGCACCAGAGTAGCCCTTACAAGAGTCACCCGACTCCCCGAGTCCAGAAGAGCCACTGCGGAGTGACCCCTACCTCCAACTGATACAAATGTTTGTTATCGTCTCTGGAGTGTCTGACACACAGATCCTTCTGGCACACGGTGACTGTCGGTACCCAAAGTTTGTGTCCATGGGCTCAACCAGGTGGGGACAGTCGGCCCTAACATGGCCAGGTTCATGACACCGACAACAGATTGTTGGGGCCAGATCCCGAAAGGGCACATCCCGAGGCTTTTTTCCCAGCTCAGGCTGCCGGGTCTAGTGCGGGGATTTTCTGTTTTTTTTTACCCCCTTCTCTAGATATCCCCCCTGGAGTTTCTCGGTAGCCCCATACTGCTCTACGGGGTCCACCATCTCCGGGGCAGTAGCAGGGGACGCCTGGCCAACCCAGCTCTGGAGGGGTTGTGGCAACGCCCTTATATATATATATGTGCAGGGCAGAAAGTGGTGTAATCACCATGAGACATGCTGACTTTGCTTGCCTCTTGTTACAGGAGGACATTGAGTAATCATCAGACAACAGATATTTATACTCTGGACTACCAGGGATGTTCACAGTAAACCTTTCGCTACTGTAGTCTGCCAAAAATGGCATATTTTCACTGCCTTAGGTCACCAGGGATTTCACCATTTACCCCTTTACTGCTGTGGACCACTAGGCATATCAACATTAAGGGTACGTTCACACAACGACATTTGTCGCGCGACAAATAGGGCACAACTTCACTGCAACATTTGTCGTGCGACATTTTGTCGCACCAATGTCGTGCGACAATTTTTATAATGGGAGTCTATGGTGTCGCATTGCAACATGCTGCGACTGCGACAGTCGCAGAAAAATCCATCTTAATTGGATTTGTTTGCGACTGTCGCAATCACAGCATTTCAGCAATGCGACACCATAAACTCCTATTATAAAAATTGTCGCTGCGACAATAGTGCGACTTATTGTCATCATGTGAACATACCTAACTCTGAAATCCACAGGTGGATCCAGTAAGAAATGTTAGCCCTTCTTTTATATTTGGCATATCTTTCCAAACCTTCCATGGAGACTGCATGTGTTACTGGTGCCTATGGATGACTAAATTGATCCACATTTACACAAAAAATAGTTCTAGTAGGAAATTAAAATGTAGTCATCTGGACTCCTTTGCTGCAGTACTACTCATCTACACTAATGGCTAAAAGTTTTGAGACTGAGAAATGTAGGTTTAACAAAGTTGCTGCTTTAGTTTTTATGGTAACAATTTGCAATTTACTCTATATTGTTACAAAGAGCAATCAGATGAATTGAAATTAATTGCTAAATCATTGCTTGCCATGAAAATGTAATCACAAAAACAAGTCCTGCCACAAAAATACCTGCTAACATCATTTCAGCAATCTCTGGTTAGCTCAGGAAAAGGTGTTAAAGAGGACAAGGTAGCTGATATCACTCTGTCTTGCTGATTAAATTAGAAGAGAAGACTGCTTTAAAGGAGGGGGGTGCTAATCATTGTCTTCTTCTGTTAACCATGGTTACCTCCAATAAAACAAATGCAGTCATCATTACTTTACATCAAAAGGACTTTACAGGCTTTAAATTTACTGGATCATCAAGAACTTCAAGGAGAGAGGTTCAGTTGCTGTGAACAAGGTTTGAGGGCAGCCAAGAAGAGCCAGCAAGTGCCAGGACCGTCTCCTAAAGAAGATTCAGCTACAGGATTGGGTCAGCACCAGTGTAGAGCTTTCTCAGGCAGAGTGTGAGCAAAGGCTTTGGAGGATGGTCCGGTGTCAAGAAGGGCAGCAAAAAGCCACTTCTCTCAAAAATAACTGATATTCTGCATAAAGTACAGGGATTGGACTGCAGAGGACTAGGGTAAAGTTAATTTCTCTGATGAAACCCCCTTCAGACTGTTTGGATTATCTAGAAAAATGATTGTCTGGAGAAGTAGAGGTGAGTTATGTGTCATGCCAACATCCTGAGACCATGTGTGGGGTGGCTTCCCATCTAAGGGAGTGGGCTTACTCTACAATTGTGCCTAATAACACTGCCATGAATAAAAAATAGTATCAAATCATCCTCCAAGAGCAACTTCTCCCATCGGTCCAGGAGCAATGTGGTGATGGAGAATGCTGTTTCCAGCATGAGGGAGCACCATGTCACACTGTAATTTTGGGTCCATGGCCAGGAAACTCCCCAGATCTCAATCCCACAGAGAACATATGGTCAATCCTCAAAAAGCAGGTAGATAAAGAAAAACACATAAACTATGATAAACTCCAATCACTGATTAGGCAAGAATGGGTTACCATCAGTCAGGCTTTGGCCCAGAAGCTGATATCCAGCATGCCAGGGGGAATTGCAGGAGTCTTGAAAAAGAAAAGCCAACTCTGCAAATATTGAGTCTTTGCATAAACTTATAGTATTTGTTAATGAAAGTAAAAAAAAAATTATGAAATGCTTATAATTGTAATTTAGAATACCATAAAAACATTTGACATAAGGATCTAAAAATACTGAATCAGCAAACTTTGTGAAAACCAAAATCTGTGTCAGTCTCAAAACCTTTCACCACAGCTGTATTACAACAGATAATAGCCCAAAATCAGTGACAGATTCCCTTTCAAGTGGAAATCACATGCGTGCTATTATACTATTTGTTTTTTATAAAATGAAAAGGCTTACACTTTTGTAATAAATATGCACTTGAAGTGCTGTTCCTGACAATGTAGGAAAATAGTAAAAACTATGGAGATTTGCAGTAAATAGGCCCAAAGGCCTCCAATACCTTTAGGAGCTTGTAGATGCTTGTTCAGATCCCACAGCCTCTTCACTCTCTAAGATGAAGGCAAATCACAATATAAATACAGGTTAGCAAACAGAAGGACCAGATAATTACATAAAAGCCTCCATTACTGTTTCTCTAACGTTTTTCTTCAAGTTTCAAAGGCAAGCATCCATTGACAGGTGACTTTAAGTAGAATGATTGTGCTACTAGAAATAATCTGCGCAGTCTAGTCATGCTACACGATGGTCCTCACATCAGATTAGCCAAAGGCAAATGGCAGAAACACATGAAAGCATAACTTCTCCAAGTTGTAGGCAGAAGTGTGAGAAGTCATTTGCTGGGCAAACTTTGTGCGGCACCACATACCACATTGAAGTAAGGGTCCATTCACACGTCCTAAAGTGTTTTGCGGATCCGCAAAACACGGACACCGGCAATGTGCGATCCGCAATTTGAGGACCGCACATTGCCGACACTATAATAGAAAATGCCTTTTCTGGTCCGCAATTACGAACAAGAATAGGACATGTTCTATTTTTTTCGGAACGGAATTGTGGATCCCGAAAACACGGATCCTGGAAATGCGGATGTGGATCCCGGAAATGCAGATCCACAATGGTTCCAGCCCCATTGAAAGTGAATGGATCCTAAAATTGCAGAACGGATGCAGACCAAAATTACGGACGTGTGAATGGACCCTTAGAGATACGTGCACAACCTGTCCTGATACAAGGGCCACAATTTTAAATTGTAAGACTTCAAGGGCCACAATAAAACTCAATGGGGTACTCCCATCTGTGATATTTATAGAGTATCAACAGAATATTTGATAAATGCTTGATAAGTGAGAGTCCCATCTATCGGGAGAACACGACGGTCTCTTGTTTGACAAGCCAGAAAAGGTAAACAAGGAGTGTGCACACGACTATCTCTACTGTAGTTAAAGGGTTTGTTCAGGGTCAGGATATTGACGACTTATCCTCAGGATAGGTCATCAATATCAGATAGGTGGTGGCCTGACTCTCGACACTCCTGTCAATCAGCTGGTTCCACCCTCTTCACTGTCTACCTGCGTGCTATGTAACTACACCTTCCTTGAAAGAGAGAGAAATGTGTAATTACACTGCACCACTGGTGCTGCAATCTTGATGGCATGCAGGTAAACGCCTAAGAGGACGCAGGGCTCAAATGAGTGCAGCAGCCATTTAAACCAACTGACTGGCAAGAGTGTCGGGAGTCCGACCCCCACCAATCTGATATTGATGACCTAGGAGCTGTGTGGGGGCTCATTTTTTGCAGGATGATCTGCACTTTTTATTGATACCTTTTGGAGTGTTTGAGACTTTTTGGTCACTTTTGTATTACATTTTTGAGAAGCAGAAATGACGAAAAATATTGAATTGACCATTTTGATGTTTTTTCCCATTACACTGTTTGCCATATGGGATAAATATTTTTATATTTTAACCACCTCAGCCCCCTAGCTTAAACACCCTTAATGACCAGGCCACTTTTTACAATTCCGCACTACACTACTTTCACTGCTTATTGCTCTGTCATACAACTTACCACCCAAATGAATTTTACCTCCTTTTCTTCTCACTAATAGAGCTTTCATTTGGTGGTATTTCATTGTTGCTGACATTTTTACTTTTTTAAATATTAATAAAAATTACTGAAGTTTTGCAAAAAAATGACATTTTTCACTTTCTGTTGTAAAATTTTTCAAAAAACTACATTTCTATACAAATTTTTCTCTAAATTTATTGTTCTACATGCCTTTGATTAAAAAAATGCAATAAGTGTATATTTATTGGTTTGGGTAAAAGTTATAGCGTTTACAAACTATGGTGCAAAAGTGAATTTCCGCATTTTAAAGCAGCTCTGACTTTCTGAGCACCTGTCATGTTTCTTCAGGTGCTAGAATGCCAGGATAGTATAAATACCCATAACTCACAGAAAAAAGATGCACCACATGGATAAGCACCTGACAACACTGGCTAATCCCTCACTCTGGTGTTAAAAGCTGAGAGATTCGCCAATATTTCCAATCAGGAACATATCGGAGCCCCTTTAGGCACCACTACACGGTATCTCAGCATGACATGGGGTCCTACCACTAGACTACCTATGGTGTGTGAACAAGGTCTGAACAGGTATTAAGTGGCCTACAGCCCCATCCCACTCACCTGCATTGCAGGACCAACAATGCAATGGGAAACACATGAGGCCGCAAGCTACACCTACAACAGACCATGTGACACCGGCTTCCAGGTGCAACAGAATGTTTACCAGCCATATGCAATGGCACATTCAATACAGATAAAACAAGAATCACAAAAATAAACGTGGCCTAAATGGGTGGGACTGCTCCAGACCCCAAACACTGTGGCGTGTTTCTAACTGGGGGCAGTTCTCCGCATGTGGTTCGCAGCGAACGGCTATCCCCAGCAAAAATTGCATACAATGGAGGATGCCGGCGCGAACCACAAGCACCACACAAACATCCTACACAAAATAAAACATGTGCGGATGAAAATATATAAACACATAACTCACCTGTTCAGACCTTGTTCACACACCATAGGTAGTCTAGTGGTAGGACCCCATGTCATGCTGAGATACCGTGTAGTGGTGCCTAAAGGGGCTCCGATATGTTCCTGATTGGAAATATTGGCGAATCTCTCAGCTTTTAACACCAGAGTGAGGGATTAGCCAGTGTTGTCAGTTGCTTATCCATGTGGTGCATCTTTTTCTGTGAGTTATGTGTTTATATATTTTCATCCGCACATGTTTTATTTTGTGTAGGATGTTTGTGTGGTGCTTGTGGTTCGCGCCGGCATCCTCCATTGTATGCAATTTTTGCTGGGGATAGCCGTTCGCTGCGAACCACATGCGGAGGAACTGCCCCCCCAGTTAGAAACACGCCACAGTGTTTGGGGTCTGGAGCAGTCCCACCCATTTAGGCCACGTTTATTTTTGTGATTCTAGTATAAATACCCCCCAAATGACACCATTTTAGAAAGACACCCCAAAGTATTCGCGGAGGGGCATGGTGAGTTCATGTATGATTTCATTTATTTTCACAAGTTAGCGGAAAATGACACTTTCTGAGGAAAAAAAAATAATAATAAAGTTTCCATTTCTGCTAACTTCTGGCAAAAAAATAAAAATCTCCCATGGACTCACTATGCCCCTCAGTAAATACCTTGGGGTGTCTACTTTCCGAAATGGGGTCATTTGTGGGGTGTGTTTACTGTTCTGGCATTTTGGGCGGGGCTAAATTGAGAGCAACCCTGTAAAGCCTAAAGGTACTCGTTGGACTTTACGCCCCTTTACGCACCTAGGCTGCAAAAAGTGGCACACATGTGGTATCGCCGCACTCAGAAGAAGTAGGCAATGTGTTTTGGGGTGTATTTTACATATACCCATGCTGGGGAGAAATATCTCTGTAAATTGACAACTTTGTATAAATTTTTTTTAAAAAAGTTGTCATTTACAGAGATATTTCTCACACCCAGCATGGGTATATGTAAAAATACACCCCAAAACACATTGCCCTACTTCTCCTGAGTACGGCGATACCACATGAGTGACGCTTTTTTGCAGCCAAGATGTGCAAAGGGGCCCGAATTCCAATGAGTACCTTTTAGGAGGGCATTTTTACGCATTTGGATTCCAGACTTCTTCTCACACTTTAGGGCCCCTAAAATGCCAGGGCAGTATAAATACCCCACAAGTGACCCCATTTTGGAAAGAAGACACCCCAAGGTATTCCGTGAGGGGCATGGCGAGTTCATAGACACATACGGACGTCTGAATGAGCCTTACAGGGGGGTGATTAGTGACAGGGGGTGATCAGGGGGGTGACAGTGTCCTCTGGTGGTCCCAAGCAAAAGGGACCACCAGAGGAGCAGGCAGCAGGCATATCAGACGCTGTTTACAAAACAGCGTCTGATATGCGATTCAGATACCGTTTTTTTAACATCTACAGCCTGCCAGCGCATAATCAGCGCTGGCAGGCTGTAGTGAAAGTTCCTGCAGTCGCGATACTGTGAACGCGCAAATCTCGCCTCTCGCGAGATGACGCGCCGATGCGTCAACGAGGAACATCCCGGCCGCCGGGAGGTGGTTAATAGTACGAATTTTTTCAGTGTTTACATATTTTTATTTTGGGGAAAGGAGTATTTTAATTTTTATATTTTTATTATATTTTAAAAACCTTTTTAAACTTTTTTCTACATTATTTTAGGCCCCAACATCATGCAATCCTTAAATTGCCCCTTCTATATATCAATGGAACTAAATCCATTGATAAATAGAACATTCAGTATATTGCAATGTAGTGCTGCGACCTGTAGGCCTACATTGGAATATACATTTAAAAGGTATCGTAGCCTCAGAAGGCCCCATCCTTTCACAGGCAACAAACAGTTCCCCGATCACCGCGTGGGGGGGCTGTTCCAGGCTAGTTAGCACAGTGCTTCTGGGTTTTGCGCTCTCAGATGCTGTGGTCACATTTGACTATGGCATCTGAGGGGTTAAATGCCTGCGATCAACATTACTGCCGATCAAAGGCATTAACCCCGGGTGTCTCCTGTGTGAAACATCAGAAAGCCGACGACTATATCGCCTGCTGTGCTTGCAAGGAGGCGCCATGTTACAGACCTGACTTCCCCGTACTATTACAGCAGAGGTCGCAAGGTGGTTAAAGGGATCTTGTCACATTGTACATGGAAGTCCTTTCTGTGGCACGAGCTAAGCAGACTAAGGCCTCTTGCACATGACCAAATGTATTTTGCGGTTTGCAAAAAACGGATCCGTTATGCGGACAATAATAGGACAAGTTCTATCTTTCATACGGATATACTGAAACGCAATGCACATAGAGTACCTTCCGTTTTTTTTGCGGACCCATTGAAATGAATGGTTCAGTCTACGGTTCGCAAAAAAACGGAAAGGACACGGAAAGAAAATACATTTGTGTGCAAGAGGCCTAACATATAGTTAACTTGCATTTTATTCATATAAATCCCTGCTCTTTCTAGACATTGGAGTCATGTGGGCGGTCCTATAAGTGATTGACATCCATCTCTCTATGCACAATCACTAAGGAGGACCACCCACTGGACTCTTAAGCACAGAAAGAACAGAGAATTAAATGAATAAATTACAAGTTATAATGATTTTTTTTATCCCATAACCTCTATATCAATCTGCTCAGCTCCTCCTGTGATATAATATGCTGCTTGCAGATAAAAAAACAAGTTAAACGTGCCAGGTTCCCTTTAATGAGTTCCAGCTCTGAAACAATTACAATTTTCGGCAGCCCCCTAAGCCTTAATGGATACTTTCATGTGTCCTGCTGCTCGGTTCCATCTAATCTGTATGGGAGTGTCCTGAACTTTACATGAAGCAGATGTCAGGGGATTGGGCTATTGGATGTCAACATGCCCAATCCTTTTGTTTCACAAGAGATAGGTGTCTGTCAGTGGCGTATTACTCTTTCCCTATTAAGAACGTATGCTGGCTGTGTATGGGGGTGTCAGAAGGGGTCAATTGCAGGGAGAAATAGCTGTAGGCTAGTGTTCTGCCAACTGCTATGTAAGGTGTAAGGCGGTATTCACATGCAGCAGATTTTGTTGCAGAAAATTTCTGCGACTAAAGAATCAGTTCCATTCATTTAAATGGGGACTGCAAACATCCATGTGCTTGCCATCAAAATGACCCCATTTAAATATATGGGACAGATTTTTCAGTCACAGAAATTTCTGCAACAAAGTCTACAACGTGAAGGCACCCTAAGAACTCATTCAGACTAACGTAAGGGCTATGTGGGCACTGGCCGTGTGCACTCTATGCTGTGGATACGGACCCACTGACTTGAACGAGTCCACAATCTGCAAGAAACGGTGAAAGATAGGACATGTCCTATCTTTTGCGAAACGGAGGCACGGATCAGAAGCCCACGGAAACACTTAGAAGAGCTTAAGTGGGCTTTCAGGTCCGTGCCTCTGCACCGCAAAAGGATAGGACCTGTGCTGTCTTTTGGGGATCACGGACCCATTCAAGTCAATGGGTCGGCATCCACAGCAAGGAGTACACACGGCCAGTGCCCGTGCATTGCGGACCGCTATTTTCAGTCTGCAGCACGGGCGTGGAGCCCTTAGGTTTTTCTGAATGAGGCCCAAGGGCACGATCACAAGTTGCGGTTGTGTTGTATCTGCTACAGGGGCATGCTGCAGTCGGTTACTGTATGGTCGTACAAGCCGCAGCAGACTCTTAATTAAACCAATTAGTGCAATGCAGTGCCGTGCGGCTGTTAACAATGCAGATGGACTAAACAGTGCTGTCCTAATAATTCAATTAGAGCCCGCTGAGGCTCGCACGGCCACATAGTACGCGACCGCAGCATGGCGGCTTTTCAACCGTGACACTTCCACATTGTGTGGTCATACCCTAAAGGACTCACAGCACACACCTTGAGCTGCAGGTGCACTCTCCTCCACAGTCTCTTCTGGCTTTCTGGCTGTAAGTTCAGACCAGTCTTCAGCTACTGATGCCAGCTCCTCAGTGATGATGTCAGAACTTGCTTCAAGCACAGGAGATGTCTCTTCCACATTTTCGCCAACAGGTTCAATATTCTCTGGTTCCACTGGACAGATATGGAATGACACATTTAGTAGGAATTACCTATGTTTCTCATAACAAAATAGAAAAGTAATGTGCGTTCCCTCCCAGAAAAATTATACAGCCTTCTTTTCTTTCCTGAAGAATTTTTGAATATTTCTCTTATTATTTCATATTTTTTAGTGCTTCAATCCATCTATGAAAATTGAGCAACTTTAGCGCTCATGCACGCAAACAATTTTTTTTCTGTTCCGTTTTTTTTACAGGTCTGTATGCAGAACCATTCATTTCAATGGGTCCACAAAAAACTGAAATGACTCAGTGTGCATTCTGTATCCGTATACCCAAAAAATTGAAAATGTCCTATTCTTGTCCGTTTTGCGGACAAGAAAGGCATTGTTACAATGGATCAGCAAAGAAACCAATTCAATACGGATGTCACAAGGATGTCATCCATTTTTTTTGTAGATCCTTGTTTTGCAGACTGCAAAATACATACGGTCGTGTGCATGAGCCCTTACAATTAGTCTTGGTTTAAAAAAAAGTCCATGGAGACACAAAGGCTTGCACGGAAGCAATAATCACAAAATAGAAGAATTCGGAGACTAAGGCCCCATGCACACAACCGTTGTTTGTTTCCGCGTCCGTTCTGTTTTTTTTCACGGATAGGATGCTTCCCCATTCATTTCAATGGGTCCGTCAAAAAATGCGGATGGTCAACCGTTTTTGATCCGCATCCATGTTTTCATTCCGTCAAAAAATAGTGCATGTCCTATTTTTTTCACGTTTGCGGACAAGGATAGGCATTTTTACAATGGATCTGCCATAAAAATCAGATCCGTCAAAAAAAACGGACGCAAAATTTGCAGGAGGAGCGGAGGCAGGCAACGGTCGTGTGCATGTAGCCTAATTGCAAAGTTTCTTTTTTGTTTTTCTTTTAGTGGTATTAGAGTAACGCAAAATGGTTAAAAATGTTAAAGGGGACCCGTTTTAGAAAATATTTGTATTCCTTTGATTGACAACTGGGGGAGCAGGGTCAGAACTGACCTCATAAAACTTGGTTGTAAAAGTCCATTAGTATAAAAACTAGCCTCATCAAAGGCAGGGGGGGCTAGAGGGGGAATCTGCAGACCTTCTTAAGGTGTGTGTGTGTCCCTTTAGCTTGGTCTTTTATTTGGGGGCAACTCGTTTGGCCGTCTTTCCTGCTACCCCCAGGCTGCAGGCCTTCTACAGTCTCGTAACGTATTAAGTTCTGTATCTTTTATCCATTTTATTTTCAAATTGATTGACTTTAAAATGCGGGAACCTTTAGGCTGCATTCACACGGGTGAGTTTTCGGCGCGGGTGCAATACGTGAGGTGAACGCATTGCACCCGCACTGAATCCGGACCCATTCATTTATATGGGGCTGTGCACATGAGCGGTGATTTTCACGCATCACTTCTGCGTTGCGTGAAAATCGCAGCATGCTCTATATTCTGCGTTTTTCACGCAACGCAGGCCCCATAGAAGTGAATGGGGCTGCGGGAAAATCGCAAGCATCCGCAATCAAGTGCGGATGCAGTGCGATTTTCCCGCATGGTTGCTAAGCGACGGGACCCGATCTTCATTATTTTCCCTTATAACATGGTTATAAGGGAAAATAATAGCATTCTTAATAAAGAATGCTTTGTAGAATGAGAATTAAGGGGTTAAACATAAAAAACTTAACTTACCTTAGCCACTTGATCGCGTAGTTGGTTATCTCTTCTCTCTTCAAGCTTTAGCTGCAGTCTAAGGACCTGTGATGACGTCACATCACATGGTCCAATCACATGGTCCGCGATGGACCATGTGATGTGACGTCATCACAGGTCCTTAGACTGCAGCTAAAGCTTGAAGAGAGAGGAGAGATCGCCAACTACGCGATCAAGTGGCTAAGGTAAGTTAAGTTTTTTATGTTTAACCCCTTAATCCTCATTCTACAAAGCATTCTTTATTAAGAATGCTATTATTTCCCCTTATAACCATGTTATAAGGGAAAATAATAAAATCTCCAGAATACTGAACCCGAAACCGGACTTCAGTGATGAAGTCCGGCTTCGGGTCTGGGTACCAAACATGGCGATTTTCACACGCGCATGCAAAACGCATTACAAAAGTTTGCACACGCGCTGAAAAATCGTGCATATTCCCGCAACGCACCCGCATCCTATCCGGGCGTCAAACATGAGGCCCGTGTGAACCCAGCCTTAAGCTCACATCCGGATTCTAAGTCGCGATCCTGACAGGAAATGACAGCAGGCAGGTGTGAATGCATCAGTGAAGTGAAGACTTTCGTTAGATGGTCAGGTAGGGCAGCAAGGAAGCAGCTTCTCTTCAAGAAAAATAGACTGATATTCGACAGGAAGTACAAGGATTGGACTGCAGAGGACTGGAGTAAAGTTATTTTGTGATAGGGCTTGTCCGGATTCAAAGCTGAATACGGACATAAGCTCCCCTTCACACATTATGGGCTCATGCACACGACCGTTGCTGTTTTGCGGTCCGTTTTTCACGGATCCGTTGTTCAGTATCTGAGTTTTTTCCCTCTGATTTAAGTCCTCTTCTGTTCCGTTATTGCACAAAACATATCCGTATGTGATCCGTTCTTTGCGGATTGTATATGGAAACAGTAACTTATTAATCACCAAACACCTGAGCAATATGGGCTGGGCATAGCATTTCTACAGTATGGATACGCAAAATACGGATGACATACGGATGTGTTCTGTGTGCGTTCCGTATTTTTTGCGGACCCATTGACTTGAATGGGGCCTCGGACCATGATTTGCAGACAATAATAGGACATACACTACTTTTTTGCAGAACGGCCATGCGGACAAACGGAAACGGAATGCACATGGAGTATCTTCCGTATTTTTTACAGCCCCATTGAAGTGAATGGTTAAAAAAAAACGGAACAGAATCGGAAAGAAAATACGGTTGTGTGCATGAGCCCTAACGCTCCATTCACACGTCCGTAAGTGTTTTGCGGATCCACAAAACACGGACACCGGCCATGTGCACATGGCCTGCACTCTAATACAAAATGCCTATTCTTGTCCGCTATTGCGGACAAGAATAGGACATGTTATATTTTTTTGCGGAAACGGAAGTATGGATGCGGAAGTGCGGATAGCACATAGTGTGCTGTCCGCATCCATTCCGATCCCATTGAAAATGAATGGGTCCGCACCCATTCCGCAAAATTGCGGAACGGATGCGGACCCATTTTGCGGACGTAAGAATGGACTCTTAGTCTGTATGAGTGGAGCATCGGAGTATTTTTTGCTCCGAAGCATCGTGCAGGGCAAGGGCTGTTTGTTTTCTGATGGTGACATACCCGGCTTTTTTTCAGTATGCTAGGAGGAGGCCTCCGCCTAGCAGTGAGCCCAGTGATGTCACCAGCACAAATGGGTGGCCTTTAGCACTGCCTAGGCTGTTTTACAGGCTAGGGCAGCACTAAAGACCAACAATTGCTCCGAAGCTCCACTGATACAGGCTAAATGTCCGGGTTCAGCGGGTTAAGTAATTTTTCATGACAAGGAATGACTTTGCAATGAATCGCTCTTCCTAACAATCTACAGTTAATGCAAATTGCCCCATATAAACTGAGGCAGCAAACTTAGCGAAAACCCTAAAATGTCTGCCAGTCTCAAAACTTCTGGCCACAACTGTATATGGCAGAAACTCTCTAGCAAACTCTATTTACAGGTATCATGACAGGCATCATTGTAAAGGAACCTAGCAGGCCCTGCTCATGGGACACTGTCTAATAGGCCATTTCCACATGGCACTATTTTGGTCAGTATTTTGAATTAGCATTTTTAAGGGTCCCTTTCACACTTGCGTTTGGAAGATCCGGCAGAGTTCCGTAGTCAGGACTCTATGCTGGAAAGAAATGCTTCAGTTACTCCACATCCCAGGACGGAAAGAATAACGCAGCATGCTGCGGTATTTTCTCCGTCCAAAAAACGTTCAGTGACTGAACTGAAGACATCCTGATGCATCCTGAACGGATTTCTCTCCATTCAGAATGCATGAGGATAATCCTGATCAGTATTCTTCTGGCATAGAGCCCCGACAACGGAACTCTATGCCGGATCTTCCAACCGCAAGTGTGAAAGTCAAAACCAGCAGTGAGTCCAAAACACAGAGGTACATTATACCCTTCTTTCTGTAGGTTACACTCCTGGCTATGGCTTAGGTACATCTGAGCCAGACGCAGGTATTGCCGTCGAGCCGCTCAGCCGATCCTGCTTCAGTGTGACACCGATATATTTAGACGATCCGCGCGCGATCCGCCTACAATGGTACGTAGCACGACGTTCCTTCGCTTGTCACGCCGGGATGGACGATCCCGCACTTCTTTCTTCGTCTAAGAATGGACAGACTGCCTCACGGTACGATCCGGCACTCAATACAAATGCTAATACAAAACACTGATCAAAGTGCGCATGTATAAAAGAGGTGTATAGTGTCCTACAGATGGCATTTTACACATTTACACATTGTGCTGCCACAAAAGGGGGCTTGAGCCACCAGAGTAGGTAAGCATGTACTGTAAAGAGGTGACAAAGACGACAATGTGGCAAACTCTGTAACAAGAAAAGAACTTTGTGGTAGTTGGGTAAAGATGGAGAAGAAGCAAAGTGAACAACTGCAATCACAAAAGACATTGGGCCAGATTTATCATTAGCTAAAGTCACTTTAATGGAGTGAAAAAGTCGCAAAAAATTGCGCAAACTCACTCCACTCATGACCATGCTTATGTTTGACAAAATCACTTTTTTAAGATTGCGACTTTTCCAAAGACAAAGCCAAAATACAACTAGGAACCAGAAATACACCAGATTTATCAACCTCTGAAAGAGCCCATGATAAATTTGACTTGACTCAAATACACATACGCCTTCTTTGAAAGTGGAGTGAACTGCAAGAGTAATGATAAATCTGGCCCATTAACTATAAGTCCCTTGTATATGGCTGATAACTACTGCATTTCTGTATCCATACTGTATCAAGATATAGCATTGCAGACCACCTGTATATCACTTTTATTTGGTCTTTGATCAGGTCCGTGTATTATTTAGTCGTGGCGATTGGAAAGAACATTTGTAGTGGCGCATCGTTTGCCTATAAAATGGTTGGCATACATCTATGAGTGTAAGATCATGGTTTAGGTAAATCTTCTCATCTTGTATTATAGGACATCTGCAGCTGTTACGGTTTTATGGGCATTGGTCTGTCATCATTATGGAGGCAGAGGGGTCAGATTTCACACTAAAATATCTGCAAAGCTTTTTCATTTCATATCACTGATCTGGCTGGATTCCTAATAATCTGTACTAACTACCTACACTGAGCCAATGTAGATTATAGAGAAGCAAATAGAGGGATGACTATATCAGTCTAAATCACTACAGATGGTAATTGTGCAATGCGTGAGGATTCACGCTAGAAATCACCGTACACACCAGTTCTCTCAGACAATGGGCTGGGGCCAGTGCCAGGACGTTAGCTAATGCATGTTGTCAGGTCCAAAGGCTGACAAAGAAAAGCTAAACGACGCTGACATAACATAATATGCTCTGTAATTCCAGTGGAATTTTACTGCACTGCATTTGTCAGAAGTAACCCTACATTCTGAAAACTGCCCTTAAAGGGGTTCTCCGAGTTATTTATTTTATTAGAATAAAAAAAAAACTCATACTCACCATTCTCATATACTCATCCTCCCTGCAACTGCAGCAATAATATGCTCTTCTACCACGGCATGAGAATGCTGAGACCAGTGACTGGCTGCATCGGTCACATGCAGAGTACCATGGCATGAGAATGCTGAGACCAGTGACTGGCTGCATCAGTCACATGCAGAGTACCACGGCATGAGAATGCTGAGACCAGTGACTGGCTGCATCAGTCACATGCAGAGTACCACGGTATGAGAATGCTGAGACCAGTGACTGGTTGCATCGGTCACATGCAGAGTACCACGGTATGAGAATGCTGAGACCAGTGACTGGCTGCATCAGTCACATGCAGAGTACCACGGCATGAGAATGCTGAGACCAGTGACTGGTTGCATCGGTCACATGCAGAGTACCACGGCATGAGAATGATGAGACCAGTGACTGGCTGCATCGGTCACATGCAGAGTACCACGGCATGAGAATGATGAGACCAGTGACTGGCTGCATCGGTCACATGCAGAGTACCGGCAAATCACTACTGCAGTCAAGAAAAGAAAGCCCAGCAGGAAGGAACGAGCAGTGACGGGGGGAGCAACTTCATAGGACCTGTTTACTAATATGGGTGCAAACTGCTTTGGCATGACGTTATACTTGACACCAAGATGGCATATAGCAGTGGTGGGCAACCTGCGGCACTCCAGCTGTTGTGAAACTACAACTCCCAGCATGCATACTTGCTCTGCTCTTCTCAAAACTCCCATAGAAATGAATGGAGCATCCTGGGAATTGTCGTTTCAGAACAGCTGGAGTGCCGAAGGTTGCAGACCCCTGGCATATAGTGTTGAGGTAGAATACTCAGATCATGTGGTTTATGATCCAATGTATGGAATACAGCCTTTATTACATATGCTGCACCAAAAGACGCTTAACCACTTCCTGACCAAGCCAAATTGTGCAAATCTGTCATGTGTCACTTTATGTATTAATAACTTTGGAATGCTTTTACTTATCCAAACCATTCTGAGATTGTTTTTTGTGACACATTGTACTTCATGTTAATGATAAATTTGAGTGAATATGTTTTAGCTTTATTTATAAAAAAGAAATGCAAAATTTACCGTAAATTTGGAAAAATGTGCTATTTTCTAATTTGACATTCACCATATGTCTACTTTATGTTGTAATCATTTTGGTAATGTTATTTTAATATTTGAAGACGTTAGAAGTAGGGATGAGCGAATCGACTTCGGAAAAAACATCCGAAGTCGATTCGCATAATACTTTGTTTAAATACTGTATGGAGCGAGCGCTCCGTTCAGTATTAGAATGTATCGGCTCTTATAAGCCGAAGTTATTACTTGGCGAAGTCCCGCGAGACTCCGCATAAAAAAATCACAAATCAATTTTTACTGTAAAAAAAAAACATTTGCTGAACTCGGGTTCGGTTCCAAGTGGTACATTGTACCCGAACCAGAGTTGGGGAAATGGTGTTTCACAGTACAAATTGATTTATGAAGTTATAATGCGAAGTCTCGCGAGACTTCGCGAAGTAATAACTTCAGCTCATAGGAGCCAATACATTCTAGTACCGTACAGAGTGCTCACTCCGTACAGTATTTAAACAAAATATTATCGATTCGCTCATCCCAAGTTTGCTCTTTCACACTGGCGTTTTTGTTTTCCGGCATAGAGTTCCGTCGTCGGGTCTCTATGCCGGAAAAATCCTGATCAGGATTATCCCAATGCATTCTGAATGGAGAGAAATCCGTTCAGGATGCATCAGGATGTCTTCAGTTCAGGACTGGAACGTTGTTTGGCCGGAGAAAATACCGCAGCATGCTGCACTTTTTGCTCCGGCCAAAAATCCGGAACACTTGCTGCAAGGCCGGATCCGGAATTAATGCCCATTGAAAGGCCTTAATCCGGATCCGGCCTTAAGCTAAACGTCGTTTCGGCGCATCGCTGGATCCGACGTTTAGCTTTTTCTGAATGGTTACCATGGCAGCCAGGACGCTAAAATCCCGGCTGCCATGGTAAAGTTTAGTGGGGAGCGGGGGAGCAGTATACTTACAGTCCGTGCGGCTCCCGGGGCGCTCCAGAGTGACGTCAGGGCACCCCATGACGCATGGATCCATGCGCATGGGCGCGCTCTGGCGTCATTCTGAGCGCCCTGGAGCTGCACGGACTGTACTGCTCCCCGCTCCCCACTACTATGGCAACCAGGACTTTAATAGCGTCCTGGCTGCCATAAGTAACACTGAAGCATTTTGAAGACTGATCAGTCTTCAAATGCTTTCAGGTCACTTGCGTTGTTACGGATCCAGCGGGCATTTCCGGCGACGGAAGTGCACGCCGGATCCTAACAACGCAAGTGTGAAAGAGGCCTTAGAAGGTTTATAATTTTAGTAGCAATTTTAAAAATTTAATAGAAACCCCCCATAAATTACGCCATTTTAGAAACTACACCCCTCCCCTATTCAAAACTCATTTTAGAAATGTTTTTAACCCTTTAGTTATTTCACAGAAATTAAAGCAAGATGGAGGTGAAATTTCAAAATTTCCCTTTTTTGTTGGCAGATTTTAAATTTTTATCCATTTTTCCTGTAACACATCAAGGGTTAACAGCAAAACATACCTGAATATTTATCACCCTGATTCTGAAGTTTACAGAAACACCCTATATGTGGTTGTAAACTGCTGTATGGGCACAAAGCAGCGCTCAGAAGACAAGGAGAACAATATGGTTTTTAGAGGGCAGATTTTTCTGGAATGCTTTTTGGGCACCATGTTGCATTTGAAGAGACCCTGAGGTACCCCCACAGTGGAAACCCCCAAAAAGTGACCACATTTTGGAAACTATACCACCCGAGGAATTTTAAGGGGTGTAGTAAGGACTTTGACCCAACAGGAGTTTTATAGAATTTATAACACTTGGCTGTAAAAATGAAAAACTACATTTATTTTTTACCCATTTTCTCCTGAATACAGTAACATGCCATTTGTGGTCCTAAACTGCTGTTTGGGGATACACCAGGGTTCAGAAGGGAAGGAGCAGCATTTGGATTTTCTAACATGGAATTTGCTGAAATGTTTTTTTTATTGACTTTGCTGTGTGAGGGCTTATTTTTTGCAGGATAAACTGTAGTTTTTATTGGCACTATTTGGGGGTACAATTGGCTTTCTGATTGCTTTTTATCTCATTTTTTGTGGAGTGGGGTGGGCAAAAATTGAAATTCTATCAGTGTTTTTTATTTTTTTTATGAGGTTCACCATGTGGTGGTATATATATGACAACTTTATTCTGCAGGTTGATATGATTATGGCGATACCAAATTTATATTGTTTTTTCATGTTTTACTACTTTTGCATAATAAAATCACTTAAAAACAAACTTTTATTTTGTATCCATATACTAACATCCATAACATTTTTATTTTTCTGCCAATGTAGATGGCTGAGGGCTTTCCTTTTGCAGGACAGACTGTACTTTTTATTGGTACTATTTTGGGTTATAGATAGACTTTTTGATTACTTGATATTATGTTTTTTGTGAGGAGAAGTGACAAAAAGGCTTAATAAAAAAATGTTTTTTATGGCAATCATCTGATGGGGTAGATCATGTGATGTTTTTATAGCGCTAGTCATTACAGACGCGACAATACAAAATGTCTATTTTTTACTTTTTTTAAGTTTTACACAATAAGAGCGCTCGTTCAGTGCTGTGTATACAGCGATTCAGAAGGCAGGGATAAAGCGGAACGCTCCCTACCTTCTCTATGGGGTGCCCTGCTGTCACTGATGACTAGTGTGCAGCTGCAATCTCTGAATAGACGTTCTAAATTGTCTATTCAGAGATAAATCCTGCCCCCAGGACATTTATAGTCTATAGGCAGTCGGAAACAGGTTAAAAAACTGTAATCCACTTAAAATGATATTACTAATTCCAACTATACTAATGGAACATTTCCAGTGCTTCACTTTATTTTGTGCAGGGTTATAATTGCTCCATTAAAAAAACACTTTATAGGTATTGAAAAAGTCAAGAATCCAACACAAGGGGGTGGCAAAATAATTGCACAATCCAACACCTATTTTTCTTTTGGGTGAAACTTAAAAAACGTGAAATTATGTTATTAATTGTGATAATGTTGCGGGTTTCAGTCCAACACCTTAGTCTACTGGACACTATGATGTTTCTTGCACTAAGATATTGACCATAGTGATCACAGTATTAGGACTCATTCGCACTGCAAAAAAAAATAGAGCATGTTCTATTTTTTTTGTGGTGTGGAGGCACGGACCAAAATGCCACGGAGTAGGGCTGCACGATATGGGAATTTTGTGCGATTGCGATTAGGGCTCTAAAAGTTGCGATAA
This sequence comes from Bufotes viridis, assembly GCA_033119425.1. Classification (NCBI taxonomy): domain Eukaryota; kingdom Metazoa; phylum Chordata; class Amphibia; order Anura; family Bufonidae; genus Bufotes; species Bufotes viridis. Next base: position 464,222,493 of record CM065589.1, read on the forward strand.
CGATATGCGATGCGATATTTTAATGGAATTATGCTAGAGGTCTATTTGCTTGGATTTTCAAGGCAAAAGCACACACAGATGACTGATAATGTGAAATGTAGTTATGCTGAACTCAAGAACTGAAATGCACAGCGTTTTTCAAAATAAAACATCTTTTAGGGTACTTTCACACTAGTGTTTTTGTTTTCCGGCATAGAGATCCGTCGTTGGGGCTCTATGCCGGAAAACTACTGATCAGGATTATCCTAATGCGTTCTGAATGGAGAGAAATCCATTCAGGATGTCATCCATTCAGTACCGAAGCATTTTTTGGCTGAAGAAAAAGCCGCAGCATGCTGCGGATTTTCCTCCGGCCAAAAATCCAGGGGATTTGCCGTAACGCCGGATCCGGAATTAATGCCCATTGAAGTGCATTAATCCAGATCCCGAATTAAGCTAATCAGCGTTTTGGCGCATCGCCGGGTCCGACACTTAGCTATGCGCAGCAGCAGTTCCGATCGGGGCCCCAGTGGGGCTCTGATCGATTACCATGGCAGCCAGGACGCTACTGAAGTCCTGGCTGTCATGGTAAGTACTCCGCAGCAGTCTACTTACCTGCAATGCGACCGCCGGGCGTGCCTTCATGACGTCAGAGGTCCGGACGGAGGGGACCTGTGACGTCATGAAGGAGCGCCCAGCGGCCGCAGCACAGGTAAATAGACTGCTGCGGAGTACCATGGCAGCCAGGACGCTACTGAACCTGTAAGCGTTTTGAAGACTGATCAGGATCCTAATAAGTCTTCAAATGCCTTCAGACGACTTGCGCTCTTGACGGATCCGGCGGGCCGAAAGTGCCTGCTGGATCCCCAGAAAGCAAGTGTGAAAGGGCCCTTACTAAATTAAAAAACATATTTACATTACTGCAAAAGTAGAAAATACAAAACGTGCCATTTTCTTAACAGCACTGCACAGAACAGATAAATAAAATAGAATAGATATAGGAACATGTGTAATCACTCGTCTCCAGCCCTCCTCCCTCCCTGCACTGTAACTGATGTACCGCCGGCCGCGCTGTGCAGCCACATAAAAAGTCTACCATTGCTTTATAAGACGCAGTACCATTTTCCCCCCACTTTGGGGGGGGGGGGAGTGTGTCTTATAAAGCGAAAAATAAGGTAATATAATTGCAGCATTTTTGGATTGGCATATTGCGATTGCGATAATGGCGATTAATTGCGATTGCGATTGCTTTTGCGATATATTGTGCAGCCCTACCACGGAGGCACTCCATAGTGCTTCTGTGGCCTTCTACTCTGAGCCCCTGCACCGTATCTTCCGGATTGTGGACCCATTCAAGTGAAACGGTCAGTGCCCGTATATTGTGGACCCGCTGTTTACTGCCCGCAATCCAGGCATGGGAAGCACACATTTGTGTGCATAAGCCCTTACAACTATTTTTTTTAACGAGTGACTACATATAGTTTTGACTACATATAGTTTTGGCTTACTATGGCTCCTTAATGTTGCCTAAAATCACAAAATGGCTGCATTTCCCTAATGTAGGATTATATGTACCATTATGGCCACAATGACATATGGTATTGCATGTTGTTTTTTTACGTGTTTTTATTTTTACCTATATGTATCAATGCGCTATAAACCATGAGGTGATAACCTTTTTTATTAATACTCACTCTAATTATGATTTCATATATTCATGTTATTGTGAATACTAGCACATCTCAATAAACTAGAATATATTAATTTATTTCAGTAATTCAATTAAAAAAGAGAGAGATCTATTTAAAGTGTTAATTTATTTTAATTTGGATGATTATGGCTTATAGCTAATGAAAACCCAAAAGTCAGTCTTTTAGAAAAATTTGAATATTGTGAAAAAGTTCAATATTGTAGACTCACGGTGTCACACTCTGATCAGCTAATCAACACAAAACACCTGAAAAGGTTTCCTAAGCCTTTAAATGGTCCCTTAGTCTGGTTCAGCAGGCTACACAACTATGAGGAAGACTTCTGATTTGACAGTTGTCCAGAAGACAGTCATTAAGACCCTCCACAAGTGCTGTAGCCAAGCAAGTTAATGGAAGGTTGAGTGAAGGAAAAAGTGACAGGAAAAGGTACACAAGCTACAGGGATAACAGCAGCGGCTGGAGTCAGCGCTTCAAGAGCTACCACACACAAACGTATCCAAGCTAGAACTGTCACATTTCTTGTAAAAAGTACATTATGCATTTCATTTGTTAATCAGGGTCCCAGAGTCTGGAGGAAGAGTGGAGAGACACACACAATCCAAGTTGCTTGAGGTCCAGTGTGAAGTTTCCACAGTCACTGATGGTTTGGGGAGCCATGTTATTAGGTCATGTTGGTCCACTGTGTTATATTAAGTCCAAAGTTAGCGCAGCCGCCTGTCAGGAAATTTTAGAGCAATTCATGCTTCCCTCTGCTGAAAATCTTTATGGAGATGTTGATTTCATTTTCCAGTAGGACTTGGCCACTGCCCACACTGGCAAAAGTACCAATGCCTGGTTTAATAACCATGGTATCACTGTGTTTGACTGGCCAGCAAACTTGTCTGACATAAACCCCATAGAGCAGAAGGCCGCTATCAAAGCAATCTGGGCTTCCATAACACCTCAGCAGTGCCCCAGACTAATCGCCTCTACACCTGATGCAGCAGTTCATGTAAAAGCAGCCCTGACCAAGTGTTGAGTGTATATACTGTACATACTTTTCAGTAGGCCAACATTTCTGTATTAAAAGTAATTTTTTATTGGTTTTATATAATATTGGTCTTATATAATATTCTAATTTTCTGAGATACTAACTTTTGGGTTTTCATTAGCTGTAAGCCATAACCATCAACATTAAAAGAAATAAACATTGGAAATAGATCACCGTGTGTTATTAATCTATATTATATATTATATAATCTAATTTATGAGATTCACTTTTTGAATTGACTTACTGAAATTACTGAATTACTAAATTAACTTTTCGATATTTTAATTTGTTGAGATGCACCAGCATATATGTGATTTTGATGCCTCTACAAATTTTGATATATGGGGTGGCATCGCATGTAACTTTGGTTTATTATGTGAACAACATGATGCAAATTTACCGCATTTTTCGCCCTATAAGACGCACCTGCCCATAAGACGCACCCAGGTTTTTGAGGAGAAAAATAAGAAAAAAAATATTTTGAACCAAAATGTGTGCTTTTGGTGGGTTTTGAACTAATGGTGTGGATGACACTGTTATGGAGGATCTGTGGATGACACTGTTATGGAGGATCTGTGGATGACACTGTTATGGAGGATCTGTGGATGACACTGTTATGGAGGATCTCTGGGTGACACTGTTATGGGGGATCTGTGGATGACACACTGTTATGGGGGGATCTGTGGATGACACTGTTATGGGGGGATCTGTGGATGACACTGTTATGGAGGATCTCTGGGTGACACTGTTATGGGGGATCTGTGGATGACACACTGTTATGGGGGGATCTGTGGATGACACTGTTATGGAGGATCTGTGGATGACACACTGTTATGGGGGATCTCTGGGTGACACTGTTATGGGGGATCTGTGGATGACGCACTGTTATGGGGGATCTGTGGATGACGCACTGTTATGGGGGGATCTGTGGATGACACTGTTATGGGGGATCTGTGGATGACACACTGTTATGGGGGATCTCTGGGTGACACTGTTATGGAGGATCTGTGGATGGCACTTTTATGGAGGATCTGTGGATGACACACTGTTATGGGGGATCTCTGGGTAACACTGTTATGGGGGATCTCTGGGTGACACTGGTATGGGGGATCTCTGGGTGACACTGGTATGGGGGATCTCTGGGTGACACTGGTATGGGGGATCTCTGGGTGACACTGGTATGGGGGATCTCTGGGTAACACTGGTATGGGGGATCTGTGAAGGACACTGTTATGGGGTGGGGTGGTCTGTGGATGATGCACTGTTATGGGGGGTCTGTGGAGGACACTGTTTTGGGGGGATCTGTAGATGGTGCACTGTTATGGGGGTCTGTGGGTTACACTGCTATGGGGGGAGATCTGTGGATGACACATAGCATGTTATGCTATGTGTCATCCACAGATCCCCCCCATTACAGTGTCCCTGTGATGACCCCCATTATAGGGGGTAGAGGTCTCATCTGCTTTTATAATGACAGCGGGGCCCGTGCAGTGACTGTATCCTACTACACGGGCCCCGCTCACTGTAGATAAGCTTGCCATAATTGAAGACAATGTTATTATAAGTAAAAAGCCTTAGTAATCCTTAGTTGTATTATTCTACCTACAATCGGTGGCAGAGAGGAGGGAGGAGGCAGGCCGGGAGGACGGGCGCAGGCAGCGTGAGTCACTACTTCATGTGCCTGCGCTGCCTTCTTCATTCATAAACTGGGTGGTGCAGGCGCGTGACGTGGTGCAGCCCCTCCTCCCTCTTAGCTGATACACCCGCCATGCGGCATCACGGCGGGTGTATCATTTTAACCACTTGAAGACCACAGGTTTATACCCCCCAAGTGACCAGGCCCTTTTTTACAATTCCGCACTACACTACTTTCACCGTTTATTGCTCGGTCATACAACTTACCACCCAAATGAATTTTACCTCCTTTTCTTCTCACTAATAGAGCTTTCATTTGGTGGTATTTCATTCTTGCTGACATTTTAACTTTTTTTGATATTTCACTTTTTTTGACGAAATTTTTGCAAAAAAACAACATTTTTCGCTTTCTGTTGTAAAAATTTTCAAATAACACTACATTTCAATTTAAATTTTTCTCTAAATTTATTGTTCTACATGTCTTTGATAAAAAAAATGCACTAAGTGTATATTTATTGGTTTGGGTAAAAGTTATAGCGTTTACAAACTATGGTGCAAAAAGTGAGTTTCCGCACTTTGATTTTCTGAGCACCTGTCCTGTTTCCTGACGCACTACAATGCCCAGACAGTAGAAACACCCCATAAATGACCCCATTTCGGAAAGTAGACACCCTAAGGTATTCGCTAAGGGGCATAGTGAGTTCATGGAATTTTTATTTTTGTCACAAGTTAGCGGATATGGAATTTTTATTTTTTTCAAAAATTTCATTTTCCGCTAACTTGTGTCAAAAAATAAAAACTTCCATGAACTCACTATGCCCCTTAGCGAATACCTTGGGGTGTCTACTTTCTAAAATGGGGTCTCTTGTGAGGTTTTTCCACTGCCCTGGCATTTGAGGGTCTCCGCAATCATTACCCGTATGGCCAGAATTAGGAGTTTCTGCTATTCTCCTTATATTGAGCATACGAGTAATGAGATTTTTTTTTCCGTTCAGCCGCTGGGCTGAAAGAAAAAAATGAACGGCACAGATTTCTTCATTCACATTGATCAATGTGGATGAAAAAATCTCTAAAAAATGTGCAAAAAAAAAAAAAAGAGGGGAAAGCTGTAAAGCTGCGATCGCTAAGGGACCCTTAGGCCTCATTCACACGTCCGCAATTCTGTTCCGCTAAATTTTACATTCAATTCTATGGGGACAGACTTTGTCCCGCTCGGATCCGGAATTGCGGATCTGCACTTCCGGATCCGCAAAAATATAGAACATGTCCTATTCTTGTCCGCAATTGCGGACAAGAAAAGTAATTTTCTATATAGTTCTGGCAATGTGCGGATCCGCAAAATGCGGAAAGCACATTGCCGGTGTCCATGGATCCGCAAAACACATATGGACGTCTGAATGAGCCTTACAGGGGGGTGATTAGTGACAGGGGGTGACAGGGGTGATCAGGGGGGTGACATGGGTGATCAGGGTTAATCAGTGATGGGGGTGAGGGGTGTGTAGTGATTGGTGCACTTTACTTATGTTTGCCCTGGTGGTCCCAGACAAAGGGACCACCAGAGGAGCAACAGCAGGCATATCAGGCGCTGTTTACAAAGCAGCGTCTGATATGCATTTAAATGCGTTTTATTACGCATCTACAGCCTGCCAGCGCATGATCAGCGCTGGCAGGCTGTAGTTTCAGTTGTCCCGAGTACGTTCACATGAACGCGAACGCGCGTTGCACGCGCGTTCATGTGAAATCTCAGGTCTCACGAGATGACGCCGATAAGCGGCAGTGAGACCTGAGAGAGCCGCCGCGCTGACGCCCATCGGCGTTAACGTGGCGGCAAGAGGATAAGTACAGCAAAAACGCAACTTTCGCCCCATAAGACGCACTGCTATTCCCCCCCCCCCACCTTTGGGGGGGGGGGGAAGTGCATCTTATAGGGTGAAAATACGGTAAATTGGTTTCCGTGATCATTACCTGCAAGAGCTGGTTCAGACAGCAGTAAGTGTATCTATAGTACTGGTTTTCGTTCATACCCTGTCAGAATCATTTAGTAAATGCCATTCTATTTTTATTTGTGTAATGTATAGGGGAAGTAATACTGACCATTTTTGTAATATACTTTAATTACTTAAATCATACATTTCTTTTAGAAAAATAGCTCTAAAGTGGCCCATTTCGCTCCTCTGTCTTCTGTTTACATAACACGGTCAGTGTTAGCAAGTCTCCCATTATGTAAACAGAAGACAGAGGAGCGTTACTAAGGCTCAAAATGGGCCACTTTAAAGCTATTTTTCTACTAGAAATGGACGATTTCAATAATTAAAGTATATTACAAAAACTGACAGCATCACTGCCCCTACACATTACACAAATAAAAATAGAATGGCAGTTACACTTTAACCTGCTCTGGACCGCCTAACGCGCGGATGCGTCCAGGCGGCGGCAGGTTTATTCCTCCTGGACGCATCCACGCGCCATCTCGCGAGATCTCCTGTGAACGCGCGCGTGCGCTCACAGGATCAAGTCGGGGAGAACTTGAACTACAGCCTGCCAGCGCATGTAGAAGTTAAAAAAAAATGGCATATCAGACGCTGTTTTGTTAACAGCGTCTGATATGCCTTCTGCTCGCTCCTCTGGTGGTCCCTTTTGCTTGGGACCACCAAAGGAAACCTGTGTAAGTGCACCAATCACCACACAGACCCCCCATAGAACCCCCCGTCACTGATTAACCCCTGAATAACCCCCGATTAACCCCTGATCACGCCCCCTGTCACTAATCACCCCCCTGTAAGGCTCATTCAGACGTCCGTATGTGTTTTGCGGATCCGCAAAACACGGACACCGGCAATGTGCTTTCCACATTTTGCGGATCCGCACATTGCCAGAACTATATAGAAAATGCCTTTTCTTGTCCGCAATTGCAGACAAGAATAGGACATGTTCTATATTTTTGTGGAACGGAAGTGCAGACCCGAAAGTGCGGATCCGCAATTCCGAATCCGAGCGGGACAAAGTCTGTCCCCATAGAAATGAATGGGTCCGCAATTCTGTTCCGCAAACAGAATTGCGGACGTGTGAATGGGGCATAAGGGTCCCTTATCACCGCCAGTTAGTTAGCTACTTGTTAGGTAGTTAGCGCTCAGCCCACCGCACCGCAGTCACTGAGTTTGGCAGAGATTTTTTCATCCACATTGATCGATGCGAATGAAAAAATCTGTGCCGTTCATTTTTTTTTATTTTTTCAGCCCAGAGGCTGAACGGAAAAAAAAAATCTCATTACCCGTATGCTCAATATAAGAAGAATAGCAGAAACTCCTAATGCTGGCCATACGTGTAATGATTGCGGAGACCCTCAAATGCCAGGGCAGTACAAAAACCTCACATGTGACCCCATTTTAGAAAGAAGACACCCCAAGGTATTCCGTGACGGGTTTGGTGAGTTCATGTAAACTTTTATTTTTTGCCACAAGTTAGTGGAATATGAGACTTTGTAAAAAAATTATAATAATAATAAAAAAAATATTAATTTCCGCCTACTTGTGCCAAAATTTTTTTTTTTCTGTGAACTCGCCATGCCCCTCACGGAATGCCTTGGGGTGTCTTCTTTCCAAAATGGGGTCACATGTGGGGTATTTATACTGCCCTGGCATTTTAGGGGCCCTAAAGTGTGAGAATCCAAATGTGTAAAAATGCCCTGTGAAATCCTAAAGGTACTCATTGGAATTAGGGCCCGTTTGCGCATCTTGGCTGCAAAAAAGTGGCACACATGTGGTATCGCCGTACTCAGGAGAAGTAGGGCAATGTGTTTTGGGGTGTATTTTTACATATACCCATACTATGTAAAAATACACCCCAAAACACATTGCCCTACTTCTCCTGAGTAGGGCGATACCACATGAGTGACACTTTTTTGCAGCCTGGGTGCGCAAAGGGGCCCAAATTCCAACGAGTACCTTTAGGTTTTACAAGGCTGCTCACAATTTAGCCCTGGAAACTTTATTTATTTTTTTTCCTCAGAAAGTGTCATTTTCCGCTAACTTGTGGAAAAAAAATGAAATGATACATGAACTCACCATGCCCCTCCGCGAATACTTTGGGATGTCTTCTTTCTAAAATGGTGTAATTTGGGGGGTATTTATACTATCCTGGCATTCTAGCACCTGAAGAAACATGACAGGTGCTCAGAAAGTCAGAGCTGCTTCAAAATGCGGAAATTCACTTTTTTGCACCATAGTTTGTAAATGCTATAACTTTCACCCAAACCAATAAATATACACTTATTGGATTTTTTTTTTTTATCAAAGACATGTAGAACAATAAATTTAGAGAAAAATTTATATAGAAATGTAGTTTTTAAAAAAAAAAAATTTACAACAGAAAGTGAAAAATGTCATTTTTTTGCCAAGATTTCGGTCATTTTTGATTAATAGCAAAAAAAGTAAAAATGTCAGCAACAATGAAATACCACCAAATGAAAGCTCTATTAGTGAGAAGAAAAGGAGGTAAAATTCATTTGGGTGGTAAGTTGTATGACGGAGCAATAAACGGTGAAAGTAGTGTAGTGCGGAATTGTAAAAAGTGGCCTGGTCATTAAGGGTGTTTAAGCTAGGGGGGCTGAGGTGGTTAAGGATTACCTTTTATGCACTTGCGGCGATATTCCGGAAGATCCTCACTAAGTAATTATATAGTGTAGCTTTATCCACAGTTAAACCTATCTACGCACAGGACTGCATCTGGAACCCTAATTATTTTACTTTTAAAAGGAAAGGGGTTCATATTTTTATTTGCATATATGTATACGTCCCTTTTGGGCAGCATTGCACTGTTCAGTACCATGTATCTTGATTTTCATGTTCCATGCTTTATGTTAGTGTGTTAGGTGTGTATCCAAACCCCTTTAACACTGACACATAATGTCAAAGTGACAGTGACATATATGGCTATGGGTAAATGTACGGCAGCCGATGGTAGCAAACAGCCTGCTCAACCACCTAACAGTTCTGCCCGAGTGCTCGGGCAGCAGGGGGAGGGCTGGCTTAGCTGCTCATATCTCTAGATTGGTAGGAGCTAGAGAGCTGTCTTTAACTTGTTTGAAAGCTGGTCTTCAAAACAGTACCAGAATCACACCATTATCTTCACTACATAGGAAGATATCGCTGTTAGAAACTGGGACGGCAGTGAATGCAGCTGAAGGTGAATGTAAATGCAGATTTTACCACATTTATTCCAGACTCGATTTCTAACTGTGATTCTGCCAGGCCGACATCTCTAGCTGCTACCAATCCAGAGATGTGAGCAGCTAAACAACCCACCACTTTTCTGCCCAAGCTGGCAAAACGGTTATGCGTTTTTAACTGCTCTGTCAGAATTTATTTTTTCAATTAGAAAAGGTCCAAAAATATCCCTTTTTGGTGGCACATGCCTTCTTCTCTGTCTTCAGATGTTAAATTTGCAATATACATTTGCCATTATACTAATAATCAAGTCACCTGAAAATAAGATTTGGTCAGTACTTTTTACACATTATAAAAAATGCAGATCACTTCATGTTAATTAATTTCTAAATATCTCACTATCAACTACAAAGTCATAGCAGTTTTTTTTATTGTCTGAATCCAACTAATGTAATGTTAGTACATAGATGTTTGCTTTAACCTTGCTCTGAAGCAGCTTCTGTGCTTGGTGCCGGCTCCTGCTCTTGATCTGTAGGTGCTGATGCAGCTTCATCCTCTGCCGCTGCTTGCTCCTGCTCTAGAGTTGCACTTGGGGCTGCCGCCTGTTCAGTGATCTCTTCTGCAGCAGTCTCCTCAATGGCTGCTTCTACAGCCTCTTCAATGGTTTCAGACACTGCACTGGCTTCCGCTTTATCACCTTTTAAAGGAGGCGAGTAAAGATGACACGGCTCCAAGATAAAACATTCCATATTTTGTAGGAGCACTCAAACATACTTATGCAAAATGAAGAAATATAGTAAACATACCAGAATTTGGTTATATACGTATGCATGGGGATTGGAAGGCTTCCCTATATTGCCACAACTTCCATTTATAATGATGATCATCTCTATCCATATAATGATGATCATCTCTATCCATATAATGATGATCTGCCTCTCAATGACAAACTGATGTGCACTACTCTCCCTCAACAATTAATTTCACTTTGTTACTTAAACATTCTGACTACATTTAATTTCCTCAACTATTTCCCCTTTTTCTCATATTTATGTAATTGACCTTTCTAAATACTTTAGAAGGACAAAACTTTTTAGGGGGATTAAACCTGTAAGTATTTGCATGGATTATGAAACAAAGGTCACTTTTGTTCATTGGGGAATTCAGAGTTAATCAAGGTTTGACTCCAGTTGTGAACCCTCATTTATTGGGCAGCTACCCTAAAGACTCTCTTGCTCTGGAGAACCATGCATCACATGGTCCGACATCCAGGACCCCTGCTGATCAGCCGTTTCAGAAGGCAGCAGCACTAGCAGCTGCACTGCAGCCAATTCGCTGTTTTCCACAGGCCCAGTGCCGTGACAACTAGCATCACTGGCCTGGGCGTGGCCAAGCTCCATTCAAGTGAACAGAGCTTAGCCCCACCCCGGCCAGTGATACTAGTCGTGACTTCACTGGGCCTGAGGGAAATTGAGAAAAGGCCACGGCGCTCCTGGAGCGTCACTGCCTTCTCAGACAGCTGATTGGCAGGGTCCCGGGTTTCAAATAGAACTGTCAATTTTCCCTTCTGTTGCTCCCAAGATTACAGCTTATAACCAGGGACCTAGAGAAGGGTCACTCTATGATCAGCTGATCCTTAGAGGGCTACTATGAAAAAACGAATTGTTCAAACTGCATGTAAAAATAGATCAAAATTTTGATACAATTTTGTATACATAGCTTCTATGCAGACTTATACATTTCCATGGCAACAGACTACAAAAACTCTGTAGTCTGACCATGTAGTCATGATACTTTTCTATTTGATACATACTTCTTGCTAATTTATCAGAAAGTCCACAGCTCTCACCTGCATGTATTCCATCCGGGGCACGGACGCAATCCCAGGGCCCACAGGAACAAATAGAAAAAACGAAGACGCCCAGCTCAAGATGCTTAGCAGTGTTATTCCCAATGCTTATTCTTCAATAGTGCAAATACAGTGCAGATAGAATATACTCAGATCAACTGCCAGACTATATCATCACAGTCCTTCCTCATGAGGAAGGACTGTGATTGATATAGTCTGAAACGCGTTGATCTGAGATAATATTCCTATCTGCACTGTATTTGCACTTTTTATTGAAGAATAAAGTATTGGGAATAACACCTTTTAAACATCTTGGAGCTGGACGTCTTCGTTTTTTTTTTTATACTTCTTGCTAATCTACTAAATGTTGGCAAAACATAGGGGACAAATAGAAAGAATGACGACTGCACAATAAAAGTCTACAGGGTTTGTTTGCAGTCTGTTAACATGGAGATACAAATCTGCTTAGGAACTATGCGGTAGAGGTTATAGCTGAGAAATTAAAAATAACCTACTGCCCTAGACAGTGATGTCATAACTTTTCAGTTCAACTGCATCTCAATGAGGCAAAGTGTAACTCATAAAAAGTGTACAAACATAGGATTCTAGACGGTTGGGAGCATAGACCCCCCACTGAGGAGAACGTCTGACAAGTCTATAGGGTTTTTCACAACTACAGTTCTACGAATCTAATCCATTGGATCCCTTGTACAAATTCCAGCAGCCCCTGATAAATCCCCACTGATGTGAAATGGGGTCCATACATGCTTGGTCTGTGTACCTTGTCATCTTGGATATCAATGTCACACTGAAAATGCATTGTAATCTGCCAGCAGCAAGACCATCATCTGCTCAGCTCCTCCAGCTCTATACCAGATTACACTGTATTTTCACAGTGACAGATTCCCTTTAAAATGAATCCTGAACAGCTGATGACCGTTTTTGACAGATGTTGTCATTTGTCTTGATCATTCAGGTCATACAAAAGATGCCAATGGTCAGCCAAAAACTTAATCAGCTTTTTTTCCCTGTCATCCAAAAATGGCTATTGTATGGGTAGTTTACTTTCTATAGAGGCCAGATATCTAAAAAGTAACGTAACTAAGTCTACTTTCACACTAGCGTTTTGGCTTTCCATTTGTGAGATCCGTTCAGGGCTCTCACAAGCGGTTCAAAAACTGATCAATTTTGCCCTGTTGCATTCCGAATGGAAAAGGATCCTGCACAGAATGCATCAGTTTGCCTCCGTTCAGTCTACATTCTGCTCTGGAGGCGGACACCAAAACGCTGCCTGCAGCGTTTTTGTGTCCGCCTGACAAAGCAGAGCCAAACGGATCCATCCTGGCACACAATGTACGTCAACTGGGACGGATCCGTTTTCTCTGACACAATCTGGTACAATAGAAAACGGATCCGTCCCCCATTGACTTTCAGTGATGCTCAAGACGGATCCGTCATGGCTATAGAAGACATAATACAATCGGATTTGTTCATGACGTTGTAACGGAAGTGATTTTGCAGTTCCATGACGGATCCGCAAAAAACGCTAGTGTGAAAGTAGCCTAAACAGGAACAAGTGTTAGTTGTATCACCACAGAAGCTCCATTATACCTACATAAATCATTTTGCATAAGTACATTTGCAACAAAAACGGCAAAGGGTGAACAGTAGACGGGTGAGAATCAGGGTGAGGAACAGCAGGTAACAAGACAGCATTCTGGTTGTAACCCGTGACAGATTTAGTGTATGGTGTAACTACTGTTCTATCTATATAGGTGGGCAAACCGGAGCAGCCCGATAATCCAGCTCATGCAATCAGTGGAGATTCAGACAATATCAGGCATGCACAAGTGGACTTAACCATAATCCTGAAACCATTCGTGTAGGGCACGGATGTCAAGCTCGTGGCCCTCCAGCTGTTGCAAAACTACAACTTCCAGCATGCCTTGTATTGCTGTAGGATGTCCAGGCATGATGGGAGTTGTAGTTTTGCAACAGCTGGAGGGCCACGAGTTTGACATCCCTGGTGTAGGGTCACCATGGTTGTCGGAAGGGAAACCATTCCATCTACTTGTATTATATGGTATGTTAAAAATTGCATCAAGTGCATTAGACTGGCAGACATTTTGAGGCCGAGTTCACATCACCATTTAGCTTTCAGTTCTTCCAATCCGTCACGAGAAAAACAGATCCTGTTGCATCAGTTGGAATCTGTTTGAGCTATTTTCGTTGGAGATCCTTTTTTCAGATGGTAAAAACAAAAAAATACTGTATGTGGGACCCCCCCTCCCCAATATAAAAAAAAAATATATAGATCTCAGAAGGAAATGAATGCCAACTGATGCAACAGGATCCGCATTTTTTTTTACAGGATACTGTAAAGCCAAACTGTGATGTGATTTTGTCCGTAGTGTTTTGCGGTCCGCAAAACACTAACACCACGCATCGCCGGCACTTAATAGATCATTCCTATTCTAGTCCGAGGCTGCCGACAAAAATAGGACATGCTCTATTTTTTTCCCGGAGCCACAGACCAGAAGTTCTGGTCGGAAATGCGGATGCTGTCCGCATCTTTTCCGTCCCCATTAAAAATGAATGGGTCCGCACCCGTTCCGCTAATTGCGGAACGGATCCGGACCCATTCCATGGACGTGGGAATGGACACTAAGGCTGGCTGCACATGAGATACCAGTTGGCCGAGCAGTCATTTAGCTACTTCTCCCTACCCCACGAATACTGCTGCAAGCTTGGCCAGTTAAGCACACGTTCGGACATCTCCGGCAGCGGCTCATCTCCCCAAAAACTAAAGGATCGGGCATGTTGAAATCCAACTGGGATGGGAACTACTTTAGGCAAACTTTAGTACAGTAGTAAAACTGCAGTGTTACGGTGACTATGGAAAACAGCCTGATTATCTGCAACTTCTATCATCCCTCACAGAGAAACATTTAGGTGGCATCTTGCAACTATACAATGACTTTTAGGCCCCTTGCAGACGAACGTTCCTCACGCAGCGAGTCCGCAGCGGAGCTCCCGGCCTGACCTCCCAGCACTGCCAGGGATCACATAGTATCATAAATCAATATAATGCTATGTAACCCTTACAGTTCTGGAATGTATTGGATAACACTGGCAGCATTATGCCAGTGTTAGCCAATATATTACTGAACTGTAAGGGTCACATAGCATCATAAATCAATATAATGCTATGTGACTCCTGTCAGTGCAGGAAGGTCGGGCCGGGAGCTACGTTGCGGACTCGCTCCAGGAGGAACGCTCGTCTGCAAGGGGCCTTAGGCCATGAAGTTTTGACTGAGTCTGAAGTGAAGTGGACTTACACCCTTATCTATGGTGTCCTATCTGAAAAGTTAGGCTATGTTCACATAAGCGGCACAAACTCCGGAACTCGTCTGTTCTGGCAGAGGAACAGATTATAGGACACTGCCATGTAGTGACAGATCCCTACTGACTATAATGGGATCCGATGGGGATCTTGTGGCTTACGGCATAAACGCTGGCTTTTAGCCAAACACCACTGCGTGTAGCAGTATCTGTCCTGCTGAAAGCCGGCATTTATGCCGGAGAGAAGATGGATCCCATTATAGCATCAGTATCCGTTATGCCGGAATAGGTTACCGGAGTCTGTGGTGCAAATGTGAATGTAGCATTAAAGAGGTTCTCCAAGACTAAAAAATGTCCCCCATATGCCGGGCCTCTCACACTGAATCTACTTACCTGGCTCTCCACACCGATAAAATCATCCGGGGGTGTCGGGGGAGTAAACCAATGGCAAGCGGTGACAAGGACGAGCCTCCCTAGCATCACGGGTGATGTCCCAGTCATCGCCTTCCATTGGCTGTTTCCCCTTTTCCCCCACCAGATGGTTTTATCCCCTCACGGGTGAAGCAGCGGCGGCGGTACAGGGACCAGGAGCGGCACAGGGAGCGGAGAGCCAGGTAAGTAGATTCAGTGCGAGGGGCCTGGGCATATAGAGAACATTTTTTAGTCTCAGAAAACCCCTTAAAAGCAATAAAAGTGTTTAGAACACAGACTGTTATACAATTTGATTCTTGAGCATTCTGTAGCAATAATTTATTCTTATATCCAACGTGTAAAATTAACTAAATCTGTCTGGGGTCATGAGAACAGAAAAAGAAAGAACAAAATGATCTCCATGGCCAGAAAGTATGTGAACTCCAGTCTCCAGCACTGCCGCCATTCTAATTCAGGCTAATGGCTTTCATACACATTCGGTAACTGTTCAGCTTAAAGCTATCTCTCCCGATTCCCCCATGCACATCCATTTAGTTTGGACAAATGTGTATTCCATGGGAACAGGAAAGAAAGCCGCTGTCAGACAGCTCAGCCGGAGGAGAATATTCACTTCGCCTGATACTTCTCTCTGTCAGGGGAGAGTCAGAAGCTCCCCATACACATTAAACTGTCAGCCGACCCTGCCGACAATACACTATTGTGTATGATGGCCTTTACTATGTGGCGTTCAGGGACAATTACATGATTGTAATCTGTGTTTCTTTAACTATCCACATAGTATATTGGTATGCATAGTAGGCTAGCTAGGAGGAATGTCGGCCATACTTTTGGCCATGAAGTGAACAATAATCGGAGGACAGCAGAAGCACAATTTTAATAATATACAAACAGATGAATGATTTAGGAATCTAGCAGGGCTACAAAACAGGTTCTCATTAGAAATTTACGTTTTATGATTTTGCTTTAAACTACTCTACATCTAAAACGATCAAGCCTTCGAAATAGGGCAAGCAAAGCAAACACATTACATAAAACACAAACTATCCAGGTTAGTTTCATTTCAGGAAATATTTAGTCACCTCAAAGAAAACTACTACCCAGAAATCCCGGACAGAAAAAATAAAGGTCAGTCAGTCGAAACGCAACATTCAGTGTGGTCTTTTTATTGGACAGTCATTTACACACAGATAATCAGAGCAATCAGCCATATCCTATTCAATGGTTTTACAAACGGGTCTTTTACAGAATCATAACGGGCTCCAACCCTTCTGCGCAAACAGTATCAAAACAAGAGAGCGGACAAAATGAATGGTCAATTAAAGTGTTGGTGATTTTAAAGGGCCGGTGTGACACTACAATCATCGCTAGTTAGGCTGCACGGCAAGATGGACTGTCCCTTTTTTTTTTTTTTTTTTTTGCTCCTATAGCTTCAAGTTTGGGTAGATTTCCCCATGGACTTTATTCTGGAAATTGTAAGAAGCAAAAGTGACAATTAGAGGAAAAGAAACTCACATGAGCCAAAAATAAAAGGTTATGCTCATGCCAATTTTTAGTTTTTTTGGGAACTTTATGTTCTCATTCTAACCAGAATTAGCAGACGCCACAAACTTCCATCCACAGTCACAGAGAAACAAGAACACACAACACATGCTCTGTTGTGAACAAGGATAAATGGACCGATTTCTGGCCAGGAACTTTGAGGAACATTTTAAAGGGGTTATCAGGGACTCCGGATAAGTCATCCATATCTGATTGGTGGGGGTCCAACTCTTGGTACTCCCCCGCCAGTCAGCTGTCTGAAGAAGCCATTGTACTCTGGTGAATGCTTCCTAGGCCAGTGACATCATGTTCATCGGTCACAAGGCCTAGGCACAACTCAGTCTAATTCAAGTAAATAGGCCCGAGCTGCAATACCAAGTGCAGCCGCTATATAATGTACGGTGCCGTGCTTGGTAGCAATGAGGAGGCCGCCATCAGACCCCACACCTATCTGATGTCAATGACCTGACATGAATGGCTTTAAAAGAGCCTCTGTCAGCATGATCAACCCTATTAAACCTGGCATAGTGCCTGGCAGGGTTGATCATCCTGAGTAAAACAATATCTTTCTTTTCTATAAAGGGTTAATAATGGCTGAGATATATTATTTTTTATATTTAAGTAAATTACCTAGTTGGAGCATCGGGGGGCTGGACATAGCTCTAAGAGCAACCCCCACATTGTGCTCTCTGTACTCCCCGTACCCGTAGAGCGATTCGGCTAGAGATCTGGTCAAGCCCTGTGTTCTTGCGGCACTGGTGAGGCTCAGTGACTTGGCGACGGTGCAATGGATATGGTGAGCTCAGAAAGCAGTGCCCATCAGATCCACTGTGCAGGCTCCGAGGCACTAAGCTGACTCCGTGCTTGTTCAATGCATCGTCTGCTGCCACCCAAGCTCAGGAAGCGGCATCAGATTCGCTGTGCAAGCGCCCAGTCATTGAGCCTTGCCGCGATGTCTAGCCCTGTCACTCAAAGAAGAAAGGTGGATACAGATAGCAAAAGGGGTGTTGTGCTAGTCGTGCTCCAGTACCTATGGCCAGCCCCCTGGTGCTCCAACTAGGTAATTTACCTAATATATAAAAATGCATCTCAGCCATTATTACCCCTTTATAGAAAACATAGATATCGTTTTACTAAGCATGGTCAACCCTACCAGGCAATATGCCTGGTTTAATAGGGTTGATCATGCTGACAGAGGCTTTAACTCAGAACAGGTACATTACTGTCTGAAGTACAAAATGTACAAATTATAGATGTTCATTCTTCATGAAAAGAAAGAGTGGAATAGCAATCCTTGTTCAAAAGAGAGCGGTGTTTCCTTGCCACATATATACTGCGTGGCCTGGGTTCCCACTGTATGTTATACACAATACACATACAAATGGCTGAATCAGGCTAAACAGCCACCCCAGGGATTTCACCAAATCTGTAAGAAACTTTACTGGTGCATCAGGGCAACTATTCAGGCCAAGCAATATAATGCAGATAGTAGGGAAAGCACATATATAGGAAAGAGAACAATAAATAAAATCCACTTACTTTTACTTTCTGGAGAAGCAAAAAAGAAAAGAAAAAAAAATTACAATTAACAATTTTTAACACTCACACAGTGGGAAAAAATAAATAAAAAATGTACGTTTTAATAAACTGAATTCTGATGATCTGACTTTTAACGCAAGTTTTTATTTTTAGGGACTGGAAATAGATAGCAATTATAGGTGCATGTTAGCACCCCCCCCCCCCCAATAAAAAAAAAAAAACAATAACTTTTTCAATATGCAGCCCCAGGGCGATCGCCTGATCACTCTGGGTTCCAAGTCCGGTAACCCCACTAAACATCTTAAGTGCAGGGACATCTACAGGGGAAATGTAGTATTACACGGCCTCAAGTCTGCCACAATAAGAGCTGCTTCCTCAGAGTAAATCTTCATTCTACTTCATGGAGAGAGGCCCCAAGCGAAGGACCCTCTCCATGATGTCCATATGCCCCTATAGCACATATGGACAGGGGCTGTCTTCACGATACAACCTCTTTAAGGCGTTTATAGCGACAGGATACAACACACTTGATATAGCAGGTGGGCCACGTGACTAATGTATCGACCTGGAGTCTTCGGAGAGAAGCCGAGTGCTTCAGCCTCACCCATACCTCTCACTGTGATCATATACTTGCTATAAATGGCTCTTATTTGCAATCCACAAAAAATAAATAAAAAAAATCCATCAGTTTGGGGCTCTTACACATTAGATGCTCTAAATGTAAATCACAGATGCATCTCAAACTGACTAGCCAGGAGATACCATGTGGCAACATCCAGCAATGGTACAACCAAGGTCAAGATTTATGGTCAACCAGCCCTAGAAATAGGTATACGGGGACCAATTAGTGGTGGGCGATGGCTGATTGTGGATTTGCTGGAATCTAAGCTCACATCACTTGCAGTAAACTACAAGTTCTTCCAAACAAAACCAAATTTGCGCATAAGTGGCACAGTTAAAATGCAGAGTGCCCGTCAGAATGCATGGGGGTGGCAGACTCACGGGAAAGTCCTGCTGACCATTCATCCACAGGGCTATGCACATAGCTGTATTACGACTTGGAGAAGTCTGGAAGTAGACAATGGAGTCCCCTGGATAAATGCATTGGTGGTGCGCATGAGTGACCCCTCCTCTCTCTTCAATGTGACTGTCAGAGACAGCTGCGCACCGTACTCAGCAGAAGGAGCAGGCACACCACCACTGCGTTCAGTCTCATGATCCATGCTACTGTATATTAAATCTTACCATATTCCTCAAAGGCAGGTTTCAGCTGTTCATTGATGTACTCGTGGCGTTCATGGAAACGCGCTTTGTCTCTGCTCACTGTTCGGTAAGCCTGCAATGACATGAGGAAATTAGGAAAGGCAAGGTATATACTAACTGAAACCCACCGTCCTGTACCTGAAGCAAGAAAACATGGTCCTCCTATCAAATCCTCAATGTAAAAAACACGGGAAGCCAAGGACAACAGTCTTATGACCTCGGCTTCTCAGGAAATTAATTCTTCTGGCTGCAGGCTATTTGTCAGAGCCCAGTCCTAACCACAGGCAGCTGCTGCATGTCCACACGCAGAAGACTGGCCCACGTGCCCACGAAAAACTCCAAAATATGGCAATGAGTGCGGCTGTCTCAAATTTTTTCTTCTCCAAAATGAAAACTGGAATGTGTGCTTTTTGAAAAAAAACAAAAACCACACATAGCATCAATGGGGGGCCGCACTACAAGGTTTTGACATAGTTAGCCTGTGTCCAAACTGATGAAAGGTCCTCTTCAAAGTATGTGGTAAGCAAGACAATCACCGCGACACTCAATGCATAAAATCTACAGGAAACAAAAAACCATACGTGTAGTGTAAGGAAAGAGAAAGTGAATAACTGATTAATACTTACATAAAATACACCACCAGTCAGGGAAACCGCAACCAACAGGTAATAAGGCAGAGCTTCTCCAGAGGAGCCCGGCACACTGCTGGACGACATCTGACGGACAGGAGCTATAAAAGAGGGAAAAATCCGCTGTCACATAATACAAGCTTCACATTCACTTCCATAACCGAATGTCGAAGACGACTCCCGATGTCAGCTTGTGGCTGTAGGGCACCGCTTTTAAACTTGTATAATAAACCTGCAAAACTGTCGAATACCTAAATAACAATGCTTCTTATACATACAAGCTCCAGAACACGAAACCGACTGCAAAGGCGCATTTACACGTGCCACGAGCAGACAATTACCAGGAAGGAAGCTTTCCTTCCCAATAATTGCCTGCTTGTCAGAGGAAGTGAGAGCTGCATTTACATGCAGCCATCACCTCCACTCTACAAGGACCAGGGATCGCTACTACTCTCCCTCATCCTCATACAGATTAATTGTTCCTGGGCAGCAGATCCCTGTTTACACTAGGGTTGTTTCGGGTATCAAACTTTCGATACCCAATCGATACTTTTCTCTGGTATCGAGCTCGATACCAGGATTAGTATTTTATCGATACTGGGCTGCGCTACTGCACAGCCTAGTATCAGAGAACGTGGCTGCGCCGCTCTCAGCGCGGCCATGTTCTCCTCGGCAGCACAGGGAGAAGGAGGCAGTCTCTCCCTCCCCCTGTGCTGCCGCTGCAACCAATAGAGGGAGAGGTGCGGAGCGGGGGCGGGCGCACTGGCCAGCAATGCCTAGTACCGTTTCATATATAAATGCAGGCAGAAGACACACGCTGCCGGCACCTGCCTGTGACCCAGCACTGCGATCAGAGGCAATTAACCCCTTAATTGCCTCTGATCGCAGTGCTGGGTCACAGGCAGGTGCCGGCAGCGTGTGTCTTCTGCCTGCATTTATATATGAAACGGTACTAGGCATTGCTGGCCAGTGCTCCCGCCTCCCAGTATTAAAACATTGGTGGCCAGTGTGGCTCCCCTGTCCCCAGTATTAAATACATTATTGGTGGCCAGTGCGCCTCCCCATCCCCCCTTCTTCCCTCCTCCCAGTACTAAAAGCATTGGCGGCAGTGGCCACAGGGTCCCCTCACCTCCTCCTCATTGGTGGCAGTGGCAGTGATCGGAGCCCCAGCAGTGTAATGCTGGGGCTCCGATCGGTTACCATGGACTTCAGTAGCGTCCTGGTTGCCATAGTCTGCTCCCTGCTGCTGTGAGCACAGAGAACAGGGCAGCAGGGAGAGGGTGAGATCCTATTCACCCTAATAGAGCTCTATTAGGGTGAATAGGATGAAAATGATTCCAGGTTCTAGCCCCTAAGGGGGAAATGGTTAATAAATAAACTGTAAAAGAAAAAAAAAAAAAAAAAGTTTCCCAATTTTACATATAAAGATCATTGTGCTCGTTCATCCCGCGATCTGCGGCACCTTTATATGGGCTGATTATCAGCAACAAGCGTTTGTATGAATGTCCGTTCCCAATAATCAGCCAGAAAAAATAAAAAAAATCAGGCTGTGTAAATCCACCATAACGCAGCTTACACACAGTAAGGCCTCATGCACACGACCATATGTATTTTGCGGTCCGCGGAATGGAGCTGCTGGCCCCCAATAGAACAGCACTATCCGTAATGCGGGCAATAATAGGACATGCTCTATTTTCTTGCAGAACGGAAATACAGAAACGAAATGCATACGGAGTAACTTCCGTATTTTTTTTTTTTTGAGGACGCATTGAAATGAATGGTTCCGTATACAGTCCGCAAAAAACGACACGGAAAGAAAATACGTTCGTATACATGAGCCCTAAGTGTCAAAAAACACAGAACATGTGCAAATCCTTCTATTACACCTCATCTGTGTAGCCTCCACTGCTAGTTTTGGCTCACAATCACTGATGGAAATCACTGACCAAACACTGAATGTGTGAAAGGGTAGGGCCACATGTTCATGTTTTTTTTAATGCTCCGCTGAAGCTAAAACCAGTAGTGCATAAAAAAAGAAGAAAAAAAAAAAGTGCAGAAGTAGTATTCGTATATATGGCATTCTCTAATATATTATATGTTTTATTTTGTGGCCATGAACTTTTGGCTTTTTTATTCAGCCAAGAAAAACACCACAAAAATGGTGTCCAAAATGTAAACGATCAAAAAGTGCCCCAGCTTTAACGGAGTGGCTGAAGTCTATACCACCTACTGGTCTAGCTGCTGCTTACAGAAGTTCTCTGGTGACTCGGGAACAGTAGGCCTCATCACAGACGGGAGGACACGGAAAACAGAGAGCTGACCCGGGTATTTGTGCATTGGTGCCAGCAGAACCACCTTAGGATCAATGGTGGAAAGACTAAGAAGATGGCTGTGGACTTCCACAAGGACAGCCATCCTCCTAAACCAGTGGACATTCAGGGGATGGATATTGAGATAGTCAACACTTATAAGTACCTGGATGTACTCCTCAATAATAAGCTGGACTGGGCAGATAACATGGACAGACCATACAGAAAAGAAGGCCGAGAGCTTTTGGAGAGCAGAAGGCACTTAGGGCCTATTTCAACTCTGTGGTGGCATCAGCCATCTTTTTCGGAGTGGCCTGCTGGGGCAGCAGCATCTCAACCAGGGAGGGGAAGAGACTTCCCAAACTGATTAGAAGGACCAGCTCCGTCCTGGGAAGCAAAGGAACCAGTGCAGGCGGTAGGTGAGAGAAGGATTCTATCCCAGTCGGTCTCCATGCTGGTGAATAACTCCCATCCAATGTAGGAGATGGTGATAGTATTGGACAGTACCATCAGTGGTCGACTACTTCACCCAAAGTGTTAGAAGGAGCGCTATCGGCAGTCACTCCTCCCTGCTGCCGTTAGGCTGTACCACCAACACCGACCCAAGGGGTGACAGACTGCACTCATCGCCTACAGGTTCTGTGGATATCATTCCACCCAGAGACTGAATTCTATAAGCTGTGATCTATAGCCCTTATTTTTTTTTTTTTACATTTTTTATCTGTATCTGGTACTGTAATGTAGGGCTGCGGCTATCAACTATTTTTGCAATGAGTATTCCATCGATTAATCCAACGATTAGTCCACATACGTGGATTTACACGGCCCACGTCCTGCTGAGTGCACAGCGTCATTGGTTGCTATGACGCCGTGCGCTTTGTCCTGCCGCCGCTGTACACCAATATACTCGTATACGAGTGTATTACTGTACAGCGGCGGCACAAAGCACACAGCATCATGGCAACCAATGATGCCGTGCGCTTGCTTGTGCACTCAGCAGCACGGAAGGCCGGGTTTTCACGGACCGTGGGCCGTGAAAATCCACGTATGTGTAAATGTGGCCTTAATCGAGTACTCTAATAACAAAACTAATTGAAAGAATGTTTTTCTTTATAAAAACTCATCAGTCCCCCCAGTGCCACCATCTTCCCCTCCTAGCCATGTCCCCAGAGCCAGTACTCCACAGCTCCTCATCTTCTCTGCGCTCTGCACTGTCGTCCTGATGTCACACAGCGTCGGGTCATAGTGCGCGCTATGACCTGACGATGTGTCAGAATACAGTGCTGCAGCGCGGTGCAGGCCGGTGGATGACCAAGGAGCGGTACGTAATATCAAGCGCTTCACTCCCGCTCCGTGGTCACATGACACAAATGAATCCTCGATGCAAAAAATTTGCATCAAGGATTTTTTGGTGTCGAATTACTTGATTCAATCGAGTAATCGTTTCAGCCCTACTGTAATGGCTTTATTTAGGAGTTTTTATATTCTCTGCTGAAACACTATGAATTTCCCCTATTGTGGGACAAATAAAGGATTATCTTATAATTTTATTCCAGAATTTTGGTACAAAATGTTGCATCTTAAGCCACGCACCTTTCCTATCAAAGCCTTGTCCCCTTGACAGGCCAGTAGATTATTGTTTTTGGCTTACTTGCTTCATAAATGTCTAAAAAAGATACAATGAATTTCTCTGCAAATTATGTCAGGGTACTTTCACCCGCCGAAGGTACCCTTAAGCTCTAGTGTTTGCAATCCTTGCACCTTCCGCCATTTACATATTACCCTGTCTGGGGTGATACCTCTTGCTATGATTAAGAACAAATAACGCTTCAAAATGCGTGAGTTGGGTCACACTACGATTATGGATTTCTAATAAAGACTTTAGGTGGTCACTTATTATTAGATATACACCAATTTTTGGGGTATATGTGTCGCAAAGGGGACTTGCAGCCGAATCTGCGACTTTACCCCGCTCAGGCCAGTTGCTAAAGGAGACGCTGGCGTCTCTACATAATTTAGATGCATTATGCGCCAGCGCAGGGGTATTAAGACCAGCGTCTAAAACACCAGTGGTAATAAATGACCCCATTTGTTTTCAAGCTCATTCGCTGCGGGGTGTGAACGGAATGTCCGTCGGCTCCATTAAAGTAGAACGGGGTCCGGCAGACATTCTGTTCACATCCAGCTGACAAGCGGAGAACCCTGCGGACACAAACGGCTGCATGCTGCGGTTTGTGTCCGGACAGTCCTCCGCTTGTTTCCAGGAATAAACTCCCGCAGAGGTGAAGGTAGCCCAACATGCAGCGGTACAGCCGACTCACTTGTGCCGATTCTACTCTGTAGGGACCATCAGAACAGGTCTGTGACCACTGCTCTGCAGGAGGCAGGATGGACGTACACATCTGTGGTTGGGTTGTTTGGTCACAGCGCAAGCGCAGGTTCCTCCTCCCTAAGGCTACTTTTACACTAGCGTTTTAGTTTGCCGTCTTTGAGATCCATCATAGGGGCTCAATATCGGAAAAAAACGCTTCAGTTTTGTCCCCATTCATTATCAATGGGGACAAAACTGAACGGAATGCACCAAAATGCATTCCGTTCCGTTTAATTGCGTTCCCAGACCGGATAGCAAACTGCAACATGTTGTAGTTTGCTTTTCCGTCCTGAGATGCGGATGCAAAACGGATCCGGCATGACCCCCAATGCAAGTCAATGGGGACGGATCAGTTTTCTCTGCCACAACAGAAAAAGGATCTGTCCCCCATTGACTTTCAATGGCGTTCATGACGGATCCGTCTTGGCTATGTTAGAGATAATACAACCGGATCCGTTCATAACGGATACAGATGGTTGTATTATCAAGAACGGAAGCGGTTTGCTGAACCCTGCCGGATGCAGCAAAAACGCTAGTGTGAGAGTAGCCTAACATAAGCCTATAAGATAGGAGGTCCCATACATAAGCGATCACCAGCCGATCTTCTACGTTCACGTACAGCGGACTACACAAGCGAGCTCCCTGTAAGCAGACGTAGTGACACTTAGGATATAAGCAGTCGGCTGGTGGAGATCACTCACAGATCAGAAGTCAGCTCATGTTTAGTGAAGGAGTAAACAATCTACGGACTGACGCGTGTATGAATGAATGGCCCTCCCAGTGCAATCCGGACACATCCCCAATAGGCGAGAGCGCGCCAGGGTCACAGCTAAGAAAGCCTCGAATCCATCTTACAATATGCGACGGCCATATCACTGCCTAAGGTGTTTGCGCTATCCACAGACATTACAGACGGACGAAAAATATGATCGTGTGCGTGAGGCCTAACCGTCCAGCGTGGGAACCCTGCAGAAATCATACTGGGATGCCTCCCATTTCAAGTCGTATATTACTATTAATTTTTCACTATGTGCCACATGCATCCTATAAAAAAATAACGGACGCGAAGCAGACGGCGAGATCAGCACCCCCCAATCTAAATCCACATGCAGACTTTGCGGCCTACAAAGCCTTGGCGTAAAATGGCGTTTATCCTAATATCTCATGGCAGGCTGGAGCCACATACACCGCCGGCATTACATACTGACACCTCACAATCTAGTTATACCGCCAGCCGCAGACCAGGGTGACGAGGTGTAAATGAAATCAGACAGGCGAGAGCTGCAAAGTGCACTTCACTAGTCAGCGGGCAGGAGACACAGTCCAGACACGGGGCGGACCGCAGATACCGCCTAATGCTACACGACCATTGTACGTACATAGAGACGGCTAGCCATGGGGCATCCGGCTAGTCACCTCCTCCGCAGGGTGACCTTCAACTCCCCTCTCCTAGGTCATAAGCTGCCTCACACAGAGGTGGCGGTATAGGCTCAGCAATCAGGCCGCGAACTGTTGTCCCTTTTATACAGGGATGGGCTCACAAGATCTGACACCCCTGCTCCTGGCTGGTTGTCAGCAATGTCATTACTGAGCATCTGTAGAAGAGATGTCCATGGAATGACCTCCAAATGACCACACACTAGCACTAGGCCCCCTGTTACAGATCTCCCATGACCAAGTGAGTAAGAGCACCCCCATAGACTGCATGTAGATCTCCAGGTTCCTCCGCAGCACGCGCATGTCATTCTAATGCCCTCATAGGACACAATGGCGACGTGCATGACCCGGGAAGCAGCTGCAGTGACAAGAGGGACACGGAGAAGAGGCTCACCATTGCGGAGAAGGGCGGCTGCTCCCCGGTGTGTCAGGGGGGCCAGTTTCTGCCACACGTTCCTGCACAGAAGCATGCTGTCGTCTACCGTAGATCACTGCCCGGAGAGGACGACCGAGGGAAGAGATAGTGACGGGGTGGGAGGAGTCGGAGAACTCGCAAGGGCAGGTGATGTCACGGGGCGTGGCCTACGCGTCATGTTTCCCCTCCTCAGGTGAACGTTCTGTGGCATTCTATTGGCTCTGAGCCAGGGGCGGGTGTAAGAGCCTAGTGGGTGTGCGCATGCGCCTTCCTCAACACGCTTATCGGGGTACAAATGTATAAAGCAGCAGTGGCCGGTCACGTGTCACCTCCCATAAGCGGGAAAATGATAAGCTTCAATAATAATAATTCCCTGTGATGGGCAGCTTTTGATTCTGGTTGTGGTCATACAGAGGGCCACGGAAACCGATTTGTCATGAACGACCAATCATCCTGGACGACCAAGAATGTTCACATTGACCCCTTCTCTACCCAGGATCACCAGGGATGTACTTTGAAGGAAGCTGTGGCTGCACATGCGCAGTTCTCTCCATTCACTCCTATGGGAATTTCAGAAGCGTCCGTCATCAGCCTTGCTTGGCTGGCTTCCCATAGAAATCAGTGGAGAGAAGAGTGCATGCATTCACAATGAATGGGGTTCAGGGAAGGATGTGGGTCCCAGAGGTGCATTAGACATCTATGGCATATTCTGTGAATAGGGGTGGGAGACCCCCTTTACAGTACGGACCCCCATGGTGGGTCTTCTGCAGCACATGATCTGGAATAGGTTGGATTTTGCTATGGCATTGCAGAAGGACTTCCAAAGCTTCCCCAATCATATGTATTTTGCGGTCTGCAAAATACAGATACCAACCATGTACATCCTGCAATTTCCATGGCTCTGTTGTCAAAATGCCTATTCTTGTTCACAAAACGGACATTAGGATGTTCGATTTTTTTGCGGTGCCGCAGAACGGACATATGGTTGCGGACAGCACATTGCACCCCATGGGTCTGCATTTGATCCGCAGAAATGCGCACAGTCGTGTACATGACTCCTTAGTGCATGTTCCCACAGGGCATAAATTGCAGCAGAAAATTCTGCAGCGTATTTTGCGTATGGTCTACTATAAAATATGCATGGGTAAGGCCGGGTTCACATCACCATTTAGCTTTTCGTCTGATCCTTCAGAAGAACCGGAAAAAAAAAAACGATACATTATTTTGAGCATCAGTTATTCTTGACAGGAAAAAAAAGTCCTGCATGCACTACTATTTCTAACGTCAAAAATTACTGATCTCTGACGAAAGTGACACAAACTGATCATAAGACTGCTTTCACGTCTGCGGCAGGGAGATTCGGCCACCTGATCCAGGAAAACTGCCCAGAATCGGTCGGACACAAGCTGTAACATGCATTAGTTTGTGTCCGGCTGATTCTCTGCATTTTTCACGGATCTGCTCCAGACCCCATTATACTTAGGCTACTTTCACACTAGCGTTTTTGCTGGATCAGTCATGGATCAGCAAAAACGCATTCGTTATGAACGGATCCGGTTTTATTATCTTTAACATACCCAAGACGAATCTGTCATGAACTCCATTGAAAGTCAATGGGGCACAGATCCGTTTTCTATTGTGTCAGAGAAAATGGATCCTTCCCTATTGACTTGCATTGTGCGTCATGACGGGATCCCAGGACCATATAAGAACTTAACGGTACGCATTTTGGAGCATTCCATTCTGTTTAGTTACGTTTTGTCCCCATTGACAATGAATGGGAACAAAATGGAAGCGTTTTTCTCCCAGTATTGAGATCCTATGACAGATCTCAATACCGGAGTGTGAAAGTAGCCTTAATGGGGTCAGCAGGCATTCTGTTTGAATCCGGTAGCGAGAGATTCGTAGAATTCCGACAAATGTGAAAGTAGCCTACTTATACTTAAAATAATGCCTCATGCACACGACTGTATGTATTTTGAGGTCCTCAGAAAACGGATCCGCAAAAAATACGGATGACGTCCGTGTGCATTCCATATTTTGCAGAATGGAACAGCTGGCCCCTAATAGAACAGTTTTTCTGTTCCACCAAATATGGAATGCACACGAACGTCATTCGTATTTTTTGCGGATCCGTATTTTGCACACCGCAAAATACATACGGCCGAGTGCATGAGGCCTTAAGGGACTTTTTTTCTGTTCCTCTGACTGATCAGAAGAACGGAAAGCAATGGTGATGTGAACTTGGCCTTACATGTGGATTTGTAGACGTTCCTGCCATTTTCAAGCTATGCATTGAAATCCATGGTGAAAATCTGCAATATAAAACGACATGCCTCAGATCAATTTCCTCAGAATGAGATTTCATAAAAACTCATACTGTAAACGCCTGCAATTCTGCCGTCAAACGGTTGCAGAGTATCTGCCTTGTGGGGGCTTAGCCCCCTCTGTATGGCACTATTAGACCACTCCTTCACATGCAGTCTCTTCAGACATCATGCATACCATAAAGCACTCAGCTATAGCAGTTCACAGCCTACACTGTGTCTGCACCTTTCATACAGGCAATCACATGGTTAATAGGGGCAATGACTGTTGTTAAGACTCGCCCACTGATAGTGACAGCCAAGGTCACAAGAGTAGTACCAAAGGCTGACATAAGGCAGTGTGGAGACAGCACGCACCGTGTGCACTCTAATGTGCATTCCTGATCACTGTAGGGAAGGACTCAGACTGATGTTACTTCTGCACGTACACAGCAGAGCTGGGCGTGTGCTGGGGGGCGTCAATCAGTGTCTCTAAGCAATTCTCATTGCGACATCACGTGTGTGGCCTTCTAATATAGTCTACAATCATTTACCTACAGTGCCTTGCAAAAGTATTCACCCCCTTGACTTTTTTCGGATTTTGTTACATTACAGCCTTAAGTCAAAGCCCAGATCTCAATCCAATATGAAATCTGCCCCCACTGAGGTGACTGGGAGCAGCATTGCAGTAATTAGTTCCATCCATTACACAGTGACTAGAGCCGTGTAGTTCCAGAGTATAAAGTAGGGGAGCCGGGAGTCTGACCCCTGTCCATCTGATATTTACAATAGGTCATTAATAAAACAATCCCAGAGAACCCCTTTAAGTGATCCTTCAGACTAAAAATATTAATGTCCAGGTGCTGTTCGAGCTAAGAACAAAGGGCCCCCATACCGAACACTGACCCATAAAAGTCAAGTCACAGGACAGATTTTGCACCTTCTTGTTCCAAATTTCTTGCAAGGTTCACTCCCTGCGACTGTGTTCATTGTCTGGAGCAAGTACAAGTTTCCTATTCTCTGTCTGAAAAGGACCAAAAGGGGTGTCCTGGAATAAGAAAATATGGCTTTCTTCTATAATAAAAATAAATAAATAGCTGCGTGACATCTATCCACAGGTCGTGTGTGGAATTGCAGCAGAATACAAATACTAAAAGACAACATTTGCAATATTTCTGGCCATTAGGCCCCATTCACATGACCTTATTTTTGGTCTGCATGCGATCCACATTTTTTGTGGATTAGATGCAGACCCATTCATTTTAACGGGGCTGCAAAAAACAGTACACCGTGTGCTGTCCGCAACCGTATGTCCATTCTACAGTCCCGCAAACAAGATACAACATGTCCTATTCTTCTTCGTTTTTCAGACAAGAATAGGCATTGGTACAATGGGTCAGCAAATGCAACACGGATAGCATCCGTATTTTTTGCGAATCAGTGTTTTGTGGACCGCAGAATACATATTGTCGTGTGAATGCACCCCTATAGGACTGGTATCTGCATTTTTATAATCAGGTTTCCTCTCTAATTGTCAGTTATCTCTGAAGCCAGCTCCAGAGTAGGTGAAGACTAGCAGCTATGATATCTCCCATATACAGCACATAGGAGATCCACATCACACACACGGAGCATGAGATATTATACTGCAGTACTGACAGATCTGTGCAGCAGCTATAACTTAATCCCTCAGTGAACCGATGATCTACCGTATTTTTCGCCCTATAAGACGCACCGGCCCATAAGACGCAACTAGGTTTGTGCCCGCTAACTGCCGGAATTCTAACTGTGGGCACATGTATTGGTTTAATAAATCTTCTATATCCACTTTACTTACTACTGTACTAATGTTCCAGGCAAGCAGGAGGCTGGGCCGGCGGGCGGGTGCTGACAATGTAACTTACCATGTAATGCGCCTGCTCCGCCGCCTTCATTCATAAAGTGGGCGGAGCTGGCGCGTGACATAGAGAGTTACGCTGCCAGTGCCCGCCCGCCGGCCCAGCCTCCTGCTTCTTGCCTGGGACTTTAGTAGAGTAGTAAGTAAAGTGGATATAGAAGATTTATTACACCAATACATGTGCCCACAGTTAGGATTCCGGCAGTTAGTGGGCCCGGTGTAGCAGAATAGAGTGACTGCACCGGGCCCACTGTAATGCATAGCAAGATGTCGGCTTCTCCTCCCTGCCCGCTGATTATACCCGCCGACCGCGCTGCGCAGCATGCGGTCGGCGGTATATAAGTGTGAACCCCCCCCATTCACCCCATAAGACGCACTGCCTTTTTCTCCACACTTTTGGGGGAAAAGTGCATCTTATAGGGCACACGATCATGCACACGATCTTGTGTACATTTTGGTCTGCAAAGCACATATCTGCAAAATACGGATATCTTCCACATGTAGTTTGCATTTTTCTCACGGCCATCACTAGAAATGACTATTCTCGTCAGCAATATGGACCAGAATAGGACATGTACCACTTCAGCCCCCCTAGCTTAAACACCCTTAATGACCAGGCCACTTTTTACAATTCCGCACTACACTACTTTCACCGTTTATTGCTCCGCCATGCAACTTACCACCCAAATGAATTTTACCTCCTTTTCTTCTCACTAATAGAGCTTTCATTTGGTGGTATTTCATTGTTGCTGACATTTTTACTTTTTTTGCTATTAATAAAAATTTAACGACATTTTTGCAAAAAAATGACATTTTTCACTTTCTGTCGTAAAATTTTTCAAAAAAAACTACATTTCTATATACATTTTTCTCTAAATTTATTGTTCTACATGTCTTTGATAAAAAAAAATCCAATAAGTGTATATTTATTGGTTTGGGTAAAAGTTATAAAGTTTACAAACTATGGTGCAAAAAGTGAATTTCGGCATTTTGAAGCAGCTCTGACTTTCTGAGCACCTGTCATGTTTCTTCAGGTGCTAGAATGCCAGGATAGTATAAATACCCCCAAATGACACCATTTTAGAAAGAAGACACCCCAAAGTATTCGCGGAGGGGCATGGTGAGTTCATGTATCATTTCATTTTTTTTCACAAGTTAGCGGAAAATGACACTTTCTGAGGAAAAAAATAAAAATAATAAAGTTTCTATTTCTGCTAACTTCTGGCAAAAAAAAAAAAAAAAAAATCTCCCACGGACTCACTATGCCCCTCAGTGAATACCTTGGGGTGTCTACTTTCCGAAATGGGGTCACTTGTGGGGTGTGTTTACTGTTCTGGCATTTTGGGCGGGGCTAAATTGTGAGCAACCCTGTAAAAGCTAAAGGTACTCGTTGGAATTTAGGTCCCCTTTGCGCACCCAGGCTGCAAAAAAGTGTCACTCATGTGGTATCGCCGTGCTCGGGAGAAGTAGGGCAATGTGTTTTGGGGTGTATTTTTACATATACCCATGTTGGGTGAGAGAAATATCTCTGTAAACTGACAACTTTGTATAAAAAATTTAAAAAGTTGTCGTTTACAGCGATATTTCTCACACAAAGTATGGGTATATATAAAAATACACCCCAAAACTTATTGCCCTACTTCTCCTGAGTACGGCAATACCACATGTGTGACACTTTTTTGCAGCCATGATGCGCAAAGGGGCCCTAAAACCAATGAGTACCTTTAGGATTTCACAGGGCATTTTTACGCATTTGGATTCCAGACTTCTTCTCACACTTTAGGGGCCCCTAAAATGCCAGGATAGTATAAATACCCCACAAGTGACCCCATTTTAGAAAGAAGACACCCCAAGGTATTCTGTGAGGGGTATGGTAAGTTCATCTAAAATTTTATTTTTTGTCACAAGTTAGTGAAATAAGAGACTTTGTAAAAAACAAATATATCAATTTCCGCTAACTTGTGCCAAAAAATAAAAATTCTGTGAACTCGCCATGCCCCTCACGGAATACCTTGGGGTGTCTTCTTTCCAAAATGGGGTCACATGTGGGTATTTATACTGACCTGGCATTTTAGGGGCCCTAAAGCGTGAGAATCCAAATGCGTAAAAATGCCCTGTGAAATCCTAATAGTACTCATTGGTTTTAGGGCCCCTTTGCGCATCTTGGCTGCAAAAAAGTGTCACTCATGTGGTATCGCCGTACTCAGGAGAAGTAGGGCAATGTGTTTTGGGGTGTATTTTTAGATATACCCCTGCTGGGTGTGAGAAATATCTCTGTAAATGACAACTTTTAAAAAAAATGTATACAAAGTTGTCAATTTACAGAGATATTTCTCTCACCCAGCATGGGTATATGTAAAAATACACCCCAAAACACATTGCCCTACTTCTCCTGAGTACGGCGATACCACATGTGTGGCACTTTTTTTCAGCCTGGGTGCGCAAAGGGGGCCTAAAACCAATGAGTACCTTTTAGGATGGCATTTTTACGCATTTTTCTTCTCACGCTTTAGGGCCCCTAAATTGCCAGGGCAGTATAAATACCCCACATGTGACCCCATTTTGGAAAGAAGACACCCCAAGGTATTCCGTGAGGGGCATGGCGAGTTCACAAAAGATTTTTTTTTTTGGCACAAGTTAGCGGAAATTGATTTTTTATTGTTTTTTCTCATAAAGTCTCCCTTTCTGCTAACTTTTGACAAAAAGTTAAATTTTTCACGGACTCATTATGCCCCTCAGCGAATACCTTGGGGTGTCTTCTTTCCAAAATGGGGCAATTTGTGGGGTGTTTGTACTGTTCTGGCATTTTGGGCGGGGCTAAACTGTGAGCAGCCATGTAAAAGCTAAAGGTACTCGTTGGAATTTGGGTCCCTTTGCGCACCCAGGCTGCAAAAAAGTGTCACTCATGTGGTATCGCCGTACTCAGGAGAAGTAGGGCAATGTGTTTTGGGGTGTATTTTTACATATACCCATACTTTGTGTGAGAAATATCGCTGTAAATTGACAACTTTGTATAAAAAAAAATTAAAAAGTTGTCATTTACAGAGATATTTCTCTCACCCAGCATGGGTATATGTAAAAATACACCCCAAAACACATTGCCCTACTTCTTCTGAGTACGGCGATACCACATGTGTGCCACTTTTTTGGAGCCAAGATGCGCAAAGGGGCCCTAAAACCAATGAGTACCTTTAGGATTTCACAGGGCATTTTTACGCATTTGGATTCTCACGCTTTAGGGCCCCTAAAATGCCAGGGCAGTATAAATACCCCACATGTGACCCCATTTTGGAAAGAAGACACCCCAAGGTATTCTGTGAGGGGCATGACGAGTTCACAGAGTTTTTACAAAGTCTCATATTCCACTAACTTGTGACAAAAAAAATTTTTTACATGAACTCACCATACACCTCACGGAATACCTTGGGGTGTCTTCTTTCTAAAATGGGGTCACATGTGAGGTGTTTGTACTGCCCTGGCATTTGAGGGTCTCCGCAATCATTACACGTATGGCCAGCATTAGGAGTTTCTGCGATTCTCTGTATATTGAGCATACGGGTAATGAGATTTTTTTTTTCCGTTCAGCCTCTGGGCTGAAAAAAGAAAAAAAATGAACGGCACAGATTTCTTCATTCGCATCAATGATTGTGGATAAAAAAATCTCTGCCAAAATCAGTGACTGCGGTGCGGTGGGCTGGGCGCTAGCTACCTAACAAGTAGCTAGCTAACTGGCGGTGATAAGGGACCCTTATGCCCCATTCACACGTCCGCAATTCTGTTTGCGGAACGGAATTGCGAACCCATTCATTTCTATGGGGACAGACTTTGTCCCGCTCGGATCCGGAATTGCGGAACCGCACTTACGGGTCTGCACTTCCGTTCCGCAAAAATATAGAACATGTCCTTTTCTTGTCCGCAATTGCGGACAAGAAAAAGCATTTTCTATATAGTTCTGGCAATGTGCGGATCTGCAAAATGCGGAAAGCACATTGACGGTGTCCGTGTTTTGCGGATCCGCGCCGCGGATCCGTGGCACGGATCTGTGGATCCGTAAAACACATATGGACATGTGAATAGAGCCTTACAGGGGGGGTTATCAGTGACAGGGGGGTGATCAGGGAGTCTATATGGGGTGATCAGGTGTTAACAAAGGGTTAATAGTGGTTATAAAGTGAGGGGGGGGGGGGTTAGTGTAGTGATTGGTGCAACTTTACATAGCTACCTGGTCCTCTGGTGGTCGATCCCAGCAAATGGGACCACCAGAGGACAAGGTAGCAGGTATATCAGACGCTGTTAACAAAACAGCGTCTGATATACCTGTTTGATCTAATTTATTTTACATTTACAGCCTGCCAGCGATTGATCATCGCTGGCAGGCTGTAGTATAACTGCAGAGCCGAGCTCTGCTGTGAACACGCGTGCGCGCGTTCACAGCAGATCTCGCCTCTCGCGAGATGACGCACGGATGCGTCCAGGAGGAACAAACTTGCCGCCGCCTGGACGCATCCGTGCGTGAGGCGGTCGGCAAGGAGTTAATTTGCAGGACAGACATCCACATGTGTTTTAATTTTCTTTTTTTGCGGTCCCATAGAAACAAATGTTCCGTGTGCTATCCGCAAAAAAATGGTCTCATGCATTCGACCATATTTTCCATATGTATGCTATCCGAATTTTTTGCAGATAGCACACTGACCAATTAAGGTCTATGGTGTCATGAAGTATTTTTTATGGGTCTGTGTGGAAATTAAAGGATATGAACACCTTAGTTGTCATTTTTTTTATTTAACGATTGCATTTTTACTCATTTTGGACTAAAAATCATCTTTCAATTGGTTATTAAAAATTTTCAGCAGTTTTTTCTCATCAAGGGGTCATCTCACATCAACAAATAACTTTCTCTAAATGATAAATGCTAGTACAAGGCACTAACTAATGTATTGAGGTTGTCTATATTGCTTCCTTTGCTGGCTGGATTCATTTTTCCATCACATTATACACTGCTCGTATCCAGGAGTAACTACCACCCTGTAATCCAGCAGTTGTGGTCGTGTTTGCACATTATCGGAAAAAGTGCTGGCCTTTCTGATTACCAGGACCACGGGAGCGCACATAGGCTGGTGCTTTTTCCTATAGTGTGCAAGCACGACCACCACTGCTGGATTGCAGACTGGCCGTAACCCCTGGAAACAAGCAGTGTATAATGTGATGGAAAAATGAATCAAGCCAGTAAGGCCCCTTTCACACAAGCGAGTTTTCTGCACGGGTGCAATGCGTGACATGAACGCATGGCACCCGCACTGAATCCTGACCCATTTATTTCAATGGGTCTGTGTACATGAGTGTTTTTTTCATACATCAGTTCTGCGTTGCGTGAAAAACGCAGCATGTCCTATATACTGCATTTTTCACGCAGCCCTAGCCCCATAGAAGTGAATGGGGCTTCAGTGAAAAACGCATTGCATCCGCACTTGCTTGCGGATGCAATGCGTTTTTCACGCAGCCCTGTTCACTTCTATGGGGTCCAGGGCTGCATGAAAAATGTAGAATATAGAACATTCTGCGATTTTCATGCAACGCAGAAGTGATGTGTGAAAAACAACGATCATGTACACAGACCCATCGAAATAAATGGGTCAGGATTCAGTGCGGGTGCAATGCGTTCACGTCGTGCATTGCACCCGCGTGGAAAACTCGCTCGTGTGAAAGGGGCCTTAAGTTTTAGCCTAGCTGTGAGCATCTTACTTTCACTTTGAGAAGTCATCTGTGAGCTATGTATAGTCCTCAGCTCTGAGCTCACGTCATTAACACTTATTTAGGCCATATTCCTATCAGTTTGATAAGAATTGAGCTTCAATGAAAGTTCAGAAGCTGTCAGGAGACCAGAGATAAGGGCTTCACACGAGCCGCCAGCTAAGTTTCCTGATGGGACACATTGTGAATAGAGATGAGCGAATTTCATATTTTTTAATTCTTTAACTCTTCGTTTGGTGGTAAAAGCAGAATTGCGTTATGGATTCCGTTACCACAACGCAATTCTATGATGGAATGCATAACGGAATGCCTTTAGAGGCATTCCATCATAATAGAAATCTATGGGCTGCAAAACGGATCCATCCCGTTTCAGTTACGCAGGGAAGTCCTCTCCTCCCTAACAGAAACGGGACGGATCCGTTATGCAGGCCATAGACTTCTATTATGACGGAATGAATAACGGAATGCACTTTAACGGCATTCCGTTATGTATTCAGTCATAGAATTGCGTTATCGTCCGTGGTAACGGAATCCATAACCTAATTCTGCTTTTACCACCAAACGAAGTGTGAACGAATTTCATAACATGAAATTCGCTCATCTCTAAATGAGAACACAGAGTCTGCTAATAGAGAATCTCAACGATGTACAGAGAAAGAGGCTGACAATTTTTAATAAAGACCAAATGAAAAAATAATTTTTAGCTCAAAATGAGTACAATGCAACACTTTGTCCCCAAAGGTGTCCATAGCCTTTAAGTAACACAAATTATAAATCATGTACTATTCTTGTAAGTATTGCGGATGAGAATAGTGACTTCTATTGATGGAAGTGAGAAAAATGCAAAGTGCAGAGTACGTGTCCGTATTTTACAAATTCATGGTTTGCAGACCGGAATATGGACATGGTCCTGTGCGTGAGGTCTTACCGGAGAATTGAGAGTGAGTGAATGCTTACAGTCAATGTATGGAGCAAAGTGAAAAGTAGTCACTTTAGTAGGCACTTTTCTGTAATAAGATTTTGCAAAGGTTCCAGTAGGCTTATACTATTGTTTTAGGCTACCTGCACACACATTTTTTTTTTTAGAGTTCTCCTTTACTTTTCTTTGCAGCACTTTGTTTTTTCCCTTCTTATACTGTAATATTTTATAGGAGTGTTTTGGTTTTTGTTTTTTTAGACATTTTTCAAATGCCAAAAGAGATGCCGAGGGGAAAAATGCCTAAAAAAAGTCATACCCAAAGCATGCAACATTTTGTCAAAAACAAACGTCACATACAAAACGCAAATCAGTTCCATCTGGGTTTATTTAGGCAGCAGGCACATAGATTTTTGCAAGCCCCTTCATTTGAACTAATTTCCAGTCACAGAAATTTTCTGCAACAAAATATGCTGCATGTGAAGGCACCCTTAGAAAAGAAGGTCGGGATTGAGATCTGCAGGGGAAAGGTTAACATGGACTTCTGTTATCAAACCCACCTTGTTAATCAATCAGAGTGCTTACCTGAACTCTGTCACATATGGGGGCACTCTTTCCCCCCCCCCCCAGAAAGCTAGCAACAAGATGAGCGCTCACTCATCTAATCACCCCTTCGAGTCTAATTTGGTTGTTGATTGATGGCACAACCGAGGCGTTTATCAGTGTAAACCAACTCGCACCACAAGTTTACATTTTACACTGACCCTATCCTGTTCATTCTCAGTCTTTGGCGCTATTCACACGTCCGCAATTCTGTTCCGCATTTTGCGGAACGGAATTGCGGACCCATTCATTTCAATGGGGACAGACGATGTCCAGCCCGGGTCCGCAATCGCGTTCACGAAAAATATAGAACATGTACTATTCTTGTCCGCAATTGCGGACAAGAAAAGGCATTTTCTATAAGAGTGCCGGCGACGTGCAGTCCGCAAAATGCGTAAAGCACATTGCCGCTGTCCGCAAAAAAAACACGGACGTGTGAATGTAGCCTGAAGCGTCATATCTGCCTTGATGTATCGAGGCCTGTGATTGGATATTGCGGTCATGGGACCAAGCCACTTTCTGGACCTGCAGGGACCGGAAACAGAGAAGCAACAAAGAGACAGTGGGACTGCAGACAGGTATGTTTTTTTTTTTGTTTTATGGAGCTCAGGTTAGGACCATAGGAGAGGTCAGTTCCTAGACCAGAAATTCCTTTAAGATTTCCCTTCACTGGCACCTGGGGGACCTAGGCCAACCCCTGAGAAACAGCCTAATAGCATTATCCCTCCTCCACCAAACTTTACAGACGGCACAGTGCAGTCAGGCAGGAAACGTTCTCCTGGTATTCACTAAACCCAGACTAGTCCATCAGACTGACAGAGCAGCGTCATTCATCACTCTATAGAACAGGTCTCTACTGCTCCAGAGTCCAGATGTGGTGTGCTTTACACCACTCCATCCAACGCTAGGCATTGTGTTTGGTGATGTATGGCTATGCAGCAGCTCGGCTGTGGAAACCCATGCCATGAAGCTGGTGGCATGCAGTTTTTCAGCTGATGTTGGTGCCAGAGGAGGCTTTGGACTCTGCAGTTATTGAGTTAGCAGAGTATTTTACAGACTATAGGAGGAATTTATCATTACCTGTATGTCAGTTTTCTGGTCTAAAATGTTGCGATTTTTTTAACTTCATTGCGCCTAAATCTAGGATCAAGTGGTGTTTCTACGCCGCCCTCATCATTTTTAAGAGAAGGGGGCTGGCAAATTAGTCTTCTTTTACACCAGTTTTCTGACGTAGCAGAAGACTCAAATCTCCAGCAGCTCCGGCGCTGCATGGGAATGGTCACGTCATCATTGAAGCTAGTTATTCGCTGCAGTGGAGTATGTGACCATGCCCATGCAGTGCCGCATGTAAACACTGCGGGACCAGAACGTTGGCACACTGGACGCAGTGCAGAGGTCTGCAGTGGAGAATGTGACCATGTCCATGCAGTGCCGCATGTAAACACTGCGGGACCAGAACGTTGGCACACTGGACGCAGTGCGGAGGTCTGCAGTGGCAGGGGGCAGGTAAGTATGAATCTTCTGTTTCAGGAGGCAGGTTACAGGCATTAGATACAATGTCCTTATTCCCAGAGAACCCCTTTAAGGTATACTTTTTATCATATCCTCGGGCATCGAAGCCAAATCCCAGGAAACAAAAGATAATTCTATTAATTGACAGATCACCAGTTTATTAAAGTTTTTATTTTGAGCACTTAACACTACAGAAGAATCCATCTCCATAAGGATGAAAATCTGAAAGATAAAATAAAAATAAGGCATCTAT
This sequence comes from Bufotes viridis, assembly GCA_033119425.1. Classification (NCBI taxonomy): domain Eukaryota; kingdom Metazoa; phylum Chordata; class Amphibia; order Anura; family Bufonidae; genus Bufotes; species Bufotes viridis. Next base: position 464,262,374 of record CM065589.1, read on the forward strand.
TAATATTGAAGCACATTCACAGCTTATTTGGCCATATTCACATGTGGCTTCTGCATTGCAGATTATTAGTAACAAATAACAACCAGGGACAAATTACATTCCAAAGAAAATAAATGGAGATTTATTTTTAAACAATCCATTCACACACTGAAATAACCTCAAAAACTTTCAACTCAGTACTCGCTGTCCTAAACAACCCCATTAAGTAGATGCTCCAAAATAACACTTAAAGGGATTATCCCATGACTAATGTAAAAAAGCTAGAACCAGCCCTGTACCTCACATGGATCCAAAGATCTCCCCATGCATTGCTCTGCTAGATTTATATCAAGCTGGCAGCTCAAGGGGAGTGTCTTTTCTGCTACAGATAAGGGGGCGTTCCCATGCTCTCCCTATCACAGCTCAGGGGGCGTGTCCATGCTCTCCCTATCACAGCTCAGGAGGCAGTTGAAGGATGGAACTGAGCATGTGCGACAATCTCAGTGAGCAGGTCAAAGAAATAAGAAAAAAATTAACAGCTGGTGGCGCCATACATATACATTTTATTGAATAACAACATTTTTAATTTCATGCAATTACAAAAGTATTCAGTTCCAGATACTGGTCTGAAAACTGTAGAATATTTTTGATGGGACAACCCCTTTAATACACACATGAAGAAGTAAATAAAGCTGTGATCACACTTGTTTTAGGGTTATCTAGGAATTATGACCCATCCACTGGATAGGTCATCAATATCAGATTGGAGGGGGCCCAACTCATAGGAACCCCAGTGGTCAGCTGTTAGAAGAGGCCATGCACTCTGTGAATTACATCTCAGCCCTGTTCAAGTCAATGGGGCTGAGCTGCACTACCGAGCACAGCCACTATGAAATGTACAGCGCTGTGCTTGGAAAGCTGCCGGGAGCCCACAGCGCTTACCAGAGCTCCAGTGAGCGCAGTGGCTCCCTGAAACAGCTGATCAGCGGGTGTGCTGGGGCTCGGACCCCAGCCAATGTCATAATTACCATTACCGGATAACCCCTTTAAGCTGTCCATACACTTTAGATAGCGGTTTCCTCCAGGTAAGGCATGTTTTCCTAATGGGGAGATGGGAATAAGCCGCTGCTTAATTTCTTTAGCAGCAGCTGATCTCCCACAACAAGCGTGCTGAACCCACACATTCCTCACCCTTCTCCCCCCACCCAAAATTTATTCCAGAGGAGAGTGGGGACAAACCCATACACATTAGTGGAAGTCAGCAGGTTCAGTTGACCTTCATGTACTATTTATAGGCACTAAAACTCATTGAGATGCCTGAGAAGAAATGAATGGGCTGTATGGCATATCGCTAGGATGTGCCACAATTGTCAGGAGTGGGTCGCAAAGGTGGGACCTGCACTTATCTCCTAAACGGGGCTCCCCCAAAGTGAAGGGACAGCAGCCACACATGCACAGCCGCCCTCCATTCACCAGCATGGAAGTTCCAGCATTCCCATAGCGGTGAATGAAGATGTGGCCATGCTTGCACGGCTTGCTCTCTATTCACCGCTGTGGGACTTCCGGTAATAGCTGAGAAAGTGTGCCCAGCTATTTTCGGAAGTCCTTCAGCAGTGAATGGAGAGGACACCACACGTGCCCTAAATGTAGAGAATGCACTGCCAGTCCAACTTAAAAGGACTCTTTTTTATTCTATATAAACCATACGCACAGACTTTTCACACACCAGTTTCGTCTTGTCACTCACAAAAGGCAGCTTTTTGCGCAATTTACAGTCAACCATTTTAATTACCTAAATAGTACCTGTACCACGAAGAGAACATTAGTCTGACATTATAGTTATATGCCCATGACTATCACTATTCATCATAGACACTGGGGGTCATTCACAAATATTTTTATGCCAGCCTTTGGTGTAAAAACAGTCACCTTTTTGACCAGCCATATGATAGTTTTTCCACTAGGCTCAAGGCTGCCTTAGATTAGCCAAATTTATGAGGTGGCGCACACTTCGCCATAGGTTAGGCTACATGAACGCGACCGTATGTGTTTTGTGGTCCACAAATTGCCACCCGTTTTTTTTTTATGCAGATCCATTGTGACAATGCCTAAAACGGACAAGAATAGGACATGTTCTATTTATTTTGCGGGGCTACGAAACAGACATACTGATGCGGACAGCACGTGGTGTGCTGTCCACATTTTTTGCGGAGCCATTGAAATGAACAGGTCTGCATCCTATTCGCAAAAAAAACAAACAGAACGGACACAGAAACAAACAATGTTCGTGCGGATGTAGCCTTAGGATAATCCTTTGGCTGCGCAAGGGGAAACAAGACATTGGTCTTTGTAAATGTACCCCACTGCCTCCGGAGACTGGGTGGGAGGGTGTTATCAAAACTGGTGTAAAGGAAAACTGGCTTAGTTGCCCCTAGCAACCAATCAGATTCCACCTTTGATTTTCCTTTGCTCCATCTTTTGTGGCCGTTCACCACAGAATTCACCGACAGCAATGCATCAAATCCTGATCAAAGTCCTACTAGTACATATGGACATAAAAGGAGTTCACCAGCTCACAGTTGTCTTTGAAAGAAAAATCCTTAAAAAGGTATTTTCCAGCATTTGGTTCTCTTTAAAGTAGGCTCCCTAGCATGTGGTACCTATCGTATTTTCGCCTTATAAGACGTACCTGCCCATAAGACTCACCTAGAGGAGAAAAGTAAGAAAAAAATATTTTTCATCAGATCCTATGGCAGACTCCCAATGTTAACCAGACCTCAGAACCAGCCCCCAATGTTAATAAGTCCCCCAATCAGACCTAAGATGACACCTCCATGTGAATGACCTCAGATCAGACCTCCATACGTCCCCCAATTAGACTTCGATGTAAATGATCCCCATGCTCAGATCAGATTTAAAAAAAAAATAATAATACAACTTACCTCTCCTGCTCAGGACGCCACTGCCGTGCCAGTCATCCAGCATTCTTCTTCGTCATGCCGCGCATTAGACCGTGACCTGAGGCGTACAGGATGAGGTCAGAGCGTGCTGATGTCCTCACGCTGTGCACAGTCACAGCAAAGCAAGCTGACGAGGAAGACAAGGAAACGATGAGTACAGAGCCTGGGGAGCACTGCATTCACCGCTTCCTGGTCCTCCTCTACTAAAGAGCACTTCCATAATGGAGGTTTGTATTTGTCCTATAAGACGCAATCACATTTTCCCCCCACTTGGGGAGGGGGGCGTCTTATAGGGCAAAAATACAGTAATTAAAGATTCATGCTCACCTGCTACCGCCACTCAGGTCCATCACCCTAATTCTGTTTGGCGATCTTTCGTTTCCTGTCGGTGGTACAGATGGGCTCACGTGCGCCGCTTTAGCCAAATACACACCGCAGCGGTAACACTACTGGGTCACATGCCCCTTGGGACATATCATCGCTAAGGCTAGCCGTTAGCAGCAGTGGCACACGTGACCCCTGTTCACACCCAGGCCGGAAGTACACAAACCAGGGAGCAGAAAGTGTCACAGTAGAGGTGAGTATGAGTCTTTCCACGAGGTTAGGGGCCTACTTAGAATTTTATGAAATTCTGGAAACCCCCTTTAAATTGAATTGGAAAATATAATTTAGACTAAAAAATAAAAGTTGGTCATATTTGTTTAGTTAAATCTGAAAAGCTGAGCATCTACCGCTTCACCGGCCATTACAGCTCCCAGATATGACATTCATCAAGCTTCTTCTATTACTTACGATATTACGCCATCGCGCTCGGATCATTGTAAGCCATTTCGTTTTTTGTACTCTGCGACGTCCTCATTGTGCTGTTTGATAAGCTGTAAAGGGATACACGGCAGTATAAATGCACTGGAAAATGCTATATAACTGGAGGCGAGAAGAGGTGACATGATGGAGGCTTTCTAATCAAAATCCTGTACAGGCCGTGGGTCCTACCAATTAAAATACTCACCAAACCCCATAGAGCTGCAGAAGTCCCAAAGGAGAGGGTGACTGCAAACCAGTTTGGCTGGGAAAGATCACGAGGCCTCGCGGTAAACATTGTCCGAGAAAGAACTGAAATGACAAAGGCAATGACAAGATCACATATATGTGTTTTTTAATTACTGCTCAACCACTTCTTCAAATGGATCATGCGATTGGACCATGTGATGTGACATGTGATCTTAGACATGTGATCTTAGCTGTAGCTTGAAAACAGAAGACAGATCGCAACTACGCGATCAAGTGGCTAAGGTAAGTTAAGTTTTATTATTTTTAACCCCTTCATCTTTATTTTACTAAGCATTCTTTATTAAGAATGCTATTATTTTCCCTTATAACCATGTTATAAGGGAAAATAATAAAGATCTGGTCCCGTTGCTAAGCAACCATGCGGGAAAATCGCACTGCATCCGCACTTGCTTGCGATTTTCCCGCAGCCTCATTCACTTCTATGGGGCCTGCGTTGCGTGAAAAACGCACAATATAGAGCATGCTGCGATTTTCACGCAACGCAGAAGTGATGCGTGAAAATCACCGCTCATGTGCACAGCCCCATAGAAATGAATGGGTCCGGATTCAGTGCGGGTGCAATGCGTCCTCCTCACGCATTGCACCCGCGCGGAAAACTCGCCCGTGTGAAAGGGGCCTTAAGGTTTTTTGTGGACCCATTGAAATTAATAGTTTCACATACAGTCCACAAAAAAAACGGAGCGGACACAGAAAGAAAATACGTTTGTATGCACGAGCCCTTAATTAATGTAGGTGCATAAAGCACTTATGCAACTGACCAGCTGGCGAAGAAGGTGCCCTCCTGAATTCAACTACATTGCCATCCTCTGGACGATGATACAGTTCCCTACTGTGGTGCAGGGGGAAGTATTTGTTGCTGCACTGTAGTATTTGGTTCTTCTTGGCGGTATATTGTGCTGCACTGTGATATCTGGCTCCGATGTGCCGGTATGTTGCGCTGCACTGTGGTATCTGGTTCTGCTGGGGCGGTATTTCTATGAGAGTTCTAGAGATAGCCGAGTATAGTTCTCCAGCTTCTCGTGATCGGTGGGAGGCCCAGCGGTAGAACCACCACCGATCTGATAGTTATCCCCTATCCTGTGGATAAGAAATAACTTTTACCTATCGGAATACCCCTCGAGCTCATACCTACGGCAGTTATCCCGCATTACACGGGGCACTGGCCGTGTGCATTCCGCATCACGGATGCAGACCCATTCACTTGAATGGGTCCGCAAATCCGGAGATGCGGTGCAGAACGGAAGCACTATGGAGTGCTTTTGTGTTGTTTCCGTTCCGTGCTTCCGTTCCGCAAAAAAGTGGTGCGGACCGTCGGATTCAAGTAAATGGGTCTGCAATCCGCATGCGGCTGCCCCACGGTCGGTGACCTTGCATTGCTCATGGGCATTAGCCCTAAGTCCTAGTCCGCCCCAGATCTAAAATTACTCAGATGAGTAACATAACATATTGTGCCCTGCCTGGCAGCATAAAGTGGTATAAATCCGCACTATACAGAGGAGTAAGCACCACTACCAGCAATACACAATGCCATAGGGGCCACATTTCCTATGCACACATCCTTCTGCAAGGACAGGTCCTCAGAACTGAGCTCTGCTGTGGGTGACCACTTCATGGTGACATGACAAGGGCAAATACACTCTGCCTGCATGTAACATGGGGCAATACAGGAGCAGCACACCCGGAACAGCCCGTGGAATCGCGGCCGCAATGTATGCACCCGCTGTGCACACACTTACCTCTGCTAGCCGGGATCCGCAACATTCCGGTTACCGGGGACACCAACATGGCGAAAAGACTAAGAGCAGTGCGCGATCCACTCGCTCGGAAATCTCTTCTCAAGGGACTAGACCTGAGTAAGAGAGCGCCGATCTACACAAAAGATTGATGAGCAGAGCTGGAAGGTGGAAAACTCTCTAGACTCTGAGATGAATAAAGAGTACTGACAAAGCGAGGATTCCTAGGCGGGGAATACAGTAATGAGGCTAACTAGTGGAACTATGACCTTGCCTTAAAAAAGGGCTAGACAGATCGTGCCCTGAAATACAGACCACGCCCCTAACGCGGTGCTCCCCTGCCAGTCCATGTGCCATCATGACTAGTGCTGGCTGGGAAGTTTGAATAAATTTTTTTTTTTTTAGTAAAACATGGATGCAGGGATCTAGTCGCCATTTTTGCACTTTTTACGTTACTGCAGTATAGAGGACCTGTCAGTTCTGTGTGGTGCAGTACTACCGTTGCCACCTTTAACAACAAATACAGGCCAAGTTAAGTCACACCTAAAGGGGGTGTGGTTGTGGGGGCATGACCTAAATGGGGTTGTGTCATCATGGACAATGGGGGCATATCGCTAGGATATGCCTCCATGTCTTATAGGTGCGGGTCCCACCTCTGGGAACCGCACCTATATTGAGAATGGAGCCCACAAGGTGGTGGCTGGAAGCAAGGTGGTGGCTGGAAGACTCCGGTCTGGCCACCACCAACCTGGCTCCCCATAGAAGTAAATGAGAGCGCACCGCGCATGTGTGGTTCCCGCTCCCATTCATTTCTATGGGGCCGAGGGAAATTGCCCAGCCAGCAGCCTAGGTTTGTATTCAGGAATAAATTTTATTCATTGGTGGTGCAGTGGCCACAGTCCCTCCGCTCCTACTCCCCCTCTTCTCAGTATTGTATTGATTGCGGTCCCCCCAGTATTATAGTAATCGGCGGTAGTGGCCCCAGGGTCCCCCCCTCCTCACCCATTGGTGGCGCAGTGACCCCAGGGTCCCCCCCTCACCCATTGGTGGCGCAGTGACGCTGATGAAACCCTGGCTGCCATGGTAAGCTCCCTGCACAAAGCACAGGGCAGCAGGGAGAGTGTAAAAGCCTATTCACCCTAATAGATCTCTATTAGGGTGAAAAGGACAAGGTTTCTAGCCCTAAAGGGGGCTAATAGTTAGTAAATAAAAATATTAAATAAATGTAAATTTTAAATCGCTTCCTTTCCGAATTATCGTGATGTCCGAAAAAGTCAGAATTATTAAAATATAAAAAATATCTCCTATCCCCCGAAAAAAAATAATTGGGTAGGACTGTTCTATTACCAGACATTCCATAAAATGCATAATGCACTAGGCTTTTTTTGTGTTTTTATTTTTTTCGCATGGTATCGAGTAGGGATGTCCCGATACCATTTTTTTAAGACCGAGTACGAGTACCGATACTTTTATTTAAGTACTCGCCGATACCAATTACCGATACCTCAAATAAACAGCGGTGCAGTTGCTGATAGCAATAAAAACAATTAAAGCTGGAATTTGGTTGCTATGGACAACGGCTTTTCTTTTCCTTTGTACAAGTGTTAATAAATTAATAAATGGGAATATAATAGTGTTTTCCAACTAATGTGCCACCAGGGGGATCTGTTATGGGGTATCTGTGGATGGCACTGTTATGGGGGATCTGTGGATGTCACTGTTATGGGGGATCTGTGGATGTCACTGTTATGAGGGATCTGTGGATGTCACTGTTATGGGGGTGCTGTGGATGTCACTGTTATGAGGGCACTGTGGATGACACTGTTATGGAGGCACTGTGGATGTGACTGTTATGGAGGCACTCTAGAGGTCACTGTTATGGGGGATCTGTGGATGACACTGTTATGGGGGTGCTGTGGATGTCACTGTTATGAGGGCACTGTGGATGTCACTGTTATGGGGGATCTGTGGATGACACACTGTTATGGGGGATCTGTGGATGACACTGTTATGGGGGATCTGAGGATGACACTGTTATGAGGGTCTGTGGGTGACACTATTATGGGGGATCTGTGGATGACACTGTTATGGGGGATCTGTGGATGTCACTGTTATGGGGGCGCTGTGGATGACACTGTTATGGGGGTCTGTGGATGACACTGTTATGGGGTCTGTGGATGACACTGTTATGGGGGGGATCTGTGGATGTCACTGTTATGGGGCATCTGTGGATGTCACTGTTATGGGGGCGCTGTGGATGACACTGTTATGGGGGATCTGTGGATGACACTGTTATGGGGGCGCTGTGGATGACGCTGTTATGGGGGATCTGTGGATGTCACTGTTATGGGGGCGCTGTGGATGACACTGTTATGGGGGCACTGTGGATGACACTGTTATGGGGGATCTGTGAATGACACTGTTATGGGGGATATGTGGATGACGCTGTTATGGGGGTCTGTGGGTGACACTGTAATGGGGGATCTCTGGATGACACTGTAATGGGGGATCTCTGGATGACACTATGGGGGATCTCTGGATGACACTATGGGGGATCTCTGGATGACACTATGGGGGATCTCTGGATGACACTATGGGGGATCTCTGGATGACACTATGGGGGATTTCTGGATGACACTATGGGGGATCTCTGGATGACACTATGGGGGATCTCTGGATGACACTATGGGGGATCTCTGGATGACACTATGGGGGGATCTCTGGATGACACTATGGGGGATCTCTGGATGACACTATGGGGGATCTCTGGATGACACTATGGGGGATCTCTGGATGACACTATGGGGGATCTCTGGATGACACTATGGGGGGATCTCTGGATGACACTATGGGGGGATCTCTGGATGACACTATGGTGGATCTCTGGATGACACTATGGGGGATCTCTGGATGACACTATGGGGGATCTCTGGATGACACTGTCAGGGGGCTATATGGATGACACATATATAGCATATTATGCTATATACGTGTCATCCACAGATCCCCCATTAGTGTCAACCACAGACCCCCATAAGTGCCATCAAAGTGTGTGTGTGGGGGGGGGGGCAGTTTACACTCGCAGGGGCCGGTGTAGCTTGACTCTTTCATACACCGGCCCCGCAGCTCCTATACACTATTGACGTAAACTTAATCTCTATTAATGTGGCCGGAATTACTAACTATTAATGCGCAGTCTCCCTCAGGTTAGGCACTCAGTCCCTCCATGCTCCTCCTGCCCCGCGCGCCTTCTACATTCATAAAGTGGGCGGAGCACGCAGGAGGGACGTGAGGTGCTTGGAGGAATCGGGCAGCTTGAGCTCTCAGTTCCTCCATGCGCCTCATGTCCCGCCTGCCCGCTCCGCCCACTTTTATGAATGAAGAAGGCAGGCGGGGCTGGAGGAGCATGGAGGGACTGAGCGCCTGACCTGAGGGAGACTGCGCATTAATAGTTAGTAATTCCGGCCACATTATTAGAGGTTAGGTTTACTTCAATAGTGTATAGGAGCTGCCGGACCGGAACTTCCGGTATCGGCGGCATTTTCACGAGTACAAGTACTCGTGAAAATGCCGGTATCGGTATCGGGACATCCCTAGTATCGAGTATCACAATACTTTTTTATGGTATCGAAATCGAATCAAAATTTTGGTATCGTGACAACCCTACCCCCAGTAGTGCACACCAGTAATAATAGTGCCCCCCACAGTAATAGTAATGCCCCCTTCTCTTCTCTGTGCAAAAAAAAAAACACCTCATCCATTTGCTCACGCCGCAGTGAACACTCGCTGCTCACTAAAAGCTCAGAACAAGACCTGCTCTCCAGCGTGATGACGTCTCGCAGGTCCTGTCCTGCACATCCAGTCAGCAGCGAGTGTTAACAGCGGTGCGAGCAAATGGATGAGGTGAGTTTTTTTTTTTTCTAAACACAAAAGGGGGAAGTTAAAGCGAACCTTTCACCTGCATTACACTTAATAAACTATCAAAAGTACCTTATAGATCATCCTCATTGTGTTATGATACAGTCTTGTCTCGCTTTTCTGGCATGTATATTCATGAAAATATCGCCTTGTAAAGTACTCTTCTCCAGCTCCACAAGTCACGATAGAAGTCAAGGGGGTAGCCCTTCCCTCACTCCAGGCTGTAACTCCCCTGCCCTAACCCCGCCTCTATGCAGTGTAATTGACACCCGGCTTCGTTGCCAGGACCGCGCTTGTACAGGCGGCGCATGCGCCGTCGTCCTCATTAGCATCGTGATTTGCGGCAAGTCAACAGTGATCACGTGGACGCATGGAGCGTCAAGATCGGGGAACACGCGTGTGAGGAAGAGAAGACAGGCAGGAATCGGGGACGGCGCATGCACGATTCAGGTACAGGATCGCTCTTGAGTCCGCGCGATAGATGGGATCACGATGCTAATAAGGACAACGGCGCATGCGCCGCCTGTACAAGCACGGTCCCAGCGACGGAGCTGGGTGTCAATTACACTGCATAGGGGCGGTATATAAAAATTACCGGCCCGGCAGGGGCACTGAAATATCGGCTTGACCAGTGAGATACCGGCCAGGTGGCTACCCTAAGTATAGATGACCTGTCATCTCTCCTTTGTGGTGTAGCATACAGGACCCATCATCTGTCAGTTCTCCTGTGTAATGTAGTAATGACGATCTATCAGCTCTCCTGTGTGGAGCAGTATAGAGGATATGTCAGCTCTCCTATGTGGTGTAGTATAGAGGATATGTCAGCTCTCCTGGTTGGTGTAGTATAGAGGATATGTCAGCTCTCCTGTGTGGTGTAGTATAGAGGACCTGTCAGCTCTCCTGTGTGGAGCAGTATAGAGGATCTGTCAGCTCTTATGTGTGGAGCAGTATAGAGGATCTGTCAGCTCTTCTGTGTGGTGCAGTATAGAGGATCTGTCAGCTCTTCTGTGTGGAGCAGTATAGAGGATCTGTCAGCTCTCCTGTGTGGTGTAGTATAGAGGATCTGTCAGCTCTTCTGTGTGGAGCAGTATAGAGCATCTGTCAACTCTCTTGTGTGGAGCAGTATAGAGGATCTGTCAGCTCTTCTGTGTTGTGTAGTATAGAGGACCTGTCAGCTCTTCTGTGTGATGTAGTATAGAGGATCTGTCAGCTCTCCTGTGTGGGGTAGTATAGAGGATCTGTCAGCTCTTCTGTGTGGAGCAGTATTGAGGATCTGTCAGCTCTTCTGTGTGGTATAGTATAGAGGAACTGTCAGCTCTCCTGTGTGGAGCAGTATAGAGCATCTGTCAGCTCTCCTGTGTGAAGCAGTATAGAGGACCTGTCAGCTCTTCTGTGTTGTGTAGCATAGAGGATATGTCAGCTCTCCTGTGTGGAGCAGTATAGAGGACTTGTCAGTTCTCCTGTGTGGAGCAGTATAGAGGATCTGTCAGCTCTCCTGTGTGGTGTAGTATACAGGACCTGTCAGCTCTTCTGTGTTGTGTAGTATAGAGGATCTGTCAGCTCTCCTGTGTGGTGTAGTATAGAGGATCTGTCAGCTCTTCTGTGTGGAGCAGTATAGAGCATCTATTAGCTCTCTTGTGTGGAACAGTATAGAGGATCTGTCCGCTCTTCTGTGTTGTGTAGTATAGAGGATCTGTCAGCTCTTCTGTGTGGAGCAGTATAGAGGATCTGTCATCTCTCCTGTGTGATGTAGTATAGAGGATCTATCAGCTCTACTATTTGGGGTAGTATAGAGAAACTGTCAGCTCTTCTGTGTGGAGCAGTATTGAGGATCTGTCAGCTCTTCTGTGTGGGGTAGTATAGAGGACCTGTCAGCTCTCCTGTGTGGAGCAGTATAGAGCATCTGTCAGTTCTCCTGTGTGGAGCAGTATAGAGCATCTGTAAGCTCTCCTGTGTGAAGCACTATAGAGGACCTGTCAGATCTTCTTTGTGGTGTAGTATAGAGGACCTGTCAGATCTTTATAGTGTAGTATAGAGGATCTGTCAGCTCTCCTGTGTGAAGCAGTATAGAGGACCTGTCAGCTCTTCTGTGTTGTGTAGTATAGAGGATCTGTCAGCTCTCCTGTGTGGAGCAGTATAGAGCATCTGTCAGCTCTCTTGTGTAGAACAGTATAGAGGATCTGTCCGCTCTTCTGTGTTGTGTAGTATAGAGGATCTGTCAGCTCTTCTATGTGGAGCAGTATTGAGGATCTGTCAGCTCTTCTGTGTGGGGTAGTATAGAGGACCTGTCAGATCTTCTTTGTGGTGTAGTATAAAGGACCTGTCAGATCTTCTTTGTGGAGCAGTATAGAGCATCTGTAAGCTCTCCTGTGTGAAGCAGTATAGAGGACCTGTAAGATCTTCTTTGTGGTGTAGTATAGAGGACCTGTCAGATCTTCTTTGTGGTGTAGTATAAAGGATCAGTCAGCTCTTCTGTGTGGAGCAGTATAGAGGATCTGTCAGCTCTTCTGTGTGGAGCAGTATAGAGAGCATCTGTCAGCTCTCTTGTGTGGAGCAGTATAGAGGATCTGTCAGCTCTTCTGTGTTGTGTAGTATAGAGGATCTGTCAGCTCTTCTGTGTGATGTAATATAGAGGATCTGTCAACTCTTCTGTGTGGGGTAGTATAGAGGATCTGTCAGCTCTTCTGTGTGGAGCAGTATTGAGGATCTGTCAGCTCTTCTGTGTGGGGTAGTATACAGAATCTGTCAGCTCTCCTGTGTGGAGCAGTATAGAGCATCTGTCAGCTCTCCTGTGTGAAGCAGTATAGAGGACCTGTCAGCTCGTCTGTGTTGTGTAGTATAGAGGATCTGTCAGCTCTCCTGTGTGGAGCAGTATAGAGCATCTGTCAGCTCTCCTGTGTGAAGCAGTATAGAGGCCCTGTCAGCTCTTCTGTGTTGTGTAGTATAGAGGATCTGTCAGGTCTTTTGTGTGGTGTAGTATAGAGGATCTGTCAGCTCTCCTGGTTGGTGTAGTATAGAGGATCTGTCAGCTCTTATGTGTGGTGTAATATAGAGGATCTGTCAGCTCTCCTGGTTGGTGTAGTATAGAGGATCTGTCAGCTCTTATGTGTGGTGTAATATAGAGGATCTGTCAGCTTTTCTGTGTGGTGTAGTATAGAGGATCTGTCAGCTCTCCTGGTTGGTGTAGTATAGAGGACCTGTCAGATCTTCTTTGTGGTGTAGTATAAAGGATCAGTCAGCTCTTCTGTGTGGAGCAGTATAGAGGATCTGTCAGCTCTTCTGTGTGGAGCAGTATAGAGAGCATCTGTCAGCTCTCTTGTGTGGAGCAGTATAGAGGATCTGTCAGCTCTTCTGTGTTGTGTAGTATAGAGGATCTGTCAGCTCTTCTGTGTGATGTAATATAGAGGATCTGTCAACTCTTCTGTGTGGGGTAGTATAGAGGATCTGTCAGCTCTTCTGTGTGGAGCAGTATTGAGGATCTGTCAGCTCTTCTGTGTGGGGTAGTATACAGAATCTGTCAGCTCTCCTGTGTGGAGCAGTATAGAGCATCTGTCAGCTCTCCTGTGTGAAGCAGTATAGAGGACCTGTCAGCTCGTCTGTGTGGTGTAGTATAGAGGATCTGTCAGCTCTCCTGTGTGGAGCAGTATAGAGCATCTGTCAGCTCTCCTGTGTGAAGCAGTATAGAGGCCCTGTCAGCTCTTCTGTGTTGTGTAGTATAGAGGATCTGTCAGGTCTTTTGTGTGGTGTAGTATAGAGGATCTGTCAGCTCTCCTGGTTGGTGTAGTATAGAGGATCTGTCAGCTCTTATGTGTGGTGTAATATAGAGGATCTGTCAGCTTTTCTGTGTGGTGTAGTATAGAGGATCTGTCAGCTCTTATGTGTGGTGTAATATAGAGGATCTGTCAGCTCTTACGTGTGGTGTAATATAGAGGATCTGTCAGCTCTTATGTGTGGTGTAATATAGAGGATCTGTCAGCTCTTATGTGTGGTGTAATATAGAGGATCTGTCAGCTTTTCTGTGTGGAGCAGTATAGAGAATCTGTCAGCTCTCCTGTGTGGAGCTGTTCTGTCCTCCTTATGTGTGAAGGTACATAGCTCGACAGACAGCAAAACCTTATCCCGGCAATAAAGATGCAAACAGGCAGTAATGTGGATTACCAGCGATGCTACCGTTGGCTTAGATGTGGAGGATAACTTCCAGACCATGTGCTATCTCTGGCAGGGATGACTGTGAATGAGGAAAATGGCTGCTGTGTGCAGGGATAATGATGTCACTAAGTTCATGGGTCACAAGCTAACGAATAGGAAGTAGACCAAACTTCTAATGTGAATAGCTGCAATGTATGTAAATGGCCACGAGATGGTGCTGTTACATAGTCAACAGAGAATTATACATAAAGCAAATTGACTATGCATGAAAACTATGAATAAATTAACATTTCCCATCATTACTTTGGTTATCAGTCCCAAAGGCCAGTCATTTATTTTTGACTAAGGGTCTTTGACAAGGACAACATTACCAACCTCCATGTTGGGTTTGCTGGTTTGCCATTTATTCCAGACATGTAGTGTAAAGAAGTATTGTTTCGCATTTGAAATGCGTCCTCCAACTCTCAACAGTCCATTAGCATCTATAAAGGGGTCAAGTCTCTTGAGGGAACTATCCTTAGGAACACCCTTTTGATTTTGGAGGAGTTCAAGTTCTTGAGCATAAGCCTCTTGTTAGATACAACATATGACAACGTCTCTTGCTTGTGTGAGCTCTTCCACTGTATGGGCCTTGTGACAGTAATGCCAACCTTTGCAGTGCTATGATCCTGAAGGTGTGGCTTTAAAAGATTTCGCTATGTTATTCAAGCCAGTTATAGCTCTGTTCAGTGATTTTCACATAGAAAACTTGTTGAATCGTTTGGACCCAAGCTCTCCGTTAGAAACTTCTGTGGTGAGTACAGAAACATGAGGACAAATCTCTGCATCAGCATTGGTTCTAGCAGCTCAAATGAGTTTTTCTCAAGAGTGTACAGTCCTGTAGAGGAATGGTGGTCCTGTGAGCCACATGGTATCTTTAAGGTGGGCTGCAGGAACAGCTCTTGTAGCATGGTCTGCAGGGTTGACGTCAGTTGGTACATAGCGCCACTGGGTAGGCGGTGTAGACCTCCTGATTCTTTGAACTCTGTTATGAACATAGACATAAAATCTCTTAGTCTCATTGTAAATGTAGCCCAACACTACTTTGCTGTCTGTATGAAACACTGTGCTATCAAGTTTTACATCTATTTCAGATACAATAAGGTCTGCTAGTTCTTCTGCCAGAACAGAAGCACAAAGTTCCAATCTTGGTATGGTAAGCTCAGGACTTGGTGCCAGCTTTGCTTTGCCCATTGTAAAGACAATTTGGTTGTAAATTTCAGTTTTATTAGAATATTTGCAAAATATTTTATTTAACAGTACAAATGAAAGTAACTAGAAATAAGAGTAAATTAAAAGAATCATTAGCAATAGTACGTATCATTGGCATAAATACAGATTAGGTGCATCTGAATATAATGGTAGCAGATATACAATACAATTCTTGTATTTAATAGCTCAATGTTAAGTTAAGAATGCGATAAAATGACAATTAATGAACAGAAAAATCATTAGGAATCCTGATGACACCCTGAGCGTCAGCATATGTTTAGCTGACAGGGGTCAAACCTGGTGACAGAATCCCTTTAACTGAGGCTCCGCGGTGTTTTTGTGGCTGGTCTCCCTGAGATCAGCTATTGTTTTGTTTGGACTGAACCTCAGCAGGAGAGAAGTGGGCATATGGCCTATGTATACGCACGTTAGATAATGCCTTTAGAGAGTCGCTCCATGTTACCCATAGTGCCTCTTTCTCTGAGGGAAGTGGCGAATCCCAATCACATGTATCTGTGATTAACTCTCTGAGCAGAGTCTTTCCTTGAATGATCACAGGGGCTGCAAATCCAAGTGGATCGTATAGACTGTTAATGGTGGATAGGACTCCCCGTCGTGTGAAGAAGGGTTTCTGTTCTTGGTCGACCTGAAAGGTAAAGGTGTCAGATTTGGAGTCCTAGGCTGCGCTACATGGGTAATGGGTCTGTTACCAAGTCTAGATCTTTCAAATCACTGGCATGATCGTGAGTAGGAAAAGCCTCCATAACAACTTTGCTATTTGATGCTATCTTATGCAGTCTGAGGTTTGAACAGGAAAGCATACTTTGAGTCCTTTTGAGTAGACTGATTGCGGCCTCTGGTGAGGGAAGCGACTTTAAGCCATCATCTACATAGAAGTCTCTTTCAACAAACTTCTTAACGTCCTCCCCATAGTCTTTTTCACCATCTTGGGCAGAAAGTCTGAGTCCATAAATAGCGACTGCAGGAGATGGGCTGTTGCCAAAAACATGCACTTTTATGCGATATTCTATGATGTCTTGGGTAGGGTCATTGTCTTTAAACCCAAAGAATCTCAAGAAGTTCCTGTGTTCTTCTTTAACTAGGAAACAATAGAACATTTGTTGTATGTCGGCAACTACAGCAATGGATTCTTTACGGAATCTGATAAGGACACCGAGAAGTGTGTTATTGAGGTCTGGTCCTGTCAAAAGAACATCATTGAGAGAGACTCCCTCATATTGTGAACTAGAGTCAAATACCACTCGGATTTGTCCTGGTTTCTTAGGGTGGTAAACGCCAAAGATTGGTAGGTACCAGCATTCTTATTTTTCTTTTAGGGGTGGAGCTACTTCTGCATGACTGTTTTCCAATATCTTGTTCATGAAGGAGAAGAAATGTTCCATCATCTCTGGTCTTTTCTGAAAGTTGCGTTGGCATGAAGAAGCGTTTATAGGCTTGATCCCTGTTGTTGGGAAGACGGCGTCTCTGTGTCTTGAAAGGCAGTGATGCAACCCAGGTGCTCGTTTTATCCTTGAAGAATCCTTGTTCCATTATGTTTAAGAAGGCCTTATCTTCAATAGAGCGAGCTATGGTCTTCCTTTGTCTTCTGGAACACCTTACACCCCAAGTGGTCTTGGTCTCCACCACAAGAATGGTTCTCGATTTGTGTAAAGTTAGGATATAGTACACTTGCCGGCTTCTCTCTTACAAGGAACCAGTTAGGACATGGCTGAAGGAGGAATGGACGTCCGTTCTCCAAGGTATTCGTGTAAAGAGAATTCACTGCGTTTGGCTTGTAAGCATTTCCTAAGCAGACATCACCTATAATGACCTACCCCAGGTCAAGCTTCTGGGCATATGGAGAATTGTGAGGACCAGTTGTGGACTCTTATAATATCTCTTCCAAGCAGAAGTATTATTTGGGCTTTTAGGTCGAGTGCAGGTATGAGACATGCTATGGATTTTAGATGTGCATTATGTAATGCTGCCTCAGGCGTAGGAATTTCTTCTCTATTGTTTGGCATCCGATTGCATTTGATCAAGGTAGGTAAAGGTAGGGATGCTTCACCATTTATGGATTCGATTTGGAAGCCAGTAGCTCTTCTGCCTTTTTCTTCACTCACACCTATGCAAGTTTTAAGTGAATATTGAGAGCAGTGTCCTTTAATATTGAAGATATCAAAGAAAGTCGAGTTAGCAAGAAATCTGTTACTCTGATCATCAAGGATGGCATACAACCTTACTGCTTTCTCTTTATGACCGATGGGGTAAACTGTAACAAGACAGATCTTGTAGCAAGATTTGTTACTAAGACCTTCTCCGCAGACTTCGGTGCACTGGGGTGTCACTTCAGGAGGTACTGTGTCTCTCTCCTCCCCGCCCTGCTCTACAGCCTGTTCTGAGGGTGTGAGAGTCCATGGATCTGGTCCAGGGTGTAAGGCTGTATTGTGCTCTTTACTGTTGCATTCAGAGCATTTGATGTTTACAGTACAGTCTTTTGCAAGATGAGAGGTTGATGCACAACACTTGTGCGGTCCCTGAGAAGTTTTTCTCTAAATCCTCTGCATTTCAGCAATGAGTGTGGTTTCTTATGTAGAGGACATTCTCTGCATGGGTCTTTGGTTGAGATCTTTTCAGACTCTGAGGTACTGTAGGTTTTGTTTGAGTGGTCTTTGGAAGATACCCTGGTCTTGTGTACTGCAACAGGTGTACCTTTCATGTTACAAAGTGAGACAGGCCTACCTGCTTTGGGGTAAGTGGTGTCAAACATCGAGAAGTCAAAGCTGGGATCATTCCTAGTCTTTGCTTGTTGGTGCACGAAGTCCACAAAGAATGAGAATGGAGTGAATGGGACATTGTGCTGTTGCTTGTACCTGGAACCTTGAGCAATCCAATTCTCTTGCAGGTTATAAGGTAGTTTTTGTACTACGGGGTTTACACCACGTGCAGTATCTAAGAATGCCAGACCTTGTAAATCTCCTTCAGCCTTGGCAACTTGAAGCTCTGTCAGCAAGTCACTCAGTTCTCTCAGCTTCTGAAACCCTTTGTTCTGGATCTTGGGAAAATCCTCAATTCTTTTGAAGAGTGCGTTCTCTATCACTTCTGGTGAGCTGTAACAGTCCTCAAGTCTCTCCCATATCACGTTTAACCGTGTGCTTGGGTAGTTAATATTAATGGCTCTAATCCGCTTTGCATGCTCTGCCGATTAATTTCCTAGCCACTTGACAAGAAGATCAATTTCCTCACATGCAGGCAGATCTAGGTATCTGATTGTATTTCTGAATGATGATCGCCATGACCTATAGCGTTCAGGTCTGTCATCAAACTTGGAGAGCCCTTTGGTTATTAACTCATGTCAGACAAAGAATTTTAGAAACTCTGACATACCTGGATCTTTGTTTGGTGGATCGTAGCTGTAGTAGTCACCCTCTACTTGTTTTTTCTTAAAGGATTTGAATGCCGGTTGCATTGAGGGCATTGAGGGCTGATGTCCTATAAAACTGTTGTCTCGTGCAAAGCAGGGTTTTTGGTTAGCTGAGGTCACTTGTGTGAAATGAGTCTGCTGGGGTTCTTCAGCAGAGGTTGACGCTGCTCTTGGACTTGAATTTAGGCTGTCATCCAACTCCGCATGCTGCATGACGTAATCTGAAGTACGTTGCAAGTTATCGTGATGATCAGGTTCAGGCCCAACTATGCTGCTGAGTCTATCACTTACAGAGTTTGCTGCTTCTTCTAACGCCTCTGCTACAGCAGCTGCAGCTTCCTTTTCCACAGTTAGCTTTTCCAGTGTTGCCTGTTTTCCAGCCACGGCTGCTTCCATGTGTGCTTTCATGCGTGCTTTCTCCATTTCCATACGAGTTTTCATTTCAACACGAGCTTTCTCCATTTCCATACGAGCTTTCTCTATTTTTAATTGTCTTTCTTGTTCTGCAAATGTCGCGCGGGTTTTGGTGGCTTCAGCTTTTGCGTGGGCAATGGCGACCATGGAGCTGCTCACTGATCTCTTTGAACTTCTGGAGCTAGCCGAGATGCGAGACCTTGTCTCGTACAGTTTGGATTCTCTTGACGACATAATGATACTATGAACAGGTTTTCACACTTGCAACTGTCGTGGATGACGACGTTGCGCCTTGCAGGGTTCAGTACCATGCGGTCCAGCCTGTTAGAGGTTGTTGACTCGCAGGGTTTGAGGAATCACAGTTTCTAGTATCTAGGTTGTAAGAAGCCGTTGTTTCACTGTGGTCAGGAAGTAGCAGTTCCTCGTATCTAGCTCGTAAGCAGCCACTGTTTTACTGCGGCCAGGGAGTCGCAGTTTCTCATATCTAGCTCGTAAGCAGACGCTGTTTTACTGTTCTGTCCTCCTTATGTGTGAAGGTACATAGCTCGACAGCTAAACCTTATCCCGGCAATGAATTGACAATGGAGTATCGTCTAACTTTATTTTTAACTGATAACTACAGCTGCTATACAGGAGCAGGAGAAAAGACATGCAAATACAATATATAAACAGACGCAAACAGGCAGTAATGTGGTATACCAGCGATGCTACCGTTGGCTTAGATGTGGAGGATGACTCCAGGAACTTCCAGACCATGTGCTACCTCTGGCAGGGATGACTGTGAATGAGGAAAATGGCTGCTGTGTGCAGGGATGATGATGTCACTAAGTTCATGGGTCACAAGCTAACGAATAGGAAGTAGACCAAACTTCTAATGTGAATAGCTGCAATGTATATAAACGGCCACACTAGATGGTGCTGTTACACAATCAACAGAGAATTATACATAAAGCAAATTGACTATGCATGAAAACTATGAATAAATTAACAATAAACTTGCTGAAGGCATGACAGGAGCAGTATTAAGAATCAGTCAGCTCTTCTGTGTGGTGTAGTATAGAGGATCTGTCAACGCTCCTGTGTGGAGCAGTATAGAGGACCTATCATCTCTCCTGTCTGGTGTAGCATACAGGACCCACCATTTCTCCTGTGTGGTGCAGTATAGAGGATCTGTCACTTCTCTTGTGTGATGTAGTAGCAAGGATCTATCAGCTCTGCTGTGTGGTGCGGTATAGAGGACCTGTCAGCTCTTCTGTGTGGTGCAGTATAGAGGACCTGTCAGCTCTTCTGTGTGGTGCGGTATAGAGGACCTGTCAGCTCTTCTGTGTGGTGCAGTATAGAGGACTTGTCAGCTCTCATGAGTGGAGCAGTGTAGAGGACCTGTCAGCTCTCCTGTGTGGTGTAGTATAGAGGACCTGTCAGCTCTCCTGTGTGGTGTAGTATAGAGGACCTGTCAGCTCTCCTGTGTGGAGCAGTATAGAGGACCTGTCAGCTCTTCTGTGTGGAGCAGTATAGAGGATCTGTCAGCTCTCCTGTGTGGAGCAGTATAGAGGATCTGTCAGCTCTCCTGTGTGGAGCAGTATAGAGGATCTGTCAGCTCTCCTGTGTGGTGTAGTATAGAGGACCTGTCAGCTCTTATGTGTGGAGCAGTATAGAGGATCTGTCAGCCCTTTTGTGTGGAGCAGTATAGAGGATCTGTCAGCTCTTCTGTGTGGTACAGTATAAAGGATCTGTCAGCTCTCCTGTGTGGTGCAGTATAGAATATCTGTCAGCTCTCCTGTGTGGTATAGTATAGAGCAGGCATGCTCAACCTGCGGCCCTCCAGCTGTTGCAAAACTACAACTCCCAGCATGCCTGAACAGCCTATACCTATCAGCCTACAGCAGGGCATGGTGGGAGTTGTAGTTTTACAACAGCTGGAGGGCCGCAGGTTGAGCATCCCTGGTATAGAGGATCTGTCAGCTCTCCTGTGTGGTATAGTATAGAGGATCTGTCAGTTCTCCTGTGTGGTTTTGCAAACTGGACCGATCATTCCTTCTGTGTGGTGTAGTATAGAGTATGCACCAGAGGATGAGGGGGTATGCTGGAGCTTCCCTAGTAGCCAGCAATGTTTCTTTGCTGGTTGCCAGGGATTTTCGGATAGCCATACAGTGGAGTGAAATGACGGGGCATCAGAGCCAAAGTCCTGCACAGCACTGACCTGGAGGTAAGTATTTGTTATTTTCAATTGTCAGCAGCACTATTGGGCCACTATGGGGGGAGTCATAACTTTATAACTGCGGGACCCTATTATAACTGGGGCACTGTGGGGGGATCAATATAACTGGGGAGCACTGTTCGTATCAAGACGTTACAACCACCCTGCAGTCCAGCAGTGGTGGCCAAGCTTACACACTATTGGAAAAAGCACCAGCCTATGTGAGCTCCCGCCACCAAAGAGATGCTTTTTCCTATAGTGTGCAAGCACGGCCACCACTGCTGGGTTGCAGGGTGGTCGTAATCCCTGGATATGAGCAGCGTAAAAATGTGATGAAAGATGAATGAAGCCTGCAATGGAGGCAATGTGGACAATCACAATTTTCCTGCTTATTGAGACGGAAACACATGCTTAGTTCCATCCTTCAACTGCCACCAGCTGCAGCAAAAAGGACACACCCCTGAGAATGGACACAGCCCCTGAGCTGCCAGCTTGAAATACATCTAGCAGAGCAATTAAAGCAATAAATGGGGAGATCTCTGGATCCATGTGAGGTATGGGGATGGTTTAAGTTTGCTACAAATACACTGTAATGTACTATATGATATCAATTTTCGTTTTTTACATTGATCATGGAAGAACCCCTTTAATGGGATTCATTAACAATGTTAATTGTTATGGTTAATACATGCACTGTTTTTCAGGTTACCACATAGCCTTTAACAATAAAGCAAAAAGGCGATCAGTTTGTAATGAGTTAGTTGAAGATCGCTACAACTCGCATAGCTGCGCCCTTCAAGCTGCACTGCGGCTGCATCTAAGCTGCTGCATGGCTGCACCATGTGGCTGTACCCTACTTCTGTATAGGCGTAATGGAAATCACTGACCAAACACTGAGACCAGTTTCACATCAGCGTGTTCGGCCCAGGAAACGCACTCTATGTGATGGCTGCATTTCTTGGACTGATCGAGGCTCCTCTGACAATAACTCACAGCATGCTAATGATCTATGATGCTGTTCGCTATTCTGAACCCCAGGTCTACTGTATTGTACTCACAGCATTATGTTAATACAGTACAGTAGATCCTCAGTCGGGCAGGAATACACAGCATCATCAATCATTATGATGACGTAAAATTCATGTCAGAGGAGCAGTGTTTGGTCGGGAAATACAGCCGTCACACAGAGCATGTTTCCTGGATGTGTGAAACTGGCCTTACTGTGTTAAAGACGGTCTTTTTACACTGGACGATCATCATGGGGATGAGCGTTTGTAGGCATGCTCATTCTTAATAACTGGCCTGTGTAAAGTTGCCAGTAAAATGCCTTGTTCATCGGGTGATCGCAGCAGCAGCAGAGCGAGGCAGATAATTGCTGCATGTAAATGTGCAGCGACCCCAAGGAGAGGCGAGGATGATAGGCGGAGAGGTAGTGGCTATACTGCTGGTAGAAGTACTCACAGTTCATGGTGCCAGTCCTCATCCTGACTCTCCCTGGGTCATGCAATGAATGGAGGCAGAACCCTTTCTTCTCGCGGGGCCCATCCTGGACCTTTCTGGGGCCCCTGTGTAGTGGTAATCGGGGTGCCCTTGCTGGTGGATGTTTGGCAAGATGCAAGCCAGGTGTATGGATGTTGGGAAGCAGATGGATGATGGAGTCAATAACCAGGCCCATTAGTTGCAATAATTAAAGGGAGTAATTTATTAATCCTCTTACACCTCTTTTTGGCCTAGAAAAGTCGCAAATCCATTGGAGAGGAAGTATTTATAATGGTGCAAGGTCACTGGACTGGGCTCATATACTACACACTGGAGTTTCAGATGATGGTACCTTGGAAAAAGCTGAGAAGATAGAGAAACTCTGAGCTGGGTGTGTATGGACTTCATGAGTCTTTTTATGATTTGATATTGTGATTTTATCATTTCTTTGTGAGTATAATAAATTTTTTGATCACAAGGACCTGAAACTTTATTACACGCCATCAGATTTCTCACAGTGGTTCAGGCTAGATGATGAATTCGGTCCAGGTATAGACACTTTTCTCTGACTTTATACCAACTATTGGGTACTTTGAGACAGATTTGTATGCCAGAATTGAGCCAAAACTTTGGTGTAAGGCTACTTTCACACTAGCATTTTAGTTTTTTCGAAATTGAGATCCGTCATAGGGGCTCAATACTGGGGAAAAAAAACTTCAGTTTTGTCCCCATTCATTGTCAATGGGGACAAAACTGAACTGAACAGAACGGAATTCTCCAAAATGCAATCCGTTCCCATGCCAAAGAGAAAACCACAACCTGTTGTAGTTTGCTTTCCATCCTGGGATGCGGAGCAAGACGGATCAGGCATTACCCCAATGCAAGTCAATAGGGACAGATCCGTTTTCTCTGAAACAATCTGCCACATCTTGGCATTGTTAAAGATAATATAACCGGATCCGTTCCTAATGGATGCAGATGGTTGTATTATCAGTAACGGAAGCGTTTTTGCTGAACCCTGCCGGATCCAGTAAAAATGCTAGTGTGCCTTAAATGGTGCATCTTAGGCCCCACCTCTTCACAAAACCTCATCCACATTCTGCTTAGCCCCAACCCTTGTGGAGCATGTAAGAAAAAAGTTTAAAAACCATAGGTGCACCAAAATATGCTACTTTTTTTAGACACATTTTTGGTACAGACACATTAGTAAGGGTCCATTCACATGTCCGCAATTCTGTTCCGCATTTTGCGGAATGGAATTGCGGACCCATTAATTTCAATGGGGACAGACGATGTCCCGCCCGGGTCCGCAATTGCGGATCCGCACTTCCGGGTCCGCAATCACGTTCCCGAAAAAATAGAACATGTCCTATTCTTGTCCGCAATTGCGGACAAGAAAATGCATTTTCTATATAGTGCTGGCGATGTGCGGTCTGCAAATTGTGGAACGCACATCGCCAATGTCCCTGTTTTGCGGATCCGCAAAACACACACGGACGTGTAAATGGACCCTAAATCTGGGACTATGTGTGCTGTTTTACCCTTTTTCTGAACTGTGTGGTAAGGTGCAGGGTGCCGTCGTGGATGGCAGGTATGTGTTACCGAGGTTCATAGCCTCGGTGAGGTAAGAGCCCGTTTTTGTTGATGTCAGCAGCAGCTAGTGCTACTGACAGAGTTTAAATAGCATGGCTGCAAAGCCGATCCGGGCCGGCTCTTACCGGGAGCAGCTAAAGTGTAGGGTGGGTGGCTGCTCCCCACGACCCAGTCCTGGTTTTGGGCTGGGTTTAAAAGCTCAGCCAGCTCAGCAGCTGGAGGCTGTGATTATCCTGGAGCTGCTAACAGGGCTGAGGAGTTCTCTGTCCTGGAGGAAAGAGCTGAGCAAGGAGGTGTTTTGTTCCTGGCTACCTGAAGCTGGATTCTCCTGCGGCTGGGCCGACAGCGTGGTGCGAACCTGCACCTACACCTCCCAGGTGACTGAACCTGTGTTGGCCTGTTTTTGTTTTGCCACGTTATTTCCGTGTGTGTGAACTGTCACCAAAGAGACTGTTTTTCATTTATGGTGTGCAAGTGTGAATAAAACACTGTTTGTTGCACAATCTGGACTCCTTGTTTTGCCTCTAAACTGCACCCGCACCGCTGTCTACCAGAGCGACTCCCCACATTTGGTGTCGGATGCGGGCATGCGCAGTGAGGCTGGCGTGAACGCCGAAGTTTTGTTTTTCTAAAGTGCATGGAATATATTAGGCCAGCAAAGCTGCAAGCAGGAGTTTCTGGCAACATGGAGGCTGCTGTGAAGGCTCTCATAGAGGCTAACGTGCAGCAGCGGGAGACCAACCAACTACTGCTACAACATGTGATGGCGTTACAGGCGGCAGGAGCGTCCCACCACGTCCATGATGCCCGGAAGCGGTCCGTGCGGCGATCCCAAAAATGACCCCGCAGACGGCGTTGAGACGTACCTGGCGGTTTTGAGAAGGTCGCCGTGAGGGAAAAGTTACCCCGTGACCAGTGGGCCGAGGTGGTTGCTCCGTTCCTGGCATCCGGACCCCAGCAAGTTTTTTTGATTTGGCAGACGACCAGGGTGCTGACTATTCCACGGTGAAGGGGAGATCCTGGCCAGACTGGGGGTAAACGTGTTGGTCCGGGCTCAGCGGGTCCACCAGTGGGACTTCAAAGTGGCTGAACCCGCCAGGCCGCAGTACTATGAGTTGCTGCACAGGTTGCAAAAATGGCTGCAGCCTGAGGTTCTAAGTCCGACTGCTATGCTGGACCGGCTGCTGGCTGACATGTTTTGGAGGGCCTTGCCTTACCCCTTCAACACTGGATCGGCCAGGTATCCCCACCAATGCCCTTGAGATGGTCGACCTGGTGGAGCGATATGAGGCCACCAGAAACCTGCAGGGGGTTCTTTTGGGAGGGGCCAGTCAAACCCCGGAAATCTCCACCCCAGTCCCGGCGGCCGGCCAAACCCGCCCGGGATGTACCTCTTGCAGATCCGTCCCCAGTGGTCTGCTGGCAGTGTCGGGAGCCTGGACACATAAGGGCCAACTGTCCACAGTGGGGGAACCCATGGAGACTAATTATGGGTACCGGGCTTCCATGTATGCCCGGAGACTGTGTGCGACCGGCATCCCGGGACAATAGACAATCGTCATCTGTGCCAGGTGCAAGTCGGGGATAACCTGGCAGTGGCGCTGTTGGACTCAGGGAGCCTGGTAACCCTGGTAAGTGCTGCCCTGGTACAGCCCACCCAGTATACGGGCCGGACAGTGGGTGTGGTGTGCATACACGGAGACTTAAAGGACTATCCCACTGCTGTAATGTCTCTGTCCACGGCGGTCGGCACCTGGACTTGTGAAGTGGCGATCTCCACAAAGCTGCCCTATGAACTAATAATTGGGAGAGACTTCCCTGGTTTTCCGTCACTGTGGCCTGAGATGAAAGTGACTAATAGCCCTGAGACAGGGGTAACCCTAGCAGAGTGGCCTGATACCCCTGGAAGGCCAGAACCCTGGGAGCCCGAGTCTGAAGGGCCAGCGGTAGGGGTGACCACTGCTGCAGCGGTAGTGGGGAGACAACCCCACTGAGTGTAATGGTGGGAGACACGGAGGACTTGCCACCGGGGCCTGAGTTGGCAGACCTCAATGTCTCCGGGGAAAATTTTGGGACCGCACAACACCGGGACCAAACCCTAACCAGGGCCTGGGAGAATGTGCTGGAAATTGATGGTAAACCCCAGAAACCAGGGGCTGAATTAATGTTCCCACGATTTATTGTTCTGCAGGATATGTTGTATCGGGTGAACCAAATCCGAGGTGAACCTGTTGAACAGTTGGTGGTGCCCACAGCGTATCGCAAGCTTGTCATGGAGCTTGCCCACCAACATGTTCTTGGGGGACACCTGGGGTGGCAGAAAACCCAGGACCGCATACTGCAGCGGTTTTATTGGCCCAGTGTGTTCAAGGAAGTAGAAAATTATTGTAAGTCCTGTCCAACCTGTCAGGTAACTAGCCCCCAGCCACATTTCCGTAGTCCTCTGGTACCTCTGCCAATTATTGAAGTACCGTTTGAGCGAATTGCTATGGATTTAATTGGGCCTGTACCAAAGTCTGCTAGGGGCCACCAACACATTCTGGTAGTTCTCGACTATGCCACTCGGTATCCGGAGGCGGTGCCTCTGCGACATACCTCAGCTAAGCTCATTGCCAAAGAGTTAATGGAGATGTTTTCCCGTGTGGGCCTGCCAAAAGAGGTTCTGACAGACCAAGGGACCCCTTTTATGTCCAAAGTAATGAAGGAACTGTGTAAATTGTTGCGTATAAAGCAGTTACGGACGTCCGTTTACCATCCGCAAACAGACGGTCTTGTTGAGAGGTTTAACCAAACTCTAAAGAATATGTTAAAAAGGGTGGTGTCTAGAGATGGGAAGGACTGGGACCTGCTTCTGCCCTATCTCATGTTCGCAGTGCGAGAGGTACCCCAGGCCTCTACTGGGTTCTCGCCCTTCGAACTGCTTTATGGCAGACACCCTCGGGGCCTGTTGGATATCGCCAAGGAAGCATGGGAACAACAGCCTGTCCCCCACAAAAGTGTCATTGAGTATGTCACCCAGATGCAGGAACGGATAGAAAGGGTGTTGCCGTTGGTCCGGGAGCATATGGAGGCAGCGCAACAAGCCCAGAGTAGGGTGTATAATCGTCAGGCTCGGGCACGGGGCTTCAATCCGGGAGATCGAGTGTTGGTTCTGGTACCCACCCTTGACAGCAAATTCCTAGCTAGGTGGCAGGGCCCCTATGAGGTGGTCGAGAAGGTAGGGAAGTAAATTACAAAGTACACCAGCCAGGCGGCGCAAGCCGGAGCAGGTGTACCATGTGAATTTGCTAAAGCCGTGGAAAGATAGGGACACGGCCGGCGACCACAGCCCCGGCCAGGGCTTCTAGGTGAAAAGGGTCCAGCCCCACAGTTCGAGGCCTGTGAAGCCGTAACCACGGTAAAAATTGCAGACAGCCTGTCTTCCACACAAGTTCAGGAAGTCAGGGAGTTCCTCAGTCGGAACACGGATGTGTTCTCGGACCTCCCTGGCCGCACGTCTCTCATCCGACATGACATCGTCACTGAGCCTCAGGCCAAGGTCCGGTTAAAACCATACCGGGTACCCGAGGCTCGGCGGCGGGCCATCGCGGAGGAAGTGCAGTTAATGTTGAAGCTCGATGTCATTGAGGAGTCGAAAAGTGAGTGGGCCAGTCCCATAGTCCTAATACCCAAGCCGGATGGGACGTTGCGGTTCTGCAACGACTTTCGCAAGTTAAATGAAGTATCCAAGTTTGACGCGTATCCCATGCCCCGAGTAGACGAGCTTGTTGAAAATTTAGGACAAGCCCGTTATTTTTCTGTGCTGGACCTCACTAAAGGGTACTGGCAGGTACCCTTAACGGAGGCGGCTAAGGAAAAACCGCGTTTGTTACCCCGCAGGGCCTGTATCACTACAAGGTGTTACCCTTTGGCCTGCATGGCGCCCCGCCACTTTCCAGAGGTTAATGGACATAGTGCTGCGACCACATCGTCGGTACGCCTCGGCCTACTTAGATGATGTAGTCATCCACAGCACCGACTGGGAAAGCCATTTACCCAAGGTGCAGGCGGTAGTGGATGCCCTGAGGAAAGCTGGACTAACCGCCAATCCAAAAAAGTGTGCGATTGGGTTGGAAGAGACCAAATATCTGGGATATGTAATTGGGCGGGAGTCATCAAACCTCAGGTAACTAAGGTAGAGGCCATTCGTAGCTGGCCCCGACCGGTCACCACCAGGCAGGTAAAGTCGTTCCTGGGGATTGTAGGATACTACATGAGGTTTGTGCCCCACTTTGCCACAATAGCAGCGCCATTGACAGACCTGTTGAAGGGACGAAAGTCTGGGAGGGTTAGCTGGAGTGAGAAGGCGGAGGAGGCTTTCTCCGCGTTGAAGTCGGCCCTGTGTGGGTCCCCGGTTTTGGTGACACCCGACTTCAACAAGGAGTTTGTCGTACAGACCGACGCCTCGGAGGTAGGCCTCGGTGCGGTACTGTCGCAGGAGGTCAACGAGGAAGAACATCCCGTTGTCTTCCTGAGCCGTAAGCTCAGTCCCGCCGAGTCCAGATATAGTATAGTGGAGAGGGAGTGCCTGGCTATCAAGTGGGCACTCGAATCTCTCCGCTACTACCTGTTAGGGAGGAGGTTCCGTCTGGTGACCGACCATTCCCCCTCAAATGGATGAGTCAGGCCAAGGAGAGGAATGCTCGGGTCACCAGGTGGTTCCTATCCCTTCAAAATTTCAAGTTCTCCGTGGAACATAGGGCAGGTCGCTTGCAGGGAAATGCAGATGCCCTTTCCCGCGTCCACTGCCTCACATGTGTCCACCCCTCAGGGTTGAACAAAGGGGGTGTGTGGTAAGGTGCAGGGTGCCGTCGTGGATGGCAGGTATGTGTCACCGAGGTTCATAGCCTCGGTGAGGTAAGAGCCCGTTTTGTTGATGTCAGCAGCAGCTAGTGCTACTGACAGAGTTTAAATAGCATGGCTGCAAAGCCGATCCGGGCCGGCTCTTACCGGGAGCAGCTAAAGTGTAGGGTGGGTGGCTGCTCCCCACGACCCAGTCCTGGTTTTGGGCTGGGTTTAAAAGCTCAGCCAGCTCAGCAGCTGGAGGCTGTGATTATCCTGGAGCTGCTAACAGGGCTGAGGAGTTCTCTGTCCTGGAGGAAAGAGCTGAGCAAGGAGGTGTTTTGTTCCTGGCTACCTGAAGCTGGATTCTTCTGCGGCTGGGCCGACAGCGTGGTGCGAACCTGCACCTACACCTCCCAGGTGACTGAACCTGTGTTGGCCTGTTTTTGTTTTGCCACGTTATTTCCGTTGTGTGTGAACTGTCACCAAAGAGACTGTTTTTCATTTATGGTGTGTAAGTGTGAATAAAACACTGTTTGTTGCACAATCTGGACTCCTTGTTTTGCCTCTAAACTGCACCCGCACCGCTGTCTACCAGAGCGACTCCCCACAACAGGTATCACATCTGGAATCATCAGTATGATACTGATTTAACCACTTCAGCCCCCCTAGCTTAAACACCCTTAATGACCAGGCCACTTTTTACAATTCCGCACTACACTACTTTCACCGTTTATTGCTCCGTCATACAACTTACCACCCAAATAAATTTTACCTCCTTTTCTTCTCACTAATAGAGCTTTCATTTGGTGCTATTTCATTGCTGCTGACATTTTTACTTTTTTTGCTATTAATCAAAAATTACCGAAATTTTTGCAAAAAAATGACATTTTTCACTTTCTGTTGTAAAATTTTTCAAAAAAAACTACATTTCTATATAAATTTTTCTCTAAATTTATTGTTCTACATGTCTTTGATAAAAAAAGTCCAATAAGTGTATATTTATTGGTTTGGGTAAAAGTTATAGCGTTTACAAACTATGGTGCAAAAAGTGAATTTCGGCATTTTGAAGCAGCTCTGACTTTCTGAGCACCTGTCATGTTTCTTCAGGTGCTAGAATGTCAGGATAGTATAAATACCCCCAAATCACACCATTTTAGAAAGAAGACACCCCAAAGTATTCGCGGAGGGGCATGGTGAGTTCATGTATCATTTCATTTTTTTCACAAGTTAGCGCAAAATGACACTTTCTGAGAAAAAAAAAAAGTTTCAATTTCTGATAACTTCTGGCAAAAAAATAAAAATCTCAGACGGACTCACTATGCCCCTCAGTGAATACCTTGGGGTGTCTACTTTCCGAAATGGGGTCATTTGTGGGGTGTGTTTACTGTTCTGGCATTTTGGGCGGGCTAAATTGTGAGCCGCCATGTAAAACCTAAAGGTACTCGTTGGAATTTGGGCCTTTGCACCCAGGCTGCAAAAAGTGTCACTCATGTGGTATCGCCGTACTCAGGAGAAGTAGGGCAATGTGTTTTGGGGTGTATTTGTACATATACCCATGTTGGGTGAGAGAAATATCTCTGTAAATTGTCAACTTTGTATAAAAAAATTTAAAAGTTGTCGTTTACAGAGATATTTTTCACACAAAGCATGGGTATATATAAAAATACACCCCAAAACACATTGCCCTACTTCTCCTGAGTACGGCGATACCACATGTGTGCCACTTTTTTGCAGCCTGGGTGCGCAAAGGGGCCCTAAAACCAATGAGTACCTTTAGGATTTCACAGGGCATTTTTACGCATTTGGATTCCTGACTTCTTCTCACGCTTTAGGGGCCCCTAAAATGCCAGGACAGTATAAATACCCCACAAGTGACCCCATTTTGGAAAGAAGACACCCCAAGGTATTCCGTGAGGGGTATTGTGAGTTCATGTAAAATTTTATTTTTTGTCACAAGTTAGTGGAATATGAGACTTTGTAAAAAACAAAATAATAAAAAAAAAAAAACAATTTCCGCTGACTTGTGCCAAAAAATAAAAATTCTGTGGACTCACCATGCCCCTCACGGAATACCTTGGGGTGTCTTCTTTCCAAAATGGGGTCACATGTGGGGTATTTACACTCACCTGGCATTTTAGGGGCCCCTAAAGTGTGAGAATCCAAATGCATAAAAATGGCCTGTGAAATCCTAAAGGTACTCATTGGTTTTAGGGCCCCTTTGCGCATCTTGGCTGCAAAAAAGTGTCACACTTGTGGTATCGCCGTACTCAGGAGAAGTAGGGCAATGTGTTTTAGGGTGTATTTTTATATATACCCATGCTGCGTGTGAGAAATATCGCTGTAAGCGACAACTTTTTACATTTTTTATTCAAAGTTGTCAATTTACAGAGATATTTCTCTCACCCAGCATGGGTATATGTAAAAATACACCCCAAAACACATTGCCCTACTTCTCCTGAGTACGGCGATACCACATGAGTGACACTTTTTGCAGCCAAGATGCGCAAAGGGCCCAAATTCAATGAGTACCTTTTAGGAGGGCATTTTTACGCATTTTCTTCTCACGCTTTAGAGCCCCTAAAATGCCAGGGCAGTATAAATACCCCACATGTGACCCCATTTTGGAAAGAAGACACCCCAAGGTATTCCATGAGGGGCATGGCGAGTTCATAGAAGATTTTTTTGGCACAAGTTAGTGGAAATTGATTTTTATTGTTTTTCTCACAAAGTCTCCCTTTCCGCTAACTTTTGACAAAAAGTTAAATTTTCATGGACTCATTATGCCCCTCAGCGAATACCTTGGGGTGTCTTCTTTCAAAATGGGGTCACATGTGGGGTATTTATACTGCCCTGGCATTTTAGGGCCCTAAAGCGTGAGAAGAAAATGCGTAAAAATGCCCTTCTAAAAGGTACTCGTTGGAATTTGGGCCCTTTAGCATCTTGGCTGCAAAAAGTGTCACACATGTGGCATCGCCGTACTCAGGAGAAGTAGGGCGATGTGTTTTGAGGTGTATTTTACATATACCCATGCTGGGTGAGAGAAATATCTCTGTAAATTGACAACTTTGAATAAAAAAATGTAAAAGTTGTCGTTTACAGCGATATTTCTCACACCCAGCATGGGTATATGTAAAATACACCCTAAACACATTGCCCTACTTCTCCTGAGTACGGCGATACCACATGAGTGACACTTTTTGCAGCCAAGATGCGCAAAGGGCCCTAAAACCAATGAGTACCTTTAGGATTTCACAGGCCATTTTTACGCATTTGGATTCTCACGCTTTAGGACCCCTAAATTGCCAGGGCAGTATAAATACCCACATGTGACCCCATTGTGGAAAGAAGACACCCCAAGGTATTTTGTGAGGGGTATGGCGAGTTCACAGAAAAAAAAAAATTTTGCACAAGTTAGCGGAAATTGATTTTTTTTTTTTTTTACAGTCTCATATTCCACTAACTTGTGACAAAAATAAAATTTTACATGAACTCGCCATACCCCTCACGGAATACCTTGGGGTGTCTTCTTTCTAAAATGGGGTCACATGTGGGGTTTTGTACTGCCCTGGCATTTGAGGGTCTCCGCAGTCATTACACGTATGGCCAGCATTAGGAGTTTCTGCGATTCTCCGTATATTGAGCATACGGGTAATGAGATTTTTTCCGTTCAGCCTCTGCGCTGAAAAAAAAAAATGAACGGCACAGATTTTTCATTCGCATCGGTCAATGTGGATGAAAAAATCTCTGCCAAATCAGTGACTGCGGTGCGGTGGGCTGGGCGCTAGCTACCTAACGAGTAGCTAACTAACTGGCGGTGATAAGGGACCCTTATGCCCCATTCACACGTCCGAAATTCTGTTTGCGGAGCGGAATTGCGGACCCATTCATTTCTATGGGGACAGACTTTGTCCCGCTCGGATCCGGAATTACGGATCCGCGCTTCCGGGTCTGCACTTCCGTTCCGCAAAAATATAGAACATGTCGGATCTGCAAAATGCGGAAAGCACATTGCTGGTGTCCGTGTTTTGAGGATCTGCGGATCGGATCCGCGGATCGGATCCACGGATCCGTGAATCCACGGATCCGCAAAACACATATGGACACATAAAGGGTGTGATCAATGACAGGGGGTGATCAGGGGTCTAGATGGGGTGATCAAGGGGTTAATAGGTGAGGGGGTGGGGGGTTAGTGTAGTGTTTGGTGCAACTTTACTGTGTTACCTGGTCCTCTGGTGGTCGATCCCAGCAAATGGGACCACCAGAGGACCAGGTAGCAGGTATACCAGACGCTGTTCACAAAACAGCGTCTGGTACACATGTTTGATGCGATTTATATCGGATCTACAGCCTGCCAGCGATTGATCATCGCTGGCAGGCTGTAGTTTAACTCTCCAGACGCGCGCTCCTGTGAACGCGCGCGCGCCTGCGCGCGTTCACAGGAACTCACGGGTCTCGCGAGAGGACGCGCCGATGCGTCCACTTAGAAGATCCCGGCCGCCCGCAGGACGCAATCCTGCGTACGGCGGTCCGGGACTGGTTAAGAACAGATCAAGTCAAATAAATGTATATATTTTTTCATAGTAAATTTTCATTGGTTTTGAAACGTTGAAATTACAATCACATCCTGGACACAGGAGAAAACATCCCATGAATAAGGCAGTGAACAATGGAATATAGCACAAAAGTCTCAAGATATCATTCAGTGCAATACCCACACAGGAGCCAACATGGAAGTTCCCTCTAAGCATAAAAGATCAGGACTGACAAAAGAAAATATTAACGACCAGTCACACAAGACAGACACACACACTCAGTACACCGCTATGCCTATGCAGAAATTGTAGTTTAGGCCTGAATCCATAAATCCTGAATCTGCATAAAGCGATCTGATATCCCCCTCACCGCATATGTCATCTTTACACAGGTACTGAAGGTCTGCATTTATCAATTGAACCCACTGGGACAGGGTAGGGGACTTGAGTGGTTTCAAATTAAGGAGAGTAGTTTTGCTCCCATAGAAGATAAGACGATATAGCTGTCTACCAAATTGGGTAGGAGCCAGTTCCCTTACTAGGCCCAATAAACACACTGTGGGGGAAAAAACACCTGAAAGCCCCAGTCATGAGCCTATAAAAGAAGAGAGATGTCTCCAAAACTGATGCACAATAGGGCAAGACCATATCAATATAAGGTTCCCCTGTTCTCCAAACGACCGCTGCAGCAATGAGTCATGGTTCCCCAAAATTTCCATGTAAAAGGACAAAATTGGTTTATTCAACTGAACTCTTCTCGCAATGGATTCAACTGGACCATATCAGTTTGATAGGGCCTTTACCATTTGCACCATACAAACATGTCTCAGTTGGAAATAATGGTAGAAACTTGGACAGGGCAAATTAAACTCATGCCTAAGACTATCAAAAGCACAGAAAACATTCTGCTATAATTGAGTAAGGTATCTCACTGCATACCAACACTCAATGTCCAGTAAATTAAATAATTCCTGTAACTGCCTATTGTGCCACCCACCACATGAAGATCCACACACGCGTTCCATATCACCACTACAGCTGCCATACTAGACGTATAATACTGAGACTCATATGGCTCCCCTGGTACACCAAATTAGCTAGTGCCTCTTAGGAGCCCACCAAAGCCTCTTCAAGGACCACCACCGGATTGTTAGCATCCACCAGAATCCACCAAGATGCATAAACCAGTTTGGAGACTACATAATAAGTATACATATCAGGTAGCGCCAGTCCTCCTTGTGACAAATTAAAGGGAACCTGTCACCGGGATTTTAGGTATAGAGCTGAGGACATGGGCTGCTAGATGGCCGCTAGGACATCCACAATATCCAGTCCCCATAGCTCTGAGTGCTTTTATTGTGTAAAAAAACCGATTTGGTACATATGCAAATGAACCTGAGATGAGTCCTGTCCTGGAGATGAGTTAGGGACAGGACTCATCTCAGGTTCATTTGCATATGTATCAAATCAGTTTTTTTACACAATAAAAGCACACAGAGCTATGGGGACTGGATATTGCGGATGTGCTAGCGGCCATCTATCAGCCCATGTCCTCAGCTCTGTACACAAAATCCCGGTGACAGGTTCCCTTTAACACGCTCTAGAGCGCACAAACAGCCTCATTTATCCCTGATACAAGTGAATGTATAAAAAGTAACCTTTATTTAGCAATCTTTAAAATTACTTAATTTGTGAACACACTTTTACTAAAAACACTGCTTGTTACACTGAAGGGATCACTAGATTCAGTGAACTCTGTGGTCATGGATGTGCACTAATCCATGGCCACTTTCACATCAGTGTTGCTGAAGTAAATTATTCAATGTATCCACACTGACTATGTGGACGATACTACGCTGCAGCTGACTGCTGCCTATAGCCGACTATCACCACAATCTCCCTAACTGTCCCTACAGTGTATCAACCAGCACATTAAAACCCTAATCTTCCGTCCCCCAACATGTTTCGCCAGCTAGGCTGGCGTCCTCAGGGGTATTGGACAGAATTGAGGCAATGCCGTCACACACTTACTTTTATAAATTCAGTTGCCAATGAAATCCCCTACATCAATGAATGACATCTATTGCTGCCTGTAGTAGTCGTTCGCTTCCTCAGCACACGTGTCCTATTGGTTTAGCTTGTCACTGACGCGATGCGCACCGGACCGCTGCGCAAACACTTCAAATCCTATCTTACCTGAGCGCACTGCGCTTGTCCCGACACTTAGACTCTCTGCGATATATTCCAACTCAAAGCGCATGCGCTGACTGTTAGTCCACAGCTAACTTTTCTTCCACTCTGCGCATGCGATCAAACTTAGCTTCAATCGCAGGACATATGGTATCTAGTGCACTTGCGTTTAAACCTATTTGTATTATATACCACATACCTAGTGCACATATTTTGGCACTTAGTATTTATGTGTCTAAGTTACAGGTCACTATTGTGCTTGCTCCGGTTCTCAGTTGCATCACCATTTATCCAATTCAAAAGTGCAGTAAAATGATATAGATTTCACCTAAGCCCACTGAATTAATATATTCCATTATCCCATCTATTCTTGGGATGATGTTAATTAAATTCTTGACGGCAGCCTATATAAGGAGTCTCACCAATACATATAAATTTACTTCAGCAACACTGATGTGAAAGTGGCCATGGATTAGTGCACATCCATGACCACAGAGTTCACTGAATCTAGTGATCCCTTCAGTGTAACAAGCAGTGTTTTTAGTAAAAGTGTGTTCACAAATTAAGTAATTTTAAGATTGCTAAATAAAGGTTACTTTTTATACATTCACTTGTATCAGGGATAAATGAGGCTGTTTGTGCGCTCTAGAGCGTGTTAATTTGTTAAAGGATTTAGAGCCCTTCCCTGATAAGGATCCTTGTGAAATAGTCCTCCTTGTGAGCACAACACCTTTAGCGAGTTCCTCACCAATCAAGGAGCCTTATTTCTCCCCAAAAAAGTGACAGTGATGTATCAAGAGATGCAAAATGGGATTTGGGAGCTGTCATCGGGGCAGGCCTTTATATATACAGTAATTTGGGTAGTAACACCATTTTAAAGATATTGATGTGACAAACAATTGACAGGGGAAGAGAGTGATAAACTCCATCGTGGGAACGACAGTCAATTGGTAGAACTTATGGTGATCTCAATGTACCTGAATATCCAAGTAAAGAAACTGCTCATCAACTAAAAACTGGCCACTGTGGGAAGCAGTGCCTTCAAGGTAGGGGCCTGGGTTTGCTAAGTACACTAACATGTCATCGGCATATAAGGACAACTTCTCCTGAATACCCGCCACAGTTCACCCTTCAATCAATGGATAGGTATTTATTAGCTGAAAATGGAGCTCCATAATAAGGGCAAAATCCACAGGTGACAAAGGACAGCCCTGCCAGATACATCTATGGGGTGGGAAGGGGTTGGACACGTAACTATAACTCTCACCCGATATAAAAGTAGCAACCAATGTAAAAAACCTGGGGGAAAGTGCATACAGGTCAACATCTCCCACATGAACTGCCATTCTACCGAGTCAAAGGCCTTTTCATTGTCTAGGGAGGCCATCACCCGAGTACCCGTCTTGTCATGACAGATCTGCAAGTTTGTGTCAGTAGTTTTACCAGGCATAAAACCTGATTGATTAGGGTCAATGACGGAGAGTATTACCTCCCCTAGATGCCAGGCCAGAACGTTTGCTAAAACCTTACCTTGTATAGATATTTAGAAGTGAGATCTGCCTATACAAGCTACACTGGTCAGGGGGTTTGCCTGGCATGTGAATCACCACTATTCTGACCTCCAAGAAAGAAGGAGTAAATTGTTATATTCAAAGGCAAACGCAAACAATTTGTGCAATCGAGCGCAGTGGAAGTCAATATCCAACTTATGCCACTCCAGGGGGAAGCCATCCGGGCCAGGGGACTTCCCATATGCATTATTGGAGATTTGATCTGATCGGCTGTAGGGTACTACCGTCAACCTGCGGCAGAGATGGGAGAGATAGCACCCAGAAAATGCTGTATATCACCATTCGTACAGGTCACCTTAGAGACACACAAGTTCATATAGTATATAGCAAATTGCATACACACTGCACTGAGTTCACAAACCCGAATCAGTGAGACCACCCTGCCCAGTTACAGTATCAGAAGCTGCCAGGGGTGGCACACATGAATCCCTGCCCCGCCCCTCACTGACATCTCTCTCACCAGGAGCAGCTCCAGAGTCTGGACTAAACACTACATTGTGGTTACAGGACCTGTGGTGATGTCACAGTCATGTGATCAGCCATGTGTGTGGGAGGAGTTAGGAGAACACAGACTGTGCTGGTGAGAAAGCAGAAGTACTTTATGGAAGGTGTGTATAAAGCAGGGCTGTGTCAGTGTAACCAGTGTATTATACAGTTTTCTGTGTGTAATGTGCACACAGTAGTTC
The DNA here is from genome assembly GCA_033119425.1 of Bufotes viridis. Lineage (NCBI taxonomy): Eukaryota > Metazoa > Chordata > Amphibia > Anura > Bufonidae > Bufotes > Bufotes viridis. The sequence goes on from CM065589.1 coordinate 464,300,345, forward strand.
TGTCTGTGTAATGGACATGTAGCAGAGCTGTGTGTGCAATGTGTATATAGTAAACTTTCTGTGTAATGGGCATGTGGAAGAGCTGTGTATGTAATATGTATATAGTAGAGTCAGGTGGGCGCTGTGTGTGGCAGCGTCAGGTGGGCGCTGTGTAGTGCAGCCTCAGATGGGAGCTATGTAGGGCAGCGTCAGATGGGCCCTGTGTATGGCAGCGTCTGGTGGGCCCTGTGTATGGCAGCGTCAGGTGGGCGCTGTGTATGGCAGCGTCAGATGGGCTCTGTGTATGGCAGCATCAGGCAGGTGGGCGCTGTGTATGACAGCATCAGATGGGCGCCGTGTAGGGCAGCGTCAGGTGGGCCCTGTGTATGGCAGCGTCAGGTGGAGCGCTGTGTATGGCAGCTTCAGGTTGAGCGCTATGTATGGCAGCATCAGGTGGGCGCAGTGTATGGTAGCGTCAGGTGGGCGCAGTGTATGGTAGCGTCAGGTGGGCGCAGTGTATGGTTGCGTCAGGTGGACCCTGTGTATGGCAGCATCAGGTGGTCCCTGTGTACGGCAGCTTCAAGTGGGCCCTGTGTAAGGCAGCATCAGGTGGGCGCTGTGTATGGCGGTGTCAGGTGGGCGCTGTGAATGGCAGCGTCAGATGGACCCTGTGTATGGCAGCGTCAGGTGGGCGCTGTGTATGGCAGCGTCAGGTGGGCGCTGTGAATGGCAGCGTCAGGTGGGCACTGTGAATGGCAGCGTCAGGTGGGCGCTGTGTATGACAGCGTCAGGTGGGCGCTGTGTATGACAGCGTCAGGTGGGCGCTGTGAATGGCAGCGTCAGGTGGGCGCTGTGTTTGACAGCGTCAGGTGGGCGCTGTGTATGGCAGCGTCAGGTGGGCGCTGTGTATGGCAGTGTCAGGTGGGCGCTGTGTATGGCAGCATCAGGTGGGCAATGTGTATGACAGCGTCAGGTGGCCGCTGTGTATGGCAGCGCCAGATAGGCGCTCTGTAGGGCAGCGTCAGTTGTGCCCTGTGTATGGCAGCGTCAGGTGGGCCCTGTGTATGGCAGCGTCAGGTGGGCGCTGTGTATGGCATGGTCAAGTAGGCACTGTGTATGGCATGGTCAAGTAGGCACTGTGTATGGCAATGTCAGGTGAGCGCTGTATATGGCAGCGTCAGGTGGGCCCTGTGTATGGCAGCGTCAGTTGGGCCCTGTGTATGGCAGCGTCAGGTGGGCCCTGTGTATGGCAGCGTCAGGTGAGCCTTGTGTATGGCAGCGTCAGGTGGGCCCTGTGTATGGCAGTATCAGGTGGGCCCTGTGTATGGCAGTGTCAGGTGAGCCCTGTGTATGGCAGCGTCAGGTGGGCGCTGTGTATGGCAGAGTCATGTGGGCGCTGTGTATGGCAGCTGTGGTCTTATGTTTAGTGTATGATGTTGGATAAATGTAAAATTGTCTACATGTATTTCTGCACTGGAGACTAGCAATGGTTTCCCTGCAGAAATATCAGCCTCATAACGTTATGTGGGCCTATGCATTATATATGTGAATTACTGCAAAATTTGTACTCCTCCTCGGCTAAAAATACTCCTCAAAATTGTTAAAAGGAGTATTTTTACTCTTCTGGAAGAAATGTAGTGCGACCTCTGGTCTACATATTAATCAGCAGCGGCAGGCAGCCCCAGCTTTCTGCTGGCAAGCGCCGCTTCAATAGGAAGAGCAGAGCTACACAGACATACAGAAGGTGGCGAGGTGATCTTTATCATCTCGCCACTTAACTTGCCCTGCATTGATGCTGGCGCTGCCATCTTTCAGTGGGCGGCAGGACCTGTCTCTTGATACATGTGGTGTGGTGCCTGCGCTTCCTTCTCACTCTACGTGCGCTGCACCCACGCTGCGTCCTCACAGAGCCCTGCCGCCCGCCCATATTCTAGAGTCTGCAGACAGTGGGCTTTTACTGTGCTCCTGAGTGTGCAGACGTGCTGGTGGTGCTGCTGTGTACCCCATGAAACAGAAGCTGCCTGTGACTCTTTGGTGGACATCACAGGCTGCCGCTAGTCCCCCAAGACAGTATAAAACATAGGTAAATCTATAGTTTAATAAAAATATTATTTAACATTTTACTGCATTCCCCTATGGAAATTTCAACTCCTAGCATGCCCTGCTGGGAGTTGTAGTTTTCCTGCAACATGCTGTAATTTTATATCACAATTATGATTGCATGCTACAAAAATTTTAGTAAACATTGCTAAAAACGTCATAGACACTCCAACATACGGTATCAATATAATACAGATCGGCTCCTCAAAAAATGAGTCCTCACACAGCTCCGTAGACGTAAATGTTAAAAAATACAGTATTTTTGGTTTCATTTTGTGCTTTAGTTTTTTTTTTTTTTGTATTAACCTGTAGGATACCTAGACTTCAAAAAAAAAAAAAAAAAAAGCGGCCTTCCCATAATAAAGTCATAGAAAATTATAAATAACAGAAAAAAACATATCGCTGCGTCTGTAACGACCTGCTTTATAAAAATATGACACGATTAGAGATGAGCGAACATTTAAAAAAAGTCCGTTGTTCGGGGTTCGGGTGGTGGTTAATTGCGCATCCCGTTATGGATTCCACAATACCGCATATGGAATCCATAAGGGGCGGCTGCCACCAACCCGAACTGTAGAACAGCTGAAGGACCTGGCGTGACGTCACTGTCATGTGATCAGTGCAGGGGGCGTGGCTCAGCACGGGATCAAATCCCGTGCTGAGCCACGCCCCCTGCACTGATCACATGACAGTGACGTCACGCCAGGTCCTTCAGCTGTTCTACAGTTCGGGTTGGTGGCAGCCGCCCCTTATGGATTCCATATGCGGTATTGTGGAATCCATAACGGGATGCGCAATTAACCACCACCCGAACCCCGAACAACGGACTTTTTTTAAATGTTCGCTCATCTCTAGACACGATCTATCCACTCAGGTGAATGCCATAAAAAAAATAAAAATAAAAACAGTGCCAAAACAAAGTCTAATGCCAAGCAATCTAAAAATCGTATGTACTCCCAAATGGTACCAATCAAACTGTCACCTCATCCTGCAAATAACAAGCTCCTACATAAGACTATCGCCCAAAAAAATAAAAAAAATATGGCTTTTAGAAAATGGTAACACAAAAATATATTTTTCACTGGGTAAAACTTAAAGGGATTGTCTTATCTCAGACAATGGGAGCATAAGGCTTGTCTTATAGATGTGGGTCCCACCTATATCAGTAACAGAGCCACGCAAGGTGGTGGCTGGAGGACTCTGGTCTGGCCACCACCAAGTGGTCTCCCCATAGAAGCACCGCGCATGACCGGCCACCGCTCCCATACACTTCTGTGGGCCTGACGGAAATTGCCGAGCCAGCGCACGGCTATTTGTGGCGGCCTCATAGAAAATAAATGAAGGGCGGCTGCGTATGCGCAGCGTGCCCTCCACCACTTTGCAGGGCTCCGTTCTCGATATAGGTGCGGGTCCCAGCGGTGTGACCCACACCTATAAGGCCCCTTTCACACGGGCGAGTTTTCCGCGCGGGTGCAATGCGTGAGGAGGACGCATTGCACCCGCACTGAATCCGGACCCATTCATTTCTATGGGGCTGTGCACATGAGCGGTGATTTTCACGCATCACTTCTGCGTTGCGTGAAAATCGCAGCATGTTCTATATTCTGCGTTTTTCACGCAACGCAGGCCCCATAGAAGTGAATGGGGATGCGGGAAAATCGCAAGCATCCGCAACCAAGTGCGGATGCGTTGCGATTTTCCCGCATTGTTGCTTAGCAACGGGACCCAATCTCTATTATTTCCCCTTATAACATGGTTATAAGGGGAGTAATAGCATTCTTAATAAAGAATGCATTGTTAAATGATGAGGAAGGGTTAAAAATAATAAAGTTAACTTACCTTAGCCACTTGATCGCGTAGTCGCGATCTGTCCTCTCTTTCCTGCAGCATCGATGATCTAAAGGACCTGTGATGACGTCACATCACATGGCCAATCACCTGCTCCATCACTATGGTGATGGAGCATGTGATTGGTCCATGTGACCATGTGACATCATCCAAGGTCCTTAATCACTATCCTCAGGCTGTGGATAGTGCTTAGGACCTTGGATGATGTCACGTGGATCACATGGACCATCACATGCTCCATCACCATAGTGATGGAGCAGGTGATTGGGCCATGTGATGCTGTGACATCATCACAGGTCCTTTACATCTTTCAAGCTAACGGAGAGGAGGCCGGGCTTCGCGATCAAATGGACCAGGTAAGTTATGATTAGTTTATTATTTTTAACCCATTCTGCACCGGGTTCAACATTAGGGAGATGGCCAAGGGTATTATTTTACATTATAACTATGTTATTATGTGAAATAATACCAGCGGGACAATTTCTGACCCAAACATGCACTTCTGTGAAGAAGTGCAGGTTCGGGTCTGGGTACCAAAAGTGCCGATTTTTCTCCCGCGCGTGCAAAACGCATGACAGCGCTTTGCACTCGCAGGGAAAAATCGCGGCAATTCCCGCAACGCACCTGCACTGTTTGACGGAGTGCACCCGCAACGCCCGTCTGAAAGAGGCCTAAGACAATGGGGGCATATCCTAGCAAAATGCCCCCACTGTTGTCTGAGATGAGAATACCCCTTTAATAGAACAAAAAAAAAAATAATATAGACATGTTAGGGTACTTTCACACTAGCGTTTTGGATTCCGTTTGTGAGATCCGTTTCAGGGATCTCACAAACGGTCCAAAACGGATCAGTTAAGCCCCAATGCATTCTGAATGGATAAAGATCCGTTCAGAATGCATCAGTTCGGCTCCGTTCCGCCTCTATTCCGTTTTGGAGGCGGACACCAAAACGCAGCATGCAGCATTTTGGTGTCCGTCTGAAGAGGCGGAGCCTAACGGATCCGTTTTTTTTTACAATGTAAGTCAATGGGGACGGATCCGTTGTCAGTGACACAATATGGTGCATTTGAAAACGGATCCGTTCCCCATTGACTTTCAATGTAAGTCAAAACGGATCCGTTTTGGACTTTGTCATTTTTCTTTAAAGCTAATGCAAACGGATCCGTTCTGAACGGATACAAACGTTTGCATTAGAGGTGCGGATCCCTCTGTACAAATAAACAGACGGATCCGCACCAACGCTAGTGTGAAAGTACCCTTAGGCATCGCTGCGTCTGCTCTATAAAAATGACATGACCTATCCTCTCAGGTGAATGCCATAAAAAAACAAAAAACAGCAGCCATTTTTTGGTCCCCTTGTCCCAAAAAGTGTAATATTGAACGATTAAAAAATCATATCCACCCAAAAAATGCAACAATAAATATGTCAGTTCTTCCTGCAAAAAAGGAGCCTCTACACAAGATCATTGGCAGAACAATAAAAATATATGGCTTTCAGAAATGGAACGACCGAAACACTCATTCATCGGGTAGCGTAATTCGATCGTTGCGTGCGCACATAAAAATGATCATTTACTTTATGCCGTGTAATCACGATCTGCTGCCGGCAAACAACTAGTCAGTATGGGGAAGAACATTGACAGTAGTGATCACTGCTCCCCGTACAATGGAGATGACTGCGGTACATACAGCGTTCTCAGAGCAGGCAATTGTCGGGAAGGAGCGCTCTGCTCTGTCGCCCTGTGTAAAGGGACCTTAACAGATTAGGTTATCAATGAGCTGCTTAATGAGAAACAGTCTGATATAGAGCAGTGCACAGTACCGTTCTGTTCTGCACACTGTATTGTGTGCTAAACTGCAAATATTCATGTGCATGAGCCCGAAAAACGAACAAGTAATATTTCTGTTTGGTAGCTGTAGGGCGGGCTCCTTGGCACCCCGGTCCAACACTGAGTCCATGTGCATCCTGCACTTTTCGTGGACCCCACTGATAAATGCCTATTCCTGTCCGCAAAACGGACAAAAGGACGTGTTCTATTATTTGAGCCATGGCCGCACGGATGCGGACAGAACAAAGATGACCTCTGTGTGCTGTCTGCATTTTTTGCGCCCCCCATAGATGCAGGCCGAAAATATGGTTGTGTGCATGAGGCCTTAGGCTGTATAGCAACTACAAATATGAGGTCCAAGAATCTAAGCTTTAGGGCCCTTGCACATGACCGTATGCCCTCTGAGACATACGGTCCGTGAGAGGGCCATATGTCCCGGAGCGCCACTGATCTGTACACGTCGGGCCATCCGCGGGGCTATTGTCCTGCACTCATAAGACCCCACGTGCACAGTATCACAGTAATCTATGATGCTGTGCGCTCCCCTGCACATGATCAATGCCGCTCACCGACCGTATGTCTCAGAGGGCATACGGTCATGTGCAAGGGCCCTTACACGGTCACTTACTTTTCAAAAAACTTTTGATATTTAGTTCCAGTACTTCACCCTGACCAGTGGAGGTGCAGGATGTTAGACCCCAGCCAATCAGCTGGTGAACAGGCCATCACTTAGTAAAGCCCAGACTATCCCCTTTTTCACCCAGGCAGCCCCCTTATATGATTATCGGAGCATTTCAGGGCTTTTTTGTTTACATTTTTACAGTGCTAGGCGGAGGCTTCTGCCTAGCAGTGTTCCTGGTGACGTTACCAGCACTAATGAGTTGGCTTTACCGCTGCCCTAGCCGTTTTACAGGCCCATTAGTGCTGGTGAGGTCACCGGGCACACAGCTAGAAGAAAGCCTCCGCCTGGCAGAAACCTGGTACGTCACTGGTTCTAATGAAAAAGCCCTTGCCCTGTGCGATTCAGGACAGGGCAAGGAAGAGCATAATGCTCATCTCAGAGGGGCCGAGTGGTGGAAGAAGGGGTTATGTAAAAACCATTAATAGGCTGTCTTATCTGGGACATTTATGGCATATGGCTAGGATATGCCATAAATGTCAGATAGGTGCGGGTCCCACCTCTGGGACTCCAAAGTGAAGGGAGACCAAGCCACACATGGGTGTCCACCCTCCAGTCACCACTATGGGAGTCTGATTCAGGTATGTTAGTAGGTCCTATAGCAGTGAATGGAGCGGTGACCACCCTCCTGTGACTCGCTCGCCACTCAATGCTATGAGACTTCCAAAAATAGCCGCTCGCACTGCCTCGGCTATTCTCGTCCCATAGCAGTGAACGGAGAGGACATCACACATACATGGTGTGCGCTATGATCAATGTGGGGGCCCCGTGCTGGGGATAGGACCCGCACCTATCTTACGTTTATGGCAGATCCTAGCAGCAATTTACCATGAATATCCCAGATGGGAAAACCCCTTTAATAGACTTGGCACATTTTACTTCAGTGCAAAACACAATTCTTAACAGTCTCCAGTTTCTTTCTACAAAGCAGGCTTGTGGCAGGTCGTGCTAGGTGCAGAAGGCCAGGTTTCTTCTGTTAGGGTCCTATTCACACGCCTGTGTCCTATGCGTCACTGTGGATTTGACCAGAACTCACAGTATCAAAGATTTGGCATCAATATCCACTACTGGATACAGCCAATTTAAAACGGCGTCGAACCGCACGAAACCTGCATTGTGTGAACAAAACATTTGTATCGTCGCTTCGTTTTCCATGTATTCAGCTGAGCGTGCAGTAACTAAAGTGAGCGCTAGAGGTCGCCACCCCGCAGGCAGCGAGCAGGGCCCAGGCCGGGCCGCGTCTAATGACCGCCGAGGTAAAAGAGAGCGGCTATCTGTGCCTGGAGCTCGCTGCTCTAGTGACGGGCGAGACGCTGAACCCCAGCGATACAGTGTGAGCGCACGCTACCGCAAATGGCCGCAACTCCTTCCCGAAGTGCGAGCCTAGTGTGGGCGTAGCCATGTGCGAGCGGAAAGAGCCCAGCAGCGGGTCATGGCGCAGGCGCTGATCTCCCCGTGACCCGGGAAGCCGTCCCTCCTCCTTCCGCCATTTTGGCCTCTGCTTCTTGTCGGATCTGTTCTGTTACCACGTGAACTACCCGGCTGGGGCCCTGACAGGCCAGGGAGGAGGAGAGGAAGTAGTCAGGCCGGTCTAGGCGTGAGCGTTGACACCTGCCTTGTCCAAGGCGCCCATCGTGAATCCCCGGGTCAGGACACGCCGAGGGGGGGAGCGGGTGTAGCAGCTCGTACGAGGCCGTGTGGACGGGTGAGGAGCGGCCGCGAAATGCCGAGTGTCAGCCTCCCGCCCAAGGAGAACGCACTCTTCAAGAGGATCCTGGTGAGGAGCGGGCAGGGGGCGGGGGGCAGTACCAGGTGAAAGTGCCCAGCACTCCAGCCTTGTGTATGGTAGTATCCTGTCCCTATGGTAACTGATCATGTATCTCCCCTGTGCAGCAGCCTGTATTCTGCATCTGCCCGAGGATGGCAGCTAGGGTCTTCAGTCTATGGGCAGCAACCTGTTGTGGCCCCTGGATGGCTTATGTGTGAGAAGCAAGTCAGTCCCATAACTGATATCAGACAGTCACTCCTAGTGAGGGGTGCTGATCACTGGGACTGAGGCCTGTCACCGCAGAATGAACCCCAAAATCTCTCAAAAGCGTGGAAAATTTGTGCTGTGTTTGGCACCCCTCGGCCATTGATAGCGCCTTACTAGGATCTGCCATCAGTATCCGATAGGTGGGGGACCAGGGCACTGTGCATGTGCGGCACTGCTATGGGAGTCGGGAAAATAGCCGCGCGGATAATAATCGCCTGGACCGTGTGGTCCAAGACTGGAGAAACGCGGCTGCTTTCTTCCCGGAACAGCACCACATCCTCCCCTGGGTTCCATTGAAGTAAATGGGGCTGAGCTGCAATACCGCACACGGCCTGCGGACAGTCCTCAGGAGTTTGGAGGAACGCAGACCTGGGCAACCCCTTTAATCCGTTCTCCGTCAGATTGATCTGACCATCCACAGGTCAGGCTAAACTAAGATCCGCCCCACGGAGCTGGCATGTGCTGTCCGTAGAAAAGGCAGCTGCCGGACCCTAGTGGCGCCAAGAAGAAGGGATCGGGCATGCTGAAATCCGGTATGTTCAGCTTGCATGTCTAGGTCCAGGGTGGATGCTTGACAGGGACTGACGGCTTTAACCCATTGTTAGTGAAGAGGTTCATGTGGTTGCAGCTCATTGTAGATCAGCGTAGTCCAGGAGGCTGACAATCTGTCTGACGGATCCAGAGTAGGTGGTCCACGTATTGGCTTCTGATGGAAATCAGAAGTTGTCTTTGATACGTGGGATACATTGTTTTGTGCCGTAGTATAGGACTATCGCATGTTAAATAACCCTTTACTACCTGTCTACCTGGGTAGTTTGACACTCCCATCCTTGTATTTTAAGGGGCGTTTCCAAGATTTTTTTAAATACTTGGCACAGAGAAGAGGGTGTTCTAAAATAAAGAGAAAAAAAACTTCTAGTGCTTTTTTTATTTTTTTTTACTACCCAAGAACCCATTCAAACATGCCAAACGTAGTTTTTTTTGTGGCATTTTTGGACAAATAGTGTTTTTTTTTTTTTTTTTTGTTTTTTTTTTAAATTGTTATAGGAAAGTATGTTCCCCCATCACTTCCTCCTGTACAGCCATATGGAAAGAAAAAGCATTTGTTAAAAAAATAAAATAAAAAAAAACACACTGTGGTTCAACACCATTGCAAAATGTAATAGATTGGCACTTGAATTTTTTCAAGCGGAGAAACAAAAAGCCATAGATATAGTCGGGGAGAAAAGTGGCAGAAAATTAGGGAAAAAACTACGACACCCAGTGCGTCCTCTGATTTGAAATGTAAAAAATAATAAAGCAGTGTTTAAAAAAAAAAAAAAAAAAAAGTTTGTGCTACATTTAATAATTCCCCCAAATTTCTTTATTATATTGGAAGCCGGTTATTTTTGCCTTAAAAAAAAAAAGTGGAAAAATACCGCTGCATGCTGCCCACTTAGGCCGCCTTCATACGATCCGTGTGTGGTCAGTCGTGTCACTGCTGCAGCTCCGGGGCCAACTAGGGACTGGAGCGGGGACATGTTTAAAAGGGACCGAGGGGAAGTTTTATCAACAAGGAAAACGGGCTTAGTTGCCCATAGCAACCAACTGGATTGATCCGTTCATTTTCCAAAGGATCTAATTGGTTTCTGTGGGCATCTAAGCCGGTTTTCCTTTGCACAAGCTTTGATAAGTCTCTCCCTAAATGTTTTTATTTAATTTTTTTTTTTCAATTTTACACTGCCCGCTGCTCTGTGCCAAAAGAAATCTCTAAATCCCATTCATTCATCTTCAGTATTTACCCTCAGTGACTTAAACCCATAAAATGTTGTACTGTCCTCTTAGTCAAACCTTTCCTCCAGTCCCTGTCATTGTGTGCGTACCCTAATGAAATGGGGGGCGGCTGGGGCCTTTCTCCAGCTCAGTAGGTCCTAGGCTTCAGTGACAGGCGGCAAATGGGTGCACTGTCCAGTCCTGGGGCCTAATGCAGACCTGTGGAGACCCATCCGTAGAAGGGAAAGTAAAAGTAGTGTTTTTGTTTTTTTGTTTGTTTTTTTCTTATTTCAGTTTTGAGGGAAATGTCAGACACCTCTTTAGTGTATATCCCCATAAATTGCGATGCAAAGGGTGAAAGCTGACATTTTCATGTAAGACGTGCAGATTTGTCGCGGTAACGTTATAAAATCTGAAATGCGTTGACACATACACGTGGCATTAGAGCAGTGTTGGGAAGATTTGCCACTTGCCACGCTATAAATTGGCACATTTATTCTAAATGGAGCCTGACCGTCCACGTCAGTAAGACTGAGCCAACTCTTTATTTTGGGGGGTTGTTTCCCATGTTTTGTGGATCCCCAATTTGCGGATTCCCCTGGAACCTGTGAATATCTTTAGGCAGCCGCAACGGGAGCTTTCTATACACCAGTGTTTCCCAACCAGTGTGCCTCCAGCTGTTGCAAAACTACAACTCCCAGCATGCCCGCACAGCAAAAGGCTGTCCGGGCATGCTGGGAGTTGTAGTTTTGCAACAGCTGGAGGCACACTGGTTGGGAAACACTGCTATACACAGCCTTATATTTCTACACATCCAAATAGCCATTTACATGACTTGATGGTTTGTAAAATAGCACAAGTAAAGCTTTCACGCCCATATGGAATAGGGGGACCTGTCACCACTATGGACATATCTGTTTTATGAAATCATTGTATTTCCCATACAGTAACGATTCTGGAGAACTGTACGTTCCTCCATTCCAGGTGGTGTGCCCCTGCACACACTGACTTGGGTAGCACTGGTTGGACAGTGGCAGGCCGTGCAGGGACACACACCCAACTGGTAACACCCAGTTGTACACTCGTTAATAATTTTAGTAGCAATAACTGAGGCAGGAAAAAATGTAGACCTATAACAAAAGATGCTCCCGAATTGTTATTGCATAGGGAATCAAATAATTTAGTGAAATATACACGTCAGGGGGGATAAAAGGTCCTCTTTATCAGTCGGGGCTCATTCAGACAACCATATGAATGAGTCCGCATCTGTTCCGCAATTTTGCAGAACACATGCGGACCTATTGATTTCAATGATCCATGGTTCTGTTCCGCGGCTCCGTGGAAAAGATAGAGCTTGTCCTATTTTTGCCGCAGTTGCGGATAAGAATAGGCATTTTCTGTTTTGGTGGCGGTCTGCAAATTGCGCAACCCACACAGCTAGTATCCGTGATTTGCTGATCCGCAAAGCACTGTGGCCGTCTAAATGGGTCTCTACACTGATTTGTGGGGTCCGACACCCGGGATCCCACCGATCAGCTGTTTGAGAAGGCACTGGTCATCACAGTAGTGTTGCAGCCTTCTCGCAGCTTTGCCTAGGCCAGGGATGGGCAAACTGCGGCTCTCCAGCTATTGCAAAACTACAACTCCCAGCATGCAAAGACTGCTTACAGCTATCAGCCTACAGCAGGGCATGGTGGGAATTGTAGTTTTACAACAGCTGGAGAGCCGCAGTTTGCCTAGGCCATTATATAAAGCACAGCCGCTATACAATGTACGGCGCTGTGCTACTGCAAGCGCCCCTGCCTTCTCACAACAGCCGATCAGCGCTCTCACGTGTTGGATCCCTATTTTTTTTAAATACCATGACTATAATAATGAAATGATAGCGACACTGAATAAGATTCTAATTCAATTTAGAGGGTTAAAGCGGTTATCTAGATTCTGGGAAAAAACTTCCTAAATGTTCTAAAATAAAAATGCTCCTGACATCTCCGGTTCTCTGCTGGTCCAGCGCAGGTGCCCTGCGGGTATGTGACTTTCTGCAGCCTCAGTGGTCACGTGCCGTTGTGGGTATTCTCTTTTATGCCCAAAACAGTATATACTATTTGAAGGGCGGCCATTGCTTTTATCTAGCCTTGCCATGTTTGGCTCTTACCCCCGCCAAATAACAAGGGTTTATTGTGAGCTCAGCCTATAACTTGTGCTGCTGGCAGGCTGGGACCTGTATTCATCCCAGGTTGGCACATTCTGCTTCCAGCGCGTGCACCTCCCATGGGAGGCCGAATCAAGCCTTCGAGTGTTTGCAGTAGCGCTGGTTCAGCATCTTCTACCATCCGCCCACATAGTAAATTCTACCTCTGCGTCTGGAGTGTGTGCCTGGGACTGCTGCACCATGCCCCCTCCTCACAATGAGAGGTCCAGGTAATCGACATTAGTTTAATATTTGGAGCCATTCATTTCGGTTCATCATGTCCGTGGCTTCTCGTATTAGCACCTTGTAGACGCGTGGACTACTAGAGAACCCGATGATGATGCCATAGACCTGAGGAGAAGCGTTAGCTCTGGCGATGGGAACTTAGAGTAGCAGTTAATGATTATTTTTATACCCCCTGTACCTACCAAGAAATACAAAGTATGTTTTTCAGAATCAAGTGGCAATGTTGCAAAAAATAAAAAAAGTCCATCCACTCACTGCAAATCGAGCTAAAGGGGCTGTGGCTTCTTTCTTCCATGCACCACAACTGTACGTCGTCGATGGTGTGTGATGGTGCAGCCCAGCCCATCCCTCTAGATGCGGGATCCCTATATAGATACGTTGGCACGCTACCATTACAGCCACCTGCTGTTTGACAAGTCATTTCAGAACGCCTAGATGGACATCTTGTAGCAGCTGTTGCCCTGCAGTCACTTGTATTGTTTGGCGGCCTAAGATGTCACCTCGTGCCCAGTTGCCACAGCTGTGAACATGCTGCAGGGCACATTACTGCTAAAGCATTGGGGGTAGCAGTGGATGGCATAGGGTTTAGCCATCACAGTATATATGGAGCCAGCCGTTGTGGTCTACAAATAACCCCCCCACCTGATCCTATAGGAATCTCCTGACCGTGTCTCCGCTTGCCATGACGTCCAGCTTTGTGACATCGTTTTGTCTAAATGTTCTTTTATTATTTCTTGAAAGACGTGAAGTTACTCGTCATATACAAAATAAAATTGACTTGCTGTAAGTTAAAGGAGTATTCCGGTTGGTAAAAGTTCTCCCCCATCCACAGGGTAGGAAATAACTCTTAGATCGGTGGGGGTCCCAGCAGTAGGATGAGATTGGGGGCCCAGTACCTCCTGCAGCTCCCCTGAAATGACTGGAGCGTCCGGTCATTTCAGTAGGGGGGTACGGGGCCTCCAATCTTGTGATCGTGGGGGGCCCAGCGGTAGGACCCCTATTGATCTAATAGTTATCCCCTTTCCTTCCTGGGGTTCATGTAGTGTAGTTGTATATGATGGGATTTGATATTGCTGATGCGGAGAACCTTCAAGGACAACCTGTGCGAGCAGTCTGCCTCCTGTTCTATATGACATTGTGGATGTACGTAGCTGCACGCCCATACAGTACAGAGGTATGTACAGCTGAACGGGTTGTGTTACTTCAGAAACTGGCATTTATCATGTAGAGAAGGTTAATACAAGCCACTTACTAATGTATTATTATTATCTATATTGCTTCCTTTGCTGACTGGATTCATTTTTCCATCACATTATACACTGCTCGTTTCCATGGTTATGACCACCCTGCAATCCTGCTGGCCTATGCGTACGCCTACCTGCCCAGCCACCACAGAGGCAGCACTTCTTCCTATAGTGCGCAAGCACGGCCACAGCTTCTGGATTACCGGGTGGTCATAACCCCTGGGTACGAGCAGTTTATAATGGGTTGGAAAAATGAATCCACCCAGCAAAGGGAGCAATATGGACAATCACAATATATTAGTAAGTGCCTTGTATTAACTTTCTCTACATGATAAATGCCATTAACTGAAAGAGAGAACACCTTTAATCTCTAGTCTAATCTCAAGAAATTCTTGTGTATCCTGTAGTGACGTATTGTTAGAAATGTCCTCCACTTCAGGCCAGTTTTAGAATAATATAACGAGGCCGCGACGCACCGACCATTCTCTGTCCTGAATGGGAAGAGTGGAAATATCCACTGACTGTCCTGACAGCGTCTCCTGGAGGACAAAGCATCAGGCATGGTGAAATCCAACAGCTAGACCCGTCTCTCCCCCTGCATCTGCCATCAGCCCCTGTGCACATTGGCCAACATGTCTATAAGGGAGCATTCACACGGACCCCACATGGCCGGCACTATATAGAGCCTATTCTTGTCCACAACCACGGACAAGAATAGGACATGCTCTATCTTTTTTGCGGAGCCGCGGAACGGAACAATGGATGCAGACAACACACGTGCTGTCCGCATCTTTTGCGGCCCCGTTAAAATAAATGGGTCTGAGGAACGGATGCGGATCCAATTATACGTCGTGTGAATGCTCCTAACGGTGACCCTTTCATGAGCCAGGCTTTATCCACTAATGTTGTAATTGTGTGGATACATACTTTTTTTTTTTTTTTTTGGATGTGTAGCCTTTGCGCTCAGCACTATTCCCTTGAAACAACCCAGTAGACAACCGCTTTACGACGACAATACTCAGCTTTGTGTCGCTCATATTTTACTGATGACAGTATTTAAAGGGACTGTCCCCTGATTAAGTTTTAACTTTCCTTTAGATGATTTTCTATTGAAATAATTTAAAATGTTTTTACGCTTAGTTCTTGCTTTTCTTCCTTGTTATGGCGCCCCCCTGGTGTTCTTTTGTTTCCCCCTCAGAGCGTCCATCTGATGTGTCCACCGCCATGAGAAGAAGCCGCTTCTAGTATCTTGATTCTTATTGGCTAGTCTGCACAGTAGCAGGAATGTACAAGCGGATCCGGCTGATGGGACGGAGCTATTGGCCGTATTTGCCCACCAGTACTGGACACATTAGGTGATGTTCTGTGACGGATTAAAAAGAACAGCAGGGCACGCCCCAAAGTATTTTAATTTAATATTTATGGAAACAGCATAGCTTGCTGTGCTAGGCGGTTTCCATGCAGTGCAATGGGAGCTACTGAAACAGCGGGGTACTAGCTGCTCCTCTGGTGGTTGGGGCTCAGTCCATTCTTGCCTTGGTAACTACGAAATGAGACAACCCCTTTAACATTAATACCTAGGCACCTAGTTTTTTAAAACAGGTCGATTTGAAAAGTTACTTGTACCTGACCTAATGGAGTAAGTTAGTTTTTATTTCTGGGACGACCCCTTTAAGACGGAGTTGTCAGATTAATGTTGTGACCTATGGAGGGCAAGCCTCCTACAGTTACAAGCCTGTACTGCTGGTGGCCAGAATGACACAGGCAATCCACCGGACACGTTTTGTGTGGTTTATTGACCCCTCGATGCAGTGACCGTAGACATGCATGCTCAGCAGGGCAATGCTCTGCTCATGAACGCACTAGTCTAGACTGTGTCCAGTGTGTTTGATCATCAGTCCTCGTAGCCAAACCCCATGTAGTATTTTAGTTTGGCTACTCGGATTATGGGCATGTAGCTGTAATTCGATGACACGTGTCCCTTTATGAATGGAGGGGCAGGTTGCGCACACATGATGCCGTCTGTGGGACTGCCGGAGAAAGCAGAGTAAAGTATGTTTTTGTAATAGAAAACCCCATTTAAGGGCTTCAGCCAACTGCCACGTGTAATGACTAATGGTTAGTGGCGGTAGATTACGGAGGCTGTAGTGGGGGTTATCGGCCATCTGTCCCAGCAAGCAGTGTGATGGATGTGCTGACCTCCTGGAAGTCACTTGTCCTCCTAGGTGACGTTTATGCTCTCACTTCAGCCTGGTCACGCTGTAGGAGTGCAGCCTCTTAATAGTACACAGCAGCGACATAAATGATAGGAAGTGCTAATTTCTCCCATTTTTGTCTTTTCAGAGATGTTATGAACACAAGCAATATCGAAATGGGTTGAAGTTTTGCAAACAGATACTGTCCAATCCCAAATTTGCGGAACATGGAGGTAAATATAAGCAAATAACCCAACGATGGCTTTGCGTCCGCTGTCTTCCTTTGAGGGTGACACCTATTGTGTGGTTATGAACATTACCAAATCCAAACCATTAGTGAAAAGCAGTTTCCATGTGTAAGAGATCCACCTCTGTCTGTTCACATGTGTGAGATTTTGAATGTCATTGGATATGACGCAGCTTTCGGCACAAATCTGTGGCACATCTGACACGCATGAATGGGGCCTAATAAAGCAGACCGAAAGGGAAATAGGGAGCAGCATGTCACAGTAGGGTCTAAACACTGCCCGCAAGGGACATACGGTAGAGAAAAGTGGAATCCAGCTCACCCGTTCACTCACTCCAACTATGTTCCCCTGATGCACGGAGATGTAGGTAAGACCTGGGTACGACAGTAAGGAAAACGAAGGAAACTCCAGCATCTAGTTCACGAGTGTCTTCTCTTTATTGACAGTGTCGGAAATACAGCGGCAATAAAATATATCTTCTCACGTCCTTAGACAGTCAACGCGTTTCGAAAAAGTTCTTAATCATGACTGTCTAAGGATGTGAGAAGATATATTTTATTGCCGCTGTATTTCGACACTGTCAATAAAGAGAAGACACTCGTGAACTAGATGCTGGAGTTTCCTTCGTTTTCATTACTAAGGGACATACGGTCTCTACTAACTTCACTTTCACTTCCCAATGATCTGACCTGGCAGCCTTCTCCGTACGCTAAAACCCAGAGGTGCGCCATCTGCTGGGAGAACAGTGGGACTGGTGGCGCTGCACACTGACATGCTCTGCTGTAGGTCACACATGAATCGTCTAGTATGGGATTTAGCTCCTCAGCGCTGATATTCTGACATCCGTGGACGTGTATACTCTGTGCAGTCAGTTAGGCTTCACTGGGGCGCCAAAGATCGAGGGTTCTTGTGGGATGGGTGTCTATACACAGTTCTTGCCCAGGAACAGCATACCATCAGTCTGTCCCTACAGCAGTGGTGTCCGTGCGCGCCGTGTCAACAGCTTCCACACCGTAATTACATAGTGACAGGGTGAGCTCACAATCCAATTTTTCATTGTAATCTCTATACGTATAAGGGTGTTCATTATTTTTTTTTATTTTTTTTACCAAAAATCCAATTGACCTCTTTTCCTCTCCTATAGAAACGTTAGCAATGAAAGGACTGACATTGAATTGTCTTGGGAAGAAAGAAGATGCTTATGATCTTGTACGTCGGGGACTAAGGAATGACCTGAAAAGTCATGTCTGTATCCTTTTTATCACTTCTCCAATTCCATTACTTGTGAAACAGGATGTGAAGGTAAACCGTTTAGAGGCGATTGCGGTAATTGCATTTTGGGCTAATTCTGTCCTGGATGAGCAGACGTTCTGGGATATAAAATGCCATTTTAAAGGAATTTCACTTGAGCTAGTGAAGGTAAAATGCCAGCTTTTATTTGGACCCTAAACTAAGAACTTGGTGCCCTTACTCGATGGAGCCATGTATTTTGGTAGATGCACATACCGCACTATAGACATCCTCTGTATATACACTTCTGTCTGAGCAGTCCGTGTGACCAAACAAAAACCAAGGGTGACTTAGACTTAATATGCAGTAGAATTTTATATTATATTGATGAGATCACTGAAATGTATACACGGGCTTTGTGTGCGACTACATTTTTCTGCTCTTCTAGCACTCTGTGTTTTATGTTGTGCTATTTCTGTGTACGAGTCCTGTTTTCCTTAACTTTGGACATTTAGGCTGGCACGTGTATGGCTTATTGCAAAGATCTGATAAGAAATATGACGAAGCCATCAAGTGTTACAGGAATGCTCTGAAATGGGATAAAGACAATCTGCAGATCTTGCGGGACCTCTCTTTACTTCAGATCCAAATGAGGGACCTGGAAGGTTACCGGGTAATGACAGTTTTCTCCTACTTCCCAAAGGCTGTGGTCACGGGGAAAAATTACTTTTACATATGTTAGAAGTGGACTTGAGTAAAATTAAAGGGGTTTTCTGGGATTTTGATACTGATGACCTATCCTCTCCTATCAGCTGTTCGAGAAGGCATCGGCGCTCCGATGAGCGCCACAGCCTTCTCACAGCTTACCAAGCACAGCGCTGTACATTGACTTCAATAGGGCGGAGCGCTATACCAGGCACAGCTGAGTTACATTGTACGGCGCTGTGATTTGTAAGCTGTGAGAAGGCCGCGGTGCTCACAGGGGCGCCAATGCTATCCCAAATGGCTGATCAGCTGTGGTTCCGGGTGTAGGACCCCACCGATCAGATACTGATGACCTATCCTGAGGATAGGTCTTCAGTATCAAAATCTCGGAAAACCCCTTAAAGTTTGTCTGTAACCTCCATCCTCTCATTTATTTTCAGATCCCTTGACATTCAGTTCACAGCCTGCTTTGTCAGCATGCCGAATAGGAGGTCTTTTGGGGGAAGTTAAACTAGCATAGAATAGTCACAAATTTTTACAAGTCTCGATTTTGCAACTTTTTGCATTTTCCCAACACACTCACCACTTTTACATAAGCTCGACACATTTAACAATATTTGTGCTACAAAACTGGCACTCATTACACCTTAAATCTATGCCATCAACTAGTAGGCATAGATTTAATTTTCTGGTGCACAAAAATGATGAGATTTTCACAGGTCCTGTCAGTAAGTCAGATAATGAAGACTAGTGAACATTAATGTACTTCACAGAACCACCACCATGTAACCTTTATTATATTTGATATACTAAGAATGTGTGGAAGCTCTCCTATGGCAGTGCCTAAAAACGGAATGGCCGCCCTGATGAGTGATCCTGTGTCAGGAACCTCCTGATAGCCCCTAGTATCACCCTGACACAAGGGTACAGCCATCACCAAAGCATAGTGTCTGTCCGTTGTGGTCACCCAGCAAACCACCAATGAAAATACCTTACAGTTGGCCAATTGATTCACTTCAATTCACTTGAATAGAAAGGAGCCGTCCGATTGAGGTAAATGGGACAGCGGAGCTGTAATTACACCTGCTCACCACTGTAATGTCGACGGCGAGCAGGTAAACAGTGAAGAGAACACAGAGCCTGTATCAGCGCTGCCTACTCTTCATACAGTTGATCGGTTGTGGTGCTGGCAGTTGTTCCCAAAAGCCGACAACCCCTTTAATAAAGTCCCCCATTTGTGTCCAAAATGCTGCCTTTAGTAGCCCAAATGTGTAAGCAGAGCTCCATGCCTAGACTTATTTCTGGAGAGCAGGGAGGACCATGGGTCAGATTCAGCCGCTAGGTCAAGGACATGCTCTGCAGAAGTAAAATAATAGGAAACTTTTCAAGACAAATGTTTTTAGTTGTTTAATTTTGAAATTTGTACTTTTGCAAATGAACAATTAAAGTACTATTATTTTTTTATATTTCTGTTTCATTCAGTCTGTCACTGTGTATATAAATCAGCCTGTACCTTTTGCATGATTGGCTAAGAGGGATCATCTGACCGGCCTTCCGAGAATTGTGATGTAGATCTGCTCAGTTGTCCCCACTCTTCCACTTATCTACAATTGATGCTCTGTTTTATATCAAACACAAGCATGCACCATGCCATTCAGTGGCTTCTCGCCCTCTAGCTTGGTGCTATGCTGCTTTTAAGTGTACATTGTGTTTTCTAACTTATAAAAATGTTTTCAGGAAACGCGATACCAGTTGCTGCAACTGAGGCCTGCACAGAGAGCTTCCTGGATTGGATATGCCATTGCATACCATTTGCTGGAAGATTATGAGATGGCGGCAAAGATTCTTGAAGAGTTTCGAAAGACTCAACAGGTAGAGCCCTGCTAATACTTCATATACACATCACCAGCTGTACTGAATATATAGTTGACCTTGCATGAAAAGAAGTTATGTTCACGGCTTCATAGTTATCCGTAACCCTTTACCAACCTCTGCTGTACATGTATGGCAGAAGTCGGATCGTTAAACAGGCGTCTGCTCTAGAGTACGGCGGGGTGCCATAGTTGCCGGGTTTCTGCTGTTCCACACAGCATACACCTGGGGCTAATGTCTGTGATCAGCCATAATGCCGATCAGACATTTGACCCATCGGTGCCCTGATCATTTGTGACCACGGCATCTGAGGCTGCTTTTCCCAGGATTGCAGCGATTGTAGGAGCTGTTTGTTCCTTGGGATAGCCTCGGTTCCTATGGAAGCCTGCAGGTGGCAGGGCTCCATAGGGACATAGTGAATCTCCCATAGACTGCAATGGTAATTCATTCTAACAATCACTTGTTAAAGTCCCCTAATTAATAAATATATATATATATATATATATATATATATATATATATAATACAAATCACCCCGCTCTTTCACCTTAATAAATATAGATTACAAAAAAAATAAAGATCATATGCAACTCAGCATCCCAAAATGCCCCAACTATTAAATATTAATGTATCTGTCCTGTACGCTTAATACTGTAACGGAAAAATAAAAAAAAAATTGCCTCCCTAAAAAACTAAAAAGTGATCAAAAAGGCGCACACCCTGCAAATTGGTATTGCTGAAATCTACAGATCAAAAAATGATCCCCACACACCATAGACAAAACTAACTTGTGGGGTCAGAGTATGGCAATTCAAAACAATAGGTTTTTCCCAAAGATTTTTTATAAGTATTAAAACACATTCTGACTCAGAGAATGAAGGGAACAGGTCAGTCTTGCCACAGAGAACGCCATAAAAACAAAATACATAAAACTGCCGGAATTGTATATACCATATTTTTGCCCTATAAGACGCACAGGCACATAAGACGCAACTAGGTTTTTGAGGAGGAAAATAAGAAAAAAAATATTTTGAACCAAAATGTGTACTTTTGGTGGGTTTCGAACTAATGGTGGTCTTTGGATGACACTGTTATGGGGGGGATCTGTGGATGACATGGTTAGGGGAGGATCTGTGGATGACATGGTTATGGGGGGGTCCAATGAAAAATGGCAAAGGCAGCATATCCGGGAAAAATCCCTTTATTGGGGACTGCTCACATAAAAAATGTGATTACAAAAAAGTTGCTAAGTTTCGGCTATTCCCAAGCCGTTATCAAGCATGTGTTATGCTGCCGCCTGGCCTGCCTGCTATGGGAGACGGAGTTTCTAGTGAGTGCTGCAGATGATTGCTATAGTTTAATGCCAACACGATATGAATCGGGCCCGGTGTAATAGAATACAGTGACTGCACCGGGCCTTGCTGCCATTACAACACCAGATGCCGGCCCCCAGCCCCTCCTCCCTCCCCACTGATACTTTGCCGGCTGAACTGTGTATCAGTGTTGGCATTCACCCCAAAAGACACACTGCCATTTTTCCCCCACTTTTTTCAGATTTCATTCTAGTTGGAATTTCTTTCCAGCTTCCCACTACGTCATATGAAAGAAAAACTTGTCCCACAAAAAACAAGCCCTCATACGGCTATGTGAATGGAAAAACAAAAGTTATGGCTCTGAGAAGGCAGGGAGCAAAGAACGAAATCCCAGGGTCTTGAAGGGATTAAATTAGGAATAATCCCCTCTGACTTTGTGATTGGTCTGATGACAAGATATCCTTTTGCGCACTTCAGTCTTTTAATGTGTATTTTTTGTTTCTTGCTGGTTGTCCCGCCTGCTTACCCCTCAGTCCCTAAACCACAGACCCCTTGGTTTCTATGTACAGTGTAAATCAGTGGAGCCTGCTTATGAACAGGTGCTCCCCTACCAGCAGCCATGTTGGGACAGGATTGCCATGCTTACATCGGAGCTGCCTGTACTGAACACCAGGGATCAGTAATGCAGGTGCCCTGATCGTCTATTCTTATGGTTCTATGATGTGCCATCCCTTTATTTCTACTAGAAGTTATGAATGAATTTCCAGCAGCTTGAAGGTACGGTACTGATGGGTGTGTCCCTTACACCAGTAGCACGGATTGGACAGTCAGACACACCCGCTACTGGTAGCAGGATGCTGGCAATTTGTAAACTTCCAGCAGGAATGGCACAAAATAAATGCTCCAGAACTGTTATTACACGGGGAATGCATGTAATTACTAAAACGATCATGTCAGGAGTAGGGTTGCATCGGGTATCGAATTATCAATTCCCAATCAATACTTTTGTACCGGGATTTGCTATTTACCGATGCTAGGCTGTGCAGCACAGGGCAGCAGGGACAGTGTAAAGTCCTATTTACCCTAATAGAGCTCTATTAGGGTGAATAGGACAAGGGTTCTAGCCCGTAAGGAGGCTAATAGTAAATAAAAAGTAAAAAAAAAAAAATTGAGCCCCCTTTCCCCCCCAAAAAAAATATTAAATCGACCCCTTTCCTAATTTTACATAAAAAATTAAACACAATAAATATATTATGTATCGCCATGTCCAAAAAAGTCTGAATTATTAAAATATTAAATATCTCCTATGCGGTGAACGCCGTAACAGAAAAAAACGTAAATTACGCAATTTACAATTTTTTTTGTCACCTTGTCCCCCCCAAGAAAAATAGGGTAGGACTGTTCTATTATGGGCCGGACGTTCCCTAAAATGTGTAATGGACGAGGCTTTTGTTTTGTGTTTTTATTTTTTTTTGCGTGGTATCGAGTATCACAATACTTTTTTTATGGCCTCAAAATCAAATCAAAATTTTGGCATCAGAAAGGCCTGCCGGGGTTCATTGTATTCAGCGTAGCCGGATACTGCCTTTTTCCCCCCCGGAGCCCATTGACTTTAATGGGACTTGACCAGCATCCGGCCTGTTACCAGCATTGGTGCCAACAGTCTGCATCCCTGCCGGGTCCCATTATAGTCATCGTGGCCTGGTGGTGCGCCATCCCCTTCTGGCTATGCCAGATATAATGAACTCCGGCAGCCTGTTCCTCTGCCGCAACAGCCTGCTGGATGAACGCTAGTGTGAAGCTAGCCTAATAATATCATATCACTTATACTGCATGATGAACGCCAGAAAAACAAACTCCCCCAAAAAAATAATTGCTGTTTTTTTTCATATTGTCACCCACCCAAAAATAAAGTTATACGGTTAAGGTTCATCTGTCATCTTTCACCTTCAAAATATATTTACACTTTTTATGGACTTATTACCTAATGGTGTCATTTAGGAGGGGGCTCCCTTCTGTCAGATGTTTGTGTGGTTTCCAAAGTCAATAATCGTTGTGGCATCCACTTCTCGTCATGTATTTTACCATTAACCCCTAAAAAACCTACGAGTGTTTCCTTGCAGCTAGATCTTTGTTTGGCATACAAGTTGGCTCAGCTTCATCACACAGGAGGAATCGATGTCCGGTTCCCGTTCTGAGAACGGCGCTGCTGGATTTGAATGGCGTGTTTAGGGCTCATGCACACAACCGTATGTATTTTGCGGAACAGAACATCTGGCCCCTAATAGAACAGTACTATCCTTGTCCATAATGCGGACAATAATGGGACATGTTCAATTTTTTTTGCGGAACGGAAATCTAATGCGCACGGAGTAACTTTTTTTTTTTTTTGCGAACCCATTAAAATAAATGATATACGATCCGCAAAAAAAAAAAACAGAATGGTCACAGAAAGAAAATACGTTGGTGTGCATGAGCTCTTAATAAAATGACAATTTTAAAAGTAAGAACCTTGTTAAGGCTGCCTTATAAAAATTCAGTTTTATTTCACAAGCGCCTGGCTGCTACAGTTGTATGCTGATAAATGTGTATTGTATGGATATGGTCTTTTATCTTACCACTTAAAAAGGACCTCAGCATGTTATAGAGCAGGAGGAGCGGAGCAGACTGATGTATAGCTTTATGGAAAAAGAGCCTCTGTATACACACTTACACAGAGAATGCTGTCAATCAGTGATAACACCTCCCCCCGTAAATTAGGACATCAGACATCGCAGAGATATAAATGTATAAATCACAAGTTTTACTGAATATTTTCCCATAAAGCTATATATTAGTCTGATCAGCTCCTCCTTCTCTATAACATGCTGCCTGCAGATTACACCGCATTATGTGCTGACAGGTCCTCTTTAAAAGGGAACTTAATTTTTGACAAACTGCATTAAGGCTGCAAGCTGTGACCCAACCAGAACCCATACCTATACATATAACCAGAGCTTCATTTTACCTTGCAGTCCATTTGTCTAGCTCCCGTGTGAGCCTGCAATATCATGGTATCATGGCGCCTGATCTTCCCTCACAAAACTACAATCCCAAGCTTTTCCGCTCTGAGTGTTGTTGTTGTTTACTGATTAGCTGCCTGATATACAGTCAATTCACGCCCCCTCTGCTCAGTAATCACCAGCACAAAGGGCTCATTTACACGAGCGAATGCCGTGCGGGTAATCCGCTGCGCGAAAGAGTGCCAAGCCCCGCTCTGGACAGCAGAGACACGGAGCATTAACATGATTGATTATGCTCCGTGCCTCTCTGTGACCTTTCACGGTGACAACTTTATCTCACTGTGATTTTGTAGTAAGAAGATCACAGAGGCACGGAGCAGTATCAATCATGTTAATGCTCCGTGTCTCTGCTGTCCAGGTCGGGGCTTGGCTCTCTTTCACGCAGCGGATTACCCGCACTGCATCTGCTCGTGTGAAAGAGCCCTAATACTCCCTTTGTTTCACAAGACATTTAGCTAGAGAATTGATAACGCCTAACAAAGGCTCAGAACTATAGGCCGATGCCATGGTAATTTGAGGGAACACAGTGGGTAGCAGAGGAAGAAAACGACTTTTATAACTACTGAACGGTAAATGTGTGAAATTGACATTATATTAGATAATTATTGATGATGAATTAGTCTAAAACTTAAGTTGTATTTATGGTAACCGGAATACCCCGTTAACTCTGCCTGTCTCAGTCTATGCAGAAAGACAGTTTTGCCAGTTTTTGAAAACCACAGCAAAAAAACTCCTTTTTGCTAGTTTTGTAAAAGTACTAATTACTGAAGACAGCAGACTCTTTATAAATGGCCAGCAATGTTGTATGCAAGTCAATGGGGTTTGCATTTACTTATTACTGTCTTAAAGGGATTGTCTCATCGGAGACAATAGGGGCATATCGCTATGCAGTGCGCCCTTCACCACTTTTGGGGCTCCGTTTAGGAGAAAGGTGCAGGTCCCACCGCTGGGACCGGCACCTTTCGGACAATGGTGTCCTATCCTAGCGATATGCTCCCATTGTCTCGGATGAGACAACCGCTTTAATGGCTCACAGTACAGTAGAGATGTCCGAAGGCCACGTTGTACAGTTGTGCTACTTCAAGACCCCGCTATGGAGCGTTGGATACTTAAAACACTCAGTTTAGTCATGCAGGAACCAGCCCTGGAAATTGTCTGATATGGACACTGATTGTAGTCCTGCAGGAGCCATTGTCTGGCATGACTAACTGTCTCTGTGCGATCAGTAGGACGTGGCTAGATACGAGTAGATGCCATGTATCCTGCACCCGTCCTAGTCAGAGTTGTATTGTACCTGGTTTAAACTACTTGCTATCAGTATTGTTGCGCGCACTCTATTTGCTTAATTTTGATTTAAAAACCATTGTGCTTTCTGTCTAGACCTCGCCAGACAAAGTTGACTATGAGTATAGTGAGCTGCTGCTCTATCAGAACCAGGTTCTCCGAGAAGCTGAGCTCTACAAGGAGGCACTGGATCACCTCTGCACCTATGAAAAGCAGATATGCGACAAGCTGGCAGTGGAAGAAACTAAAGGTACCTAACTAGTGAGCAGTTTGTGCTTTTAACATTGTTTTAATTACGGGTGCAACACATTTATGTAACACTAATCTGCAAGTTAACGTGTTTTCCTGCTAAAGTTTTTAACACTCTTTTTAGTAAAGATCATTGTTTATGGTCCATTTTATGCCTCATGTTTATTACAAATGTATTTATTTTTCTCTTATTTAGGTGACTTGTTGCTGCGCTTGGGCCGCCTTGAAGAAGCTACCGATGTCTACAGAGGTTTGCTGGACAGGAGCCCGGAGAATTGGGCTTACTACAAGGGTTTGGAGAAAGCTCTTAAGGCTGGTAAGATCATATCAGAGTATAATTTTATGGCAGGGCAAGATCAAAACTTCTACAGCGGTTGAAAACATTGTGATTTAACAGTGTTTTCCTAGACTTAGATATTTATGATCTAGCCTCAGGATAGGACATCAATTTCAGATCTGTTGGAGTCCAACACCCGACGCCCCCACCAGTCAGCTTTTTTGGGCAGGCGTCATATCGGAAACTATACTAATCTGGAAGCAGACAGCTCTGCACACTGTGTAGTGGCCATGCCAGAGTACTGCAGCACTTCGTTTAAGTGAAGTATGCTGGTGCCGGAAACTACACAGAGTACAAAGCGTCTGCTTCTGCACTGTTTAATATATATATATTTTCCGGCATTTTGACCTTTTTTTTTTTTTCCTTTATGCCATTTTGGAAAAATATTTTAATAGTAGGGGCGTTTTTGGCCGCCGTGATACCCATGATGTTTATATTTTTATATATATATATATATATATACCGTATTTTTCGCCTTATAAGACGCACCGGCCTATAAGACGCACCTGGGTTTTTGAGGAGAAAAATAAGAAAAAAAATATTTTTAACCAAATGGTGTGCTTTTGAAGTAACGGTGGTCTGTGCATGACAGTATTATGGGGGGGATCTGTGGATGGCACTGTTATGGGGGATCTGTGGATGGCACTGTTATGGGGGATCTGTGGATGACACTGTTATGTGGGGAGATGTGGATGGCACTGTTATGGGGGATCTGTGGATGACACTGTGATGGGGGATCTGTGGATGACACTGTGATGGGGGGATCTGTGGATGACACTGTGATGGGGGGGATCTGTGGATAGCACAGTGATGGGGGCATTTATGAATGACACTGTAATGGATTGGATCTGTGGATGACACATATAGCATCTTATGCTATATGTGTCATCCACAGATCACCCCAATTACAGTGTCATTCATAAATGCCCCCATCAAAGTGCTATCCACAGATCTGGCCCATAGTGACTGCTTCGGGGGCGGAGCCTGGCAACACATGGCGGGCGGCCCGCCGCTAACAGCTTGACTGCTTTCATAACATTTATAATCTTTAATCATGTCCCCTTATTCCCTATAATCCCAGTACAGTAGTGCTCTGCTAACCTGCTATACCGATCCTCTAGCAGGCAGAGCGGTGCTGTGTAACGTCCTCACTGACGTCATCTGCCTGCTCCTTTCACTTTATGAATGAAGCAGGAGGAGCAGGCAGATGACGTCAGTGAGGACGTTACACAGCAGCCTGCCGCCGCTCTGCCTGCTAGAGGATCGGTATAGCAGGTTAGCAGAGCGCTACTGTACTGGGATTATAGGGAACAGGGGACATGATTAAAGATTATAAATGTTATGAAAGCAGTCACGCTGTTAGCGGCGGGCCGCCCGCCACGTGTTGCCAGGCTCCGCCCCCTCCTCCTTCCATGCTGATACATCGCATGCTGTGCGATGTATCAGCTTTAACTATAGGAAAATGGTAGCATACGCCATATAAGACGCCCTGCCATTTTCCCCCCACTTTTGGGGGAAAAAGTGCGTCTTATATGGCGAAAAATACGGTGTGTGTGTATATATATATATATTTATATATTAACATTTTTTAAAAACTTTTTTGTAATGATTTTGAAGCTGGTATTTGAGTGTACAAAATCCATTTTTTATTTTTTATTTTAAACAATCATGGATTTTTAAAATACATTTTATTACTAACAATTGCTCATTTCTTCTGTTGGCTTGCCACCTGGTGGAAAAAATGAGAATTGCAGCTTCAATGCCCTCAGTGTCTTCAGCAAAGCTGAGAGCATTAAAACCAATTACCGGCATCCTCATTGGCCGTAGAGGCTGCCAGTAAGCTACTCTGAAGCGCAGGCTTTCATGTTTTTGACCCTTTAGATGCCCTGATCGCGGTAATTAGCCGCGGGTCTCCATGACGCCCGCTGCACGTGCGAGCGGGCACCATGTTTGCCTATAGCTTCTGCGCCATATATGTACGGTGCTAGTAGTGAAAGGGTTAAAGAGGATCTGCAGCTAGCACCTTTTCTGTAGCTTTAAGCACTAGCCATTTTTTAACAACTCGGTGCAGAAACGCTGAAGGACATGTTTCTCTGGAAAACATCATTGTGGTACTTCTTTGAATAAACATGAATGAAAAGTGTGTTTTTTTTTTTTTTTTCCTCCTCTGCAGCAATGCAGCTACAAACTGCATCTTTAACCTCACACTATACATTTTCTGAATAAAATATTCCTTTGTCCCTTTATGCAGCCACTATGGAAGAAAGGTTGAAGATTTATGAGGACAGTTGGATTAAATATCCCAGGGGTTTGGTGCCAAGACGATTGCCTTTAAACTTCTTAACAGGTGACTTAAATGGCTTATGGACGATGTCTTAAAGTTTTGGTTTCTTAGATTGATTGGAGCTTTTATGTGAACAACTGACATTTTCCCTCAGGTGAAAAATTCAGAATCTGTGTGGATAAGTATTTGAGGATGAACTTTAGTAAAGGATGCCCTCCTGTTTTCAACACTCTGCGATCACTGTACAGCGACAAAGAGAAGGTACATACATTTCCGTGTTTAAGGCTTTATAGCATCTACATACATGTAAAATTTGAAAAAGTAGGATATCGTGCAGAGTTCATTTTTTTCAGTAATGCAACTTAAAAGGTGAAACTAATATATGAGATAGACTCATTACATGCAAAGCGAGATATTTCAGGCCTTTGTTATAATTTGGATGATTATGGCTTGCAGCTTATGAGACCCCAAAGTCACAATCTCAGGTGCCCTTTGCTCAGGGGGTATGGATTAAGTAGCTGACTAGAGGGTGACACTTTGAGCCTAGAATATTGAACCTTTTCAAAACATTCTAATTTTAAGTTGCATTACTGAAATAAATGAACTTTTGCACGATATTGACATTTTTCGAGTTTCACCTGTAATCAAGTTCTTTCAGGTTTTCTTAAAGGGTTTCTGTCACCAGATTTAACCCTATGAAGTTAGCTGACATTAGCGATGTGCTAATGTCAGCTAAACCTAACTAGCCTTTTCTTACTTTTCTCAGTGCCTGCATTAACCTAAAAATCGAACTTTTATAATATGCTAATGAGGCTCTAGGAGCAGGGGGGGTGTTGTTCCTGCTCCTAGAGCCTCCATTCTCTCACCTTGGTCTCCTCCCTCCAAGTCTTGATTGACAGGGCCAGGCAGCGCTTGCGTCCGTCTGCCAGCCCTGTGCTCGGATGAAATCTCGCGCCGTTCTGAAATCGGCGCAGGCGCGGTGAGGGAAGGACGCTCGTCGGCTGCCAGGTTCCTCACCGCGCCTGCGCTGAGTTCAGAACGGTGCTAGACTACATCCAAGCACAGGGCTGGCAGACGGACGCAAGCACTGCCTGGCCCTGTCAATCATGACTTGGAGGGAGGAGACCAAGGTGGGAGATACAGCACAGCAGAGATCGCCGGACCTGTAGTATTTTTAGTCCGGCAATCTCCGGCCATGAACTGCCGTGCTGCCCCCCCCATCCGTCCCCATTATAGTCAATGGGGACGGAGCGACAGCACACGGGTACTTGCGGCATGGTGGATCCGGCAGGCTGTTCACCTGCCGGATAGCCATGCCGCAAGTGTGAAAGTACCCTTAGCTCTATAGCTCTATCCACTAAGCAGAAGTCAGGTTTCCAGAAGATGGATGAAGGAAAGGGAAAATTACAGGAGACCTCTACTATAGGGGTAAAGGAAACCTTATGCCATACACTCACAAAACCATAAGCACTTTTACACATCTTTGAAAATCATGCATGGCTGGCATTTTTCAGCTTGCTGAAGGGCGTCTTCAGTTTGTGGTTTATTTCAGGACCATTCCTAAAAGTTTAATTTATTTAAAAACACTGAAGTAGTTTTCTATTGGACTACTGCTGTTATCTACTTTTATTATGTTTCTTAGGTGGAGATTATTGAAGACCTTGTAGTAGGTTATGATACATCATTGAAAAGTTGCCGGCTGTTCAACATAAACGGTTTGTATACTTTATGCGACTTGATATGTATGCAAAATATACTGTGTATGTACACCCAGACAGCGATGTATCCAGTATACCAACCAGACCAATAGGCGGGCATCACCCTAAACAGTTACTGTCACTTTTATATTACCATCCAACACTGTGATCTGAGGTCCTGAAATGTGACATGTATGTGTGGTGCCAGGTCCTAGGATCATCATAGGAAGGCATAACCGTTCAAACTAAGCTTCCAGTGGTCAGTCGTCTTGTAGATGAAAATAGCTTATTGAGGGTCCACAGCATGTGGACAAAAATACACCCAGTGGGTCATGTGCGGGCATACGAGAGCTAAATACCAGTCCAGTGGAAATCCGTTAGATTGCTGTGTTGTGATATCTGCTGTCCTATCTGAGAGCAGTATAAAATAGAAGGCGAGAAGCTGAGCTGTGATATATAGGTTTACAGGATTTCCCAGGGCTTATTCACACGGCCGTTGTGGTTCCGTTCCATGCATTGGGGCCCGCAAATGCACGAGCAACGTCTGTTCGGCGGCCGGGACGGATCCAGACACATTGAACTTGAATGGGTCCGTGATCTGTCCGTTCCGCAAAAAGATAGAGCAAGTTCAAGTGAATGGGTCCACATCTGTGATGCGGAGTGCCCACAGGCCGGTGCCCGTGTATTGTGGACCCGCCGTATGTGAACCACAATGGCCGTGTGAACAAGCCCAAAGGCAGAGTAAAGGTGGATTTACACTGCCCGATAATCGGTCACGAACTTTCCTGCAAATGCTCGTTTCTGACGATCTGCTTGTCTAAATGTGCTGCCAATCACCAGATGAACAAGCGAAACAGTTGTTTAACGGGTGATCCTGATGTTCGTGCAGGCACCACAAATGGTTTGGCAGCAGATGGTGCAGTCTAAGCAGTGATCTGCTGCCCAGAAACAATTGTGATCCCTCGTCCTCATACTGTGAAGGACATCTCTGCATGTAAACACAGCAGTCCCCTTCACTGAGCGAGCAGCCGTCTGCAGAGTTTCTGATGTTCTAAACCAGAGACCCCTGAAGTTAATGTCTGATCAACAATAACGCGATCAGACATTTAACCCCTCAGATGCAATGGTCCGTTGTGACCACAACATTCGAGAAGCTTTTACCTGAGAGCGCTGTGCACCAGGGGCCTGAACAGCTCTTCTGCGCTGATGATCGAAAGAGCTGTCCGTTCACTGTAGTAGCATTGAGCCTTCTAGAGCATGGGTTGGCAACCTCTGGCACTCCAGCTGTTGCAAAACTACAACTCCCAGCATGCACACTTGCTCTGCTTTTCTCATAACTCCCATAGAAATTAATGGAGCATGCTGGGAATTGTAGTTTCACAACAGCTGGAGTTTCCTATGCCTGCCACA
The DNA here is from genome assembly GCA_033119425.1 of Bufotes viridis. Taxonomy (NCBI): domain Eukaryota; kingdom Metazoa; phylum Chordata; class Amphibia; order Anura; family Bufonidae; genus Bufotes; species Bufotes viridis. The sequence continues at coordinate 464,332,134 of CM065589.1, forward strand.
GCAATGTTTCCTAGACTGCAGTGCTACAATCTAAGGGACAAGCAAGGGAAGGGAATAATGGAAACAATCAAAATGGCCTGAAGAAAATGACCCTTCACCCAGCTCTGGCTATAAAGAAAAGAAATGTAAAATCGTATTCAATGCTTGAATGCCGTGTATTTCTTTCTCCCATAGATGATGGTAAAGAAGAACCTCCAACTACATTACTGTGGGTTCAGTACTACTTGGCTCAGCACTACGATAAGATTGGGCAGCCTTCCTTAGCGCTGGAATACATAAATGCCGCCATAGAGAGCACACCCACCCTGATAGAACTCTTCCTTGTAAAAGCTAAAATCTACAAGGTATGGGAGTAAGCGTCGTTCCTTGCACCTTCAGAAAGAAGAAAGTCTCACAAGCTCTATATATTAACATATCAAATCACAGCTTATTTTGGCAGCTCAATAGTTTCAAACAATGCATTAGGCACATGGAGCTCTGTGTATTTTCTATATATGTATGCCATGACATTTTCTGCATATCATAGTGAATAGTTGTGGGAGCGAACGGGCTTATGTGATAATGTTACATCTGTATAAAATAACTGTAATGTGGTTTTTCTCTAATCTTTTAGCACGCTGGTAACATCAAAGAGGCTGCACGGTGGATGGATGAGGCGCAGGCTCTGGACACAGCAGATAGGTTTATCAACTCAAAATGTGCAAAGTACATGCTAAAAGCCAACATGATAAAGGAGGCAGAGGAAATGTGCTCAAAGTTTACAAGGGTTTGTATTTTCTGGCGCTCAGAAATATTAATGCAGACATTAAGTTATTACTACCTAACAAAAAATGAAAGCGGAGAGTGTAGTTCTTGTTCAGAAAGTGCCATTTACTTTTTCAGGAGGGAACATCTGCAGTCGAAAACCTGAACGAGATGCAGTGTATGTGGTTCCAGACAGAGTGTGCACAGGCGTACAGATCTATGAACAAGTTTGGTGAAGCACTTAAGAAATGCCACGAGATTGAACGAGTGAGTCTATGTAGTATTCTGATGTATTAGTATGTATAGCCATCTGCTTTGCACGTGAATGTGGGTTTTCTAACCTTGTTCACGTGCATCAGAAAAAAAAATCTGTGGATTTTTGTCCGTGACTTGGGGGGGAAATACAGTGCTTTAGGAATACAGTGGAATATGTCTCCTACACAGGGGCAGCCGAAGTGTGAGGGTCGCTGGAGGAAAATGTCAAGAACAAGCTGCGTTTCACTCCAATAGAACCATATACCTACTTATACAATTACCCTATGCTGGAGAAACATTTAACAAGTTGGGTCACTACTTCATATATTTTGGAAATGCCCAAAATGAATCCCCTTGGCACGATATTTCTGGTTTAAAGGGGTTATTTAGTAATATAAATTGGAGTCCTATTCTCACGTGTCCTATCCCCGCCGATCAGCTGTTAGAAGAGGTCGGGTGCTTAGTAAGCGATGCGGCCTCTTCTTGGGCCTTGTGACGTCGCAGTACATCGGTCACATGGCCTAGTTCCAGCTCAGCTCTATTGAAGTGAATGAGGCTTAGCTCCAATACCAAGCACAGCCACTGTGCTTGGAAAGCTGCCGAGATCTGGCTGAGTTCCCCAGAGCTGAGGGGAGCACAGCGGCTCCCTGAAACAGCTGATCGGTGGGGGTGCTGGAACTCGGACCCCTTCCCATCTGTTAATGATGACCCAACCTGAGGATAGGTCATTGTTATCATTTCACGGATAGCCCCTTAAATTAAACAAATATACACCCTTCTACTAATCAAGTATCCCCCGATTTGGCCTCCTATTGGTGGTCATAGATTAATTCCCTTTGAATTGCAGAACGATTGTTTACCACTCAGCTAGATTACGAATTGCAAGGCTGTGGAAAAATAGGTAGATTCCTACAGGGGGAGAGAGAAACTTGATGGTGATAGCATGCCGGAGAAGTGGCTCCAGGTCATTTCAAAGTAACTGGTCCCTACGGCAAACGTTACGTCCATGCCTACAACTGAGACTTTATGTAGACCCTATGATATTATACTTCCTAAGAGTCTACTCCTCTTCCAGCTCTCATGCCTGTGACTCATTCTTCTTTCTAGTAGTTTAAGTTTAGTTATTTTTGCTTTGCTTTTTTATTTGGTTTAATATACGAACAATAGCAATACCATCTTTAATGTCATGCTGGATGCTATTGTATTTTTGACTCTTATTTCTTTGTGTTACAATTCTATACTTTGATTAAAATCAATAAAAATGTATTAAAAAGAGAACAAGTAGCTTTTCCAGGGTTGGAGGACATGCTGCTAAAGTCCCTCGGGGCATCTCCCAGCAGCAGTTACATGGAGTGTCCAGACCCATGTGTTTAACGGAGACCTGGTCATTCTTACATCTGGTCAATGTATGCATTTATTGGGTACCGTTTTATGAAATAGCTGGGTCTACTGTGCTATCCCATCCCTTGTTTTTCTTACATACACCTGAGAGAGGCCAAATGGACACTCCTTCGGGCTCTGTCTGGAAATGGAAGGTTATGGCCATCGGGAACTTTGCCGGAATACGCACTAAATGTAGAGGAAAAACAGGATGTGAACACGGCTTTCCAACTAAATTTTGTTTGTTTTTCTTTTTTCAGCATTTTGTGGAAATCACCGATGATCAGTTTGATTTTCACACCTACTGTATGAGGAAAATTACACTCAGGTCATATGTGGACTTGTTAAAGTTAGAAGACGTATTAAGACAACATCCATTTTACTTCAAAGCTGCACGGATCGCAATAGAAATTTACCTGAAACTTCATGATAGCCCCTTAACGGATGAGAATAAGGAGCGCGAGGCAGACACTGGTATGTGAGAAGTTGTTCAGTAGAACGTAACCTACTATAAAGACATGACAAAACAAAAAAGCATAACGATGCACCAAATTTATCGCATTGAACATGTAATGCACCGTAAAGCCACAGTCTTTACGATGCATTACATGTTCAATGCGATAAATTTGGTGCATCGTTATGCTTTTTTGTCAAACTTTACACCACCCACTGGTTACCTTACTTTGCCTTTTTACTTAAAGCGGTATACTCATCGGGGACATTGATGGCATATCGCTGTGACCTGTACCTATCTCCAGAAGGGGCTGCCTGAAGTGAACAGAGAGCAGCCGGACGTGCATGGCCACCCTCTATTCACCATTATGAGCGTTCCGAAAATAGTGAAGCGAGCACACTCATCTTTTTTCATACTCCAATAGCAGTGAATGAAGAAGACATAGTGCATGTGCGGTGTACTCTCCTTCCCTTTGGGGGCCTTGTTCTCTAAATCTGTGCGGGTCCCAATCTGACACTGACACTGGCATATATTAGGCTGGGTTCAGATCACATTTTTGTACTACATTTAACGTATGCAAAAAAACGTATGTGTTAAATGGATGCCGCCGACGGATGACATACTTTGGCATCCATCACCCTAGAGTTCCATTGTAAACTGTATACACTAACGTACGTTTTTGTTGCAGGACTGTGCATCATGGAAAGTGTAATGTACTGTGCTTTTGCACCTTTTTTTTCCCCCAACACATATGTTAAATGTAGGGCAAAAAAGGTGATTTAACTTGGCCAACAGTGAGAGTAGGCAATAGGCAGCCAAGAAAACGAACAACGCTGTTTTCTGCTTTTGTGAGATCTATAGTGTTGTCAAAATTGTCTGTGCCTCAAGAACTTCCATATTATGCATTTTTTATGTCTGTTGTAGCCAATATGTCTGACAAGGAACTGAAGAAACTGCGAAACAAACAAAGGAGAGCCCAGAAGAAAGCTCAGCTAGAAGAGGAAAAGAAGAATGCCGAGAAGGAGAAGCAGCAGCGGAACCAGAAGAAGAAAAAGGAGGATGATGACGAGGAAATTGGTGGCCCAAAAGAAGAACTTATTCCTGAAAAGCTGGCCAAGGTATTGCAGTCACGGATGAAGAGCGTGCTTTTTCAAAAAAATTTTTGTTGTTTGATGCTAGGTAAGCTGACCTGAATGACACTTGTCAGTGATTGATAAAGATGGATATTAGTGCAGACGATGGGGAAACAAGTCAGCCTGAATTAATGACTAGTAACGATACTGTAACGATGCTTATACACAGTTCTGATCTGTAAAACAGGTTGACAATCCCTTGGAAGAAGCAATCAAATTTTTAACACCTTTGAAGAACTTGGTCAAGAACAAAATAGAAACACATCTTTATGCCTTTGAAATTTACTTCAGGAAAGGTAAGGTAATCTGTATGACGGTGGAATTGTGCTTGCAGTGATGTAAGGTAACGACAACTGACACGATTTCCATTTTTTTTTTACTTTTTTTAAAGAAAAATTCCTTTTAATGTTGCAATCTGTGAAGAGAGCAATTGCCATAGACTCAAATCATCCTTGGCTCCACCAGTGTTTGGTCCGCTTCTTTAGTGCAGGTAAGGTGATATTGTGTCTTGTACACTGTTATGGCTCTCTATGGGAGTCCGTGCCACCGTTCATCCAGCCACGAATGATTTCTGTAAAGATTTTCTGCATGTTAACCGTGACTGGTGTCCACATGTGGCCTAGACCTACTGAATGGGGTTAAAGCCAATGCAAAACCATGGCAAAAGCTCAAGGGTCAGCCTTGGATATTTACTACGGTTTCTGCTATGTCAACATACGTGTAAAAAAAAAATTCTGCAGTATCCCATATATACATAGATCTTTAATAGCTAGCTATAATGCTGCACTTACATTTTCAAGCTGCTGTTAGGCTTGCATCTGGTTTTTTATTTATTTATTTTTTTTTTTTAACCCCTTTTCCTTAAAAATAAGTTAGTTTCATGTGGTTTTACCATCTTTTTTTCCGCCTACATTTTGACATGCATTAATTTTGCTGTTTTAATTTTTTGCATTAAAACTTCCAGTTAAAAAACGCTGCAGAAATGTCGGTGAAACCACCCTTAATGACAATTTTTTTTCTCTTTCCACATTCTAACAGTGTCTGAGAGCAAAGAACTAAATGAATCCGTTAGAACAGTGTTAAAGCAAGAGGTGAACAGGCTTTTTGGTGAAACAAGTCCTGCAAACTTTAACAACACCTTCCTGAAGGAGAATATTGGCTCGATACCACACAGATTATCAGGTAGGTTCTCAACTTTACCGATCTCCTACATGGGGAGACGGCTGCGAAAACCAGAGCAATTTGACTCATTAACTGCTTCCTGTCACTGTATTGCAGTTTCAGGTCCTAATGGATGTGGCAGTGTGTTAGGACATGAAAGGCAGTGCAGTTACCATTTACCCCTTAGGTACCGTGGATGGTTATGGGGTCTTAAAGGCTCTCTGTGCAGTGTATTATAAGTTTTCCACAGGTATGCCATTTCAGTGACCAGTGTGTTGTGCTATCAGAGCCTCACCATGCCCTTTAAATTGTTAGGTGGGAACAATTAAATTGTTCTACTGGGAACTGAAATGCCGTAAATGTGGATATAAACTGCAGGGTTCAAAAGGGAACTTTGATAGAACTGTGGGAGGGCTTACTTATTTGCAGGATGGATTGCCATTATCATTGTACTATTTTGATCCCTTTTTCTTTTGGGGATCAGGATAAAGAAAAAGGAGCAACTGCCATTGTTTTTTGGGTCCTATTGTAGCATGCACACTGTGTGGAAAATTACATGTTAACTTACATGTACATGTTAACTTTATTCCACTGGTCAGAACAATTTTATATAGTGTTTTTTTATGTTTTGGCACTTTTAGGGTCCATTCACACGTCCGTGTGTGTTTTGCGGATCCGGCACTCTCATAGAAAATGCCTTTTCTTGTCCGCAATTGCGGACAAGAATAGGACATGTTCTATTTTTTTCGGGATCGCAATTGCGGACCCGGAAGTGCGGATCCGCAATTGCGGACCCGGGCGGGACATCGTCTGTCCCCATTGAAACTAATGGGTCCGCAATTCCGCTCCGCAAAATGCGGAATGGAATTGCGGACGTGTGAATGGACCCTTACACAAAGCATTTTAGAAAGTGTGTTTTTGAAAGCTTTTTTTTTTTTTTTTATATACATTTTTCTGGCAATGGTCTTGTCTGAGACTATTTTGATTGGTTCTATTTTGGGGTCTATATGACTTCATTGCTCAATATTATGCTTTTTGTGAGGCTAGGTCAGTGGTGGGCAACTGAGCCGAATAGCAACAAAACAGCGATTTAATTTTTTCTAAGAGCCACATTTTTTAAACGTAAACTATATACTAAGGTACATTGTTATTATCTTAAGGGTATTCCTAACCATCTGATCATACCTTTCTCAATCCTCGACACTACATCTTTCACTCCACAACGTTTCACCCTATAAGACGCACGTAGGTTTTAGAGGAGGACAATATGAAAAAAAATATATTTTTCATTACACCTCAGGTCAAACCACTAATTAGACCCCCAATGTTATTAAGACCTCCCTCAGATCAGATGTCAGCTCAGACCCCAAAGTAAATGACCTCCAATCAGACCTCAGATAAGAGCCCCGTGTCTCTTATCATCCATGATGTTTCATAAAATAAAAAAGCACTTGCCTCTCCTGCTCCTGGATGCCGCTGCTCCTCTCAACCCTCGCTCTGTGTTCCTCCTGCTGTCGGCTATGCTGTGAACTGTCGTGCACAGCGTGACATCCCAGAGCGCCTCACACTGTGCGCAGCCCTGCACAGCCTACAGCTGAGGACCAGGAAGCGGTGAGTACAGAGCCTTCACCGCTTCCTGGTCCTCCCACTCCTGCCGATTTTTGCCACGGGTAACGAAAATGCGATCGCACTGTACATGTAAACCTGCACCTGGAAGAGCCACATTCAAGGGGCTAAAGAGCCACATGTGGCTCTAGAGCCGCAGTTTGCTGACCACTGGGCTAGGTAACGGAAAAATAGCTTTTTTTTTTTTTTTTTTACGGTGTTCATCTGACTTGTTAGATCATGTGATATTTTTTTTATAGAGCTGGTCGTTATGGGCATGGCAATATCTACTAAATCTTTTTATTTTTTTCAATTGTAAATGACATAGAGAAAGGGTTGTTTTTTTACGTGACACTTTTATTTATAAGGTCCTTTTACATAGTCTGAGGATCGAGGCAGTTATCGGGGATAAATTCATTCATGTTTTGTACGGCACATGAAATCATTGTGTAAAGAGGGCAAACAATGCCTGTGCTGTATGCTCTTGTACAGAGGGAAGGATTGCTGCAAGTGAGTGCAGCTCCCCCTACTGTTCAGCAATGTCCTTCAGTCCATGTAAAAAGACCTTCAGTGAATTCCTACCTGGCAGTCTTGTTAGCCATCGAAATGATCAGCCTTAATGACCGGGCAATTTTCCAATTATGTTTTTTTGTTTTTGTTTTTTTCTTTTTAACCCCTTAAGGACACGGCCCTATTTCACCTTAAGGACCAGGCCATTTTTTGGAAATCTGACCAGTGTCATTTTATGTGGTGATAACTTTAAAACCCTTTTACTTATCCAGGCCATTCTGAGATTGTTTTTTCGTCACATATTGTATTTCATGACAGTGGTAAAATAAAGTCGAAAAATTTCATTTTTATTTATAAAAAAATACCAAATTTACCAAAAATTTTGAAAAATTTACAATTTTCCAAGTTTCAATTTCTCTACTTCTAGAATACATAGTAATACTGCCAAAAAAGTTATTGATTTACATTCCCCATATGTCTACTCCATGTATCGATTATTTTGGGAATGCCATTTCATTTTGGGGACATTACAAGGCTTAGAAGTTTAGAAGCAAATCTTGACATTTTCAGAAATTTTCAAAAACCCACTTTTTAGGGACCAGTTCAGGTCTGAAGTCACTTTGCGAGGCTTACATAATAGAAACCACCCAAAAATGACCCCATTCTAGAAACTACACCCCTGAAGGTACTCAAAACTGATTTTACAAACCTCATTAACCCTTTAGGTTTTCCACAAGAGTTAATGGCAAATAAAGATAAAATTTCTGAATTTCGATTTTTGGGAAAATATTTGATTTTAATACATTTTTCCAGTAACAAGGCAAGGGTTAACAGCCAAAAAAAGTCAATATTTATTGCCCCGATTCTGTAGTTTGCAGAAACACCCCATATGTGGTCCTAAACTGCTGTATGGCCAAACGGCAGGGCACAGAAGTAAGGGAACGCCATATGGTTTTGGAAGGCGGATTTTGCTGGACTGGATTTTTGACACCATGTCCCATTTGAAGCCCCCTGATGCACCCCTAGAATAGAAACTCCATAAAAGTGACTCCATCTAAGAAACTACACCCCTCAATGTATTCAAAACTAGTTTTACAAACTTTGTTAACCCTTTAGGTGTTCCACAAGAGTTATTGGCAAATGGAGATGAAGTTTCAGAATTTCAATTTTTGTTACCTTGCCTCAAAAAAGTGTAATATAGAGCAACCAAAAATCATATTTACCCTAAAATAGTACCAACAAAACTGACACCTTATCCCGTAGTTTCAAAAATGGGGTCACTTTTTGGAGTTTCTACTGTAGGGGTGCATCGAGGGGGCTTCAAATGGGACATAGTCTCAAAAAAAACAGTCCAGCAAAATCCGCCTTCCAAAAACCATATGGCGTTCCCTTCCTTCTGTGCCCTGCCGTTTGGCCATACAGCAGTTTACAACCACATATGGGGTGTTTCTGCAAACTACAGAATCAGGGCAATAAATATTGAGTTTTGTTTGGCTGTTAACCCTTGCTTTGTTACTGGAAAAATGGATTAAAATGGATAATTTGCAAAAAAATAGCTGTTTTGGGACAGTTTTGTATTTTTGTTATTTACATCGTTGAACTGACAGGTTAGATTGTGTGTTATTTCTATAGAGCAGGTTGTTACTGACGCGACAATACCAAATATGACTACTTTTTGGGGTTTTTGTTTCAGTTTTACATAATAAAGCATTTTTGAAAAAAATGATTTTTGTGTCTCCACATTCTGAAAGCCATAGTATACATTTTTTTTTTTTTTGCGATTGTCCTATGTAGGGGCTCATTTTTTGCGGGATGAGATGGCGGTTTGAATGGTACTATCTTGGGGTGCATATGACTTTTTGATCACTTGCTATTACACTTTTTGTGATGTAAGGTGACAAAAAATGACTTTTTACAACGTTTTTATTTTTATGTTTACGGCGTTCACCTGAGGGGTTAGGTCATGTGATATTTTTATAGAGCAGGTCGATTACTGAGCAGCGACGATACCCAATATGTATACTTTTTTTATTTATTTTGGTGTTACACAATAATATCCTTTTGAAACAAAAAAAAACATGTTTTAGTGTCTCCATAGTCTGAGAGCCATATTTTTTCAGTTTTTAGGCGATCGTCTCAGGTTGGGTATAATTTTTGCGGGATGAGGTGGCGGTTAGATTGGCACTATTTGGGTGGTCATATGACTTTTTGATCGCTTGCTATTACACTTTTGTGATGTAAGGTGACAAAAAAATGGCTTTTTACAACGTTTTATTTTTATGTTTACAGTGTTCACCTGAGGGGTTAGGTCATGTGATATTTTTATAGAGCAGATTCTTACGGACGTGGAGATACCCAATATGTCTACTTTTTTAAATTTTTTACATTTAACAATAAAAGCATTTTGAAACAAAAAAATCATGTTTTAGTCTGAGAGGCATAGTTTTTTATTTTTGGGCAATTGTTTTATGAAGGGGCTCATTTTTGCGGGATGAGATGGCGGTTAGATTGGTACTATTTTGGGAGGCATACGCCTTTTTGATCGCTTTGTATTACACTTTTAGTGATGTAAGGTGCCCAAAAATGACTTATTTACACCATTTTTGGTTTTTTTTTTATGGCGTTCACCTGAGGGGTTCAGTCATGTGATATTTTTATAGAGCTGTTTTTTACGGACGGCGATACCTAATATGTGTAGTGTATTTTTTTTACTTTTTATTCAGTGATTTGTGTTTTTATTTTTACTTTTTTCACTTTTTACATTTTTTGGACCCAGACCCACTTGGTTCTTGTAGATCCAGTGGATCTGGTGTCTATATAATACAGTACAGTACACTATATAGTGTACTGCACTGTATTTTTACTTTCACAGTCTGGTCAGACTTCTGCCTTTAGCAGAAGTCTGACCAGAGCCTATACCATGGCAAGCAGGGCGCTTCTGAAGCGTCCTGCTGCCATGGTAACCATCACCCACTGCCATTAGAGAGCAGTGGGTGATGGATGAGGAGGGAGGAGCTCCCTCCCTCTGCGATCCCATCCTGGGGGGCTGCATAGGCACAGCAGCCCCCGATGGGAAGAGGAGGAGCTCCCTCCCTGTTAACACCTTCCATACCGCGGTCCGTCCGGACCGCGGTAAGAAAGAGGTTAAGCGGCTGGCATCTGCAGCACAGATGCCAGCCGTTTTCTATCAGAGTGCCAGCAATGTGCTGGCACTCTGATCAGTTCCACTAGACACCAGGGAATTATTACAAGGGAGGCGGGCGGGGATCGCTATTGCGATCCCGCCTGCCGCACCGCTCGCCTCCCGCACCGCCTACCGCCGCCGCAACCACCCCCTGCACCCCGCCGCCATAACAAGATCGGGGATGCAGGGAGGTGCTCTGATTAACCCGGGGCAATTAGCTCTCTGATCCCGCGGTCACAGACCGCGAGGATCAGAGATCCTAAACCGCTGCAAACCGCAGGTCTGAATTGACCTGCGGTTTGCAGCGATCACCAATACGGGGGTCACATGACCCCCTCGGCGTTAGAACATGGTTCCTGCTGATCTACATCAGCAGGAACCATGTTACTACTGACGCCACATCGGGCGCAGTAGCAGTTTAAACACAGGGCGTACAGGTACGCCCTGTGTCCTTAAGGACTCGGACATTAGGGCGTACCTGTACGCCCTGTGTCCTTAAGAGGTTAATCCCAGCTTTCCCAAAGCCTTAACTTTTTGTATAGTTCCATTTACATAGCTGTATGAGGGCTTGTTTTTTGCAAGGCAAGTTGTAATTTCTAATGCCACCATTTACGGTTGCATACAATGTTTGTGCTAAAAAACTGACCTGTTACTTTCATTCAACTGGTCCTTATGATTACGTTACCACGTATGTATAGTTTTTCTTGTTTTAATACGGAAAAAAATAAAAACTTTGAAATTTTTTTTTTTTCTTCACATCACCATGTTCTTAAATTTACTTGTATCACTGAAATTAGTTGCTCACAGTAAATCTGCTATAGTCAGCCTCCATGGTAAGAGCAGTTAATCTTTGTACGTGTTTGGTATTAATTTATAAAAAAATTTTTTTTTACAGCTGCCAAAATGATGTCTTATCTGGACCCCTCTAGTCAGAAGCGAGCAGTGGAGTTGGCCACCATGTTGGATGAATCCCTCTCGAACAGGAGCCTCCAGGTAAGATCTGCTCTCACAATGTGCGTGTTCAGGGGGTTTCCTCTCGTTAGCCAGTGATGCTCAACCTGCAGCCCCCCAGCTGTTGTAAATCTACAACTCCCACCATGCCCTGCTCTAGGCTGTTCGGGCATGCTGGGAGTTGTAGTTTTGCAGCAGCTGGGGAGCTGCAGGTTGGGTATCCCGAGCTGGAATCCAAAAAAGTAAAATCTATCTGGTTTTGGCCTATGAAAGGCAACTGCAACAAAATTATGTATCTTCACACACCTAAAATTTCTTTCTGAGGCTTCGTTAATATCAAAACGTCTCGCTAATAGAGTGACAGACAATTCCATTGCCATTCGGGCACTCTTTATTAGGGCCTCGGTGGCAGATGTACCCTCTACAAAGACTCTTAACAGGCTTCTCTTTTTACTTGAGGCAAACGTTTTACAAAGCACATGGATGATGAAATTTCTGAGGCTCCTAAACTGTTTTAGACTTTAGCAACCTCTGATTCATAAAGACTGTCATTCAATCACAATCCTGCAGGCTCGTCCTGTATCCACCAAGCCGTCCACTTCCAAGTGTTCTTTGTCCGCCAACTAGAAAAAATAGGACATGCTCTATTTTTTTGCGGAACAGAAAAACGGACATAAGAAAACGGAATGCACACGGAGTACCTTCCGTTTTTTTTTGTAGACTTATTGAAATGAATGGTTCCGCATATGGTCCGCAAAAAAACGGAACGGACACGGAAAGAAAATATGTTCGTGTGCATGAGGCCTTACGGTGTGATCGTCCCAATTACTGTCTCTGCACAATTTCAGGGGTTTTATTCAAACACCTTCACTGTCCCCAAGAAGGGATCCATCCTGCTGTAGGTTCTCTTAATTTTCCAATGTGCCACCTTTCCCTTTGCAATTGCCATGGGTCCCTGTGGCATTCCAGTCTCTAGATTACCTCGAAAGCCCGTCAGGTGTTCTTTTGGGTGTCTACCAGGATATTCTCAAACCATGACCAGCAGGTGGGCCCTGAGGATTGGAGTTGAGGAACACTGTCCTGATCGACAGCAAGCTTCTGTCTCTCAGGTCTGCAAAACCACCACCTGGTTATCTGTGCATACCTTCCCCAGGTTTTATTAGATCCATACCTTGGCGTTCTCTGATGTCAGCCTGGATCGCAAGGTGCTTCAGACTCCACTTTGTTAGGCAGTTTGCACAGCAGCTTTCTTTTCTTTTTGGCCTCATTCCCCTGCTTTAGGACCTACATGGTCTGCATTCCCTAATGACCTTGAGAAAATTGGATTGTTGTACTTAATGTAAAATCTATTGGATAAAGGCTACATTCACACGACCGTATTTTTTCCATCCGTATTTTACGGACGCAAAAAACTGAAGCCGTATGTCCGCATTTTGCGGAAGAAGGCTTCCGTATGTCTTCCGTTTTTTGCGGATCCGCAAAATACTGAACTGGAGGGAGGGGAAAAAAAAATGTTCTTCAATAAAATATTCTAATAATAATACGGAAACGGATCCATAACATACGGAAACCTTTCCGTATGTTATCCGTTTTTTGCGGACCCATTAACTTCTATGGGGCTGCGGACTGATTTTTGCGGACAATTATAGGACATGCTTCATATTTTTGCGGATGAAATATGCGGACACACGGATGCGGACAACTTACGGAAAGTTGTCCGCAAATTTTAAAAGGCCATAGAGATGAATGGGACCGTATCTATTCCGCAAAAAACGGAAACGGATGCGGATCGGATGCGGAATGAAAAATACGGTCATGTGAATGTAGCCTAATTGTGGACACAGCTCCCACATTTTTGTTGTCGTCTTTCACACTGTGTCGTGGTGTTTTTTTGCTAGTAGTCTTCTGGTTTTCTCATGGGACTAGGCTACGGTTTTCTTGCTACTGTTTGCTTTTCCTATTTTATTGGGGACAACCTGATTAGCTTAATGTCTGTAAAAGGGGAATTGCCTGCTTAGGTGGAGCTAACACCTTCCCCCACCCGACCCCACCCACCCACCCAGAGAGAGGGTCTATACCCATGGTGCAGAGTCGGTCCCCCCCCCCCCCCCGTCCAATGAATCCAAGGAGAAAAGGATTTTATGGTACTTACAAAAAAATGCATAGTTATTGTTTTTTCGCCACTGCAATGCTTATCTGGCAAAAAGGTATACATGAATACAAATTTCACTTGATATGAATGATTTTTCCATGGAAAACATTGTGCTTTTACATGGCCAAGCTTTATGTACAATGAATGTTAAAGGTTGTAGGCTTTTCAATTGATAGCATATCCTTAGCATAGCCCTTCAATTTATGAATAGTGAAGGTCCCACCTAGGCATCCTGTTGCCGAACCAAAGGACATACAATGACATGTTAACCAATGAAATGTTCTCGCCAATTAAGCAAATGTCAATCGGCGAGAACATTTTAGTACCATAGAGACAATAATAAAGTTGCATCCTTAACCTGTTGCCGACCGCCTCACGCAGGATTGCGTCCTGCGGGCGGTCGGTCTGTTCCTCCTTGACGCGCCCGCGCGTCATCTCGCGAGAGGCGAGATTTCCTGTGAACGCGCGCGCGTTTACAGGATCATGTCGGGGACAAGGTAAACTACAGCCTGCCAGCGCTGATCGTGCGCTGGCAGGCTGTAGAAGTTAAAAAAATGGCATATCAGACGCTGTTTTGTTAACAGCGTCTGATATGCTTGCTGATCGTTCCTTTGGTGGTCCCTTTTGCTTGGAACCACCAAAGAAACTTTTATAAGTGCACCAAAACACCACACAGACCCCTGACACTAATTACCCCCCTGTAAGGCTCATTCAGACGTCCGTATGTGTTTTGCAGATCCATGGATCCACGGATCCGCAAAACACGGACACCAGCAATGTGCTTTCCGCATTTTGCAGATCCGCACATTGCCAGAACTATATAGAAAATGCCTTTTCTTGTCCGCAATTGCGGACAAGAATAGGACATGCTCTATCTTTTGCGGAGCTGCGGCCGGATGTTTGGGGGCTGAAACCCGGAAGCTCCGCAAATGCTGATGCGGCGAGCGCATAGTGTGCTCTCCGCATCACCGCCAGCCCCATTCACACTGAATGGGTCCGCATCTATTCCGCAGAATTGCGGAATAGATCTGGACATTCTTGCGGACGTGTGAATGGGGCCTTACTACTTTTTTTTGCACGTTTTTGGCAGAGATTTATTCATGCACATTGATCGATGCGAATGAGGAAATCTGTGCCGTTTTGGTTTTTGCACATTTTTGGGCAGAGATTTTTCATCCACATTGATTGATGCGAATGAAAAAATCTGTGCCGTTCATTTTTCTTTTTCAGCGCAGAGGCTGAACGGAAAAAAATCTCATTACCCGTATGTTCAATATAAGGAGAATCGCAGAAACTCCTAATGCTGGCCATACATGTAATGATTGCGGAGACCCTAAAATGCCAGGGCAGTACAAACACCTCACATGTGACCCCATTTTAGAAAGAAGACACCCCAAGGTATTCCGTGAGGGTATGGTGAGTTCATGCAAAATTTTATTTTTGTCACAAGTTAGTGGAATATGAGACTGTAAAAAAAAAAAAAAAATCAATTTCCGCTAACTTGTGCCAAATTTTTTTTTACTGTGAACTCGCCATGCCCCTCACGGATTACCTTGGGGTGTCTTCTTTCCACAATGGGGTCACATGTGGGGTATTTATACTGCCCTGGCATTTTAGGGGTCCTAAAGTGTGAGAATCCAAATGCGTAAAAATGCCCTGTGAAATCCTAAAGGTACTCATTGGTTTTAGGGCCCTTTGCGCATCTTGGCTGCAAAAAGTGTCACTCATGTGGTATCGCCGAACTCAGGAGAAGTAGGGCAATGTGTTTTGGGGTGTATTTTTACATATACCCATGCTGCGTGTGAGAAATATTGCTGTAAACGACAACTTTTTAAATTTTTTATTCAAAGTTGTCAATTTACAGAGATATTTCTCACACAAGTATGGGTATATGTAAATCACCCAAGCACATTGCCCACTCTCCTGAGTGCAGCGATACCACATAAGTGACTTTTACAGCCCGAGCATAAGGGGCCCAAATTCCAACAGTACCTTTAGGTTTTATATGGCTGCTCACAATTTAGCCCCACCCAAAATGCCAGAACAGTAAGCACACCCACAAATGACCCCATTTTGGAAAGAAGACACCCCAAGGTATTCGCAATGTGTTTTGGGGTGTATTTTTACATATACCCATACTTTGTGTGAGAAATATAACTTTTGTGATATGCAAATTATCTTCGCTACCAGCAAGTTGGGCGGGTACTTGCTGGTAGCCGCCGCATCTTCATGCCCTTGGAACGCCCCCTCTTCTTTTGATAGACAGGGCCAGCGCGCTCTCCTCCTCTCGCTGGCCCTGTCTGCAGCTGCAATCCCGCGCCTGCACCGTATCCGTCTTTAGTCGGCGCAGGCGCTCTGAGTGAAGAACGCTCGCTTAGGCGCTCCGTCCTCAGTGCGCCTGCGCCGATGACGTCAGAGCTACACCCGGAAGAGAAGACGCCGGCATCCCTGGTAAGGAGCAGGCGATGCCGGTGTCTTTTCTTCCGGGTGTAGCTCTGACGTCATCGGCGCAGGCGCACTGAGACGGAGCGCCTAGCGAGCGTCCTCACTCAGAGCGCCTGCGCCGACTAAAGACCGATACGGCGCAGGCGCGGGATTGCAGCTGCAGACAGGGCCAGCGAGAGGAGGAGAGCGCTGGCCCTGTCTATCAGAAGAGGAGTTCCAGGGCATGAAGATGCGGCGGCTACCAGCAAGTACCCGCTAACTGCTGGTAGCGAAGATATTTGCATATCCAAAAGTAAGTTTTTAGAAGATAGAAAACAGGAAAAAGTTAGGAAACATATGTTTGAACTCAGCTGACATTAGCAAGTAGCTAATGTCAGCTAGTGAAAATTACATCAGTGGGGGTGACAGAAGCCCTTTAATTACTTATACAGAGGATAGGTCATTAATAGAGTTGAGCGAACTTGTATTTTAAGTTCGGTGTCCAAAGTTCGGGTTATCTTAGAATCCCGTTATGGATTCGCTACCACGGACCATAACGGAATTTGGAATTCAAATTCGCGCAACCGTCCTTCACTGCTTTACTTCCTCCTTCTCCTCCACGCAGAGCACAGGAGCTCTGCCCCTCATGTCACATGATCATTATACCAGGCCCTTTACCACCTCTTATCCAATCCAGTGCTGAGCCAGCCCCCGTGCACTGATCACATGACTGTAACGTCACCCCAGGTCCTTAGTATTGTCCAAGGTTCGGGTTCATCGAAGAATCCCCTTATGGATTCCAAATTCCGTTATGGTCCGTGGTAGCGGAATCCATAACGGGATTCTTCGATAACCCGAACTTTGGACGCCGAACTTAAAATACAAGTTCGCTTAACTCTAGTCTTTAATAGTAATTCCCGGATAGCCCCTGTAATGACATCATGATGCCTATAGTCAGCTCTAGAAGTTCCAACTTGAGTTCATGTAATGTTAACTAGACCTTACACTGCGTAATGCATTTTAGACTTATCATTTACTGTATTTTGCAGACATGCATGGATGTGCTAGAAGCCCTGCGTGATGGCAGCTTTGGAGACAACAAAGAAACTGCAGAATTATACAGAGCAGGCTGCCACAAGCTGTTCCCTTATGCTTTAGCTTTCATGCCGCCTGGATACGAAGACGACATGAGTATCACAATTAATGGAGATAGTTCTGCAGAACCAGAGGAACTGGCTAACGAAATGTGAACAGCTGATATCGAACAGACATTGGACCATATCAACAATCTAATATTTTTGTCACGCACCTGCTGTATTGCTCTGTAACTTATGTGGAGATTGAAAGGAGTAAAAAAGTTGTTGCCTTTAAAGATTGTTTTTACTTTTTTTTTTTTTTTAATGTTATCTATCCTGCTGCAGAAAAAATATAACGTATGACAGGATATGGGTGGTGAGTTCTTAAAATTAACTTTTTGCTGCTAAAAATTTGAAGAGGGAATAAAAGATGAAATGAAATACTGTTTTTAAAATGAATAATTTATGGGCACCATAAGAGGGTGTTACAGTGGTCAGAGCAGGTGTGTGGCAGAAATATTACTTAACCCCTTTAAATAAGAGATCTCTGATCTTGGACAGCAGACTCCCAATAATGTCAGAGGTGCCTGCAGCATTAAGTCAGCACTGCAGACTCCTCAGATGTTGCACGGTGTGAGGTTGCTGTTTTAGCACTGGATTTTTTTTTTTAATTATTGGCACAAGAGATACTTTCCAGGTTATTTGAAATGCTCCACACGAAATGCAGTAGAAAGGAAAGTGATCTATATACGGCATCTAATAAAAGTATCTTGAGAACATAAGGACTTTAAGCAAAGTACAGTATGTGACATTCTCTGGATACCTAATTCGTGCTTACATCAGATGTTTTTTTTACACTATTTTTGATTTGTCAATTATAGAATAACCTATTTGAGAGAAACTTGAGTTATGATCTTTACTGTTTGAGATGAAATCTAGGCCGCACCCAACAATTTTGACTTTTTTTTTTTTTTTTTGCCAAATGTCAAAACTGTATTGCAAGTACCAAAAGAAATCGTGCACTGTGTTGACACCAACTGAATGGGTTGTCAAGAACTCGAACTTGTCTGTTTTCTTGAAAGGAAAAAAAAACATCACAGGGTGTGATCCATAACTGGCTTGGTGAAGAGTGGATGGATTTGCCATTGGGTCTGGCGGTTTTTCGAGACATAAACTCAGCTGGCCTTGTTCACGTTATGCAGATTAAACAAAGTAACTGCAGTTTGGATACCTCTGGATTTTTTTCCTCAGTGGCTGGTTTGTAATACTTGAAGCCCTTTATTTCTAAGATGACTTTCTTGCTCAGTTATCAGAGAGGCTCTATGCTTTGTATTGGAGCAAAAGATACCGAATTCCCTTCTTCCAGTAGCAGACCAGCTTCTTATCTCTGCAGATACTCATGTCATTTCCTTTTTGTTGTCAAACATAAGGTACCAAATATAATGCAATAAAACATTTTGAAAAACATTTTACGAGTTGAACCAATTGGTGACGTCTAGGGTTTTAGCTGGGACTATGGAACTGTAGAGAGTGCTGTTTGATATGTACACACAGTACAAGGATGGTTACCAGATTAGTTTTCTCGACTATTGGCTGTTTTTAGGCTTGCATTATATCTGATACTGCAAATTTTGAAATCCAGTCATAGAGATGATGAATACATGAACTATGAGATTAGCAATTTCGGTTGTGCTTTACCTCAAACACACCTATCAGATATTTCTATATGCGGTTGAACTTATTTTTTGTGTGTTTTTCATTGGGGAACACACAAAATCATAAGTATAGGCTGCTGTCACTAGAAACCATGACACTGAAATAAAAAATATACCTACAGGTACTGAGCTAATATCAGGATTGGCGTTACAAAGACAACGGTACCTTTTGGATTCTCTAGTGTCTCAAGATGCAGGTGAAAGAGGCCAGTGATTGGTTGCACTTGTTGTCAATTCTTCCTTCCTTTTTGGTCTCTTGCCAGATCTACCTCCTCACAAGCAACCTAAAAGCATGTCAACCCTGTTTGTGACTGAAGGCTGGAACGCTGATACAGCTGCTGCAGACTGGAAATCCCCAGCTACTTTTTTCTTTCAGGAATCAAGTACTTGATTATCTCTGAGGCTACGGGTGGCTAGGGCGTTATTCTTACAAAACCCAATCCCAGACTTCCAGGCCTAAGCTATAATTTAACTTTCTTTGCTCTTCTTCTGTTTCTTCTCTACCTTTTTAGTGTAGATAAATTGTTCAGCTCCCCAGAGATAAGACCATTCCAGCTACACACACCTCAGACAACCTCTGCATATAGACACTCGGGTGGGAAGGTGCCTTCTTCCCCTTAGTGTCCAGCTACCATATCTACTCCTTGTTCTGGATTGCACCAAGCTCTTTGCTTACTACCAAAACAAGGCAACTAAATCACTTTTCCATGGAGTTCCTTTTACATTTTATTGGCCTCCCATACTTGAATGTCAACCTTATCAAGGAACACCCCCTACTCAGCCCACCCAAGACATAATTTCAAGGTTATTAATCATGCAGATCAGTGTCTTGCTCCCCCCTTTTTTGTTCCCTTTTCTTTTGGAGTATGAAGATTCCAAGGTTGTGTGTCTTGACTGAGTGGTTCTCCATTACAGCTTCCTGTCTCTGATGACCAACCCTTTTGTTCCTCTGATTCTGCATGTATATCTAGGAAGGGTGGTAAGATCAGTTCACATTGCTTGTTTCACTTCTAAGTGGCTACACTCTTCAAGTGGGGGTAAGTTAGTCTTTCTCTAAACTAGCCCTTTCTCCTCTTCAGACCAGTCTACCAATCTCTCCAGTTTACTAGCTCTGTCTTTCCCCAGATGGCAGTCTTCATGGCTGGGAGCAAAGTTTTTTTTTTTTTTTTTCTGCGTCACAGTTCATGGCCGTTGGGAAGCTCTTGTGGCCAGCATCTTTCTGAAGCTTAGAGCAGTCTCATCCTGACAAACAATGGCATATGCCAACAAACTAAACGGCATGTGCAACAAATCCTCCATGAAAGAGGTGTTTGGCCTATCTCCTTGGCAGAACACCTTGTCTTTGTAATGTTTTCCATCTATATACCAGAGTAGACCTTTTAGCGGCTTGTATGCTCTGCAAGATACCATGGTTCATCACCAGAAGCCTGTGCCTCTGTGTCATTCCCTATGGACTCCCTGGCGACCCTGTGGACTGCTTTCTTGCCCCCTCTCTGTTCTCAAGTGTTCATGAAGATGTAAGTGAAAAGGTTTCTTATCTTACCAGTGGCCCAGATCTGTGTGAGATATTCCTGACATGCAGATGCTGTCAACTTCATCGCAGACATTAATAACACTGACATAAACAAATCAAGGATGTCGTCAATGCTAGATGCAGCATGAGAAAAAAAAAAAAAACATTGTAATAAAGAAATAGTCATAGCATTTGAAAGGTAAATCTGCTCAACATGGTCAGTCATTCAGGCATAGAAAATCTGCGAGAGGGTGCATGCGCCACTGACCTCCATGATTATTATACCCAACATACACTAAAGATCTGCTTGCCATTGTGACCACCTGAAGCCACGTCCAACATCACACAATGCAATATTTCTTTCTCGTGCATGGCATTGGGGGACACAGCACCATGGGTATATGCCCAGCTGACACTAGAAACAAAAAAAGTGTATGCTCCTCCCAGATGGGCTATACCCTCTGCACACAGCCGAGAGAAACCAGTCTTGTTCTAGTGTCCGTAGGAGGCAGACATGACCTGCCCCTTTTTTGCGCAGGTCATCCTGCTACTATTTTATTTTATTTTTTCCCGCAGGTTCTGGCCTGCTGCAGGGGTGGCTCCATCGTGTTCCACTTTAGTTGCCCCCCTGCGGGCGCGTACTTAGGTACCTGGCAGCCACCCAGTCCCCAAATCTGCTTCCGCAGTGGAATTCCGGCAGTTTCCTGTGTTGAGTCCGCCGAAGGGGTGGTCATTGCTGCGCCTGAAGACGTCTGAGGGTGAGTATGCTCCTTTAGATTAGGGTCTCCCACCCTCCCCTCTGGGCCTGGTCGCATTTCCCCCCTCCCCCCTCTCTTCCTGCTCTTTCCGTCCTGGGGGTCGCTCCTGCAGTTCTTCCCCTACCTGGCCCCCATCCGTCGCGGCAGCTCCGGAGCACTCCCGCCCGGCTGCGCTCCACTAATTGAGGCCCCGGCTTTTCCAGCCTACTAGGCCGCATCTCTCTGCCCACTCCTGGTTTCCCGAGCTTGCTCCTGTCACCTCCCCTTCGTGGGAGGGGCCTCTCCTGCCTGTCCAATCAGCTCCAGTGCTGTTTCTCTGCTGGAATCCTCCCTCTGGTGACATGGGGCGTTCCTTCTTATGCTGCCGGCTTCTCTTCACTGCACCCGGGTCGCCATCTTGCTGCTCCCCTCCTGGATCTGCGGCTGCTTCTCTGCTGGGACACAGCACCTGGGGTCTGGTAGGCAGCCCTCTGGCTGTTCTTTCTTTTGCAGGCTCCTTCCCAAGCCCTCATGTCTTCTTCTGGTCGGGATCCCACTCCTCTTGCTGGGATTTCCGTTCATTATGCATGTTCCCTTTGTAATAAAAAGTTTCCTTGCGGCCAGTCTAACTCACACTGCGCACAGTGCCTTGACCCCAGGCCGCCCCTGCTGCTCCTTCCGGGTCGGTTTCTCTGGAATGGGCTGCTACCCTGTCCCAAGCCAAAGGGAACCTTGCCAGCTTCTCCCAATCCCTGGCGCAGTTGCTGGATCGCTTGCCTGCCCAGATTGTGGCCGCCTCTGGCAGGGACCTCTCCACCCCTGCTGGGGACGTCCGTTTCGCTCTGGCTTTCGGT
Organism: Bufotes viridis; assembly: GCA_033119425.1. Classification (NCBI taxonomy): domain Eukaryota; kingdom Metazoa; phylum Chordata; class Amphibia; order Anura; family Bufonidae; genus Bufotes; species Bufotes viridis. The sequence continues at coordinate 464,353,982 of CM065589.1, forward strand.
CCCGTAAGCGACCTCGAAGGGTCTCAGCCGGGTCCCACTCATCTTCAGCTTCCTCGGTTCACTCCCTGGATAAGTCTGAGGCAGGCGAAGTTTCCTCTTCTGCTGCTTCCGCCTCTGACTCTGATTCCGAATTGGAGCGGGGCACGGCGATGTCTGCAGCCATACAGGACCCGTGCAGGACGATCTTTCTTCCTCCTCCCAGGAGTCTGTGTCCTTCCGCCGTTCCAGGCGTCCCGCTTTGGTTTTTCCTAACCACGCGGATCTCGATGCACTCCTGGCCAAGGAGTGGCGCCATCCTGATAGGCGCCTCCACCATACCAAGGCTTCGGATGTCCCTTATCCCTTCTCCGAGGACTCCGTCAATCTCTGGACGGTTCCTCCTCGGGTAGATCCCCAAGTGGCACGCTTGGTGAAGGCCACTACTCTTCCCTTGGCCGACGCGGCCTCTTTGTCGGATCTCTCTGACAAACGGATCGACTCCTTGGCCAAGTCCGCTTTTATAGCAGCGGGTGCCACCATCCGCCCTGCTTTTGCCACGTCCTGGGTGGCCAAGGCCTGTGTGGTCTGGGCCAAACAGCTCATCCGTGCCTTGCCTCCGGATTCAGCTCAGGGGGTACTTGCCGTGCTTGCCTCTCAAATCTGCCAGGCATCCAAGTTTCTTTGCGATGCCTCTATGGAATCGGCTTGCCACTCTGGCCGTGCGCTGCTAACTCCGTAGCCATACGCCGCGCCATCTGGGTCCGTTCTTGGGCGGCGGTCGCCGCTTTCAAGAAGGCCCTCATATCCCTTCCCTTCCTGGGTGGGAAGCTTTTTGGAAAACGTCAGCACATCTGGCGGGCAAGCGTAGAAGACGCTTGGGTTCTGGAGGTTGTCTCCTCCGGATACAAAATCGAATTTTCCAGTTTTCCATCGGGACGGTTCTTCCTGACGTCGCCCCCCCAAGTCCCCCGTCAGATCAGAAGGTTTTTTTCGGGCCGTTCATTCCCTTCTCTCCCTCGGGGTCATCGTTCCAGTCCCGGACTCGGAACGCTTTCAGGGTTTCTACTCCAACCTGTTCACAGTTCCCAAGAAAGACGGTTCACTCCGCCCAATCCTGGATCTGAAGGCGCTCAATCATTTCATCCACGTCTGTCATTTCCACATGGAGTCCCTCAGGTCGGTGATCGCCTCCTTGGAAGAAGGCGAGTTCCTGTCGTCAATAGACATTCATGACGCCTATCTCCATGTTCCCATCGGTCACTCCCATCAAAGGTTCCTTCGCTTCGCGGTGGGTTCTATTCATTTTCAATTTGTCGCCCTGCCCTTTGGTCTGACTTCCGCCCCAAGGGTTTTCACGAAGGTGCTGGCGCCCCTCGTGGCGCTTCTTCGTGCCAGGGGGTCGCTGTGGTGCCTTACCTGGACGACCTTCTTGTCCGGTCCCCGTCCCTGGAAGACAACCTGTCCAGCCTCCATATCACCCTCTCGACCTTGTTTCGATTCGGGTGGCTCATCAACCACTCCAAATCCTCTCTTGTCCCATGCCGGAGGATGTCCTTCCTGGGCATGATCTTCGACACTCGCCTCGGGCGGGTGTTCCTTCCACCGGACAAGATTGCTTCTCTTCAAGCAGGGGTGACTCGTCTCCGCGATCCGTCCCCCCTGCCCATCCGGACGTGTATGCGTGTCCTCGGCAGGATGGTGTCCTCCTTCGAGGCCATTCCCTATGCACAATTCCACTCCCGGGACCTGCAGCTCTTCATCCTGTCCTAGTGGAACAGGTCTCCGGCAGGCCTCGATTGCCTCATCCGCCTTCCCCCGAGCTTTGCCAGAATCTCTCCTGGTGGCTGAACTCTCGGACTGTCTCCCTGAGCCGGTCCTTCCTCCCTCCCCGTTGGCGGGTGATCACCACAGATGCCAGCCTCACGGGTTGGGGGGCGCGGTCTTCGAGTCCCTCACTGTTCAGGGCCTGTGGTCTGCTCTGGAGTCTTCCCTGCAGATCAATGTTCTGGAACTCAGGGCGATCTTCCTAGCACTATCCCACTGGACCTCCCGTCTCCGCGGTCTCCCGATCCGGATCCAGACGGACAATTCCACCTGCGGTGGCCTATCTGAATCACCAAGGGACACCAGGAGCATGATGGCCCTAAGAGAGGCCTCCCGAATCCTGCATTGGGCGGAGGAGCACGTCCCGGTTCTCTCCGCCGTTCACATTCCCAGGGTCAACAATTAGGCGGCAGATTTTATCAGCCGTCAGCGGGTCGACCCGGGCGAATGGTCTCTTCTTCCAGAAGTGTTTCTCCAACTTTGTCACCGTTGGGGAACTCCACATGTGGATCTCTTCGCCTCTCGCCTCAATCACAAGCTCCTGCGCTATGCCGCACGGTCCAGGGACCCTCTGGCCCTCGCGGTCAACGCCCTAGTTCTTCCTTGGGCTCAGTTCGACCTTCTGTATCTTTTTCCCCCCCATTCCTCTTCTACCCAGAGTCCTCAAGCGTCTCAAGGCGGCCCAGGTCCGGCAATCCTGGTGGCTCCGGATTGGACCCGCGGGGCGCTGTATGCGGACCTGGTGTTTCTGCTCGCCGACGTTCCTTGGCGGCTCCCTCTGCGTCACAATCTCCTTTCTCAGGGCCCTCTGTTCCACCCGAATTTACCTTCGCTTCGTTTGACGGCGTGGCTGTTGAGACCGCGATCCAAAAATCCCGCGGTCTCTCGGACTCAGTCATCCGGACGATGCTTCACGCTCGCAAGCCTCAGTCGGCCCGTATTTACTACCGAACCTGGAGAGCTTACTTTGCTTGGTGCGAATCTGGCCGTTTTCTGTTCCTAGGATCCTGTTTTTCCTTCAGGCCGGGTTCGTTCAGTTCTCGGCCCTCTCGGTTCTATTCCAGCGACCCTTGGCTTTGCGGTCCCAGGTTAGGACTTTTCTCCAGGGGGTTGCTCACCGACTCCCTCCTTTCCGCTTTCCAGTGGAGCCGTGGGATCTGAATCTCGTACTGGATGCCCTCCAGACATCGCCCTTCGAGCCATTGGCAGAGATTTCTCTGTCCTTGGCTCATTTAAGGTGGCCTTCCTCGTGGCCGTCACCTTCATCCGTCGGGTCTCTGAACTTGCGGCGCTCTCTTGCCGTTCCCCCTTCCTAGTGTTTCATCAGGAGAAGGTGGTCCTGCGTCCCGTTCCTTCCTTCCACCCGAAGGTGGTTTCCTCATTTCATATTAATGAGGAGATCGTTCTTCCCTTCTTTTGCCCCAATCCTTCTCACCCCAGGGAGAAGTCTCTCCATTGCCTAGATGTTGTCCGGGCCCTTCGCCTGTATCTTTGCCTCACGGAATCCTTCCGGCGTTCGAATTCTCTCTTTGTGGTCCCAGCGGGCCCCCGTAAAGGTTTGCCTGCTTCCAAGGCCACCATTTTTCGCTGAGTTCGGTCGACCGTCAAGGAGGCCTATGTCGCAAAGGGGCGTGCTCCCCCTTCCAGATTGACCGCACACTCGACTAGGACGGTTGGGGCCTCTTGGGCGGTGCGGCATCAGGCCTCGGCTTCCCAGGTCTGCCGGGCCGCCACTTGGGCGTCAGTTTATACCTTTTCAAAGACGCCAGTCTGAGGCGCAAGGTTCTGCAAGCGGCTGTGCTGTGAATTGGTTGCATGGCGCTGTTTTTTCCCTCCCTCGGGGACTGCTTTGGGACGTCCCATGGAGCTGTGTCCCCCAATGCCATGCACGAGAAAATTTGATTTTTTTGTACTCAACGTAAAATCCTTTTCTCGTAGTAGGCATTGGGGGACACAGATCCCACCCTTCTTGAGTTCTTCCTTGTTTGCAGTTCCGGCTTGTCCCTGAGCTCGGTTGTCGGGTTTCCCCCGTTGAAGACTTGTTGGCTTATCAGTTTTTTGTTAGGTGTGGCTTTCCTACTGCTTTTGTACTGACTGGTTTCCCTCGGCTGTGTGCAGAGGGTATAGCCCATCTGGGAGGAGCCAAAACTTTTTTTGTTTCTAGTGTCAGCCTCCTAGTGGCAGCTGGGCATATACCCATGGTGCTGTGTCCCCCAATGCCTACTACGAGAAAAGGATTTTACGGTGAGTACAAAAAATCCAATTATTGGAACTGACAATGGAGCCATACAGATGGGAGGCCATGACTGCGTGAGTACATTAAACAACTGAATAAAAAAAAAAAGTTACACTTTAACCAATAAAAACAAGACGTACTTCACTTTAATCTCTCCTACCCAACCTGTAGAGTAATTTTTAAAGGGCTCTTCAGCTTCTTTGCATCCTGCGAGTCTGTTAGTAGCTCTATCTTCGCTTTCCCACCTTGATCCCGAACAGGCTTCTGCTTATCACCTATTTCTTCAGGTGCTAAGTTTTACCTGGCATCCTCCAAGAGGGATGTTACACTGGATTATTGATTCTGGCTTACCATAAGCACAAGATCCTCCATTGTGGGTTTTATTTTTTCACAACACTTCTCCTTAGTACACTGACCAGGTGCCACCATCAGACTTTGTCCCTTCAGGTGCAAAGGGCTATTAACTGGACTTTTCACCCACAGCTTTTCCTATGTGTAGACTTTTTATTTCTCAGCAGATGCTGACCTTTATCACACAATGTCACAGTCAGTGCTTTAGGATGTCTCATCCGGTGTCAACCAATGAAACAAGTATTTCTGCACTAACCATAAATTCCTGTTATCTTCATTGGCGGAAACTTCCAATTTTATTTTGTTCTGAGGTTGTTACCTTTTTTATCTGGCGCTGTTGGTTTGTCTTTTTAGTTATCCAACGTATATTCCTTTTTGTGCTTCTATTACTGGTGTACAAACTGATCAGCTTGGGGTGCATTCACATATCCAGTGGTCGCTCTGCTGGAGCAGACTACACAATGGATATGTGAACCTAGCCTTAGTACCTGTAGGGTAGGTAAAGCCTGCGTGAAAGAGGAGCAATTTTTCTTAGTGTCATGTCTCCTATTCGCATCAGCCTATAACCATTGTTTCCTGTGTCCTCCCCCCCCCCCCCCAAAAAAAAGACTAAAGGAACAAAATTTTACACAAAGTATAGACATTTGACTTTATATATATATATATATATTGTGGGGAGTCGCTCTGGTAGATAGCGGTGCGGGTGCAGTACCGAGGCAAAACAAGGAGTCCAGAACGTGCAATCAACAGTGTTTTATTCACACTTGCACAAAAATAAACGACAAACAGTCTCTTGGTGTTAATGCACACACATCAGAAGTATTAAGGCAAAACAAAACAGTCCCGTACAGGTTTCAGTCACCTGGGAAGTTTTAGGTGCAGGTTCGCACCTGGCTGTCAGTCCAGCCGCAAGACAGTGGACGTCAGGTTTCCGGGCCGTCTGCACTCCTCCTTGTTGGGCTCTGGCTTCCAGCCCAGGGAACTCCACATAGCACAGAATGGATCAGAACTCCCAAACTCAAATGACTCCAACGCCTAACAGCAGCTCCAGGACAATCACTCCCCTCAGCTGCTGAGGAGGCTGCCTTTAAAGGCCCGGCAAAAGTCCGGCCTGGACCGTGGGGAGTAGGCACCCACCCAACTCTTTGCCTACTCCCAGTAAGAGCCGGCCCGGATTGGCTTTGCAGCCAAACTAACTGACAATGTCAAACAGCACTAGCTGCTGCTGACACATAAAAAAAACCCGGCTCTCACCTCACCGAGGCCAGGAACCTCGGTGACACGTATCGTCCGTCCATGACGACACCTTGCGCCCTCTTACAATATTTTATTTTTTTTTTTACCCCATTCGTGTCCTAAAAATTATTGTTTGAGGTTTTAGGCACAGCATGCCTATATTTAAGCTTTCTTCCAAAAACATTTTATTTCAACCCCTTAGTGACTAGCCCGTTTGGGCCCTTACTGACCAAGCGTTTTTCTTCCTTTTTTCAGCGTCGCGTTCCAAACGCTTTTTTTATTTTTCGGTCTATATAGCTTTATGAGGACTTGTTTTTTGCAGGACAAGTTGTAGTTTTTAATGGCATCATTTTGGGGTACACATAACTTTCTGCTTCACTTTTATTAACTCTTTCTGGGAGGGAGATGGGAAAAACAGCAATTCTGCCACTGCGTTTTTGCATTATAAATTTTACGGCGTTCATTGTTCGGTATGAATAACATAATATCTTTATTCTCTGGGTCAGTACAAGTACAGTGATACCAAATACATATATTTTTTTTTTTCACATTTTACAACTTTTTTGGGTGAGTATTTTTTTCATTGAAAAGCGTATTTTCAATGGAAAAAAGGGTAATTTTTTTAATGCCATTTTTTTTATTTTTAATAAATGTTCTTTTTTTACCACTTAATAGTTCCACAAGGGGACTATAACAGACAGTATTCTGATTGCTTTTAAAATGCAATTCACTATCCCTATAGTGCATTGCATTTTAATGCCAAAGTTATTCTAACATTGACCAGCAGGCTGCGCCAGAGAAGCACAGCCTGCTTAAAATTACTGAAGTCTGGTCAGGGGCCTACATCAGACCCCTGCCAGCTTTAACACACATCGGCACCACACGATTGCATTTGTGGGGTGCCGATGAGAGACGGTGGGAGTCCGCACCCTCTGTCAGCAATTTACATGCGGCAGGCGCCATTGCCCGCTGCATGTAAAGTGTTAAACAGCCCGGATTGGCACTCCTGCTGGTCCAGGCTGTTAGAGCAGGGCTGCGGCTTTCATGTGAGAGCCGGGTCCCCACTGCACAACGGGCCCGTGCAGCTCTTAGAATGGGATGCCATAAAAAAAGGGGCGGCCCAGCCTAAGGCCCCTTAGTGACCGTCGTAAAAACACATATGGGTGGTCACTAAGGGGTTAATAAACTGAACTTGAAGGCAGCTTGAATCCATTCTGCTGTTGACCTTTTCATTTCATGGTGCGGAAATTGGAAGCAACACTTATCACTGAAGAATATCTTAAAAGAGATCTAAATGTTCTGTTTTGAGTGCAACAAGGCAGATTTACTAATATAACCAATTACCGGCTTTTATTACCTGCAACAGAATTTTCAACTCCACTAGACATTGTCAACAGTCAGAAACTACAAGCAGTGAACAGTACATTTCCATCAATTTGGCATGTTACGACTTATGCAACACAACTATTTTGACAAACTGTCACAGTGGGCAAAAAATTATGATTGTGACAAAATTTACTCCTTTTATGGCATAGTTTATGCAGTACTTCTTGCACACAGTGGGGATAACTGAATAGAAGATCACTTCCTACTGACATAGCATGGTTTGTGTAGAAGGATAAGATCCCACATAGTGGCTGCTGCCTGGGCTCTACCCTTAGGCCCCTTTCACACAGGCGAGTTTTCAGCGCGGGTGCAATGTGTGAGGTGAGCGCATTGCACCCGCACTAAATCCGGACCCATTCACTTCTATGGGGCTATGCACATGAGCGGTGATTTTTACGCATCACTAGTGCGCTGCGTTATATATTCTGCAATTTTCACGCAGCCCTGGCCTCATAGAAGTGAATGGGGCTGCATGAAATCGCAAGCATCCGCAAGCAAGTGCGGATGCAGTGCAATTTTCACGCATGGTTGCTAGGAGACGATCGGTATGGGGACCTGATCTTTAAAGGGACACTGAAAGGCCGTTTCATCATATAAAGTGTTTTATATGACCCTATTGGTCTTAATCTGCTTAATCCAAGTATACTATTTTCCTCCCTGCCTTTCCAATTCTTGTAAAAAACGTTTTTTACAAATTACTTGAGTTTGTGCCCAAGGGGCTGTCCCTCTTCCAGCTTTGTGCACAGCCGTGCCCCAACTGCCGTCTCCTAGTGCCGCCCAGCTCATTAGTATTCACTGCGCTGGGCGGATCTTTATGCTCCTGATGCAGCGAAATCCAGCGCATGGCCGGTACTATATTGCTGGCATCGGCCTCACATGGACATTGTGCGCCTGCGCTGGATACGGTCCCTGGCAGGCGCAGGAGGAGTAACTGAAGCCGCAGCCGACTACTCTATGTGGCGCAGGCGCACTCCGTTACTAGAGCTGGAGGGTGCACAACGTCCATGTGAGGCCGATGCCAGCAATATAGTACTGGGCATGCGCTGGATTTCGCTGCATCAGGAGCATGAAAAGCCGTTTCTTCTATCTTCATTCAGCAGGACCTGCGCTGACGTCACCAAAGGTCCTTTTACTTCCAGGTCCTCAAAGAAGAAGAAAGAAGACGGGCCGGGCTGTGTGATCAAGTGGATGGGGTGAGTTTATTTTTTATTTTTCTAACCCCTCCATCACCATTTTACTTAGCATTCTGAATTGAGAATGCTATTATTTTCCCTTATAACCATGTTATAAGGGTAAATAATAAAGATCGGGTCCCCATCCCGATCGTCTCCTAGAAACCATGCATGAAAATCGCACACCGAATCCGCACTTGCCTGCAGCTGCTTGCGATTTTCATGCAGCCCCATTCACTTCTATGGGGCCTGCGTTGCGTGAAAAACGCACAATATAGAGCTTGCTGCGGTTTTCACGCAACGCACAAGTGATGCGTGAAAAACACCGCTCATCTACACAGCCCCATAGAAATGAATGGGTCTGGATTCAGCACGGGTGCAATGCGTTCACCTCATGCGTTCACCTCATGCATTGCACCCACGCGGAAAACTCGCCCGTGTGAAAGTGGCTTTAAAACGCTTTGCACTCGCACGGAAAAATCACGCATTTTCCCGCAACGCTCCCGCATTTTGTCTGGCCCTCACACACGACGCTCGTGTGAATGAGGCTTTAGGGTATTTGTAAGCAGAAAATCCACATGAAATTCGCATTAAAACTGCATAAAAACACACAATTCTGCACTATTTATTGAAGATTTTCTGTTTATGTTAACTCTATCGAAGTCTATGGGGAAAACTAGATATATGCAGAATTGCACAAAGATTTGACATGCTGTGAATTTCACAATCCACACCCCCAGTCAATTTTCATGAGGGAGAAAAAAAGTGTGCATGAGTTTTGGCAAATCTAATTCACTTTGCTTGCACTGTACTATGCTGTGGTTTTTCCACGTAAAAAAATTGGTGGAGCCCCAACATGTGCAGGTAGCCTTCAAACTCTCTCTTTTATTGACCTGTGTAGCTATGCCAGTTGGACATAAGTAGGTTGTTTCCACTCATTGACATCAAAATATTAAATGTTGAGGAATCGGAAAACAAAATATGCTGAGAATTTCTCATTATACAGTGAATATTCTTTAACTACAGAAAACTTTCCTTTATGATGGGGTCACCTCAACATGCTGACCCCTTTATGTCAAGGATTGGTTTAAATTATTTGTATCACAGTGTAACATGGGGAATGCGTGAAGTCAGCAACTAGCCAACTTCTAGTGTGGTTATTTAAAAATTGAAGCTCTATGGTAGGGCTTCAGGGCGACATGTTTTCTTCTGCAGGTTGACAGCAACATTGTGGAATTATTGCAACCATACTGTCAGTTAAGTGTTGACTAGCTAACTTCCACACCTCCCCTAAAAATGTATTTATTACAGCAGACTACCTTTTTTTGTTTCTCATAAGGAAACTTAGATTTTGCATCACAAGTTTACAGCAAATCAAAGGCAATTACAGGTTGATGTGGAGCCCTAACCATAGTGTGCATGCCATCAGAACTTGTTACTGAGGAATGTATGATCCAGATTCAGGTAGGTGGTGATGAATTCTGGGAAATCTCTTTTTAAAACAATTTCCAGAAATAATTCAGCTGCAGTATGTAGTCTCCTTTTCTGCCTGAGAAGAAAAAAAAATGTAAGGGTCTGAGACATTGTATTTCTTTTACAAAACAGAACAGTATACATGAACAAAATTGCACCATATCAAAAGGCTGTGATCCACTAGAAAGACCCTACAATGGTAAGGAAAAATACTGAGGGCAACTGGCGCGTGGTCTCTGCATCCCTATGAACATTTGCCAGAGTAAATTCAGCTATGGCCAGTTTCACATAGTTATTCTAAGGGTACCTTCACACTTGCGTTATTCTTTTCCGGCATAGAGTTCCGTCAAAAGGGCTCTATGCCGGAAAATAACTGATCAGGCATATCCTCATGCAATCTGAATAGATAGAAATCAGTTCAGTTTGCATCAGTATGCCTTCCGTTCAGTCGCTGTCAGGCGTTTTGGCCGGACATAATACCGCAGCATGCTGCGGTATTATGTCCGTCCAAAATGCCTGATCAGTCGCCGGATCTGGCATAATTTACATTGACTTGCATTAGTGCCGGATCCGGCATTGCAAAACAACTGAAGGACGGATCCGTCCTTCCGGTCTGCACATGCGCAGACCGGGCAAACTGTGAAAAAGACTGCAAGACGGATCCGTCCATGTTGTTAGTTCATATGACACAGCCTGCATCCAGGAACAGGTTTGTGGTTGTAAGGCTGCTTTCACATCTGCAGCACCAGCGATCCGGCTGCTAGTTCTCGAAGAGAATGTCGGGAATCGGCCGGACACAAACCTCAGCACGCAGCAGTTTGGGTCCGGCCGATTCTCTGCATAGTTGCTGGATCTCTGCCAGACCCCATTATAGTTCATCACAAAATTTTGGTGCACTAAGAAATGAAATCTACATCACCAAGGAGCTGTTGTACATTTCTGGTGTAATGTTGCATCACTTTTCTTGCGCACATATTGGTAAATGTATCAGGCCATGCTGGTTCCACCCTGGCCTGCCTTCTCTTGCCCACTTATTTTAATTGGCAAGAGTGTTGGGAAAAAAGGAGAAAAGATGCAAATGTCTACACAAAACAGGATATTCACTAAAATTTGTAACCTTTCCATGTGCTTAACTTTGCAAAAATGCTGCAGTTTTTGCATAACAAATGCACCGGCCAAAACGTCACCAAACAAAGTACCCCTAAATAAAACCTTTGTATAAAAAAAAAAGAAAGCACAAATATCGTGCTGTTTTTTACAAGCCCAAAAAGTGCCACAAAAAGAAAACACGGCAGATTTTCTAAGACTGGCGTTTCATACATCTGTCTTAGTAGAGTTGAGCCAAATAAATTGAATGTCACAAGCCTCTTAATAAATTTGGCACATCTTCTGGCTGATCATGCGTCAGAAAATGAAATCTATGCCAACTATGAGCAAATATTTCAACTAATTTACAATAGTTTCTAGTATAAATTATAGTAACTCTTGAACTCTGAAAGGCCACACCCCCTCCCACTAAGCCCTGTCCACTTTTCTTGCCACTTTTGTAAAAAAAAAAAAAAAGCAAATAATACTGCTAATATGACATGTGCCGTAATTTTCAACTTCCTTTCATGCCATTTTACTGGCAGAAAACCATTGCTAAATCTGCCCTTCTGTGTGAAGGCAGCCTAATACAGCAACAGAAACGTGCCCGTTTTATCCTCATGTGAAACTGACCTAAGGGTACATTCACACGACAGTGAAAGATGGCTGTGTGATGGCCATTTTCAGAACCATTGCAGTCTATGCTTCTATTCACACAGCCAATTTTTTAATGGCCCATTAAAAAACGGCCATAAAAAATAGGACATGTACTATTTTGTCCATTTTCACAGACAGACAACCCCCATACAATGCAAGGGGGCTATTTTTAATGGCTGTTTTTCGGAAGAGCACCCATGAAAAAGACAGTTAAAAAGACCATGTTGCCATTTTTAACTGCCGTTTTATTAACAGTTTTGTGCATCTAGCCTGCCTGTTCTTTTCATGCGGCATTTTTATTTATTTTAATTCCTTTTTTGTGGCGATTCTTCAAATTTCAAAATACAATACTGCATATTACTGTGTGAGCAGGCCATTAGGCCAAAATTATACTGTGCAGTCAGTGTTCCAGAACTCCTTAGACTAGGCCAGTGGTCAGCAAACTGCTGCTCTAGAGCCACATGTGGCTCTTTAGCCCCTTGATATTGGCTCTTCCAGGTGCGGGCCCACATGTACAGTGCGATTGCATTTTCGTTGCTAGAGGCAAAAATCGGCAGAAGGGGGAGGACCAGGAAGCGGTGAAGGCTCTGTACTCACCGCTTCCTGGTCCTCGGCTGTAGGCTGTGCAGGGCTGCGCACAGTGTGAGGCGCTCTGTGACGTTACGCTGTGCATGCCAGTTCACAGCATAGCCGACAGCAGGAGGAACACAGAGCGAGGGTGGTGAGGAGCAGCGGCATCCAGGAGCAGGAGAGGTAAGTGCTTTTTTATTTTATGAAAATTAGGGCTGATCTGAGGCAATGGGGTGATGAGAATCATAATGGGGGATATGAGAGGCATCATGGAGGATGAGAGGCATCATGGATAATAAAGGGGATGATGAGAATCATAATGGGGGATATGAGACGAATTATGGATGATGAGAGGCATCATGGATAATAACAAGGTTGATAAGAGGCATCATGGATGATAATGGGGATGATGAGAGGCATGGGGCTCTTATCTGAGGTCTGATTGGGGGTCATTTACTTTGGGGTCTGAGCTGACGTCTGATCTGAGGGAGGTCTTATTAACATTGGGGGTCTAATTAGTGGTTTGACCTGAGGTGTAATGAAAAATATTTTTTTTCATATTATCCTCCTCTAAAACCTACGTGCGTCTTATAGGGTGAAACGTTGTGGAGTGAAAGATGTAGTGTCGAGGATTGAGAAAGGTATGTTCAGATGGTTAGGAATACCCTTATTAAGATATTAACAATGTACCTTCCTATATAGTTTACGTTTAAAAAATTTGGCTCTCAGAAAAAATTAAATCGCTGTTTTGTTGATATTTGGCTCAGTTGACTAATAAGTTTGCCCACCACTGGACTAGGCCATCAGTATTGGATTGGTGGAGGGCTGACATCCCCACTGATCAGCTGCTACTAAGACCTGCAGCCACTTGAACTAACAGTGTATGAAGCCAGAAGCAGACAGCACTGTACACTGTAGTGGTTGTGCCGGGTTACTGTAGCTCAGCTCCCATTCCCACGCCAACATTTTGACGCCAGGAGACTGGTGTTAAGAGTTTAATAAATGTGCCCCTATGTATGTAGATCTTTCATTATTTTACTTTAGTAAAATCTGGCTGCAGCATTTTTTGACAAAGAATACTGAATTATCTGAATTGCCACATAGGCGGGAAACATTTTGCTGATTTTGTAAAGCCTGTGTGGAAGGGGTGGCACTGTCCAGGCTGACAAATCACCTATAGGAATAAGTCAGACCGCAAGACAATTTCACTTCTCTGCAAGCAGATACAATTTTTCCTGTTTTCCTTGAGAGGTTATATTTACTTACAAATCCGAGAGCTGTGACTCCTCGACCAGCTGGCACTCCACTTGCTGTACAAGGGCATGCACCAGACCCCTTGTGACCACTCTGTCATCATCCTCAAATTTCACCTGGTGCCTTATCCACTGCCAGACCTTTAGATCAGGAAGATACAATGCATGAGCATTCATTGATTTCATTGAGGAAAATTTTTATTAATCCCTTCATGTAATGTCAGAATATCCTTTTTGGCACTGTACATATAGATACATATACAGTGACAAGCCAGAATAGGAGGTTTTCCAGATTACTATACATTTTTTAGACATGCATAGTGGACAAGATGAGACAGTGATGTGGATAAACACCATGCTGACATAAGGTTGTATCGCAAATCTAGACCAACTAGCAGCTAGCATAGACGTCAGTCTTCTTTTATTCCAGAAAACTGGTGTAAAAAAAGGGGGGGGGGGGCAGTGGAGAAAGATCACTTGCACCTAAATTTAGGTGTAATAATGTCTAAAAAGTCACAAACAAAGCTTGTGGATGTGCGATCTTATTCTCTTTTCTCTTTTTTTGAATCACAAACACAAGGTTTTAAACTTTTTTATGCCAGAAAATTGGTGCGGGGGGGGGGGGGGATGATAAATTCCCTCCAATGTTTATACGCCATGAAAAAAAAACTGACACCAAGTATCACAAGATCCAATTTTATTAAGCAGACAAAAAATACTAAAAAGAATTAAAATCACATCCGAATTCCGAACAGCAGGGAATATATTATAGTGCTGGGTGACCTCACCTAAACTGCCAATGGCTACTATATCTAAAAGGAATATAGCAACAGATAACAAAGAGTACAAATTGTACTAATAGCAGCCTAGAGCTAAAGGTACACAAGCGAGTCATACCAATCAGCGAACACAGGGAGGGAGGGGAATGTACCCCATGCATATCGGCACTAACCATAGCAATTTGTTTTACCTGTAATTTTGCTTTCCTTGAGTCTGAATTCAGCACAGAATAGAATATTTGTTCCCTAGACCCCACCCTAGGACTAGCCCACCTAAAATAATAAATCAAGAAATTAGTTTAAATAATTACTGGTGCTATAAGAACACTCTCTAACAGTTCATACTCTTAATACAGATTCTTGGGAGGGTATAAATCCGCTTCCATCAAACTCAAGCAAAATTGCAGGTAAAAAATGATCTCTTTTTCTCTTCATCCTCAAGCCGCACATAACCGAATGTAAACAGAAAAAGAAGAAGGAAAAGTGATCAATTTTGCAGAATGCATTTAAAACATGTATGTCAAAGGCTTAACCTTTAGAAGCCTCAAAGTTGGGCCTGTAGGGTTTCACAAAAGGTATATGGTGTGGACCAGGAAGCTGCATAGCAGATTATTTTGAAGTGAGACTTGGGCCCCCTCTCCCTATAGGCCCTTAAAGGAAAAGGAATAGTGGTTCCTTCAGCTGCACAGGATATGAAGATATTTTAACCATCTTGCTACAGAGTCCTTTGACATTAAACAGATTTTCAGATAGTATAAACCCCTTTAATCTAGACCAGGCATGCTCAACCTGCGGCCCTCCAGCTGTGGCAAAACTACAACTCCCATCATTCCCTGACAGCCTACCGCTATCATCCTACAGAAGGGCATTGTGGGAGTTGTAGTTTTACAACAGCTGGAGGGCCGCAGGTTGAGCATCCCTGATCTAGACAATAGATCTTCATCGGCCTCTTCCATCCAAACAATAAAGTTTCCATAAGAACATCATCTTTGGATTAGGAAAGAAAGCAGGTAGAAATTGGTTTCCTGTTAATGTCCTCTATGGAAGAGATCTTGTGGTACAACAGAGAGCACCTTAAGAATGTTTGAAGGATAGTCTTGTACTTCACCAGCCTTTATGCAAATCAAATGCTATAAAGAAGAACTTAAAATGAAAGTCAATGATGACCACTTAAATAAATTGCTCAAAAGGGACTCACATCTGGTCTGAAGTTTCTTATTATAAAGATTCTAGTGTTACATGGCTTAATTGCGAACTTCCCAAATATCACACAAATGATCTGTGCCAAGTACTTTTAGGTGTTGAATTTGAATTCCTTCTGAAAGCCCTCTTACAGGAATTGAAGGTTCACCAGGACAGCAACAGCACAGTAAGAGACTCACTAAGACAAGAAGAATTCTCTTCCATAGACTCGAATAGACCTTATTCATACCAGCTTTTCTTAAGAAAAGTGTTAACCACAGACTCTAAAAGGCCCCTATCGATCAATATTTTCTCAGTCTCCAAGTTGTCAGCAGGAGCTTGATGAGATGAGGATGATAGCCTGTAGCAGTAGGTTTTGATATGGAGGAAATCTACAAAATTCTCCCTTTGAAGGACATAACATCAGCATAAACCAGGCCATTTGAGACCAAAAGGGAATGAAAATCGCTGATTTTGTTTCCTCTGAGATCTCAAGTAGGATTCCGGGACTAAAGAGAGCCTGATCTACATGAAATGGTTCCTCCAACTGATAAAGCACTGACCACGACCAGTGTATCTGCAGCCTGCAGAAAGAACAACTTCTCCAACTTGCAGTTGAGCCTGATCCCACAAATGTCTTTAATAATAATTACTTGGCTCTTGCAATGAACTTCTTGCTTTTTTGAATTTTTTTCTCCTTCAGCCAGCAGAAAGGCCTGCTTGGTTTTACTAAACCTGAAGATAGAAGGGATTGTGATGCCAGGATCTGAGAATATCTTGGTGGAGATCTCTGAAATAGTTTTTTGCCCAGGGCCCAGCATCTATGACTGAAGTTAGATGGCCAAGGTATTATGGCAGGATGAATAGACCCTCGATCTGCCGATTTTGGTGACTTGCTGGTAGTTGGTGGCAATTTTTACTGATAGTACAAAGATAGTGAGAGTGTTTGAGATGATGATAAATCTGGGAAAACTTCCTCTTGAAAAAGAAGCTCTGCTAATGAGTTAGTCCATAGCCAGTCATCTACCACATGAATGCTCTGGAGACAGAGAGCTGCTACCATCATTACAGTCACTTCATAAGGGCCCTTGGAGCTGGCAAAAAGCCAAGGGAGGAGCTCTTAATTGTAATAAAAATATGTGATTCATGCGTGGAAGGGATTAATGGTATTGCCCAGTATTTTTTTAAACTTGCTTCTCAGCTGAGAATACCTAGGAAGAGTAAGCCCATAAGATCCAGAGTTAACAGGCGAGTACCAGTAGACTAGTGAAAGGCAGGGAGCCAGAACTGAGTAGCAGGTAGCAGGCGAGTATGGATTTCTCCACAGTTATTCCAGGCTGGGGAGCAAATAAAAAAATATATCCTGGGCAAACCCCTTAAGGAGAATAAGCAGGTATGTGTTATAAGACCAGTAAACATGGCAAGTCCCCTTTCTAAAGAATGCAGGTGGTCACTTTTGTTATTCTTCTAGAATTTGTTCATCTATCATATGGTTAATACAAGGTGCACATGTCATACTGGTTCGGGAATCAGTAACATACAGGAGTATATTCTCATCCTTCAATGCACCCATCAATAACAATATCAATATCTTCCCACATGATGCAACCTTCTTTGTGGTTCAATGCAACACAGTATTGGGTGATGTAGAAAAACTTGAAGTTGTAGCCTTCTCTGGTGACTTGCAAGACTGATCTACCTGATGGAACTCCTAAACCATACGGACAGAACTTGTTTTATCTTGTGGCCATATTAACAAGAGTACTGCTGGCATCCAAATTCCATGTTTGTGGAACCAATATGTTGGACTTGTTTCTGAAACTTTTCTCAAGGTTACCATTTCTCTTGATTGAATGAAAAGTTATCTTCTGAAATAGGAACAACAGAGTGTGAATTTTTAAGCCCTCCCTCAGAAGCATTGAAGTCAGAACATGGAAACTCTTTTGTGCTTATTGCATTCTGAAGAAAAATTTAGCTGCTGAGGAACCAGCTGCCTATGACTCAAGTTGAGAGAATATTGCTTGCAACTTTAGTTCCACTTCCATCTGGAGGAACCATAGTCTCTGCAGACGTCAAAGGAATTATCTTCTGATAATAGTAGAAAATACCGAGACTTCCACAATCATTTCCTTAAGCAGATACATGCATCCATGGCCACGACACATGCCTCTGCTGGGAAGAACAAAGAACTGATAATATGTAGGCCATAGAACCACAAGACTCTACAGCCGGGGCTCTACACGCTACTTTAAAACTAACCCCCAACCCCTACCCCCTCCTCCTGTACATACAGAAGAGGCTGCAGCCATGTTAGAGTAACATCTGATCTCAGTCACACGTATCAAATCTCTGCAGACATTTCCAGCACTGGAGATAGGCGATACACAGTGATCATGTACTGAAAAACAGTACAGTACAATCAGTGAGAAAGATTGTTCATTGCAGCGTTTATAAGTATGTGGCATCATGGACAAATGGCCTAGACATGCCTGCACAACTAAAGGGACCCAATGTGGAGCCCAGCACCATCTGTCCACGATGCCGCATGCTCCTGGAACTACCTGGGCATATGCAGGCAGAGGATACTTGAAAAGGCATCATGGGTATAACAGAATGCACAAGGATAAATAATTACAGTCACAGCAGCCTAGCAACTATCCAAGACAAAAATCAAGGAACTTATTTACAGCCTCATAGTGTGAACATTTTTACGCCAGCGTTGCTGCAAGAAGATGTGCCTAAATTATGCCGGGGCGTGCACGTCTTTGGTAGTCCTTGCCCCTGCCGGCAACTTTTACACTTTTTTTCCTGGTATAACATTAGTAAATTTGCCAGAGTTGGAGTCCTTTCCCCAGGCCCACTCCCTTGTGACAACTATGTGTTAAATGCAGCGTAAAAATGCCCAAGCAATAAATATTGTCGTACTGGGGTTTGAAAAGCCGCAAAAATGGGGCCGTGTGACAATGTTATGCCAAAAATAGCCATAAAACTGTTTGTAAATAACCTCCATTGTCCTGATGCATAACCCAACTGTACTTGAGCTTTCGGTCATGGACTGACAGACATTCTCCTTCAGGATTTTCTGAAAGACGGCAGAATTCATGGTTCCATCAATTATGACAGGTCATCCAGCTCCTACAGATACAGGTGGCCCCAGACCATAAACTAGCACCACCATGTTGAACTGTTACTATGATGTTCTTATGGTGGAATGCGATGTACCCCAGGTTTAACAGGACCTACGTCTTCCAAGAAATCCCATTTTGTCTCTAAAAGTCATGCAGGTCATCTAGATGTTTTTTTTTGTAAATCCAAGATGAGCTTTTATGTTTCTGTTGGTCTTGCAACTTTCCCATGGCTACCATTTTTGCAGTGTTGCAGTGTTTCTTATTATGGAATTGTGTACATTGACCTTAAATGCAGTTCTTTAGATGTTTGTATGGGTTCTTTTGTGACCTCCTGTATAAGTTGTTGATGCTCTCTTGGTGAAATTTTGGTAGTCTGTCTCTGTTCCAAGTTTTCTCCATTTGTCGATAGCGGCTGTCTGTGTGGTTCGCTGGTATGATGGAGGCTTCACAATGGCTTTGTAACCATTTCCAGACTGGTAGATTTCAGTGACTTTGTTTCTCATCTGTAGTTAAATCTCTTTAGAACGTGGCATCGTGTGCTGCTTTTTGAGACCTTTTGGTCTGCTTCACATTTCTGGCCAGGTTCTATTTAAGGCTACTTTTACATATCCCTCCCCCTTTGTCAGCGGGGCGGATAATAAAATGGAAGACTTGGCTGGAGAGAAGCTATGAGATACATTATAATGCATAATATAATGAATGGCTTCCCATATATTAATAGTTTTTTCGTTTTTTTCCTCCTATTCCCCTCCCTTTTTTCCTTCTTGCGTGTTTCTCTGTTCTCAAGTGGGGCCATTCCTTTTCTATTTTTTTTTTGTTATATTATGTAATTATATTGGTTTTGTTCATTTGTACTATTTTTCTTTATTTTTTGTGAAAATGATGTATTGTTTTGATACATCGAACAATAAAATATATATATTAAAAAGTTGTTTCTGATTAAGAACTATTTTGCAACTTGTCCATATTGTCAGCACTAGGAATCACTTAAGGGTATGGCAACATGGCGATATTAGGCACGACACTGGTTGTGCACCCATGTCACGCCCAAGTGTTGCAATGTAGCAGGGCAGCCAAACAAATTAACTTTTTGAGATTCACAGGTCGCAGTCGCAGTAAACAAGCAAGTCGCACTGCGACCCCATTCATTCCTATAGCGATACTTGGGTGCGTCACATATGTTAGTATCTGCATCTTTATAACATACCTGAGATCGAGATATTTCAGCCGTTGCCGAGTCCTCCACTTTTCCACAATAGAAGAAATGGCCTTCTCCTAACAATGAAATATATAAAAACTGAACAATATCACTTCTGGGGAAATGATATAGGTGATATAAAAATGTGTAAAATCTACCTTTAAGCCAAGCATCAATAAAAAGTATACCAACAGCAATATTATACTTCAGGCCAAACAGTGTGACACCTCCCTGAGAACAAGATAGATATTTTTAGTGATTTAAAGTTGTGTCAATTTACATATAAAAAAGGTAACTTCTACTATCAGAACGTACTACACTGTATAAAGTATGGGAAAACAGACCTAAAGCTGAGTGTCACTTTTTGGACTTTGCGTAGCTGTTTAACTGGACAACTCAGGTGATTGGTACTTACAGCAGGCATTATAAGTAAATCAGACTGCGAGATTTTCACAGATGGAATGACATGTAGCTGGTTTGGTCCACTTGTGTGCTCCTGGAAAAGCTAAAAAAGAGTTTCACAGAGTAAAAACCTGTTCTTACTAAAAGCTGCTCATCTAACCTAACCACCAAGCCTATGTATCACAATAAGGACATGGCTTAAATGGATATTGTGCACCACCAGTAAACTAAGCCAACAATTAGGTAGCAAAAAGTTAGATTAGATAGTCTCAAGATGCAAATGTAAAAAAACAGTAATAAAAGGAGCTCACCACCTAATGTTTCCACTTCTGGCCAAAATATTGGTGTGGGGAGGAGACTCCCAAGTTGGCGACCACAAACCATAGAAGTCAAAAAAAGAAAGTGGTCTTCCAGCACTCCAAGTTTATGTCACATGTTTAAAAACATCACCAAGACCAGTTCATAGTCACGTATTTTCCTCCCTTGTTCAAAAGGCATAAACGTCTTCTGTTGCTATTTGCAATGTTTTTAGACATGTGAAAATAAAATTCTGTTTTAGGGTACTCCGGGGCTCAATACCGGAAAAAAAAACTCTTCAGTTTTGTCCTAATGCATTCTGAATGGAGAGAAATCTGTTTAGCATGTATCACAATGTCTTCAGTTCAGTCACTTTTACAGTATTTGGCCAGAGAAAATACCGCAACATTCTGCGGTATTTTCTCCGGCCAAAATTCCGGAACACTTGCCGGTATTAATTATTAATGCCGGATCAGACCAATCTATACAAAACAATAATTCACCACGCCTACAATGTCATAAACCCCTATAAATAATTCAGCGCTATAGGTGCATCATATAAATCTTTATTAAGTATTCAACAAGAAATAACATCATATAAAATCATTAAAACACTGGAGCACAGACAAATGATGACAAGATTCCCCCTCCCAATATGGTTGTACACAATTAATTCGACAAAAGGGATCCCAGTAACAAAAATGCAATAGGATGTGTCCATGCAAACCAAATAAAACGTCCACAAAGTCATTAAGGGAATGATAACTGGTGTCCACTAGCTGGAGACATACCTATATTACCCATTAAGACATGAGACAAAGTATTGCACATAAAACATCAACAATCCCGATTATATCATAGTTACCGACCTATGGAGGGAGAGAGCCCTGACGACCGTTTCGCCACTGCTTCTTCTGAGGGCATAAATCACCAATGTGCTAACCCTCCTACTTATACCCCTGAATAGGGGCATGTTGTGCTTCTCATTGGCCAAACACACCTGTGTGAATATTTAACTTAACTACCTTTTAATAGACACCTGGTCATGGAATATTCCCAGGACGGCATCATGTGCGGCCGCCTGTCATCAGCAAAGCGCCATGCGCTTACATCATTATCATGCGCCCGCAATGGAGACCCGATCACCTGATCCAGTCACCTGACCTAGCCCTGCAATCATCAAAGCGCACCAGCGCTTACATCATCATTGTGCTGTGGTAACAGAGATCTGATCATGTGATCAGGTCATCTGACTTAGCCCTATCTCTCCCACCCTCCGTTACCATAATAATAAAACGCTGTAACACAGCGATCCTCTCACATCCAAAGAAATTGACCCAAGATAATAATATCATCCTCAAATAGGAAAAATCCCTATGGTCTCCATGATACACTGGAAAATTGATAATACAAGTGAATTAATTCCCCCGACCAGCAGGAGAAAGTGCAAAGTGACATCAGCAAAAAAAAAAAAATAAAAAAAATATATATATATTTTCAATAAAAACAGTGCTACACAGAGAAATAAATATCGAACAATGACAATGACACAGCGCAAGACGTGATAGTGCAGTGCAAAAAGTGAAGTGAATGTGCGCATGCAGTGATGGCCATAATCATTTATGGTCAAAAATAATTGATGAATGTGATTGATTGATTGATACAAAGACATAATAATAATAAATAAACATTACGATGCATCATGCATAAGTAAAACCTGTAAGTGCAACCCCGATACACGGGGAAAAATAAGAGGAGGGAACACAGGGAAACCCAATGAAGAGCGGAGGGGAGGAAAGGGGAGGGCAGAATTTTGGAAAAATGGAAATCCAAACAAACAAGGTCTTCGGTCCGCATCCGGTCCGGATGCGCATTTTTCCATCCGGTCCGGATGCGGACCGAAGACCTTGTTTGTCTGGATTTCCATTTTTCCAAAATTCTGCCCTCCCCCTCCTCCCTTCCGCTCTTCATTGGGTTTCCTGTGTTCCCTCCTCTTATTTTTCCCCGTGTATCGGGGTTGCACTTACAGGTTTTACTTATGCATGATGCATCGTAATGTTTATTTATTATTATTATGTCTTTGTATCAATCAATCACATTCATCAATTATTTTTGACCATAAATGATTATGGCCATCACTGCATGCGCACATTCACTTCACTTTTTGCACTGCACTATCACGTCTTGCGCTGTGTCATTGTCATTGTTCGATATTTATTTCTCTGTGTAGCACTGTTTTTATTGAAAATATATATATATTTTTTTTATTTTTTGCTGATGTCACTTTGCACTTTCTCCTGCTGGTCGGGGGGAATTAATTCACTTGTATTATCAATTTTCCAGTGTATCATGGAGACCATAGGGATTTTCCTATTTGAGGATGATATTATTATCTTGGGTCAATTTCTTTGGATGTGAGAGGATCGCTGTGTTACAGCGTTTTATTACTATGGTAACGGAGGGTGGGAGAGATAGGGCTAAGTCAGATGACCTGATCACATGATCGGATCTCTGTTACCACAGCACAATGATGATGTAAGCGCTGGTGCGCTTTGATGATTGCAGGGCTAGGTCAGGTGACTGGATCAGGTGATCGGGTCTCCATTGCGGGCGCATGATAATGATGTAAGCGCATGGCGCTTTGCTGATGACAGGCGGCCGCACATGATGCCGTCCTGGGAATATTCCATGACCAGGTGTCTATTAAAAGGTAGTTAAGTTAAATATTCACACAGGTGTGTTTGGCCAATGAGAAGCACAACATGCCCCTATTCAGGGGTATAAGTAGGAGGGTTAGCACATTGGTGATTTATGCCCTCAGAAGAAGCAGTGGCGAAACGGTCGTCAGGGCTCTCTCCCTCCATAGGTCGGTAACTATGATATAATCGGGATTGTTGATGTTTTATGTGCAATACTTTGTCTCATGTCTTAATGGGTAATATAGGTATGTCTCCAGCTAGTGGACACCAGTTATCATTCCCTTAATGACTTTGTGGACGTTTTATTTGGTTTGCATGGACACATCCTATTGCATTTTTGTTACTGGGATCCCTTTTGTCGAATTAATTGTGTACAACCATATTGGGAGGGGGAATCTTGTCATCATTTGTCTGTGCTCCAGTGTTTTAATGATTTTATATGATGTTATTTCTTGTTGAATACTTAATAAAGATTTATATGATGCACCTATAGCGCTGAATTATTTATAGGGGTTAATGCCGGATCAGGTAAAACGGAGATGCTGGGGGCAATATAGACATGCTAGAGGCTGATATGGGGGCAATATGGAAATGCTGGGGGCTGATCTGGGGCAATATGGGGCTGATCTGGGGCAATATGCGGCTGATATGAGGCAATATGGGGCTGATCTGGGGCAATATGGAGCTGATAAGAGGCAATCGGGACTGCTGGGGGCTGATGAGAGGCATAAGGCTCTTATCTGAGGTCTGATTGGGGGTCTGATTAACATTGGGGGTCTGATTAGTGGATTAGAGTTCTAAGGAAAAAAATTTTTCTTATTGTCCTCCTCTAAAACCTAGGTGCGTCTTATGGGCTGATGCATCTTATAGGGCAAAAAATACAGTATGAGTATGGCGTCCCCATTCACTTCTATAGGACGGCTGTCTGTTCAACTGAATACTACAGAGCTGTCCCATAGAAGTGAATGGGGACGCCATACTTAATTACACCTGCTCACCACTGCAATTGCTGTGTCGAGCAGGTAAGGGTATTATTTACACTTGCGGCAGGACGGATCCGTCCTGCCACAAGTGCCCTGTGCACTGCCGTGCTGCCACTCCGTCTGTATTGACTATAATTGGGCGGGGGGCGGAGCTACGGCGATCTCCGGCCGTGCACAGACGTGCTGCGCCGTAGCTCCGCCCCCCGTCCCATTATAGTCAATGGGGACGGAGCAGCAGCATGGCAGTGCAGGGGCACTTGTGGCAGGAAGGATCCGGCAGGCTGAATAGCATGCCGAATCCGTCCTGCCGCAAGTGTAAAAGTACCCTAAACAGAGCAGAAAACAGCTGATCGGCAGGAGTGCCAGGAGTCGGACCCTGCCAATCTGATATTGATGATCTATCCTGAGTATATGCCATCAATAGTAAAAAGCAGACAACCCCTTTAAATAAGCATATTTTAGTGCAACAACAGCAGTCTTGCAATTTTTGTACCGTTTATAAGTGAGCATTGTAATAATCATATTTTAGTGCGTCAACAGCAGTGTATATTTTGGTCGAACCCAGAAGGCGTCCTATTGCGCCAGGTTTTTTTCCCCCAAAAACCTGTTGCAATTTTTCTAGTTTATTTTTCTACTTTGTACACGTGTACAAAGAAAAAAAGCTGAAATCCGATGGTGCAGTGTGTATTTAACACCTTGCCAACAGAGATGTACTAGTACGTCACAGTGGGAAGTGACTTGCCGCAAATTGATGTACAATTACGTCATGATGCTCGGGCAGGCACCGGAGTTTAAGTTTACAGTAAAAAAAGAAGTGCCCCTTCCCCTTAAATTGTTAATAGAAAAATATTTTAAAAAGTAATAAAAATATATATATTAGATATTACTGTGTCCAAAACGAGCAGCTCTATAAAAATATCACATGACCTACCCCCTCAGATGAACGCTGTAAAAAAATAAAATAAAGATTGTGCCAAAATATCCATTTTGTGGTCACCTTGCCCCAGAAAAGTGTAATATTGAACAATCAAAAAATCGTACCCAAAAATGGTACCAATAAAAATGTCAAATCTTCCCGCAAGATCGTCCCACAAGACGATTGGCAGAAAAAAAAGGCGTTCAGAATATAAAAAAATGCCTTGTTATGTAAAACTTGCAAGAGAAAATAAAGGACAGAAGGCAGCGTCTCATGTGTGGTGTTGTTTCATTAGGGTATTACTATGAAAATAATTGCGCTTACCATCTGTTGTTGTGAGAAGTCACAACAGCTATGTTGTACTTTGCTGATATTGCCCGATCAGCATGGGGAATGCATGCACTGCTGCCTTGGTTCCTACCCGTGCAGTGGATGCGATCGTCGGGATGAAATGATAAGTGGAGAAGAAGAAAAAAGGGAACCTCTGTGTCGGCGCTGTCAGCAGGAGTCTGTTACCAGGTAAGTATTGGTAAAAGCAAGTGGTGATTTATTTTCAGTCGACACGTTTCAAGGGCAGAAGGCCCCCTTCATCAGGACAGTCATAGTTGTATGGCTGTCCTGATGAAGGTGGCGTTCCGCCCTTGAAACGCGCTGTTAACTTTTGCTGCCTTACAGGAAAAAAATAAATTAAAATGGAAAATCTGCAAAAAAGTAAAATTTTGAATGTCTTCTCTATCGTCCTTTAATTCTTGTGGAACACCTAGAGGGTTAACAACGCTTGTAAACTCACATTTGAATAACTTGAGGGTGTAGTTTCTACAATGGGGTCATTCATGGGTGGTTTCTATCATGTAAGCCCCACAAAGTGACTTTATAACTGAACTGGTCCTTAAAAAAGTGGGTTTTGGAGATTTTCTTAAAAATTTAAAAAATTGCATCTAAAATTCTAATCTATCGAACATCCAAAAAAAAAAAAAAAATAACATTTACAAAACGATGCCCAAATAAAGTAGACATATGGAAAATGTAAGTAATTACAGCGCTGTACCAAATGAAGCCACAAAACGGCCATGCACATGAGCGCTTAGGGTGCCGTGCATTCAGGATGCAGTTTTTTTATTGTGGCTTGCTGAAATTCATTAAATCATTCCCACTATGCAGAACACCAAGGTTTAACGAGGCTGCTAAACTGGCTAAATTGAAAACTGCATCCTAACTACATGTCAGAACTGCACTGTGTGCCAGCACCCTTAGGGCTGTATTACACTGGCAGATTGTCTGCCAGATTATTGCTAATCAATCATTGCTAATGAACGTTGGTACTAACTCTTGTTAGCAATGACCTGGCAGGGTAATACTTCCGCCGGTTACTCGATGAACAAGCAAACGCTAGTTCATCGGGCAATCCAGATCGTGCTGTGTAATTACGATGTGCTGCTGGCAAACAACTAGTCAGTATGGGGACAAGCGGTGGCACAACAATCGCTCCTTCCCCATACTGTGGAGGAGATCACT
This sequence comes from Bufotes viridis, assembly GCA_033119425.1. Classification (NCBI taxonomy): domain Eukaryota; kingdom Metazoa; phylum Chordata; class Amphibia; order Anura; family Bufonidae; genus Bufotes; species Bufotes viridis. Next base: position 464,380,304 of record CM065589.1, read on the forward strand.
GCATTTATTAGCAGCGGTCTCCTCCACCAGCGAGCAGGCGAGGAAGGAACGCTTCACCTCCCAACAATTGTTAGCCGCATCGCTAAATGTAATACTGTCCTTAGGGTATGTTCACATGCAATAGATTGATTGCAGAAATGATCCCATACATCTATCTAAATGGGGCTTTCGGAAATCGATATGCCTCCTGCCCGAACAATCCATTTTAGTTGTATTTAATGGGTTTTTAGACAAAATTTCTGCACAAATATACTCTCATTTTCCCTCTTCTATATCAATAAGACCCTAATTCAAAAATGAGGCTCTTGACACACTTGCCTCTTGTAACTCAGTAATAATTAGATCAATATGTACATGAATATATTACAAGATGTGACAGTTTAGCTGGTCTTACCCTTTGCATTGGTGCAACCAGGTCAATGTCATACACCATAAATCCGTCCACTCCAGCATTTATTTCAAACAGCTTTAACCTGAAATACATGATTATATGAGTACTATATGAATATAGTAACTAAATACAATCTTATTTGTGAGGTAGAAATAGGATATAAAATGACCATCACATATCCAAAAAGTAATGTATATTTTTCATGGTAATTTGTATACCCATTTTGTAGAAAATATAAGATACTAGCCATTTACAAAGCTTCTAGACTTTGGAACTCCTGAGGCTCTCTACAAGATGTTAGATATCACAACTGAAGACCATGGAAAATAAACTAGAAAAGCAGGGCCATGTCTTCTCCTTGCTCCCTCTCTTCGCTCTGATGCTAGTGCACCTGAGCCAAGAAGTTTAGGAGGAGGGGGCTAGGTTTAAGTCCAGATACGTTTTGTCTACACAGCAAGTGTGCCATTTTGTTGGAAGGAATCTCCTAGTTACTAATAGTACAAAAGAGATTTGGTAACTGTGCCAGCCATAGTACCACATGTATTATTTAAAATGCATTCAGAAACTCTTCAGACCCTTTCACTTTCACATTTTGTTATGTTGCGGCCTTATCAAATATGGTGTTTTTCCCCTATTATTCTGCACTCGATACCCCATAATAAGAACGCGAAAACAGAATTTTTGAAATTTTTGCTAATTTATTGAAAGGGAAAAAATAATATAAATGTAATTTCGCATAGACATTGTGGGGGGGGGGGGGTAGCTCTGGTAGACAGCGGTGCGGGTGCAGTATAGAGGCAAAGAGAGTCCAGGTAGTGCAGCAAACAGTGTTTTATTTCACACTTGCACAAACAAAAAGTTCAAAACAGTCACTTAGTGTTACTTCACACTCACAGCAAAAACTTGAGGCAAAACAAAAGTCCAAGACTGAATCAAATTCACCTGTGTGGTTTAGGTGCGTGTTCACACCCGGCTGTCAGCCCAGCCGCAGGAAAGTCCAACCTCAGGCTTCCAGGCAGACTGCACGCCTCTTTGCAAGCTCTTGCTTCCAGCCCTGAGAGCTCCACGGAACACCAGCAGTTTCCAGGTTAAATCACCTCAAATCCTAGGTGTTAGTTCACACCTGGCTGAATGCTCGGCAACACAAAAAGTCCACTGACCGTCTTTAAATGGCCTGCTCTTCTGACACACAGGTCTCAGCTTTTCAGCCCAGCACAGGGCTCAGATCCCAAACACACAGAGAGCGAGTTTGCATAAAACCCAGCTGTCTTAAGTGCAGCTAGGTAATCACCCAAAAAACCCGGACCGGCACCTAAAATCCGGTCCAGTATTTGCCCTCACCTGGCTGCAATCAACCCAGCAGCACAGGCTGAGAGGAAAATACCTGTTTTTTACCACAAAACCTCTCACTGTGTCACATACCCCCCCCCTTTGTTCAACCCTGAGGGGGTGAACACACGCCAGACAGTATACCCAGAACCGGGCTGTATTACACTGGCAGATTGTCTGCCAGATTATTGCTAATCAATTGCCGCACTTTATTTATACTGATCACCTGTCCTAAGGATAGGTCTCAAATTCATTGTTTACCTGCTTGCCGTCGCAACCGCAGCAGTGAGCAGGTGTAATTATAGTTGGGGAAAAAGCTACAAAAGATTATGTATGCTCCCATCCCTGTACTATGGACATGGTTACCCAGCTTTCCCAGACTTCAGAATGCCAGATCAGCCTATTTGTGAATTGGTAAATCCCAAGTATTGTAGAATACCTAGCTGAATTTGCTAGCCAGGGGCCAAGAAAAGCTGAGTAAGAATTCCTGTCACAAATCATCCATATTGTAGCACAGTTAGACAGCTTTGTTAATCAGTATGCTGGGAAACTGGTTAACACATCATGCAGAGCTGTTGAATACTAAGACTACCTACATAAATCGTTCTTTGCACTTTCAATTAGTGCCATAGCTATGAATATTTATATGGGAAAGCTGGGTCAAAATCACGTGGAACTGTAATAGACTGCAGAATACTAAATCTACCAAGACAAACTCCTAAACATTGCCATAGCTAGGCAGATTTGGCTTTCAACTTTCAGGAAAAGGAGGTTATAATAATGTGGAGCTAAAAAGGAGACTGCAGAATACTAAATCTACCAAGATAAATTCCTGTCCTCACTTCCAAAAAGTGCCATTGCTAGACAGATTTGCCTTTCAGGATCCTGGGAAAGCTAGGTTACCACCATGTGGAGCTGTAATAGAGACTGCAGAATACTAAATCTACCATGATAAATCCCCCTCCACACTCCTAAATAGTGCCATAGGTAGGAAGATTTGTCTTTCAGGGTCCCAGGAAAGCTGGATTACTTGCACAATGAAAGGTTACCATTATTATAATAATAATAAATTAATAATAATGATAGTGTGTAGAGCTCCACATGACTTGTAATCTCACTTTCCCACACTAATGAATGTCAGCTTTGCCTAGGTAGACAGTGAGAAATCCTTCCTGCTTATATAGGCAAACCTGAAATTCAGGGACCTGGATAAGCTGGGTAGCACTTTCTGTAGTGTCAGTGCCCTGGTACTGTATAGTATCCCTGCACACATACAGAGGAGGTTTTGTAAGAAGCTGCTGAAATTCTGCAGTTTCTAGCTCTTTCACAGTGCTCCGAGTGTCCATTCAAGTTTATTGGTGTTAAGCCCCTCACCTTTTTTGAATGTTGATTTTGACTGTGAGCTCATGCCAGTGCACAGAGTCAGTCCCCAGCCGAAGATAGAGGGGCTAGGAGGAAGAAGGCACTTCTCTGACAACAGGATATATGTTAAACCTACTTTCTGTAGTCCATGCAGAAAGCGCTAGAGACAAACTTTCTTTAGCAGGTTATGTTTTCATCCCTTGTTTTTCAGGGTTTAGTGTCCCTTTAACTGGTCAAGTGCATAGGTGATTTGGCAAATATACAATGAAATACATTGATAGGAATTAAACCTATTATAGACTTTGTCTTAAATCAATAATTAGAACATAATTACAGTAATCTTGTATCTCAATAATTACAACATGGTTAGATTTCATACATATTCAGCCAGCTTACCGTGTAACAGCTGCAGTAACACTCTGATACTCTGCACTCTCTTTGTCTTTGGGCAGAAGATGGGCAGCCATTCCCCCGGTAGCTAAGGCCTCTCTTCGATGGCATGTTTGCACCAACAAATCCATGTAACTTTTGAGAAAATGCTTCTCCATGTTCACATACTTACTGCGATCTGGCAACAAAAATTCTGGCCGATGTCCTAAAATGAAGTAATATGAAAACAAACAATGTAAAATGAAGTGCAGGTCCCAGGAAAAGTAAGGGTAGGGCCACAAGGTCAGGTTTCTGCAAGCAGTTTTGAAAACCAAAATCAGCAGTGGATTATAAAAGAAGAGAAAATATACAGGACAGATACAACTTTTCCTCTTTTTTGAATTCACTCCTGATTTTGGCTTCCAAAACTGTAAGCAAAAACCTGACCGTGTGGCCGAAGCTTCGTGTTAATGACTTCTAATTGACAGAAGATGTTTGAATTAAAGGGATATTCCAGTACATATATATATATATATATATATATATATATATATATATATATAAAATTATTATATATTTTTACTTTATATTGATGCCTATCCTCAGGATAGTCTATCAATATCTGATAGTCAACGGTCTGAGACCCTAGCGTTCAGCTGTCCAAGAGTAGGTCTAGCCCCGAAACTGCACAGCTCAGTCAATGGTCTAGTGGCTGCCTTTACTTTAATGGGAGCAGCGCTGCAGTAACCAGCTCCCTCCACCACACAATAGACTGAGCTGTGTAATTCAGAAGCTGACTTCTAGTGCCAGACCTACTGAAGAAAAGCTGATCAGCGGAGTGTGGGGAGATGACTCCCACCGATTGGGAGAATACGCCATCCAGAAAACCCCTTTAACAACCTAACTGTTTTGCCCGAGTTCAGCTCTGGCTGTGGGAAAAGTACTTAACTGTTCTTGGACTTGTAACTGTTTTTAACAGTAGAAATTAATTTTTTAAGTTATTACCCGAAGTCTCGCGAGACTTCTGAAAAGTAATAACGTCGCCTCATCTGAGCCAATACATTCTAATACTGTACGGAGCGTTCGCTCCGTACAGTGTTCTAACAATTTCTTTCTGCGAATCGACTTCGGATGTATCATCCGAAGTCGATTCGTTCATCCCTAGTTACCACCCCTCTGTACCCTTACTGCAGACTGCTAGCAATTCATTCATAACTTCTAGTAGAAATAATGAAGGAATGGTACAACATAGAGCCATAAGAATAGATGCTCCAGAATTGTTATTACAAGGGGAATGCATGAAGCTATTATAACAGGCATGTCAGGAGAGGTGAAAAGTCCGCTTTAAGGGGTTACCGTATATACCGGCGTATAAGACGACTTTTGAGCCCTAGAAAATCTTTTCTAGAGCGGGGGGTCGTCTTATACGCCGGGTATGGCTCTCGGTGCTGCAGTGCCGAGAGCTGCGATGTACCCACGAAGTATGTCCTGTCCCTTGTATGCCTCTCCCCTGCGTTTTACCTTTTATGCTGCCTTGTATCGCCCTCCTCCCTGCCGCTCACGATGTACGAGATCCTCCCGGCTGCTGCTGAGAGCCTTTAAGCATTTCGCTCCGTGCGGCGGGCGTCCTCGCAGTCCTCGCCGCTAGCATCTCGCTCCTGCGCATGTGCGAGATTTCTTGCGGCGGCCGTGGATACACGGGATCCTCGCGGCCGCTCGCATCTCGTTCATACGCATCTGCGAGATCTCCGAGTACGGCACATATGCGCATGTGCGAAACCATCAGGATTTGCATATATGCATATGCAAATCCTGACAGGTGCCGCAGATGTGCATATGTGAAATAATAATAACATACCGTCACATAAACATGTTCAGGGAAAGGTGGCACATGTTTAGGGTCTGGGAGACAGGGAGGGAGGACAAGGAAGGTGGTGGGATGTACAGCATGGCAGCTCCCATGGGTTTATTGTATTTCCCTTCCTTTCAGCTTAAGAGTGAATTAGGAAAAGTTTAATCCACTTGCACTGTTTTATTTTTACATGTTTGATGACAAACAGCATGTCATACTTATTTGAATTAAAATTACCATATTTAAATCAGATCTAATGCTTTTTAAATTTTTCTTTGGTGTGTGTTGAAAAAGGGGTAGTCTTATACGGCGAGTAAATCCCAAACTCTATATTTTCAGTGTAAAAGTTGGGGGTCGTCTTATACGCCCAGTCGTCTTATACGCCGACATATACGGTAATTTAGCACTATCATTAGATTTGGTCTGTGATAGACCCCACTAGGGCACTGCTTTAGCTCACTGCAATGCAATGGTGGAATATTACTTTAGTTGGGGTGTAACAGCGCATTTTCTTGCACCCTTTCCTCCTTTCTGAAGTTAAAAGAACACCGAATGGGAAAAAAAAAAGAGAAAGAATTTATATTTTGGGTTTTATCTTTCGTAGGTTCTAACTTTTTTCATTCCAAACTTACCAAACTTATTGACGAAGGAGGCTGAGTAATCCCAAATGCCACAGTTCAAACCAGCAGAGTGGTCCTTCAGCTCATAGAGGATTTCTTCCATCTCAAATGATGCCAGTACATTCTCAATCAGCACAGTGGCTTTAATGCTTCCGAGTGGTAAACCTAACTATGTGGTTCAGAAGAAACACATCTGTGTTAGCCAGTTTACTGCTTGACTAATGCATTTAAACAGGACCTGACTGTTATACTCATATTCTTAAAAAATAAAATAAATTATGGATGATCCTTTAAAACACTGCATCATGTCGTTCCTCTGTTACTCCTCCTAGAAATATAAGAATACACTGACAACTGGGTGTTCCTACACACTCTAAAATTATAAAATTGGTACGGAAATTTCTGTTAATACCTGCATGTATTTAGTAGAAAGGACATGTCATAGGAGTGGTGACATGGTGTCATCTACAAAGATCCAATACCAATCAATTTGGCAGTATAAGCAATATCTCTTCCTATATAACCATTAAATGTACAGTCAGAAAATGGCCTATTGGTAAAATGTATTTTCTGATCCGCCCCATCATCTACTGTCAATTACTCACCACAAAATATTCAGTGTTCCCCTCAATACATAAGCATTTGTCCCTTCAATTGTGTATGTTTTTTGAATATAGCTACAGCTACTTTTAATAATATCTATGGCTCTGTATAGCCCTATGTTAATTTACGTGGGTATATATTGCATGTGTATGGGTATATTGTCCACTTGCCGAAACCTTGGTTGGGTGGGTACATAGGTCATCAGTATCTGATTGTGAGGGTCTGACACCAAGGACCCCTGACGATCAGCTGTTTGATAAAGCACTGGAGCTCCTGTGAGCACTGCGGCCTTCTCTCTGATTTCCCTAGGCCGAGTGACAACATATTTATGTTACAGGAACACCGGTGCCTTCTCAAAAAAGCTGATCAGCAGCGGTCCCAGGTGTCAGACCCCCACTGATCAGATACTGATGACCTATCCAGAAAAAATCCCGGGGAACCCTTTTAATTGTGATTTTAACCCTTGAGTTTGTGTACAGCTATGGGCTCTTCTTTTATGAACCTGATTCTATATAGGGAGAATTTCACAAGTTCACCACATCACCTTCTCTTCTGTCCAGACAAATATCTGATTCCAGAGTTTGGCCTCCAGAAAGCTTTCTACCTGGAACACAATATGCCATTTTACTTCACAGAAATGCAATACTTTGTTTAATGAAATTGGAAATCACCACATTTTACAATCATTCCTTTGCGCTGTAGATGATAATCCAGATGTCAACGGTTTGGCTCTTACTTTCATTATTGCAACATCATGAGAAAGATTTCAGTCCTTAGCAGCGAACCTATTCTTCCCTCTCCCCATGTAATACATCTAACTTGGCCTCAATATAGGTGTCCACAAACGTAATCTCCCCCCTTCTCATGTAATACATCTAATCTGACCGCAATATAGGTGTTCACACACGTATTCTTCCCCCCTCCTCATGTAATACATCTAATCTGGCCGCAGTATAGGTGTTCACACACGTATTCTTCCCCCCTCCTCATGTAATACATCTAATCTGGCCGCAGTATAGGTGTCCACACACATAATCTCCCTCCATCTCATGTAATACATCTAATGTGTCTGTAGTATAAGTGTCCACACACGTAATCTCCCCCCTCCTTATGTAATACATCTAATCTGGCCGCAATATAGGTGTCCACACATGTATTCTTCCCCCCTCCCAGGGCCGGTGCAAGGATTTTTGCCGCCCTAGGCAAAAGAAAAGTTTGCCGCCCCCCCCCATGTGACATAACAATGCCACACCCATATTATCTGCCATAATAAAGGGGTTCTATAGTTTATTTAAACTGATCGGCAGGGGTCCGACACCCGGGACCCCCGCCAATTAGCTGTTTGAGAAGGCAGCTGTGCTGGCAGTAGCGCCTCAGCCTTCTCGCAGTGACGTCACGACTAGTATCATTGGCCTGGGTGGGGCTAAGCTTCATTCAAGTGAACAGAGCTTAACTCCGCCAAGGCCAGTGATACTAGTCGTGACGTCACTGCACCTGCGTTAAACAGCAAGAAGGCCGAGGCACTACTGCATACATAGGATAGATCATCAGTTTAAATAAACTGCAGAACCCCTTTAACTAACGCCAGTTCTCTCCCCCCCCCCCCTTGTCATTCTCTCCCCCCTCTTGTCATTCTTCACTCCCCCCCTTGTCATTCTTCCTTCCCCTCCCCTTGTCATTCTCTCCCCCCTCTTATCATTCTCTCCCCCCTCTTGTCATTCTCTCCCCCCTCTTGTCATTCTCTCCCCCCTCTTGTCATTCTCTCCCCCCTCTTGTCATTCTTCACCCCCCCTTTGTCATTCTTCCTCCCCCCTTGTCATTCTCCCTCCCCCCTTGTCATTCTCCCCCCCTTGTCATTCTTCCTTCCCCCTCTTGTCATTCTCTCCCCCTTGTCATTCTTCACCCCCTTTGTCATTCTTCTTCCCCCACTCTTGTCATTCTTCCTCCCCCTTGTCATTCTCTCCCCTCTTGTCATTCTTCCTTCCCCCTCTTGTCATTCTCTCCCCTCTTGTCATTCTTCACTTCCGCTCCCCCTTGTCATTCTCTTTCTCCCCCCTACCTCTAGTGTAGCACGGCCGAGCTCTTTATGGTCCAGGGGTACAGGAGCTTTAGTTTCCTGTACCCTGGCGGACTAACAGGAAGTGCACACTGTGTGTGCACTTCATGTCAGTCCAGCCGGGTACAGGGGACAGATGCTCCTGTATCCGCGGACCATAAAGAGCTCGGCCGCACTACAATGGAGTGACAGGAGGGAGCGCTGAGCGCTTCCCTCCTGTCAGCTCCTCTCCTCTTGCTGCGCCCGGGCAGTGCGCCCTCAAGGACGCGCCAGCCCGGGCAGTGCTGCAGCCGTCTGAGGCTCAATTCAGAGCGCTCGGGCAGCTGCAGCATGAGGCGGGGCCCGGCGCTCCTAGCAGCGCCCCTTCCCAAGGGGCGCTCTACGCGGCGGCCTAGTCCGCTTATAGGACGCACTGGCCCTGCCCCCTCCTCATGTATACATCTAATCTGGTCGCAGTTTAGGTGTCCACACACGTAATCTCCCCTCTTCTCATGTAATACATCTAATGTGTCCGCAGTATAGGTGTCCACACACGTAATCTCCCCCCTTCTCATGTAATACATCTAATCTGGCCGCAGTATAAGTGTCCACATACGTATTCTTCCCCCTCCTCATGTAATATATCTAATCTGAGCGCAGTATAAGTGTCCACACACGTATTCTTCCTCCTCCTCTTGAAATACATCTAATCTGGCCGCAGTATAGGTGTCCACACATGTAATTTCCCCCTCCTCATGTTATACATCTAATCTGGCTGCAGTATAGGTGTCCACACACGTAATCTCCCCCCTCCTCATGTAATACATCTAATCTTGCTGCAGTATAGCTGTCCACATACGTATTCTTCCCCCTCCTCATGTAATACATCTAATCTGGCCGCAGTATAGGTGTCCACACACGTAATCTCCCCCCTCCTCATGTAATACATCTAATCTGGCTGCAGTATAGCTGTCCACATACGTAATCTCCCCCCTCCTCACGTAATACATCTAATCTGGCTGCAGTATAGCTGTCCACATACGTATTCTTCCCCCTCCTCATGTAATACATCTAATGTGTCCGCAATATAGGTGTCCACACACGTATTCTTCCCCCCTCCTCATGTAATACATCTAATCTGGCCGCAGTATAGGTGTCCACACACGTAATCTCCCCCCTTCTCATGTAATACATCTAATCTGGCCGCAGTATAAGTGTCCACACACGTAATCTCCCCCCTCCTCATGTAATACATCTAATCTGGCCGCAGTATAGCTGTCCGCATACGTATTCTTCCCCCTCCTCATGTAATACATCTAATGTGTCCGCAGAATAGGTGTCCACATACGTATTCTTCCCCCTCCTCATGTAATATATCTAATCTGGCCGCAGTATAAGTGTCCACACACGTATTCTTCCTCCTCCTCACGAAATACATCTAATCTGGCCACAGTATAGGTGTCCACACATGTAATTTCCCCCTCCTCATGTAATACATCTAAACTGGCCGCTGTATAGGTGTCCACACACATAATCTCCCCCCTCCTCATGTAATACATCTAAACTGGCCGCAGTATAGGTGTCCACACACGTAATCTCCTCCCTCCTCATATAAAACGTCTCACAATTCTGTTGACTATTTTAGATCTGGCTGCAGTATAGGTGTCCACACAAATTGGATTAACACTGGTCTGAACCTGCCAATTTCAGCAAGACTTGCGATGCCATTAAAAATGCTGCAAATACAACTGTGTTTTTCCTACAAATGCTTTGTGTGAAACCACCCAATGAGAAAAGTGACAATGTCACCTACCTTTGACAAATAGAAAAAGGGCCCGGATTCACTTTTATAAAGTCTTCTCCCGGTGTGGTACATAAGTAGACCATAATCAAAGAGAGGGCCTGGGATCTCCCTGCCATTTACCTGTGATGAAATCAACAGGTATCATTGGATCACTCTATATTCTGCATCTAAAGAAAAGCTACATCTTAAATACACTCCTCACCATTGAAATTGCAGCACCATGGAGGACAAGCCTAAAGGTCACGAAAATCAAGGAAGTAGCAGGTGTCGCTAAGATCTTCAGATATTTAAGTTTTCAAACACCTAGCTCCAAACTGTGGCATGTGGGAGGGGCATAAAAGCCAAACTGAAAGCAAAGTTTTTTAGCCACAAGAAACCTCAAAAATCGTATCAAGTCTTGTGAGATTATCTGCATATCATTAACATGTCTGTCGATCCTGTGATTTCCATAATTCCACATCCTTTCCCTCTTGGTGTTGCAATTTCAATGATGAAAAGTGTATTTTAAAAGCTTATATTTTTTTAAGTAAAAAATTTAAAGTGTTTAAAAGTATACAACTAATAGCCAAAGTCAAAAAGGCCCTAATAAAAAGCAGCAGAATCAAGAACACAAAATTTCTAAAAGATGTGGCACTCACTATAAAATCACTGGTCTCTATTTGTCATTAGACAGTGCAGACACAAGGCAACAGCCGCCTCACACGGATTCGTGCTTGAGAAAGTGCAAAGTAGCGCAAAACTGCTGTTGCCTTATGCCTGCACCGCGTCTTCTACCTGAAGGTGTAAAGACAAGTGTTTTTATGGTGAGTGCCGCATCTTTTGGACTTTTTGTGTTCATGATTCTGGACTTTATTTACGCAGTCCACCACCTATAACTCTGACTGGGTTTCCTAACTTCGGCTACGGTGTGTGGCTCAGTGGTGCTAGTAATCTGTTTTACTTTATTTTTTGAAAAAACAGTAGAATGGCTGCCATGTACAATACAATGGCCACTGCAAGGTAATGTTTGGCTTGCTCCAAGTTCCCTCTGAAAGGTGGTGGTGATGGAGGGGAGGCGTGTTGCAGCGATCAATCTCAAATTTCTGGTGAAATCACACTCAATGCATGTATTTGGAAGCTACTAACATGGGTGTATATAAATATACAGTGTTCAGTTGTATGTACACCTGTGGATGAAATTGGAAAGCTATAAAAGCCATTTGGTTCATAATGGTGCATTCACAGTGATTATGTCAGCCATATCACACCACAGGTGATGTCTAGTCCAGAACATATCAGAGGTGAAGACACAGACTGTGATACATTACCAGCATATTGTGCTCTACCATATTCCAAGCCCTTGGTCTCATCATTAACACAGGGGCTTCAGAGACTGGAGGTAAACCTGAAGGTGAAAAGTAAAACATGGTGTGATTGTATATATTCATCCTGCAGCAGCTTGGTGGACACGTCACCTTTTTTGTTATTACCTGGTATCTTGCCATGAACGACTTGGTAGACATTAAAAATCCCTTTGATTTGATTGTAGAATGTCGGACAGTTACCATCATCAAAATCCACCTAAGTGGTCAAAAGTGACTTATAAGTGGAAATGCTTTACAGCAGCAGGGAACGGCTGTATTTCTGGTCAATGAATAGGCTGTATGATGTATGTACATTTGACATATATAGGCAAGGTTCACATCTGTGTCGTAGGTTTCATTAGGAGCCTCAGTCTCAATTCATGACAAATTTCCCAGAACAAAAAAAACATTGTCCAGGGTGCTGGGCGATTTTATTTTACAGTAAAATAAAGGAGACTATGACAGAAACCCAGTGGAAACCCATCTAGTGGATGTGATTGATCCAGTACTGCCATCATGGAATTTTTTTTTCTGTTCTTATGACACAAAAAAACAGAAATGGAGATACAAATGTAAACCCAGCTAAAGACGTAGACTTGTGTATTATTTTCTACCTACTATAGATGCTAACTGATAGCCAGTGAGCCAGTACATGGACTCAATCAAGAAACGTATGAATCCGCATTGTAATTGCGTTCTTTCAGACAGTTTCACGTGTTTGGTATGAATTTTTTATTGATGTAAGATCTGTAAGATTTAGCCGTTTTTTTTGTTGTTGATTTTCTGAAATTATTTTATTTTTAAAAATGTAGCTAAAATAAAATGACCAAAAGCCCCCCTATCCCATGTGGATAAGATGTCCATTTTATACCTGTATTCCCTGAGCAGAGGACATCAGCGCTCTATGGAATCGTTCTGTTTGGTATGGTGGTGTATCTCCAATATCCACGTGTCTGTTCTGGAGTCTGCGGGGAACAGCTGCTACTCTCCAGCTTGTGTCATTTCTAATATGTGCAGTGTCCGGCGAAAAATCAGGACGGTTATTAGTTAAGTCAAGCTCAACTTTTCGTGCTGTTCGATGCCACAAGATCTGTAAACATATCACAAAGTTTACAATTTACAATTTCTTTTCTTTCTGACTAGAGACATGACTTTAAAGGGGTTTTCCGAGACTTTTATACTGCTGACCTATCTTCTAGACACCCGGTACCCCCGACGATCAGCTGTTTGAGAAGGCACCGGCACCCTCAGTAGTGCCACAGTGGAGTCTGTATCTGTAGGAGAGCACGAACTCTAGCTTTAAAATAAAGAAATTTACCATATTTTATGCATAGATTGCTGCAAATATACCTATAGGAATCTAGGAAAGTATGGCAGTTATGTACCTAAGGCCCCAATTTATTGAAAAACAGTGATAACTAGCAGGGCTGTGGAGTTAGTGGTGGAGTCGGAGTCAGTATTGGGTGGTTGGAGTAAGAGTGCTGAAAAAATAGTGGATTCAATAGCCCTGGAAATCATTACTAATGCTGGACATACACATGATTTCCTAAATATGTCTACACGAATCTATAGGCACCATTGGCAGTGCTTATCTCCCAAGGGAACAAGGGATACATGGTGTACGGAGAGGAAGCAGAGGGCTCCATACACTGTGAAGTTTTCGGTGCTGGCATACTGAAGCTCAGCTGCCATTCACTCAAATGGGAGTTGAGCTGCAGACCCTGGCACAGCCCCTACAGTGTAGGGTGCCTTCTGCTTCCACCTCTGTACACTGTATAGTTTTGGGTGCCTCAGCAGCCTGAAACAACCGATCGTGGGGGTGCAGGTGTTGGATCCCTACAGATCTCATATTGATGACCTATCCCAGAAGATTGATCATTAATATCTGTACCCAAGAGAACCCCGTTAAGGCTCCATTCAGACAGGCGTTATTTCTGTCCTTGTTCGGGGACTAGATTCAAACAGCATATAAGGACAGCTGTGGATAGGGATCTTGGAGGACTATTATTAATGGGGTTTTAGCTACAGGGCAGTGTGGGCGACACTGTTTAAGGAGGCACATCGGCCAGTACCGTTCGGCATTGTAAGTATAAAAAAATACTGGGAAATAATACAGTCGTGGCCAAAAGTTTTGAGAATTACATAAATATTGGAAATTGGAAAAGTTGCTGCTTAAGTTTTTATAATAGCAATTTGCATATACTCCAGAATGTTATGAAGAGTGATCAGATGAATTGCATAGTCCTTCTTTGCCATGAAAATTAACTTAATCCCAAAAAACCTTTCTACTGCATTTCATTGCTGTCATTAAAGGACCTGCTGAGATCATTTCAGTAATCGTCTTGTTAAATCAGGTGAGAATGTTAACGAGCACAAGGCTGGAGATCCTTATGTCAGGCTGATTGGGTTAAAATGGCAGACTTGACATGTTAAAAGGAGGGTGATGCTTGAAATCATTTTTCTTCCATTGCTAACCATGGTGACCTGCAAAGAAACCCGTGCAGCCATCATTGCGTTGCATAAAAATGGATTCACAGGCAAGGATATTGTGGCTACTAAGATTGCACCTCAATCAACAATTTATAGGATCAGGGCCGGTGCAAGGATTTTTGCCGCCCTAGGCAAAAGAAAAGTTTGCCCCCCCCCATGTGACATCACAATGCCCCACCCATATGAGCTGCCAAATTAAAGGGGTTCTGCAGTTTATTTAAACTGATCGACAGGGGTCCGATACCCTGGACCCCCGCCAATTAGCTGTTTGAGAAGGCAGCGGCGCTGGCAGTAGCGCCTCAGCCTTCTCGCAGTGACGTCATGATTAGTATCATTGGCCTGGGTGGGGCTAAGCTTCATTCAAGTGAACAGAGCTTAACCCCGCCAAGGCCAGTGATACTAGTCGTGACGTCTTTCTCAATCTCCCCCCCCCCTCTTGTCATCCTCTTTCTCAATCTCCCCCCCCCCCTCTTGTCATCCTCTTTCTCAATCTCCCCCCCCCTCTTGTCATCCTCTTTCTCAATCCCCCCCCCTACCTCTAGTGTAGCGTGGCCGAGCGCTGTATGCTTCACAGGTACAGGAGCTTTAGTTTCCTGTACCCGGGCGGACTGATAGGAAGCACTGTGTGCGCACTTCATGTCAGTCCGGCCGGGTACAGGAGACAGATGCTCCCTGTACCGGCGGACCATACAGGGCTCGACCAAGCTACAAGGACGCGCCAGCCCGGGCAGTGCTGCAGCCGCCTGAGGCTCTCTATAGAGCGCTCGGGCGGCTGCAGCATGAAGGGGGTCGGTGCTCCTAGCAGCGTCCCTTCCCAAGGGGCGCTCTACGCGGCTGCCTAGTCAGCCTATAGGACGCGCCGGCCCTGTATAGGATCATCAAAAACTTCAAGGAAAGAGGTTCAATTCTTGTTAAGAAGGCTTCAGGGCATCCAAGAAAGTCCAGCAAGCGCCAGGATCCTCTCCTAAAGAGGATTCAGCTGCGGGATCGGAGTGCCACCAGTGCAGAGCTTGCTTAGGAATGGCAGCAGGCAGGTGTGAGCACATCTGCACGCACAGTGAGGCGAAGACTTTTGGAAGATGGCACGGTCAAGAAGAGCAGCAAAGAAGCCACTTTTCTCCAAAAAAAACATCAGGAACAGATTGATCTTCTGCAGAAAGTATGGTGAATGGACTGCTGAGGACTGGTCAAAGTCATATTCTCCGATGAAGCCTCTTTCCGATTGTTTGGGGCATCAGGAAAAAGGCTTGTCCGGAGAAGAAAAGGTAAGCGCTACCATCAGTCCTGTGTCATGCCAACAGTAAAGCATCCTGAGACCATTCATGTGTGGGGTTGCTTCTCATCCAAGGGAGTGGGCTCACTCACAATTTTGCCCAAAAACACAGCCATAAATAAAGAATGGTACCAAAACACCCTCCAACAGCAACTTCTTCCAACAATCCAACAACAGTTTGGTGAAGAACAATGCATTTTCCAGCACGATGGAGCACCGAGCCATAAGGCAAAAGTGATAACTAAGTGGCTCGGGGACCAAAACGTTGACATTTTGGGTCCATTGCCTGGAAACTCCCCGGATCTTAATCCCATTGAGAACTTGTGGTCAATCCTCAAAGGTGGGTGGACAAACAAAAACCCACTAATTCTGACAAACTCCAAGAAGTGATTATGAAAGAATGGGTTGCTATCAGTCAGGATTTGGCCCAGAAGTTGATTGTGAGCATGCCCAGTCGAATTTCAGAGGTCATGAAACAGAAGGTCCAACACTGCAAATACTGACTCTTTGCATAAATGTCATGTAATTGTCGATAAAAGTCTTGGAAACGTATGAAGTGCGTGTAATTATATTTCACTACATCACAGAAACAACTGAAACAAAGATCTAAAAGCAGTTTAGCAGCAAACTTTGTGAAAACTAATATTTGTGTCATTCTTAAAACTTTTGGCCACGACTGTACTATATAATATAAACCCCAGGTAGGGCCAAGAGTGATTTTACTTCATTATACACGTCTCAGCTGCTGCAGGTCCTCTTTTTGGAGAGGAAGAAGGTGCCTCATGTCAGTCAATAACTGAATATAAAAACAGGATGTGTAGAACTTCCTACCATGATCTCAGCATGGAGGACTAATATTGCTATAATGTGCAGTGGGAGGAACATTATCCTGCGCAAATGTTTGCATAAAGACCTTATATATTGAGCTACGAGTACATATGTGGCAGTAATGACTCACCTTGTCAACATCAATACTGAATGCAGAAGTGAGCTGAGCCAGAAAACGGATGGCATCTGGAGTGAGCAGTGCATTAAACTCTTTTTCCAGACCACATGGAGGGTCACTTAGTTCCACATTATCCATTTGCTAGAAAACAGTTTTTATTATTCAATTTTAGAGCATTTACACCACTTTCGACTATACATATATAGTTATGGTGACCTTAGTGACGTCAGTGACAAACATAAATGGTATGGCATTGCAGATGGTTATTACGTTTCACCTATGGATTATTTTTGTCCTCAAACATGCTGACAACCTATCCACAGTTGGTAAATAGCCATCTCTAAGGCTAACTTCAGCTTAGGGTACTTTCACACTTGCGTTGCTGGATTCCGGCAGGCAGGATCCGGCAATCTGTATGCAAACGGATACCATTTGTAGACGGATCCGGATCTGTCTCACAAATGCATTGCAATACCGGATCTGTCTCTCCGGTTGTCATCTGGAAAAACGGATCCGGTATTTATCTTTTTCACATTTTTAAAGGTCTGCGCATGCGCAGACCGGATCTGTCAATGCGGTAATTTTAATTCCGGATCCGACACTAATACATTTCAATAGAAATCAATGCCGGATCCGGCATTCTGGCAAGTGTTCCGAAATTTTTGATAGAGAAAATACCGCAGCATGCTGCGGTATTTTCTCAGGCCAAAAAAAGTTCAGTGACTGAACTGATGTATCCTGAATGGATTGCTCTCCATTCAGAATGCATTAGGATTAAACTGATCAGTTTAGGACGGAACTCAATACCGGAAAAGAATAACGCCAGTGTGAAAGTACTCGTAAAGAGATTTTCCAGGCTTTTAATATTGATGACCTATCAGATCGGCGGGGGTCCGACAGCTGGCACCCCCATAATCAGCTGTATGAAGAGAATACAGGCGCCACTATGGAGTGCTTCCGTGGGGTTTCTCTCTGTGCCTCTGCATTCAAGTTGAATGGGTCTGGATCCATCTGCGGCAACCGCATGGATGGTGCCCGTGCATGGAATGGCCAGTACACGTTTGTGTGCATGAAGCCTAAGACTGCGTTTCCTACTCAGTCTATAAAAAACAGTTGTAGTGATTTGCAGCGGTTTATTGAAAAGCACATGATTCAATGAATTTGTAAAAATTAAATTTGCTCCATCTTCTTTCACCAAGGTTATCTTCCGATAAAGCACTCTTTTGTCAAGAACAGCCTAAAAAGTGAACATTCTGCAAAATTTGTGACTTTTTAAATCCATAAAACTGCCGCACAGATGATGATAAATGTCTCCTACTGTGTTGTGCTGTTTACTAAACCCCTGTGTCATGCACCGCCTCATCAGATCCTGGAGTACAAGCTTTGCCTGTGGCTAGGGGATAAGTTCTTGTAATGAGAAAACCCCTTTAAGAAATATGGCTTGCTGTATATAACAGGAAGAACTTGAATACTCGAAAGCGTAGGTCTGAAGCGTAGCTTATGCTGCTATCAGTGGAAACACACTGGACAGGTTATAAAGTGATTATTAGATAGATACTTACAACGTTTCCTGAGGAAGTAGCGGGCTCGATGTTATTCCAGCAGTGTGAAGCCTAAGGGCTTCCATCAATATTTAACAGTAATGTCCTCAGACTTTGATCAGCAAGTTCAAACTTTCTACTGGATTACCAAATTGTGGACAATAATAGTCTCACCGGGATAATAGATGAGCGCCGTCAGTAAGGTTATGAAGACTACAGTAATCTTAAGAGCTAGTGTACCGTGCTTCATTTCCTCCAAGGGCGTGTGGTGCACGCGACTAAACAAGTTGCTCCAAGCACTTTGATAACATTTTTATTAGGATTGTCTAGGATAAAGTATTAAAGAAGCATTCTGGCCAATTTTGTGTTTGTCCATATAATACTAACTCTCCATCAATATTCTAGTTGTCTTATTTGCTTTATTACAACTCAGCCGCATCTATACATTTTGAACCCTTTCATTTTGAGTGACTGTGTCATGTGATTCCCATCTAACCACCATACAGATCTTGTTCTCCTAAGTCGCTCTTTTACTGAGAACCATAGAAATACCTCATCACCTATTAAATCCCTCCTGGCTGCCCTCAGACCCTTCCACACCCCCTTTGTCCCTCTATATATCCCTGTATAAACCATTGTAAGTCAAAGGGTGCCGGATCCATTTTTTTTCAGGTCTGAAAAAAACTGATCAGGCACCATTGACTTACATTGTGATCAGTCTTGATCAGTATCCCATAATGAACGCAAAGACGCTGCTTGCAGATTTTTTGTGTCTGCCATGGGAACGCAACGGAATGCATTCTGGTGTACTCCGTTCTGGTTCGTTCAGTTGACAATGAATTCATTGACAATGAATAGGGACAAACCTGAAGCGTTCTCCTCTGGTTTTGAGATCCTCGGCGCTCATTTTCATCGGCTTATTACACAAGCTAATGCAAAGTGATTGGGAAGGAATGATCACTACCACAGTAATTCTGCCTTCATTTAGTTATATTGATTATTGGTAGCCTATCCCTGATTGCACAGGGAGATGTGCTGCCGATAATTGTAAATCTTTCATCCTAATGAAATATGCAAATCAGCCAACAAAGGAACGATTCCTTGTTTATCGACTGATCAGCGGCACAATTATACAGGCCAGATATAAGATATGAGCACTCCTATGAACACTTTTTCCCAGTAATTGTCCCGAGTATCGTGCTGCAGCATGTCCCCTGAAACCGAAGAGTTACACTTTCCTGCTCCCCGCCGCTCTGGTCCTCTGCACTGCCCCAATCTTCCGGTCCCCGCGCTGTTTACATCTGGCAGTGCATGGCCATGGTCACATGCACCTCTCCAGCCAATGACTGGCTTCAGCGGTGATGTGGCCACAAGCAGAATGTCACTGCTAAAGCCAGTCATTGGCTGGAGAGGTGCATGTGACCATGGCCATGCACTGCCAGGTGTAAACAGTGCGGGGACCGGAAGAGGACCAGAGCGGCGGGGAACAGGTAAGTATGAACCTTTTGTTTCAGGGGCCATGCTGCAGAAAATCATTTTTACCGGAAAGGTGGAGACATTTCCTTCCATCCTGCCTCCTATTCATAAATCAGCGTTTTCCTTCACTGCAGAGGACAATGCTCACTGGTTATTACCGCCTCCTGCCTTTATAGGGGCCCTGCAATAACCAGTAAGCACTTTTCTTCACTGCAGAGTACAATGCTCACTGGTTATTACCGCCTCCTGCCGTTATAGGGGCCCTGCAATAACCAGTAAGCACTTTTCTTCACTGCAGAGTACAATGCTCACTGGTTATTACCGCCTCCTGCCGTTATAGGGGCCCTGCAATAACCAGTAAGCACTTTTCTTCACTGCAGAAGACAATGCTCACTGGTTATTGCCGCCTCCTGTCGTTATAGGGGCCCTGCAATAACCAGTAAGCACTTTTCTTCACTGCAGAGGACGGCGCTCACTGGTTATTACCTCCTACTGCCCCCAGTTATAGGGGCCCTACAATAACCAGTAAGCGCTTTTCTTCACTGCAGAGGACGGCGCTGACTGGTTTTTTACAGCCTCTTGTCCCCAGTTATAGGGGCCCTGCAATAACCAGTAAGCACTTTCCTTCACTGCAGAGGATGGTGCTCACTGGTTATTACCGCCTACTGCCCCCAGTTATAGGGGCCCTGCAATAACCAGTAAGCACTTTTCTTCACTTCAGAGGACGGCACTCACTGGTTATTACCTCCTACTGCCCCAAGTTATAGGGGACCTGCAATAACCAGTAAGCACTTTCCTTCACTGCAGAGGACGGCGCTCACTGGTTTTTACCGACTCTTTGCCGTTATAGGGGACCTGCTATAACCAGTAAGCACTTTTCTTCACTGTAGTGGATGGCGCTCACTGGTTATTACCTCCTACTGCCCCCAGTTATAGGGGCCCTGCAATAAAATAACCCTTATGTACTTTCCCTCATTGCAGAGGACGGCGCTCACTGGTTATTACCTCCTACTGCCCCCAGTTATAGGGGCCCTGCAATAACCGGTAAGCACTTTTCTTCACTGCAGAGGACGGCGCTCACTGGTTATTACCGCCTACTGCCCTCAGTTATAGGGGCCCTGTTATATCAGTAAGCACTTTCCTTCACTGCAGAGGACGGTGCTCACTGGTTATTACCGCCTACTGCCCTCAGTTATAGGGGCCCTGCAATAACCAGTAAGCACTTTTCTTCACTGCAGAGGACGGCACTCACTGGCTATTACCTCCTACTGCCCCGTTATAGGGGCCCTGCAATAACCAGTAAGCACTTCTCTTCACTGCATTGGACGGAGCTCACTGGTTATTACCTCCTACTGCCCCCAGTTATAGGGGCAATGCAATAACCAGTAAGCACTTTTCTTCACTGCGAAGACTGGCGCTCACTGGTTATTACCGACTCCTGCCGTTTTAGGGGCCCTGCAATAACCAGTAAGCGCTTTAACTTACTAGGAGCTCATTGTCACTACTTCTGCACCTTGCTACTGTCTTTATTGGTCTAACCTCATGTCATCTTGTGTATTTATTCCAGGACCGGGTGAGAAGCCTTTGAAATAAGTCTGGAGCAAATAAAGGGGTTGTCTAACCTCATATGTTGGTGGCATATCGCTATCCGCACCTATCTCTAGAACGGGACCCCTGAAGTGAACAGCAAATAGCCGCGCATTTGCGCCCACCCTTATTCATTTCTATGGGAGTTCCGAAAATAGCCAAGCACTGGCTCAGCTATTTCTGGTAGTTCCATAGAGGTGAAAGGAACAATGGTCACATTTACGCGGTGCACTCTCCATTAATTTTTATGGGACAAAAATAGCCATGCACGTTCACTTATCTTTTTCGAAACACCCATAGAAGTGAATAGACAGCATGCCGTGTATCCACGGTGTGCTCTTGTTTGCCTTGGGGAGTCTGTTCTAGAGATAGGTGTGGATCCAAGAAGTGAAACCAATGTGCATTCCTATTATGTTATGCAACTGTTATGTTCACGTGTAATGTGTCTGGTTCAACAGCATTTGGCAGCAAACACGGGAGAGCTACAGTTAGATAGAATGAGACCTTCCATTTCATTCTAACCCCCCCCCCCCCTTCTGGAGAGAAGAGGGCGAGTCCCACTTACAGCAGGAAGGGTGGGGACCAGTTCTAGCTTACCCCCAGCTAAGAGGAGGGTGTGCAGGGGCACGTCTCTGCTGGATATGCCCAGGCTAGCCAGTGCACCCTAAGCTCTGCTGGCCATGGAGGCCAAAGCTTGAAGCCTCAGGAGCCGAAAGGAAAGTTCCCTGGCATAACTTAAGAGTAAGGCTACATGCACACGGACGTGTGATGTACATTTTATTAACGGCCATCACACGTCTGTTTTAAGACCAATGGTAGTCTATGGGGTTATTCACACGGCAGTTTTTTTGACTGTCAGTGAAAAACGGACGTCAAAAAATAGAACATGTTCTATCCTGTCCGTTTTTCACTGACAGACTGCCTCCATACAATCGAATGGGTCCATTTTTAACGCCCGTCTCTCAGAAAGGCATCAGTGACATAAACGTTCCTTAAAAATGTCAGTTTATTTTCAGTCGTGTGCATGAGGCCTTAGACTACAGAGAGAAATTGCAACATACAGAAGAAGCTGAGTTATACAGCTAGCCTGTCAGTACAGCAGAGTCAGAGAGAAACAGATGTAGCAGAGTGGAGTTTGCCTGCCATTTTAATGCTAAAGCCTGCTGGAACCAAGACAAAGCTTGAAGACTGTTTCTAATGAATGTTTATTCAAGTTCAACTACATAAAAAGTCTGGACTCAATCTTTCTTTCATATCCCTAATTTTTCCCCCTATTTATTGCTTCGGAGCCAAAGCCTGGGGTCCAGCCGTATTCAGGTAGGAGCACCGTGACACACATAGAGAGACATTTTAGGCTGCACTATACCACTCTGCATTCCTACACCTGGGGCGCGTTATAGGAGAGCCCTGGGGGGTGCCTTCGTGTCAGGTGTGGTAGAAAGTAGATGTAAATTTATTTTAATCCTAAAGCCTAAATGCAGTGAGCATGAACTCATTCGGCAAAAACTTCAACTTCTCATTACCATCACATTTACCTTCCCGGCTGAAACAATTGAATGAGAACACTCAGCTTTTTCCAAAACTCTCCTAGGATTGTTAGCTCAATGACCATACAAGCTTCCCTCCACTGCATTCATGCTAGTGAAGAGTAATAGGAACCCGGTTCTAATAATCAGTGGGGTTCTAGTCTCACAATCTCACATTTACGAAAATATCATGTGGAAAACATTTTCCAAAATACACTAATCCACTGCCCACAGGATCCCCAGCAATTACGAGTGCAAAGGTCCCAAATCAACAATGTGACTGGAGCAATAGAACATGTAAATAAGCTCTTATCCAGGAGGACAACAGCTGGCTCTCTACTGCCACCTATTGGACGACTACCCTAAAAGTCAATATCTAGCCTTGGAACAGGACTTGGATATAAGACAAAACCAGAATTCCTTTGCACCCGGAAGAGAAGACGTCGTCGGCGCAGGCGCACTGTGGAAGTGCTGATAACGCGAGTGTCCTTCTCTCAGAGCGCTTGCGCCGAATGAAGACACGTAAGGCGCAGGCGCGGGATTTGAAATGCAGACAGGGCCAGCCGGAGGAGGAGAGCGCTTGCTGGCCCTGTCAAACAACCGGAGGAGGGGGCGTCTTTTTAAAAAGAGGATGCGGCGGCTACCAGCGAGTAACCGCCCTACTGGCTGGTAGCGAAGCAATTAACATATTATAAAAGTGCGATTGTTCTGTTTCAGTATCTTGCATTGTATACTGGTATGCTCCTCTCTTCTCCCCCCCCCCTCTGTTTCAGCTTCTAGTTGGTTCAGTCTAGCCACTTCCTGTTTTCCCTGTTATGAATTGCTGTTTTGTGTGCTCTGATTCTGAGGGGAATCTGAGGAGAATCTTAGTAGTATCTCATCTTCTTATCAAGGAGAATATTAGAGGCATAATTCTTTTACTATCTGGTTTCCCTGCATATCTTGTAATACAATCTCCGGATTAAAAACTACTTGATTAACTCCTGGGTGTCTGATACGTAAACTGTAAGTGGAGAATGTCTGATTCAACAAGTCACCTCACAGATGCGCGATTGTATAAGGCTGACATTTCGAAACGCCACAGTAAAAGAATTGTCTTAGTACTCTCCTTCTCCAGCTAAGAAAAGAATATTCTTCTCCTCCAAGTAAGGCCTCATGCACACGACCGTTGTTTGATTCCGTGTCCGTTGCTCCGTTTTTCATGATTTTCTGCGGACCCATTGGTTTTCAATGGGCCTGTGGAAACCTCGGCAAATGCACCGTTTGTCCTCCTCGTCCGTGGTCCGTGATTCCAGTCCGTCAAAAAAATATAACCTGTCCTATTCTTGTCCGTGAAAAACGGTTCACGGACCCATTTATGTCAATGGGTCCATGAAAAAATGCGGATGGCCATCCGTGTGTCATCCGCGTTCCGTGTCCGTTTTTTTTGCGGATCCCTTGGCAGGCACTTGGGAAAAATTGTCACTCTGTCTTTTGGTAAAATCTTTTGGATCATGTCCGCTAAAAAAAACGGAAGACACATGGAAACACAACGGAAGGCAAAAACGGACACGGATCACTGAACAACGGAATCCTTTTTTGCGGACAGCATAAAAAAACCGGTTGTGTGCATGAGGCCTAATAGCCATCATCACTTGTCTCCTGTTATGCTAAAGTTTAAGGTAATATCTTATACTGCTCAGTACTACATTCACTAGGATCGCAGAAGCTTTTAGCAATTTCAGTTTCATACAGGCTAAGAACTGTATTCAGACTGTTTTCTGAGGTAAATATCGTCTGCCTGCTGTAAGCTATTAAAAGACTGAACCACCACTAGAGGTCACTGTGAGGTTACAGATGGAAATGCAGGACTCAGCTAAAAGGATTTCTAAGCCCTCATTAAAAATGAAGGAGGCGCTCCTAACAAAATTGAAATATACAATAATTTATCTATTTTGTGGGAAAAGACTGAACAATGTATGGATGCAGCACATGGATCAGGCTATAACGAAGATCAATTAAAGGCCATGTGTACAAAATTGAATAAAACCTATGATAGTTTTAAGAGACTGTCTGAAAAATATTCTTCTCTGTTATAAAGTCTCAACTCAGAGAAATTCATCCTAGAATTAAAGACCCACACTGCACTTAATGATGAAAGATATAGCAGATTTATGGTAGTCAAGTCAATGCTAGAGGACAAGATATCACAACAATATGAAACTGCGTCCCGCCATTCTAACCTTTCAAGGTACTCCAAGGCTTCATACTGTTCCTCGAAATCTATTGCTCAGTCCTCATCGCTAAGGTCTCGCTCACAGCACTCTTCGCTGAGTACCTCATTGGTGTTGGCACTCGCAAAAGCGGAAGCAGCGAAGGTACAAGCTCACTGCATTAAAAAGGAAGCAGCCATTAAGGCAGAAGTCGCAGAGACACAAGCCCTATCCCAAGCTAATCAACCAGCTATACAAGCCCAATCTCAAGCTAATCAAGCAGCTATACAGGCTCAGGCGCAAGCTATAAAAGCCCAAGCTCAAGCTAATCAAGCAGCTATACAGGCTCAGGCGCAAGCGACCAAAGCCAAGGCTGAAGCTGAGTTGGAGGTCCTTCAGAAGGAAAGGGAAGAAGCAGCAGCCATGGCTGAACTCAGAGTTCTTGAAGAAGCTGCTGAAGAAGAAGAAGCTTATCATCTTATGTTCAAGATATCTAATGACTCAGAAGGCCGTACCCTGCAATTCGTCCTAGACCAAAGCAAAGTCAATGCATTTGCACCAGAAGATTTGGGCTCTGCACGCCAGCCTGCTGAACTCATGCGGATAGAAAAAGAGGCAGCTGATAACTATACAGTTGACCCCAGTCCAGTGGACATTTCTCTCTCTTTCAAACCTATGGCACCTTACACAGTATTTCAGGCCCCATTAGAGACCAAGCCGCTTCAAGCTCATCAAATCACATTAAAACCTCCTGAGACTAGTTACATAGCAACCAAGACGCTGGCGCCAAGATTACCAGATGTGAAGCCTTCATTTACGCTCAACCCAGCTGCCACTCCATTCCATCTTCCAACCCCCAAACATAGGGTATCAGATGGTGCCAACAACACCATTGAGGGAGAAGTTTCCATCGCCATGATGCATGAAAGAAATAACACATCAGAAATCGCTAAGTACCTCACTCTCAGGGACCTCATCAGTACTAGCCTTACGAACTTTGATGATCCCCCAGAGAACTATAGAAGTTGGAAGGCCACCTTCAAGACAACAGTTCAAACCCTTGCTGTACCGGCTATGCAAGAACTTGATTTACTAATTAGATGGCTAGGTCCATGGTCGTTAAACTGTGTTAAGAGACTCAAAACCGTTCATATCTACGAACCAGTCAAAGGCCTTCGTCTCGCATGGGAAAGATTAGAGCAGACATACGGCGGCTCGGAAGTAGTTGAATGTGCCTTATTTAAACGATTATACGACTTTCCTTGATTATCCAATACAGACCGCCAAGGGTTCCAGGAATTAAGCGATCTTCTTCTTGAGTTTAAAATCGTCAAGGGAGACCCGCAGCTACCAGGTCTCAGCTTTCTTGATACCTCCCATGGTGTGGGCCTGATCGTGGAGAAATTACCCCTCAATATTCAAGACCAATGGGCAACAACAGGTTCAAAATACAAGGAGCAACATCGTGTTCCCTTTCCACCATTTTCATTCTTCTGTAAGTTCATCAAGGACTTATCTAGAGCTAAAAACGATCCAAGCTTCAACACCTTGGGAACCAACATCTTTGGCTCTACTAAACAGAGACACGAGACTTTCAGTCCCAGACAGGGGGGCTCTAAAGGTCTAATTTCAGTAAAAAAAAGACAGGGGTTATGCCCACTACTAACAATAGAAATAAAAGCCCTAAGGAACCCGATCATCATTGCCCTATCCATGATAAACCACATCCTTTGAGGAAATGCTGTGTCTTCATAGCAAAGCCCTTTGAGGAACGTAAGGAGTTCCTAAGGAGTCATGATATCTGCTTCAGATGCTGTGCATCCACTGAGCACTTCGCCAGAGACTGTAAGGTTCCAGTCAAGTGTTCTGAATGTAATAGTGATCTATATGTGTCCGCTGTTCACCCGGGACCAATCAGGCGGAACCTAGAACCAGTTAACTGGCACAAGCCCCATTCCAAACAAGGCTGGGAGAGTCATGGCGGGGAGAGTGCCAACCGACCAACCACAACCCTCACGCCCAGATGCACAAAGGTATGTGGAGAAGGACTTGTGTGCGGTAAGTCTTGTTCTAAGATTTGCCTTGTGGATGTGTTTCCTACTGCACAACCAGAGAAGACCATAAGAATGTATGCTATTCTAGATGACCAAAGTAATCATTCCCTAGCTAGCCCTAAGTTCTTTGAGCTGTTCAGGATAGAGACTACACCCTACACCCTAGGAACATGTTCTGGTGTTGTGACAACCTCAGGAAGAAGAGCTAATGGTTTCACCTTGAAGCCCATCAAAGAAGATAAGAAACTCTCTCTTCCAACCCTTATTGAGTGTAACAAATTGCCGGACACAAGGGATGAGATTCCCACAACTGAAGCTGCACAGCATCACCCTCATCTCAGTAACATAGCCAAAGAGATTCCTCCCCTTGATAACCATGCCGAGATCTTACTCTTGCTAGGTAGAGACATTCTTGAGGCTCATAAGATCCTTGAACTTCGCAATGGCCCTTTTAATGTTCCATATGCCCAGAAACTTACAGTGGGTTGGATCATCGTGGGGGATATATGTCTGGACAGAACCCGTAGACCATGCCAAGTACACTCCTTCAGAACTGATGTATTAATAGGGGGGCGAACTTCTTACTTCAGTGTCCTAACCACTACTATGTGCAAGGTTCCTTGCCCAAATATTCCAAAAACATCAGTAAGCAGCTTAAATCCTAAGGAGTCAGCTGCAGTAGAATGTTCCTGGACAGAAGGGCAGCTTGTAGAAAGGCCTTCAGAATTTCAATTGGAGCTATCTTCGAGCCCTTCCCAGCTTTGCAGTCCTCACACAGTTTATCATAATGAATCCTATATCCTTACTGACAACATGCCTTCTGATTCAAGTAGTTCTGATGAGACAATGCAGAAACGTGAGTCTTCCAGTCAACTGTTTGACAATGAGTTTAATTCTGTAAAAGAAGTATCTTCTGAACGTTCTATAAAGGAGGTTCCTTCAACAGAGGAAGAGTTCATTTCAGATACTTTTCAAGAACCTTCAGTTCCATCTGCAGTTGTTGATTGCACTCAAGAGTTCTTCCCAGTCTTCAACGGATGAGCACCTTCATATTACTCAGCCTTTTCTGGAAACCACAGGGAAAGGTTTACCGCCAATGTCCATGACAAATACTGCATGTCAACAACCCAAGTCCGTACGTACGAAGACAGATACCATTTCAGAAGTTAAAAGCAGACAAAAGCATTCATGGTCACGATCCATAGACAGAAAGCAATCTACATGTAAATCAGCCTCACAAAATAAGCGCTCTAAAACTTTGGCAAGATCAAGAAGAACCAAGTCTTGCTTAGCTCCCAATGAAAGCAACAGACAATCTCCTGTAGTAAAAAAGAAGAAATCCACATCTGGGGTGCTTATAAGATCACTCAAGAATAAACCATAAATGATAGGAAATATTCCTGTGCCAACTGGCGTTTTCAAAGAGCACAACCTTTATAAGTTTCGGTGGAAGCAGGTACAACATCTCGCCAGTCAGTTCTGGAAAAGGTGGATAAGAAAGTAACTCTGCCTCTAGCAAGAATGCAGAAGGTGGCAAGAACCAAGGCCTAATATAAAGGAAGGAGATTTTGTTCTGTTAAGAGACAAACAAGTTGATCGTCTCGACTGGCCTACTGGACTTATTTCTAAAGTCGTTTCCAGTTCGGACTGAAAGAACTTCCATTGAGATTCTACCAGAGATGCTCATCATCTTCTAGGACTGTTTCCAGTACCAGCTCTATGGTCTGAACTAAAGACATATCCTTTTTTGGTATGGTCCATTGTATGCATATACATAGTGGTATCTACCGATACCAGACGGGGAGCGTTCTGTTTCAGTATCTTGCATTGTGTATTGGTATGCTCCTCTCTTCCCCCCTCTCTGTTTCAGCTTTCAGCTTCTAGTTGGTTTAGTCTAGCCCCTTCCTGTTTTCCCTGTCATGCATTGCTGTTTTGTGTGCTCTGATTCTGAGGGGAATCTGAGGAGAATCTTCTTATCAAGGAGAATATTAGAGGCATAATTCTTTTACCATCTGGATTCCCTGCATACCTTGTAATACAATCTCCGGATTAAAAACTACTTGATTAACTCCTGGGTGTCTGATGCGTAAACTGTAAGTGGAGAATGTCTGATTCAACAAGTCACCTCACAGATGCGTGATTGTATAAGGCTGAAATTTCGAAACGCCACAGCGATTTTTAAAAAAACTAAGCCACAGAAAAAGGTATTCCCCCAATACCTGTTTTTCATATCTGTGCTTTCTTTCCCCCTGTCTGGGCATCAGACTATACAAGATCGGGTTAGATACACAGCTCAGCAGGCATGAGCATACAATATCTATCTTGCATGCTCATGCCTGCTGAGCAGTGAATCTAATCTTATCTTGTATAATATTATCTGCTGAAGTGTATATATAGATTCTCATGCACACAACCGTAACCGTTTTGCGGTCTGCAAGTTGTGCATCTGCTAGGAGAGATGGTACCCCCCCCCCCCCAGATACTGACTTAGGCCTCTCAGCCAGTTAAGGGTACTTTCACACTTGCAAATCACTGAGAAAAACTTCCTCAAATTTAACTTTTATTGAAAATCAATCAATAAAAAACGTTCCACAGGAGAAAAATGATGCTATCAGAGTGCCACCTAACAGACACACATCACGCAGGAAAAGACCACCAGCATAGAGCAGTAAAAAGGGAGGGGAGGCAGAGGATTCCGGCAGGCAGTTTCGTCGCCAAAACTGCCCGCCGGATCCGTCTAACCACATGACAACTGAATGCATTTGAGCAGCATGTGTGGCCTATAAGGCCCCTTTCACACGAGCGAGTTTTCTGTGCGAATGCAATGCATAATGTGAACGCATTGCACCCGCACTGAATCCTGACCCATTTATTTCAATGGGTCTGTGTACATGAGAAGTTTTTTTCACGCATCACTTCTGCGTTGCGTGAAAATCGCAGTATGTTCTATATTCTGAGTTTTTCACGCAGTTCTGGCCCCATAGAAGTGAATGGGGCTTCAGTGAAAAACGCATTGCATCCGCAAGCAAGTGCGGGTGCGTTGCGTTTTTCACTGATGGTTGCTAGGAGATGTTGTTTGTAAACCTTCAGTTTTTTATCACGCACGTGAAAAACGAATCAAAACGCATTGCAACTGCAGACAAAATTTAATGGCTTTGCCTGCAAAATCGCTCAGTTTTCACTGAGCGCATCCGGACATGCTCGTGTGAAAGAGGCCAAATTCTGTTAAATAAGGACACTGTCCGTGTGTGACCCGCATTATTTTTGCAGACCCATTGACTTCTACGGGTTTGGGGTCTTTATTTTGAGGACCAGAATAAAACACGTTCTATGTTTTGCAGAAATTACATACACATGTGGAAAACGTCATCAGGATCCTTGTAAAGCCCCATTCACACGTCAGTGATTTCCATCAGTGATTTTGAGCCAAAACCAGGTGCGGCTCTAAACACAGAACGGGTGCAGATCTTTCCCTTCTACCTTATGTCTGTGGAGGCTTCACGCCTGGCTTTGGCTCACACTCACTGATGGAAATCACTGTCCAAAACACTGACATGTGAATGAGGCAGAACTCTGCTCTCCTCAGGTTAGATTTTGCACTCATTTTTAGGGCAAGCCGGAGAACCCCTACTAAGAGCATCAGATCGTTAGGTACCTGGCTGGTGGCTATGAGGAGGGCTTGGGTGGCTCCCTAATAATTGCCCTGTATGGTCTATGGCCAGTCTGCCTGCGGTGCCCCATTTCAGAGTCTGCTACGGTCCTAATAAAGCCACCTTGAAACAGCAGAAAAGGGAGCAAGTCGTTTCGGACAGGGGTATTACATGGGACATCATGTGCACCCCGTAGACTTTTAGCATGTACTCTTTTGAATGAAAATAAAAAAGGTTGTGAGTTGACAGGACCCATTTTCCTGGTGTAAGTTGCTCCTTTATGTCACAAATCAATTCGGACAAATTCATGATTGATTTGCGCCAAAATGAACAGATGTTTACACCTTGACGACACTCAAAAATGCCTAGAAAAGTTGGTGCAGTTTTCATCAGTCACAAAATGTGCCAGAGTTTTTACTGGTGTACAGCAGGTGTGTACAGGAAGGACACACCCATGGTAAGGGGGCTCAGCACCTTACTCTGCTTGCTTTAACACCATCACTACCATACTTTCCAACTGTCCTGGAAAAAGAAGAGACCTCCCAGATAAGCTGGCAAATCACCCACGCACAACATGGAAGACCGCTTTCTTCTGGAAAGCAGCCCTCTAACTACTTTAAATGTATCTAGCGCTGGGCTACAGCACCCAAAGGTGTATTCAGGGGGACAGGGCAATGAACAAGTAATATCATGTACCGACAAGGGGGCACTGCATGCTTCACACTGGAGAGCCTCCCAGAGCCCTTCTTTCCGCAAGCATGCCCGATCATCAGATGGCCAGCATACAGAGAGTATAGCATTACATAGACGCCATCCACGTAACACATGGACAGTCTTTGGGTCATTTATCAAACTGGTGTAAAGTAGAACTGGTTTAGTTGCCCTTAGCAACCAATCAGATTCCTTCTTTCATTTTCCAAAGAAGTTGTCCAAAATGAAAGGTGGAATCTGATTGGTTGCTATGGGTAACTCGGATATGTCCGTTCTATAAGGCAATGCCAACTGTGATAGGACTTTGACATCTGTATGCTAAGCTCAGTTCTGCTCCACTCGTTCCCACTGCTGTTCACACAACTGACCCACCATCATATGGCGGGAAACTATTCCAGAAAGCCACTGTACATGCATTCATCTGTGTAATGGCTGCCCCTGTAATACAGGTGCCAGAGTGGTCCAGTGTGCGGAGCACTAAACCTAGAAACCAGCTCCACATATGGGCCATGCCATCAGGAGCACCATGTGCCAGCCTCAAGCTGCAGACACAGAGTGCCCATGCTCACTCCACTCTTTGCAGGACTCACTCCCCGCCCGTCTGTAGCAGGATGATGACGTAATATTCCGCACAGCCATCTTTCTTTTGGGCAAAGAGACTATTAGTGATATTAGCTCTGCCCGGTTCAAATATGGCGACTTTGTTTATCCTCCACCAGCAGGGCGGGGGCAGCGACGGTGACGTAGTCAAGGCAGGAGGGGCGAACAAATGCCAAAGCAGCCGGCCACTCAGCAGTAGAGGCAGCAACGGCAGCTGTGGGCCGGCAGCGAGGAGGAAAACGCCGGTTGCTTTTTGTTAGTACCCCCGTCATCCCTTACATCCCTTGGTGAGCGGTTCTCCGGTGTGCCAGGCTCAGCGGCTCCATAGCAGCCCCTCTAGGTGAGTAACTGTGGGCGCGTCCCCGGCGTGTATACGTGGACGCGCTCCAGCTGTGCGCCGCTTGGTTCCAGCACCCGGCCAGTGCTGCCCTCTTGTTCCCGTCCCCGGCCACCTGTTCTGCACCCGGCTGTTGCCACGGTTACCAGCATCCTGAGAATAGTAACCTATGTATTCCTGACACATAGGAAGGATGGCACTGCTGTCATGATGTCAGAGGTAGCATCAATAGAATTATAAATGGCCCCTGTGTACTGATGGGGGAGATCTAAACAGTGGTG
Source organism: Bufotes viridis (assembly GCA_033119425.1). NCBI lineage: Eukaryota > Metazoa > Chordata > Amphibia > Anura > Bufonidae > Bufotes > Bufotes viridis. Next base: position 464,412,676 of record CM065589.1, read on the forward strand.
CCTATGGATGGTGCCCAGCAGTGGGTGCAGCATAGTGGCCCAGGGGTGCACCCCCCCCCCCCATGCCAGTTTCTTAACCTAACCCCTTCCCTCCAGCCCTACTGTCATACTTGGAAAACATTACATACAGGGTAATACAGCGCCACATACTGTGCCCACTCTGCTTCCCAATACTATACAGCAGAAACAGGTAATCCCCCTTCTGCTGCCCCCACCTGGTGCTGCCTGAGGCAATCGCCTCACCTCAATGGTGGTGCACCCCTGGGCGCAGGTTCATGACTGGCCAGCTTGTCATCAGCAATGGACCCAATGGCTCCTGGTTGACCCCCTACCTGTACACCACAGAACGGTCATTTTTACTATGCACACCAAACGTTAACCTTTCATGTTTTAGACTACGAACGTCATTTTGCTTTTTTTTTTTTTTTTTTTACGCTGCTTTATCTGTAGTGCCCAGGCTCTGTTCATGTCTATGGCTGTACCCTGCTTCATGCTAGGCCTCCTCACCCGCTGCCATTCAGGAGGAAGAACATCGCTACGCTGTTCACATTTGCATTTTTTGCAGTTTTCCCAGTCCTGCCTGTACAAAAATAGAGCAGTCTGCCCTCAAAAATAGTCGAACCTGATTACAAATCCATGAGGTTTTTCTGAAACTGTTAAAATGGATCCGGCAATGCTATTAAGACTTCATTCTGAGCTAACGCCATGATGCTAAAGTGAACGGAGCCTTATGTACATTGCATACGTGGTGCAGCACCCTTAAAACCTCTTGCGTCTATCTGCCAATCTGTGAGTATATATAAAGGGGTATTCCCGTTGTTGGGGTATGCCGTCTCTTTATACCTCTGGGACGCCCATCAGTCCTGAATCGGCTGTGGCAGGTTGCAGTTTGCTGGTTGCCTGGAGTGCCACTGCACAGGGCAAAACAATGGGGCCACAGTACCGATGTAGAATCGGAAGGGGCCGAATTTGGACCCATACTAATCATAAAGTGATGACATATCCTAGCGTATCAGTTCAGCGGGGGTCCAACTAGCAGCACTCCGCCAATCAGAAGTTTGAAGAGGCCGCGGCACTAAAGTGAGCGCTGCAGTCTCCTCACAGAATGGCAAGCACAGCGCTATAGCCCAGGCTATCCACAATTTTCATTTTTTTTTCCTGTAGCCTAGGGCAATAAAGTACCTTATATCCATATGTGTTCTACTTTTTGCCGTGTCTCTTGTATTTTCAGTTAAAAACCACTTTATCCATTATGTAAATTAGGATCCAAGGAGCCCAGGGGGCGTTTTTTTTCTTCCAAGGAGCCCAGGAACGCCGCCCTAATATGCCCAGACCTCCTAAATTTGAATCTGAAGAACGCCTCCAGCAGCTGAAATCGCCTCCCAGAGATGAGGCTAACGGCTCTGCCCCCCGGCTACCTCCACTTTCTGCCCGGAATACATCTTCTTCTTGCCGGCTGCCGGAAATCTTGCGCAGGCGCAGCGCCAGCGATTGCCTGCGTGATCTGAGGGCTACAGCACTCCGAAAACGTCACTGGGCTTGGCGCATGCCCAGGGAAACTATTGAGGCTGTTGCCGTTGGATCACGCAGGCAATAGCCGGGGGGTGAAGCCGTTAGCCTCGCCTCTGGGACACGATTTCAGCTGCTGGAGGCGTTCTCGGGTTCCAATTTAGGGGGCTGGGCACATCAGGGGTGCGTACCTGGGCTCCTTGGAAGAGAAAAAACGCCCTCTGGGCTCCTTGAATCCTAATTTACATAATAGATAAAGCGGTTTTTAACAGAACATACAAGAGACATGGCAAAAAGAACACATATGGACATAAGGTACTTTATTGCACTAGGCTAAAGGGAAAAAAAATTGTGGATAGCCAGGTGACAGATTCCCTTTAACCGCTACAGGACCGCCGCACGCAGGATTGCGTCCTGGCGGCGGCCCTGTAGCTCTGATCGGACGCATCTAGGCGTCATCTCGCGAGACGCGAGATGACGCGAGGACGCGCCCGCACATGCGCAATGCGCGCCATCGGCGAGCTCGCATGTAGTTATACTACAGCCTGCCAGCGCCGATCGTGCGCTGGCAGGCTGTATATGGCAGAAAAAATCGCAGATCAGACGTTGTTCTGTGAACAGTGTCTGATCTGCTTGCTGCTCGCTTCTCTGGTGGTCCCTTTGCTTGGGACCACCAGAGAAAAATATCAAAGTGCACCAATCACCACACAACCCCCCACCCACCCACCACCCCCTGTCACTGATTAACCCCTGATCTCCCATGTCACCCCTTGATCACCCCCTGTCACTGATCACCCCTGTAAGGCTCATTCAGATGTCCGCATGTGTTTTGCGGATCCGCGGATCCGCAAAACACGGACACCAGCAATGTGCTTTCCGCATTTTGCGGATCCGCACATTGCCAGAACTATATAGAAAATGCCTTTTCTTGTCCGCAATTGCGGACAAGAATAGGACATGTTCTATACTTTTGCGGATCTTCACTACGGATCCGCAATTACGGATCCGAGCGGGACAAAGTCTGTCCCCATAGAATTGAATGTATCCACAATTCTGTTCCGCAAAATTTTGGGGAACAGAATTGCGGACGCTTGAATGATGCCTTAGGGTCCCTCTTTTTTTTTGCACATTTTTTAGAGATTTTTTCATCCACATTGATCAATGTGAATGGAAAAATCTGTGACGTTCATTTTTTTCTTTCAGCGCAGAGGCTGAACGGAAAAAAAAATTCTCATTACCCGTATGCTCAATATACGGAGAATCGCAAAAACTCCTAATTCTGGCCATACGTGTAATGATTGCGGAGACCCCTAAAATGCCAGGGCAGTACAAAAACCTCACATGTGACCCCATTTTAGAAAGAAGACACCCCAAGGTATTCCGTGAGGGGTATGGTGAGTTCATGTAAAATTTTATTTTTTGTCACAAGTTAGTGGAATGTGAGACTGTAAAAAAAAAAAAAAAAAACCATTTCCGCTAACTTGTGCCAAATTTTTTTTTTCTGTGAACTCGCCATGCCCCTCACGGAATACCTTGGGGTGCCTTCTTTCCACAATGGGGTCACATGTGGGGTTTTTATACTGCCCTGGCATTTTAGGGGTCCTAAAGCGTGAGAATCCAAATGCGTAAAAATGTCCTGTGAAATCTTAAAGGTACTCATTGGTTTTAGGGCCCCTTTGCGCATCTTGGCTGCAAAAAAGTGTCACTCATGTGGTATCGCCGTACTCAGGAGAAGTAGGGCAGTATGTTTTGGGGTGTATTTTTATATATACCCATACTGTGTGTGAGAAATATCGCTGTAAACGACAACTTTTTACATTTTTTTATTCAAAGTTGTCAATTTACAGAGATATTTCTCTCACCCAGCATGGGTATATGTAAAAATACACCCTAAAACACATCGCCCTACTTCTCCTGAGTACGGCGATACCACATGAGTGACACTTTTGCAGCCAAGATGCCAAAGGGGCCCAAATTCCAATTAGTACCTTTTAGGATGGCATTTTTACGCATTTTTCTTCTCACGCTTTAGGGCCCCTAAAATGCCAGGGCAGTATAAATACCCACATGTGACCCCATTTTGGAAAGAAGACACCTCAAGGTATTCGCTGAGGGGCATAGTGAGTCCATGAAAATTAAACTTTTGTCAAAAGTTAGCGGAAAGGGAGACTTTGTGAGAAAAACAATAAAAATCAATTTCCACTAACTTGTGCCAAAAAAATTCTTCTATGAACTCGCCATGCCCCTCACGGATTACCTTGGGGTGTCTTCTTTCCAAAATGGGGTCACATGTGGGGTATTTATACTGCTCTGGCTTTTAGGGCCTAAAGCGTGAGAAGAAAATGCGTAAAAATGCCCTCCTAAAAGGTACTCATTGGAATTTGGGCCTTTGCATCTTGGCTGCAAAAAGTGTCATACATGTGTATCGCCGTACTCAGGAGAAGTAGGGCAATGTGTTTTGGGGTGTATTTTTACATATACCCATGCTGGGTGAGAGAAATATCTCTGTAAATTGACCACTTTGAATAAAAAATGTAAAAAGTTGTCGTTTTCAGCGATATTTCTCACACACAGTATGGGTATATATAAAAATACACCCCAAAACACATTGCCCTACTTCTCCTGAGTACGGCGATACCACATGAGTGACACTTTTTGCAGCCAAGATGCGCAAAGGGCCCTAAAACCAATGAGTACCTTTAGGATTTCACAGGCCATTTTTACGCATTTGGATTCTCACGCTTAGGGGCCCCTAAAATGCCAGGGCAGTATAAATACCCCACAAGTGACCCCATTTTGGAAAGAAGACACCCCAAGGTATTCTGTGAGGGGCATGGCGAGTTCACAGAAAAAAAAAATTTGGCACAAGTTAGCGGAAATTGATATTTTTTTTTGTTTTTTACAAAGTCTCATATTCCACTAACTTGTGACAAAAATAAAATTTTACATGAACTCACCATACCCTCACGGAATACCTTGGGGTGTCTTCTTTCCAAAATGGGGTCACATGTGGGGTATTTATACTGTCCTGGCATTTTAGGGGCCCCTAAAGCGTGAGAAGAAGTCTGGAATCCAAATGTGTAAAAATGCCCTGTGAAATCCTAAAGGTACTCATTGGTTTTAGGGCCTTTGCACCAGGCTGCAAAAAGTGGCACACATGTAGTATCGCCGTACTCAGGAGAAGTGGGGCAATGTGTTTTGGGGTGTAATTTTATATATACCCATACTTTGTGTGAGAAATATCTCTGTAAACGACAACTTTTAAAAATTTTTATACAAAGTTGACAATTTACAGAGATATTTCTCTCACCCAACATGGATATATGTAAAATACACCCCAAAACACATTGCCCTACTTCTCCTGAGTACGGCGATACCACATAAGTGACACTTTTTGCAGCCTGGGTGCGCAAAGGGTCCAAATTCCAACGAGTACCTTTAGCTTTTACATGGCGGCTCACAATTTAGCCCCGCCCAAAATGCCAGAACAGTAAACACACCCCACAAATGACCCCATTTCGAAAGTAGACACCCCAAGGTATTCACTGAGGGGCATAGTGAGTCCGTCTGAGATTTTATTTTTTTGCCAGAAGTTAGCAGAAATTGAAACTTTTTTTTTTTCTCAGAAAGTGTCATTTTCCGCTAACTTGTGAAAAAAATGAAATGATACATGAACTCACCAAGCCCCTCCGTGAATACTTTGGGGTGTCTTCTTTCTAAAATGGTGTCATTTGGGGGTATTTATACTATCCTGACATTCTAGCACCTGAAGAAACATGACAGGTGCTCAGAAAGTCAGAGCTGCTTCAAAATGCCGAAATTCACTTTTTTGCACCATAGTTTGTAAACGCTATAACTTTTACCCAAACCAATAAATATACACTTATTGGACTTTTTTTATCAAAGACATGTAGAACAATAAATTTAGAGAAAAATTTATATAGAAATGTAGTTTTTTTTGAAAAATTTTACAACAGAAAGTGAAAAATGTCATTTTTTTGCAAAAATTTCGGTAATTTTTGATTAATAGCAAAAAAAGTAAAAATGTCAGCAGCAATGAAATACCACCAAATGAAAGCTCTATTAGTGAGAAGAAAAGGAGGTAAAATTCATTTGGGTGGTAAGTTGCATGACGGAGCAATAAACGGGTAAAGTAGCGTAGTGCGGAATTGTAAAAAGTGGCCTGGTCATTAAGGGTGTTTAAGCTAGGGGGGCTGAAGCGGTTAATAGGGACTGAGCTGCAAATAGACCATTTGACCAACAAACGTAAAGTCAGTGGCCTAGAAGAGGCTGTAGCGCTCACTGGAGGACCACAACATCTTCAAATGGCAGATGGGCAGAGCCCCACTGTTCAGACGTGATCCGGATTTATATTGAATTCCCCAAAAAACCTTTAAATTAAACTCCCTCCTCAAGCTGACAGAACCAGACCAGGAAAAAACATTTTGAAACCTACATTAGATGTAGCAGGAGAAATAAAAACCTCTTCTAACATCCTAAAGGCCATCGATCAGTGGACAGATACCAGCAAAATACAAAGTAACACAACTGATAGAAATTTTAAGTTTGACAAGTATGGGTTGTTTGCTTGATAGGACGTGGACACTGGATGGCCAAGAAATCTCAGTGATGATATGTGGAGCAGAGGAGGTCTTGTGAGATGGAGATGACTTGTGGTGAGGTAGCAGATTAGGTCAGAGGTGTATGGAGGAGACAGGCCATGGACAGCCTTGTTGGGGTCAGACAACATGGTGAGGGTGTGACCCAGGCGCCACACATCTGCGGCTGTGTTCTGTTAACTCATTAGAAACCGATTGTTTATTCAGCAGTCATTATTAATGGGCGCACAAGACCCACAAAGCCGTGCGGTCAGCCACCCCATATGGCCATACCCTAAATGTTTTGAAATGGATTTGCTGGGCGATACTAGCCAGTAAAGGGGAGATGTAGATTATCGGGGCGGTGGAGCTGAGAGCAGATTGTACATGTGCAGTGTGTTAGATGGAGTGGCACAGAGGAGGAAGTAGGCTAGTTTCACACTAGTGGCAGGACTGATCCGACAGGCTGGTCACCCAACGGAACAACCTGTTTGATCCGTCCTGCAGCTAGTGAACGTGTGCCCCCCGGACTACCACTCCGACCCCGTTGACTATAGTGGGGGCAGGGTGAAGTTCCGGCGGAGGCACGGCAGCACTCGGCGAGAGGTTGCTGGAAAAAATGTCGGACATGTCGTAGTTTTATTCCGGCAGCCTCTCGCCGAGTGGCTTTGAAGAGTACATGACTACATTTTCGGAGTGCTCAGATATTGCAGAATCATGAAGTTGCAAAAAACTAGGCAACTCAGCTTTTCTATGGAAGCTTCAAGCACACGATACAACCTTTGTCTCTACAGGTGGCAATACATATTAGACGATTGTCAGGAAAAAAGGCCACCCATCTAATGTGTCTGGGGGTGTCCCGCCTCTTCCTAGAGACAAGATGAGGGGAAGAAGGGTCAGGCTCAGGCGTATTGGATTTCTGTAGTCTAGCATCCTATTCCCCCTTCCCATTTAAAGCACATGCACACTTGGGCAGGACCAGTGTGCATGTACAGTTGAAACCAGAAGTTTACATACACTATGTAAAAAGACACATGTGCATGTTTTTCTCAATATCTGACATGAAATTAGAATACAACTTTCCTGTTTTTGGTCAATTAGGATTACCATAATTATTATTATTTGCCAAAATAATGAGAGGGAGAATGTTTTAAGGCATTTTTATTACTTTCTGCAAAGTCAAAAGTTTATATACATTTAATTAATATTTGGTACCATTGCATTACCTTAAACTGTACGACTTGGGTCAAACGTTTTGGATATCCTTCCACAAGCTTCTCACAATAGTTGGACGGAATTAGTTGGTCGGAAAACTGGTGTAACTGAGCCATGTTTGTTGATCACCTTGCTTGCTCCTGCTTTTTCAGCTTTGCCCATACATTTTCTATAGGATTGAGATCAGGGCTTTGTGATGGCCACTCCAAAACATTGACTTTGTTATCCTTAAGCCACTTTGTAACCAGTTTGGCAGTATGCTTCGGGTCATTGTCCATTTAGAAGGCCCATTTCCGCCCAAGCTTTATCTTGAGATGTTGCTTCAGTATTTCCACATAATCTTCTTTCCTCATGATGCCATCTATTTTGTGAAGTGCACCAGTCCCTCCTGCAGCAAAACAACCCCACAACATGATGCTGCCACCCCCGTGTTTCACAGTTGGGATGGTTTACTTAGGCTTCCAAGCTTCTCCCTTTTTCCTCCAAATGTAACGATGGTCATTATGGCCAAAAAGTTACATTTTAGTTTCGGCAGACCACAGGACATGTCTCCAAAAATGTAGGTCTTTGTTCCTGTGCGCATTTGCAAATATTAATCTGGCTTTTTTATGTTTCTTTTGGAGTAATGGCTTCTTCCTGGCAGAGTTGCCCTTCAGCCCATGTTGATACAGTACTCGTTTTACTGTGGATATTGACACAATCTTACCAGCTTCCTCCATCATCTTAACAAGGTCATTTGCTTTTGTTCTTGGGTTCATATGCACATGTCGGGCCAAAGCACGTTCATCTCTGGGGCACAGAACCCGTCTCCTTCCCGAGCGGTATGATGGCTGGACATTCCCATTTTGTTTGTACTTGTGTGTAATTGTTTGTACAGATAAACGAGGCGCCTTCAGGTATCTTGAAATTGCGCCCAAGGTTGAGCCAGACTTGTGCAAGTCCACAATTCTCTTCCTGATCTTGGCTGATTTCCTTAGACTTTCCCATGATGCTACACAAAGAAGCAGTGTGTTTCAGGTGTGCATTTAAATACATCCACAGGTGTGTCTCCAATTAAGGCCTCATGCACACGGCCGTTGTTTGGGTCCGCGTCCGAGCCGCACATTTCGCGGCTCGGCCGCGGACCCATTCATTTCAATGGGGCCGCAAAAGATGCGGACAGCACTCCGTGTGCTGTCCGCATCCGTTGCTCCGTTCCGTGCCCCCGCAAAAAAAATAGAGCATGTCCTATTCTTGTCCGTTATGCGGACAAGAATAGGCATCTCTATAATGGGCCGCGTTCCGCTCCGCAAATTGCGGAACGGAACGCTGAGCAGCTTCCGTGTTTTGCGGATCCGCGGTTTGCGGACCGCAAAACACCCACGGTCGTGTGCATGAGGCCTAACTCAGATGTTGCCAACAAACCTAACAGAAGCTTCCAAACACATGACATCATCATATGGGCAGTCCAGAATTGTTTAAAGGCATAGTAATCTTAGTGTATGTAAACTTTTGACATTGCATAATGTAATAAAAATGCCTTAAAACATTTTCCTCTCATAATCTCTCATTATTCTGTCATTTGGCAAATAATAATAATTATGGTAATCCTAATTGACCAAAAACAGGAAAGGTTTATTCTGATTTCATGTCAGATATTGAGGAAAAACACGCATATGTGTCTTTTTCTATAGTGTATGTAAACTTCTGGTTTCAACTGTATATGGGGGGGAGGGGGTGAAACAGTGTTCAACCTTCAGCTTTCTAGCATGTATGAAAGTCATTTTTGGGCATTTTTAATTTTTTTAAAAATGTTTAATTGCATTGGATAGCCCCTTTAGCCCAAGCTATGGCACCAAAGCTTATTACAAGGATTCGATTCTAGGTGCTTAGAATCTATTTATAAGAACTCGTTATGTCCTTTTCCGCCTGTCTTGCTTGTCGCTTGCTGTCTTCAGCAGTTGTTGCTTGTGATACATTGATTCGGTATTCCTGTCGACGTTGGCGTAGGCTCGACTTGCCGTTTTCAGTCCACATGACTTATACTCTCATCATTTCTTTGTCAGCATTTGCCTGTGGGTAAATATGTCTTCAGCCACTGGTGGAGACAGAGGACTTGAATCTTCCTTGGAAGCGAGTATCAGCAGCACGTGTTCTTATGGATCTACCCGTGCCAGGATTTTTAAGATCATTGTGATTGGTGACTCCAATGTGGGGAAGACCTGCCTGACATATCGCTTCTGCACAAGTTATTTCCCTGAACGGACAGAGGCCACCATCGGTGTGGACTTTAGGGAGAGGTGTGTAGATATAGATGGAGAAAGAATAAAGGTAATGATGAGTGCATGAATGAATGGTGAAAGAGAGAAGGCCGGGAAATATCTAATGTTGAATCTGGATGTAACTCTTCTACCACAGTGCTGATGTCCATCATTTTCTCAGATGGTAGCATAGTGGGCACAGACAGCATGGTGGGCATAGATCTCCAGATATTGGTGCAGCTTAGGTTTCCAGTCCTTGTGTCTGATAATGGTTCCAAGATTTGTACACAGGATCTGCACCTCCTTATAATGTGTCTACATGTTGGCGTTCTAGGGAGCAAGATAAGGGCTCATGCACATAAACGTATATTCTTTCTGTGTCCGTTCTATTTTATTTTTGTGGACCGTATGCAGGACCATTCATTTCAATGGGTCCGCAAAAAAAACGAAAGTTACTGTGTGCGTTACATTTCCATATGTCCGTTCCGCAAAAAAGTAGAACGTGTCCTATTATTGTCCACATTATGGACAAGGATAGTACAGTTCTATTAGGGTCCCGCTGTTTCGTTCCGCAAAATATGGAATGCACACGGATGTCATCCATATTTTTTACCGTCCGCAAAATATATATGGTCGTCTGCATGAACCCTTAGGCTGAAGTGAGTCGTAGAACAGTAAAAGAAACATGGCTGCTTTCTTCATAAACAGTCTTGTCAATGAGCAGGGTCTGGTATTTAAGCCCCATTGAAGTGAAAATTGCAACACCAGCCTATGGATAAGAATGGCGCTGCTTCTGGAAGAAGGCAGCTGTATTTTTATATTCGCCTGCAACCTCTTTAAGGTTAAAGAGAACCTGTCACTTGGTATTAGGCCACTAAACCACCTGAATGCTCACTGAATTGAGGTGTCGTGTCCCTGGCTTCATCTGCACAAGGCATCTGATGCCACTGGACTCATCTTAGGTAAGGGCTGAATCACACAACTGTATTTTTCTGTCTGCGTCCGTTCTGCAATTTTGTGGACGTGGACACATTCATTCAATGGGGCTGCAAAAGATGTGGACAGCACACTGTGTGCTGTCCGCATCCGCACTTCCATTCCGTGGCCCTGCAAAAAAGATAGAACATATCCTATTCTTGTCCGTTTGCGGACAAGAATAGGCATTTTAATCAAAGATCAGGACGTTCCGATCCACAAATGCAGAACGCACATGCCTGGTATCTGTGTTTTGTGGATCTGCAATTTGCAGACACAAAAATGGATGCGGTCATGTCAATGGACCCTTAATTACAAGTTCTTTTACTACCTAATGTTGGAACAGCTGGTTTTCACATTGTCAGTGTTTTAACAGCTAAATAACAACATGCTGGTAGTTTAGAGCCCCAAATCTAGTGACGGTTCCACTTAAAGATCACTTGTCACATCCTTAGAGAAGTACACCTGGCTGCATAACTGTGCAGCGGTATCTTCCATGTCTCCAGCACTTTTTTTTTTTTTTTTTCTTCTAGCATTGTCTGTCATTATTACACTGTTAGTTCCGGGGCCCAATAGCAGTGAATTGTCGAGCTGGTGGCCCCCAGAGCTTAGCTATCGACACCCACCTGACATTTCACTGGTATCGGCCACCAAAACTAACCATTGATTGTGGGAGGCTAAGAGGGAAAAAAACCATGGAGTCATGGAAGATACTGCTACATTCCTTTGTGACATGATAGGTCCTGTTTAAAGAGATTTAGCCAGGTTTTGATGTTCTAATTAACTGATCAGTGGGGGTCCGACCGCTGGGAGCCCCACCGATCCCGAGAACAGGGGTCCCGTTCCCTTGATCTGATGGAGCGTTCCATTCATTCTCTATGGTCCTGCCTCAAATAGCGGAGTACAGCGCTCAGCTATTTTTAGTGGTCCCATAGAGAATGAATGAAAAGAAAAGGTGCATGCTAAACCTGCCGCTTCATCCGATTAAGCGAATGGGACTCTTGTTCTTGGGATAAGTGGGGGTCCCAGCAGTCGGACAACCAGCAATCTGTTATTTATCCCTTATCCTGTGGATAAGGTATAACTTCAAAACTTGGCACAATAACTTTAAGGAAGGCTATCAATTTGTAGAATTGCTACCGCATTAGTATTTTATTTTCTTCATGTAATACTGCCAGGTCTGTTTATTGCAAGACCTTTTATTTGTGCCTTATTTTGCAGATTCAGCTATGGGACACGGCTGGTCAAGAACGCTTCCGCAAGAGCATGGTCCAGCATTACTATAGGAATGTACATGCTGTGGTTTTTGTGTATGACATCACCAATATGGCAAGTTTCCAGAGTCTACCAGCCTGGATAGAGGAGTGCAAGCGGCATTTACTTACCAATGATGTGCCCCGCATTCTGGTCGGCAATAAGTGTGACCTAAAGGACTCTATTCAGGTACCCACTGACTTAGCTCAAAAGTTTGCTGACTTACACAGCATGCCAATGTTTGAAACCTCCGCCAAGAATACCAATGACCACGTCGAGGCTATATTCATGACACTGGCACACAAGCTGAAGAGTCACAAGCCACTGGTCTTGAGTCAGCCGCCAGAGAATACAGTAGAGCTTAATTCTGGAGCCAAGACCTCCTTTCCGTGCGGTTGCTAGATTTCTGTTTTATCAGACTCAAAAATGCAGGAAGCATTATACAAGTTTCATTGAAGTAGAAGTCTGCTTGGTGGCAAGACCGCCAGGAAGATGCATGGTTTTATGGAGGTCAAGTTAAGGCATGTTCTATTCAGGGGTCTTGCATTGAGCCTCATTGTAACCATTATTATAGCGTGGACTTTTCAGAAACCCAGTCGTTCGAGTTGTGCATTTTTTTTTTCTCCTTTCCTCAAACTACATAACCTTTTTGCTAAATGTGATTTTTAATTCTGGAAAGTGTACGATGTCCATGTGCTTTCCTGTTTGACTTCATCTAAACTGCATTTCTCTAACGGTTCCCTGTATTTTAGTCTTTCCATTACATTTGTCTATTCCCCATTTCCCCCCCCCCCCCCCCTTTCCAGTTGGACAGCTCTGGTTCCTCATGTCGGACCGAGGCTGTGTGCACAGTAAGCTGGTAGTGCCTTGTTGGAGTCAGACCTGGCCCATAGCAGGTTGATCCATGTGCCTGTGACCATATTGCTGCTGTTGGGACAGGTCTAGAATTGCATACGGTTCTATATTTGAAGTCACTGTGAGCAGTGGTGAGTAATTGGAGTCAGACAAGGTCATTTCCTTCCTCTTATGTAGCCAGACGAGCAAAACTGTTTCTTTAAACCAAGAAGAAAGACCCAAGAACCTCTTTACATTGCCCAGACTGTGACTGTCAAGACCCAAGAAGTCAAGCTAGGACTAGCACAAACTTACTGTTTTATGGTCTACCTTGTACTTTTGTCCTTCACAATAGTTTACTACTTAATCTAAAGAGTTGCTTTCATTTCCCATCTTAAAGGGACTGAAAACGTATAGAAAATCTTAGCACAACCGTTTTAAATGTCATTTTTAACACCTTCATGTGTGTCGTTCATGTCAAGTATATTATTGTCTGCTTGTGATAGAAAATGCACTAAATATTTTACATGTATTGTTAACAGGGACTATTGGGTTAAACCAGCCTTGTCTTATAGCTCAAAATATATATATATATAGAGAGATACGCTATAACACTTGTCTTGTTGAAAATGTAAGCAAAGTATTTCCTATTAAAGTGGATGTTCAGCGGGATAAAACTTCCTAGAAACGGGCTTGGGTAAAAAATAAAATAAGCTTTACTCGTCTCACCAGCCGCCCACTGCTGCTGTTGCCACACTTGCCAGGTCCCTGCTGCTCTCCACTTTTTGGTCACTACACAAGAAAAATGGGTGGAAATGGCAGCTAAGTCCGTCAGTGGCTGCAGTGGTGAATTGGCTAAGCTTGCATGTCTTGTTTGTTGAGACTGGAAAGGGAAGCGGAGACCAGCGGGAATCCACTAAGTGTTGGAATGGAAGTGATGAGGGATCAGTGAATTGAGTAAGACCCCAATCACACAACCGTGTGACAGGTGTGTCGTATTGAACAAACTTTGTGTTTCAAGTTCTGCATACAAGGTTCGGGTTATCTATGGATTCCACTACCATTGACCATAACTTATATGGTCTGTGATCGCGAAATCCACAGTAGAGTTCTTAGATAACCCGAACCTTGTACGCCAAACTTGAAACACAAAGTTTGCTCAACACTACAGGTGTCCACGATCAGCATGTTGCCAACAAAGATAGGACATGTCCATGTTTTGCGGATCTGCTGTTTGTGGTCCGCAAAATGGACACATCCATCACACGGTCGTGTGAATGAGGCCTAATACTTATTTTTATCCAGACAACCCCTTGTACCATACACGATTTTTTTAGTAAGGTTCCTTTCATACAACTGTTGGAGGGGGAATTGTATATTTCTTGCTTAAATGAAAACATAAAAAGGGGGGTGGGAAAACCTTTTATATTCCTATGATTTGATATAGTCTATAAAAACCAAAACGGTAATAGACGCCTCTGGTTCTGGTAAGAACTGATATCAGGTCTATATACATAGCTAAAATGCTTGAAGGCTATGGGCATCTTTGGGAGCAGTATTTTTATTACTGCATTTTACTCATTTTAGGTTAAAAAAAAAAATATTTTTTTCATTTTGCCATTAAACAGTTTTACCTCAACGCTTTCATTTTCACTATATTTACAGGCTAATTCTCTCTGCTTCACAATGGGTCCTCTGGGGAGCTGCTGTGACTGCTCGATTTGCAGCCCTTATCTCTAAACTCCTGACAGCTCAGAAACACAGATTTTTAGCCATATTTTTATTGGTTTGAGAATAAGTGTTTATGAGAAGTCAAGAGTCCTGAAATAACAGCTGCAGATCGAGCCTTCAGAGCAGCTCCCCAATGGATTCGGTGTGAGGCAGAGAGCAATAGTCAATGTAGTAAATGTAAATGTAGTGAAAGTGAAGGCTGTTAAGGAAAAACTGTTGAACGTTTTTCATAATGACCAATTAAAAAAATGATTTTTAACCCAAATGAGTAAAATGCAATGATAACAATATTGCTCACAAAGGTGCCCATAGTCTTTAAGCAGATTCGTACTGAATTGATATGATAATGAGCAAGTGTTAATGGCTCTCTGTGGGCCGTTATGATTTTAGAGACCTCACCGGGACTGAAGTACTTGATAGATCAGCTTTTCTCACTCATGTTTGTCTACCTGCTAACACATCTTCTCTAAACAGCCAAATGCAGTGTGTGACTCTTCTGGCACGTTGTTGGCACAGCCTGGGAGTTGTGTTTGCAAGCCAGTGTAGTACCACGCTTTACTATGTCCTAACCACTACCTGATGTATATTAATGGCATTGTGGGAACATGGTACAGAACTGTTCTGGTGAATTATTAAACTATAAGTGTTATTGCATATTCCTTCCCTACCTGTATGACTGTAAAAACTAATATTGTGCACGTGTGTGTATATGACAGAAAGGAATCATTGTTTGTGGTATGTCAAATTCATTTTCCCCGAATGTTTTAAGCCCCTGGTCGTTTTAAGGATAGCTGCTGCAGAACCCTTGAAAGTCACACCACTCTAAGAAGCACTCCTGCAAACATTTTTATTCTCTAACCAGTTAGAAAGGTACATGATGTTATCTGTAGTGAAGGTAATCTTATCAGTGACTGTATTTGTGAGTTATAACCTCCCTTTTGATACTCAGCTGTGTCATGTGAACACTGATCTCCAACTGACACAGGACAGGAAGTCAGTTACTTCTCTAATCATTCCTATGAGACTGACTCCGAGGCTGTTTTAGGAATACATAGAGAAGCTGGCTTCCTGTACATGCATAGGATGCTGTGCTATTTGAAGTGTCAGAGTGTTGGTCACATGGCACAACTGAGGATCAAAAGGGAGGGGATAACTCGGTCACTGGTAAGACGGTTACCTTAATCACAGTTTACATCATGTACCTTTATAACAGGTCAGAGAATAAAAATGTGCAGGAGTGCTTCTTTAATGTGTGTTGTATACCTAGCAGTGTTGACCTATTACATTTAGAAGCTGGGGGTTCATCGATCGAATAGGCAGCTGCGCTTGCTGGAATGACAAGGACCTTTTACTGCAGTTGAGCCAACTGTCCATATCCTAAGTCTTAAGGCATCTTTTAGATGGCTGTAATGTGGACACATTTAAGCCCCCACCAATCCATGCTGGACTGTGGATTTAGTGATCCGAACTTGCAGCATCTTAAATTGCTCTGATGATCTTATTTTGGGTCATTATCCCCAAACGGGCCTAGCCCATCATTTTGTGATCGGTGAGGGGTCTTTTACTTGGGGCCCCTACAGATCATCAGAACCATATGACCATACACATGTGGATGTGCCTAGTACAAAAGTGAACAGGGTCTTAACTGCAGTAACAGCCACAGCCACATGCATATGGAAGCACCGCTACCCCTTCACTCTGCTGATCAGTAGGTGTCCCAAGATGGGACCCTTATCAATCACACATATACTGTCAGGATATACTGTCAGTATAAAATATACTGTCTGCAGTAAAAATAAAAAAACTGGGGAATTTACATTTTGAGGCACTCGGTGCACTTACCGTAATTAAAGGGAACTATAAAATAAGGGATTGACACTTAGAATATATGGATAAGACTTCATTCAATGCATGATAAACTACTTGAAATTTAGATTTTTCTGCATTTTCTTTTTACCTGGTTAAGCTCGCTCTCATTGATCCGGTTTCTAGATTACTTGTATTGAATTGTCAAACGGTTTTTCTTTTATTTTTAGAGTTTTAATAATTCTTCTTATGGTATATAGGATATCCCATTATATAATGCAAATAATTTAAATATGGTTGTGTGCATCATTTCTCATTCTACATCAATACTAATGACTGTCATTAAAGGGATTTTCAACAGTTTTGGCTATGCTAAACTGCTGAGAGCACTAGGATAGGGCTGGGAAGAGCAGAACATACATACATTTTGTGGAGCTTTTATTATTATTAGGAGTAGTGTGAATATGAACTCTTAGGCTAGGGCTACAAGCGAAACTGATGTCTCACCAAAGTCACTCAACATTTTTTATAATAATTGTCAATGGTGTCGCGCTGTGAAATACTGCAGTCAAAAAATGACACCATTAACAATCATTATAAAAAATGTTGCGCAACTTTGGTGCGGCACGTCGCCGCATAGCTTTAGCCTAATTCTGCCTGACACTGCTCCTGCAATACTTTGGAGGTGGAGCTTCACTGTGAAGTACTCTCTGCATTGAGCTGCTTCACATCCCCAGCCCGGAGTGACAGCTGTAGCATCCAACCAGGAAACCATTACTTCAGAGGGGAGGGGCTGTGAAGCATCTCAGTGCAGAAAGCACTTCACAGTGAAGCACCGCCTCAGTGCATGTGCAGGAGTATTGTCCATTAGAATGCAACTTCATATTCTCAATGCTCCTGATAATAAAAGCTTCTCAAAATGTATGTTTGTCCTGCTCTCCCCTGCCTGCTATCAGCAGTCCCTTTAAGTCTCAAAGTATGTATAACTAATAGTTATATATATTGATTAAAAGGGAACGCTGGATGCACATTTTATGTATTTATTTGCCAACAGTTCATAAACTATGCAATGTATTTATAGTATGTATGTCTACTATCTTGTTCTGTTATTATTTTTTGAGAGTGCGTGCAATCAGTGGTCTCATTTGCCCTCAATCAAAGCTTACCTGTTCAACCATGGAATTGCTGCTTGGAGATTAACATTACTCTAACTCATTGTGGTTTCTTTACGCCTCTTTTTAATTGTCGTTATGGCCTTACCCTGAACTTAAAGATTCCAATAAAAAATTGCTAATAAATGGTACAGAATTTTTTTGTTTCCTTTAACATGAAACTTTAGACGAAAGCACTGTGATTTAACAGGGTTCTGGTACTTTTCCTTACCAGACTACCGGTACCTAGATTTCTGCAATAAAATTTGTCTACACAGGTAGGAGGTACAATATACTGTCCAAGCATCTTTTTATTTTTTATTTTTTTTCCTCTGCTGCTACCAGTGTGCCTGATGGTTCTGCCACACGTTCAGTTTTTTTAATGCCATTTTTTTAAGCCAAATCAGAAATGGATCATAAGACAAGTTTCACACTAGCATTAAAACCGTCTGGCAGCCTGTTCCAGCAGAACAGCAGCCCACCACAAATGGCCAGAGCACAGGGATCTGGCATTTTGCTGGACAAAAACCAGTGCTTACACCCCCCCGCCGGCGCCTCCACAATGGCACTCCAGGAGGGTGTCCCCGCTTCCCCAGGACAGGAAACAACGTAGAAGCTCAAGTTTAAAAGGCCCCCTCCCCTTACCTGCTTCAGTTTGCTGTTTCCTGTCCTCAGGATCGTGTGGAAGCCGCTCCTGCCGCGTCAGGGTTTAAAAGAATGTCGCACGGCCTATTGGTATTGCCCCATTCTGGGAGGGCTGTGCAGAGGACGGGTACTATGGGAGCACAGCCTCTATCCCCGTGCCCTTGGTGCAAGTCCTTCTATGAAGGCAGCCCCGGGTTTCCGTTCCCCTGCTTCGGTCATCGCGGGGAACGAGGGATCGCGCACCTGTGCAGACAGGCCAGAACTCTCTGGGCCGAGAGATCCGCTTGCCAGGCCTCTGTGCGTCACTTCCAGCAGCGGATGACGTCAGAGGACTGGCGGATATCAGGGATGTCGGGGGCAAGGAGTGCTGCCCTACTGGCGTCTTCAGCATGTCAGCTCTGGGGGATGCCCCTGAGATGTCCTGCAATCCTGTGGATCCTTCTACCGCCCAGAGCCCGGTAAGCCTCCTTCCAGCTTTGCCTCAGGTTGTACCCTGCTTCAGGGGAGAGGGGTGGGGGGCACAAAGTTATTAGCATTCCCCCACTGGTGTGGTGCTGGTTCCCAGATGAACTATTCTTTCTTAAAGCCCTAAAATATTATTATATATCATTACCTTGTAGGGCAGGGAAACCAGCACTATAAAATCCTCTCGGAACTTTGAAAAGAAGTGTGCAATATGCAAAAAATCCTTACCATCCAAATATAAGAAAGCGTTATGTCCCAGATGTACGGACAAAGTAGTGACTGAAGAGCAGTGGCGTTGCGAGGGGGGTGCGGGCCGCACCGGGTGACACCACTGATGGGGTGACACCCACCAGTGTCGGCAGAAGATAATTTATTCACTGCACTTGCCTGAAGCCCCAATGCTGTACAGGGAATCCCAGCTCTGACTCCATATATGGTTGTGTCCATATATGGAGTCAGTGCTATGAACATGAAGGGGGTGGCAACCTTTCAGAAATAGAGGCTAAATTAGATGTGCCCAAGCATACTGACAATCCTGGGGGACACACAATGTATTTTAATCTAATTTAGCCTCTATTTCTGAAAGGTTGCCACTAGGATTCGAACTCACAACCCTTTGCATGAGAGGCAAGAACACTAACCACTGAGCTATGAGCTCAATGGTAAACTAAACTGGAAAAACCTCATAGTAGTCTAGCAAGTATTAGGTATTCCCATACAGCAGAAGTATAATTTAATATTTTTTTTTTCAGTTTTTGTAAAAAAAAACATGACACAAAATAAATGTGTAATTACTATATAGTAATTACACATTTATTATTTAATGATACTTCTGCTGTATAAAAATACCTGATACACTACTATAAGGTTTTTCCAGCATAGTTTAGCATTAAGCTCCATAGCTCAGTGGTTAGGGCTCTCGCCTCTGATGTGAAAGGTTGGGAGTTCTAGTCCTGGTGAAAACCTTTTAGAAATAGAGGCTAAATTATGCATTCATGTATATCAGAAGTATGATAATATATATTTATACTTCTTATATATATATATATATATATATATATATATATATATCTATATATATCAGAAGTATTATATATGGGAAACTATTACTGAGGTTTTTAGCCATAATATTAGTACAGCAGGTTAATATGAAGCTCTGATGGGGGTGTATGGGGGATGTGTGCAGGACACTGATTGGGGGAGGGGATGTGTGCAGGATACTGATGGGGGGATGTGTGCAGGACACTGATGGGGGGATGTGCAGGACACTGATGGGGGATGTGTGCAGGACACTGATGGGGGATGTGTGCAGGACACTGATGGGAGATGTGTGCAGGACACTGATGGAGGGGATGTGTTGAGGACACTGATGGGGGGATGTGTGCAGGACACTGATGGAGGGATGTGTGCAGGACACTGATGGGGAGATGTGCAGGACACTGATGGGGGATGTGTGGAGGACACTGATGGGGGGATGTGTGCAGGACACTGATGGGGGATGTGTGCAGGACACTGATGGGGGATGTGTGCAGGACACTGATGGGGGGATGTGTGCAGGACACTGATGGGGAGATGTGCAGGACACTGATGGGGGATGTGTGCAGGACACTGATGGGGGGATGTGTGCAGGACACTGATGGGGGATGTGTGGAGGACACTGATGGGGGGATGTGTGGAGGACACTGATGGGGGGGATGTGTGGAGGACACTGATGGGGGGGGATGTGTGCAGGACACTGATGGGGGGGATGTGTGGAGGACACTGATGGGGGGGATGTGTGGAGGACACTGATGGGGGGGATGTGTGCAGGACACTGATGGGGGGATGTGTGGAGGACACTGATTGGGGGGATGTGTGAGGACACTTAGGGGGATCTAGGGAGGGATGTGGGGATGTTGGGATGGGAGGTCCTGGAGGGGTGTTTGGGTGGAAGCTCTGGAATGGGTGGGAGGTCCAATATGGTATGTGTCGGTGGGAGATCCGGGGGCATAAAATTTTTGCTGTGGGGCCCAGTCATTTCTAGCTATGCCCCTGGGTGACACCACCAGGAGATGAGCGCTTGCATTATGGAAGCACTCATCTCCCTACATTCATCTGTATCGCGATACAGATAAACACTGCAGCAGGGCAAGGGAGGCGTCTCCCTTCTTTGTTCCTCTGATAGGCTGCTGGCCTTGTGCCGGTAGCCTATCAGAGGCCAGCGCAGGCGGCGCAATGACGTCATCGCGCCGCCAGAGCCGTACTGCTCGGGACACAGGCCAGAAGAGGCCTGCATCACATCGCTGCCATGGAGGTACGTATGTGTTTTTTTGTTTTGTTTTTCTGTATGCAAATATGTTGGGGGGGTGTGCTAAGCAGACAGAAGACAGACCGCCGGGGGTTGGGGTGGGGGGGGCCTGCTGGGGGTGCTATAATTTGAACCCAAGCGATAACATGGATGGGGGTTTGGAGAGTAAACAGACAGCTGACGTGGGGGGGCGGGGCTAAGCAGACAGATCGCCGCCGGGGGGGGGGGGGTGACACCATTTTCTACCGCACCGGGTGACACTAGCCCTAGCAACGCCACTGCTGAAGAGTCACCCTTCCTTTAGTCTATAAGAAGTATGATAAAGGAAGAGGTTAAGACGGCAATTGACACAAGATTTACGGCCGTGTTCTCCCCAGCCGAGATCTCCAATGTCGGATCTTTAGATGGAACCTGACTCTGATGAGGGAGAAATAATATCAGACGGGGGTTCTGAATCCTGTGAAGATGATGGAGGATACAGAGAGGTTGTTAAGAACCATAAGGGCTACAAGATAGTCCATGCAAGATAGCATGTTTCAGAGACTAGAAGAAAAGAAGCGAAAGGTCTTCCCTGTCCACAATAATGTAAAGATGTTAATTGCTAAAGAATGGAGAGATCCGGAGAAGCAGAATGTAACGGAAATATCCCTTTGCTGATGAAGATTCAGCCCTATGGGATAAGACTCCTAAAATTGATGCCCCTGTCGCCCGCATGTCGAAAAAGACTTCCCTACCCTTCGAGCATATGGGCCTTTTAAAAGATCCCATAGATAACAAGTGTGAGGGTCTTCTTAAATGTGCATCGGAAACTAACACAGCCATGCTAAGACCCAGTATAGCGGCCGCTTGTACCTCTAGATCTTTATCTGTCTGGTTAACACAACTGGAAGAGTACCTGGCAGCAGGTACCCTAAGAGAAGAAATCCTAACTTCGATTTCCATTTTAAAGCAAGCTTCAAATTTTTTATCTGATGCCTCTGCGGACCTAGTAAGACACTCAGCCTGATCCTCGGCCCTCTCGAATGCCACGCAAAGAGCTATATGGCTCAGGTCATGGTCTGGAGACGCCAGTTCAAAGCGTCGACTATACTACATTTCATGTGAGGAGGATAGACTGTTCGGTTCAGTCCTTGAAGATATATTGGACAAGGCATCGGATAAGAAGAAAGGATTTCCTTCTGATTCAAGATTTATACCAACAGCGTTTTTTCCTTTCGAAGTCAAAGGAAAGCTAGACTGGACCAGAAGAGAAAAGAGAGCTCGGGAAGATGGCAACCCTCTAGTGGAAGGGGGAAGGGATTCATATTCATCCCTGAATCCACTACAAAACCTGCCCAATGACGCCAGGCTCCAGGTAGGAGGCAGACTAAAAATGTTTTCCTCGGCCTGGGAAAAAATGTCAACCTCTCCATGGGTAAGAAATACTATAAGCATGGGGTACAAGCTTGATTTCGACACACCTCTGCCAGATTACTTCACTTTCAACAGACCATTACGCCAAAAAGAAAGACAACAGGCCCTAGAATCGTAAATGCTATCTCTTACAAAAACGAATCGTCTCAGTTCCAAAAGATCAGGAGGGAAGGGGGTTTTATTCTCCCATTTCCTAATCAAGAAACCAAACAAAAGCTTCAGATTAATAATCAATCTAAAGAAGTTAAACAGATACATGGCCTACAGAAAATTCAGAATGGAGACGATCAGATCTACAGTAAACCTCCTGTCTCGCGATTGTTACATGGTAACGATGGATATTTCAGACGCGTACTACCATGTTCGCATACACAGAAAATATCAAAAATTTCACAGAATCACGATATTTCTAAAAGGTCAAAAATGTCACTTTCAGTTCCAGGCCCTACCAGAATATTTTCAAAAATTATAGCTGAAGTAACCGGGTCTCAACATCTCCAGGGGAAAGGAATTGTTCCATATTTGGACGTTCTTTTGATAGCAGCCTCATCCCTTCGCGATCTTCAGATACATCAAAAGATCGTCCAGGAGGAGATGGTGGAGCTAGGCTGGTTAATAAATATACAGAAATCGGATCTAGTCCCCAGCCAACAAAAAATATTTTTAGGAATCCTACTAGACTCCCACAGCCTTTTCTCCCAGATTTCCTTGTCACTATTCTGCGAGTACACTATTTGGTCATCTAAGGGTACTTTCACACTAGCGTTTTGGATAACGTTTGTGAGATCCGTTTCAGGGCTCTCACAAACGGTCCAAAACGGATCAGTTAAGCCCCAATGCATTCTGAATGGATAAGGATCCTACAGAGTTATCTTTTAGAGTCCTGGGATGGAAATCATGACTCCTTAGACAGAAGAGTAAAGATTCCATTAAAAGTAAAACTGTCTCTCTTCTGGTGGAAGATAAGAAAGAATCTCCAAAGAGGAGTATTTTGGCGACGAACAGATCAGGTCATCGTAGCAACAGACGCCAGCAGCGGAGGATGGGGAGGCCACGCAGAAGATCAGGTGGTACAGGGCACTTGGAGTCCAAAGATGGCCTCTGCTTCTTCAAATATAAAAGAATTGGTGGTTTTCAAAGTGCTTCTTTCTCTAAATCCATCGATAAAGTCCCATCATATAAAGATACTATCTAACAATGCCACCACAGTGGCCTACCTAAACCGGTAAGGAGGGACAAAAAGCTACAGGATTTGTCGGGGAAGATTTTCTGTTAGGCAGAGAAAAAATTTAAATCTTTAGTAGACGTCCATCTAAAAGGCGAAGAGAACATAGCAGATTATCTCACCAGACAGAATTTAAAGGGGTTCTGCAGCTATTTTAAACTGATCATCTTTCCTCTGGCTAGATCATCAGCATCTGATCAGCAGGGGTCCGGGACCCCTGCCAATCAGCTGTTTGAGAAGGCAGCGGCACTGCGGCCTTCTCGCTGTTTACTGCAGGCCCAGTGTTGTCATGACTAGTATTGCTGGCCTGGGCGGGGATAAGCTTCATTCGAGTGAACGGAGCTGGGTCTGAGGTAAACAGCGAGAAGGCCGCGGCGCTACTCCCAGTGCCGCTGCCTTCACAAACAGCTGATGGGTGGGGGTCCCGGGTGTCGGACCCCCGCCGATCAGATGCTGATGATCTATCCAGAGGATAGGATTATCAGTTTAAAATTACTGCAGAACCCCTTTAAGAGCAGGAGAGTGGTCTCTAGACCCTGATATGTTCAAAGAAATGGGGGACTCCGAAGGTGGATCTTTTTGCAAATCAAAAAAACAGACAGGTCGAATTATTCGGTTCCCTCTCCAGCTGGGACCAGCCACTAATGGTGGATGTCTTGTCGGGCCCATGGACAAAAGATCTCCTTTATGCTTTTCCACCTTACAATCTAATTCCAAAAGTATTGATGAAAGCGATGGGGAAAAGAGGCATAAATGATACTAATTGCGCCTTTCTGGCTGAAAAGGTCCTTGTTCCCTCTCCTGATCAATCTTGCAGCGGGACAATTCTGGCCTCTCCCACAGTGGCGTGCCTAGGGTGTTTGGCACCCGGGGCGGGTCCTTTCTCTGCCCCCCCCAATACTTGACCACATACCTCTTACAGCCAGGGACATCTCCTGTCACGTAGACCTTCTCTTTCCTCTTCTCCGTTAGACGGCCATGACAAATTATTTCAGCGGAATCTCGTCTCTACAGAGTTTGTAATACAGACGCGTTAGATTTCTCAGTTTTCCCATCAACCTCCCCATCCTGGTGTCCCCACAGTGTCCTCCTGCTGCCACCCCCAATACTGTGCCCGTGGTGCTCCCCAATGTCCCAGGTACTATACTAGTGAAAAAATTGTGACCCCCCCCAGTAGGCATAATTGGGGTAATTTATCAAACTATTGTAAAGTAGAACTGGATTTTCAAAAGAGCTGTCAAATATGAAAGGTGGAATCTAATTGGCTGCTATTGGCAACTAAGCTAGTTCTACTTTACACCGGTTTGACTAATTACCCCAAATGTCCCTATAGTGTCCACAAGCAGTTATAATGTCCCCTACAGTGCCCCCAGTAATAATAACATCCTTTATCTTGCTCCAGGCAATAATCCGTGTATAGTGTGCCCATAGTAATCCCTCCCATAATTATTGCCCCCATACAGTATCCCACCATAATAATTTTTCCCCACATGTCCTCCTGTATTCCCCAAAGTTATTTGGCACATAAAATAAACGAAAAAAAAATGCTAAATACTCACCTATGTCCAGGAGCTTGCTTGCAGAGGAAGGCATGCACACTACACTGTGCTGCTGCGTCCAGGCACAGGCGTGTGCGATGACTGATTTCACTACCGCATAGGCCTCAGGCCTACTAGGCCTGAAGCCTATGGTGGTGATCGGCGGCAGGGCAGGGAACTATGCGCTCCCGTGGCCCGCCGCAATATGTGGGCGTCAGTATTGATGGAGGCGCTCATTACTTCTCTGGCACCCCCCTGAGAGCCTCTAAATGAGATCTCACTTAACCTCTTGCCGCCACGCTGACGCCGATGGGCGTCAGCGCGGCGGCTCTCTCAGGTCTCAGTCACGCCTATCGGCGTCATCTCGTGAGACCTGAGATTTCACATGAACGCGCGCGCGGCGTGCGCGCGCGTTCATGTGATCGGAGCCGGGACAACTGAAACTACAGCCTGCCAGCGCTGATCATGCGCTGGCAGGCTGTAGATGCGAAAAAACGCATTTAAATCGCATATCAGACGCTGTTTTTAAACAGCGTCTGATATGCCTAATGTCTGCTCGTCTGGTGGTCCCTTTGTTTGGGACCACCAGAGGAAAATAGGAAAAGTGCACCAATCACTACACACACCCCCACCCCCATCACTGATTAACCCCTGATCACCCATGTCACCCCCTGATCACCCCCTGTCACCCCCTGTCACTAATCACCCCCTACAGGCTCATTCAGACGTCCGTATGTGTTTTGCGGATCCATGGATCTGCGGATCCATGGATCTGCGGATCCATAAAATACGGACACCGGCAATGCGCTTTCCGCATTTTGCAGATCCGCACAGAACTATATAAAAATGCTTTTTCTTGTCCGCAATTGCGGACAAGAATAGGACATGTTCTATATTTTTGCGGAACGGAAGTGCAGACCCGAGCGCGGATCCGTAATTCCGGATCCGAGCGGGACAAAGTCTGTCCCCATAGAAATGAATGGGTCCGCAATTCCGTTCCGCAAACAGAATTTCGGACGTGTGAATGGGGCATAAGGGTCCCCTATCACCGCCAGTTAGCTAGCTACTTGTTAGGTAGCTAGCGCCCAGCCCACCGCACCGCAGTCACTGATTTTGGCAGAGATTTTTTCATCCACATTGACCGATGCGAATGAAAAAATCTGTGCCGTTCATTTTTTTTTTTCAGCGCAGCGGCTGAGCGGAAAAAAATCTCATTACCCGTATGCTCAATATACGGAGAATCGCAGAAACTCCTAATGCTGGCCATACGTGTAATGATTGCGGAGACCCCTCAAATGCCAGAGCAGTACAAACACCTCACATGTGACCCCATTTTAGAAAGAAGACACCCCAAGGTATTCCGTGAGGGGTATGGCGAGTTCATGTAAAATTTTATTTTTGTCACAAGTTAGTGGAATATGAGACTTTGTAAAAAAATATATATATATATATATATATATCAATTTCCGCTAACTTGTGTGAAAATTTTTTTTTTTATGTGAACTCGCCATGCCCCTCAGCGAATACCTTGGGGTGTCTTCTTTCCACAATGGGGTCACATGGGGGGTATTTATACTGCCCTGGCATTTTAGGGGACCTAAAGCGTGAGAATCCAAATACGTAAAAATGCCCTGTGAAATCCTAAAGGTACTCATTGGTTTTAGGGCCCTTTAGCATCTTGGCTGCAAAAAGTGTCACACATGTGGTATCGCCGAACTCAGGAGAAGTAGGGCAATGTGTTTTGGGGTGTATTTTTACATATACCCATGCTGGGTGAGAGAAATATCGCTGTAAACGACAACTTTTTAAAAAATTTTATTCAAAGTTGGCAATTTACAGAGATATTTATCTCACCCAGTATGAGTATATGTAAAAATACACCCCAAAACACATTGCCCTACTTCTCCTGAGTACGGCGATACCACATGAGTGACACTTTTTTGCAGCCAAGATGCTAAAGGCCCAAATCCAATGAGTACCTTTAGGAGGGCATTTTTACGCATTTTTCTTCTCACGCTTTAGGGCCCTAAAATGCCAGGGCAGTATAAATACCCACATGTGACCCCATTTTGGAAAGAAGACACCCCAAGGTATTCGCTGAGGGGCATAGTGAGTCCATGAAAAATTAAACTTTTTGTCAAAAGTTAGCGGAAAGGGAGACTTTGTGAGAAAAACAATAAAAATCAATTTCCACTAACTTGTGCCCAAAAATTTTTTTCTATGAACTCGCCATGCCCCTCATGGAATACCTTAGGGTGTCTTCTTTCCAAAATGGGGTCACATGTGGGTATTTATACTGCCCTGGCATTTTAGGGGCCCTAAAGCATGAGAAGAAAAATGCGTAAAATGCCCTCCTAAAAGGTACTCATGGGAATTTGGGCCCTTTGCGCATCTTGGCTGCAAAAAGTGTCACTCATGTGGTATCACCGTACTCAGGAGAAGTAGGGCAATGTGTTTTGGGGTGTATTTTTACATATACCCATGTTAGGTGAGAGAAATATCTCTGTAAACTGACAACTTTGTATAAAAAAATTTAAAAAGTTGTCGTTTACAGCGATATTTCTCACACGCAGCATGGGTATATGTAAAATACACCCCAAAACACATTGCCCTACTTCTCCTGAGTACGGCGATACCACATGAGTGACACTTTTGCAGCCAAGATGCGCAAAGGGCCCTAAAACCAATGAGTACCTTTAGGATTTCACAGGCCATTTTTACGCATTTGGATTCTCACGCTTTAGGTTCCCTAAAATGCCAGGTGAGTATAAATACCCCACATGTGACCCCATTTTGGAAAGAAGACACCCCAAGGTATTCGCTGAGGGGCATGGCGAGTTCACAGAATTTTCATTTTTGGCACAAGTTAGCGGAAATTGATATATATTTTTTTAATTTTGTTTTTTACAAAGTCTCATATTCCACTAACTTGTGACAAAAATAAAATTTTACATGAACTCACCATACCCATCACGGAATACCTTGGGGTGTCTTCTTTCTAAAATGGGGTCACTTGTGAGGTATTTATACTGCCCTGGCATTTTAGGGGCCCCTAAAGCGTGAGAAGAAGTCTGGAATCCAAATGCGTAAAAATGCCCTGTGAAATCCTAAAGATACTCATTGGTTTTAGGGCCCTTTGCGCACCAGGCTGCAAAAAGTGTCACACATGTGGTATCGCCGTACTCAGGAGAAGTGGGGCAATGTGTTTGGGGTGTATTTTTATATATACCCCTGCTGGGTGTGAGAAATATCTCTGTAAACGACAATTTTTAATTTTTTATACAAAGTTGTCAGTTTACAGAGATATTTCTCTCACCCAACATGGGTATATGTAAAAATACACCCCAAACACATTGCCCTACTTCTCCTGAGTACGGCGATACCACATGAGTGACACTTTTTGCAGCCTGGGTCCGCAAAGGGCCCTAAAACCAATGAGTACCTTTAGCTTTTACATGGCTGCTCACAATTTAGCCCCGCCCAAAATGCCAGAACAGTACAAACACCCCACAAATGACCCCATTTCGGAAAGTAGACACCCCAAGGTATTCACTGAGGGGCATAATGAGCCCGTATGAGATTTTTTTTTTTTTGCCAGAAGTTAGCAGAAATGGAAACTTTATTATTATTTTTTTCCTCAGAAAGTGTCATTTTCCGCTAACTTGTGAAAAAAATGAAATGATACATGAACTCACCATGCCCCCTGCGAATACTTTGGGGTGTCTTCTTTCTAAAATGGTGTCATTTGGGGGTATTTATACTATCCTGGCATTCTAGCACCTGAAGAAACATGACAGGCGCTCAGAAAGTCAGAGCTGCTTCAAAATGCCGAAATTCACTTTTTGCACCATAGTTTGTAAACGCTATAACTTTTACCCAAACCAATAAATATACACTTATTGGACTTTTTTTATCAAAGACATGTAGAACAATACATTTAGAGAAAAATTTATATAGAAATGTAGTTTTTTTAAAAAAAATTTACAACAGAAAGTGAAAAATGTCATTTTTTTGCAAAAATGTCGTTAAATTTTTATTAATAGCAAAAAAAGTAAAAATGTCAGCAACAATGAAATACCACCAAATGAAAGCTCTATTAGTGAGAAGAAAAGGAGGTAAAATTCATTTGGGTGGTAAGTTGCATGACGGAGCAATAAACGGTGAAAGTAGTGTAGTGCGGAATTGTAAAAAAGGGCCTGGTCACTAGGGGGGTATAAACCTGTGGTCTTCAAGTGGTTAAACTCTTAACTCAAAAAAACACCTTTTTCCTAGCAATAACATCAGCGAAAAGAGTAGGAGAGATCCAAGCCTTCTCCTGTAGAGCACCTTACCTCACGGTGTTAGAAGATAATTTCCCTAAACATACTCCCATGTTACTGCCTAAGGTCGCCTATAGGTTCCAGCACCAGCAGGAAGTATCCCTTCCTACTGACTTACCTGGAGGTCTCCAAAGAATTCAGAAACTCATCATCTCCTTCTTCAATATCAGGGCCAGCATAAGGGATCAGCAACAAGCAAAAGTACCATCGCCAGGTGGATAAGAAGTACCATCGAGTTCTGTTATCGTCAAAAGAACCTGACTCCCCCTAAAGCAGTGTTTCTCAACTCCAGTCCTCAGGGCCCACCTACAGGTCATGATTTGAGAATATCCCACAGAATGAGTATCTGAGGTGAGTCCTAATGCACTGACACTAATTATATCACCTGCTAAATACTAAGGAAATCCTGAAAACATGACCCGCAGGTGGGCCCTGAGGACTGGAATTGAGGAACACTGCCCTAAAGGGATAAAAGCTTATTCTTCCAGCGTGGTCTCTGCCTCATGGGCAGAGAATGCCTCTGCTTTGGTAGAACAAATTTGAAGAGCAGCAACGTGGGCAAATCAAAGTACCTTTTTTTTTAGACATAAGTTGGATGTACTTCAAAATCATGATTTATCATATGGCAGAAAAGTATTGTCTGCAGTAGTCCTACCCTAACAATTTTTTGTTTCTCTGTTAATCCTCCTGGAGTGCAATAAAATAACAGCAGCCTTAGAGATCGATGCTTAGGTATATTTATTGATGTTGGATTCACATGCGACGGTATTTATAACGTTTCGCCATACAATTGCCTTCGTCAGATACTACAGAAAAATGTTACAAAAAAAGAAAAAGATAAAGATAAATATGGCATACGTATCGTACAAGCGGAAATATAAAAAAAAGGAGGATATGGTATAGATAGCACCAGTATACATAATCAGGACAACGTATTCTGAGCAGTATGTGGCACCAAGGAATCCAGACGAGCACAATGGATTATGAGTTAATCATCTCTGGTAAACATATATATCAATGGAGCATACTGTATCTTATCTGTGGACCATATATTAAGGAAAAAAGGTTTGGAATGCTGATGGAACACCAGCATATAGACATATTATGTAACTTACCTATGCCGCAGGGAGGAGGAAGAAACCGAGTAAGCAGACGCAGGATAGGATATACACGCGCTCTGCATGTTTGTCAGAAGTGGTGTCTGCAGAACTGAAGTCCACATTGGTATTTATAGGCGCACACACACCATAAGCACAGGGTGTGTGGCGCCAAATGTGCACGGTACAGAGGAAGGGAACCGGAAGACATTCAGGCCGGAATGCATCACCACCGGAAGTGGATGCGTTCCAGCCTGAGACGCATCGGGCGGATGCGCACCAGCACCGAGCGCTCTCCGACCGGAAGTGGCGCGCTCCAGTCTGGGCCGCATCCTGGAGGCGCGGACCAGCAGGGAGCGCACCCTGCCCGGAAGTCGATGCGCTCCAGAGTGGGATGCATCGCGTCCAGTGCTAAAGGGAGCTAGTTGTGGAGAGAACCAAGAACATCAAATTATGGCAGTAATTGTGATTGTGGCAACTAGGAGCAATGTACTGGTAGTGATGAAATGTCTCAATGGAGAAATGGAAATAAAATGAAAAAGGAAAAAACAATAAGGGGGATAGTACATATAAGACTAGGGGAAGGATAACATATAGGGAGGAGTCAAATTGATGGAAGATGAATTATGGTGAAAAAAATGTAATGTATAGATAAAAGTAAAATGTATGTAAGTAGAAATAAAGTTAGATGTATGAAATAGTGATAGTACCAGAACCAGAATATAGCAGTACGGGAAAGGGTCAATATCAAGTAGATAAGAAAAAGGATATCCATCTGCGGCACGGAAGTATTCTAATGAGCCTGGAAGAAAGCAAAAGAAATATTAATGGAGGTATAGAAATGATTTGGTTACATATTATTTGTATGAACATGTCTTACGCAAAGCATTGGATCTCATACTCACGGTTTAGACCCTTTGGTGAAAGACTGTCCAATCGGTGGATCCAGTATGCTTCCCTCATTTTAAGCAATCGAATTCGATCTCCGCCTCTGCGTGGTAAGGAGACGTGTTCTAATACCTGAAATTTCAGTTGTGCAATATTATGGCGCATTTCATGAAAGTGGGCGGGGTCCGGGAGTAGTAGGTTATTGTTTCGGATTTATGTTGGCATATGCGTTCTCGTATCTTTTGTGTTGTCTCCCCAACATATATAAGTCCGCATGGGCATTTCAGCATGTAGACAACATGATCAGTCGCAGGTAAAGAAATCTTGTATCGGGATAGATTCCCCTGTGTGGGGATGCGAAATATGAGATCCTTTTTGTACGTGCAAACACTGCATGCAACAGAGACATGGGAAGGTGCCTTTCTTACGTGTTTTGAGAAAGGTTTGTTTAGGGGAGCATTTGGTAGAACCCTTATCTGCATGGACTAATAGATCCAGTAAATTTTTGGGCCGTTTGTTACATGGTAATATCGGTTGGCCGAACTCCAAAATGCCCAGATATGCCTTACCTAGGATAGACCAATGACTCCAAATGGTATTAAGAATTTTGTGTGCACAAGGGTGGTACGTATGGACAAAGGGAATCCGTGGCACCTGGGGTAAGATTTTTATTTTTGGAGTAACCTTTTGTTGGGTAATAGATTTTGGGTAACCTCTCTCCTGGAATCTGTCCGCCATCTCTCTTAAACGTAATTCTCTTGTGGAGCTGTCTTGTACAATTCTATTAATTTGTTGATATTGGGATCCCGGTAGTGCTTTTTTAGTGTTTGGGGAATAAAAACTGGAAAAGTGCAGTAGGTTGTTACGGTCTGTCGGTTTACGATAGAGGTCAGTTGTCAGCTTGCCTATTGTGTCGCGTGTGACGGTAGTATCCAAAAAATTTATGGTGGAATGGTCATAATGTATTGTGAACTGAAGCTCTGGATAGATAGAGTTTGATAAAGAGTTGATTGGTGTAAATGAAGGAATTTTCGAAAATGATCCATATAGCAATTGGCGTAAGGCGGCGCCACGTTGGACCCCATCGCGGTTCCGCGTTTCTGTAGGAAGAATGTATCCTGGAATAGGAAATAATTATATGTCAGTACTAGTTTGAGAAGATCCAGGTAGAAGTCAAGTACTGTTGTCTGTGTGTTGGCGGTAATGAGTATACTTTCAACTGCATGGATCCCTTTGTCGTGTTGAATGGAGGTGTACAAACTAGTCACATCCCAGGTGGCCAGAAAAGATTCAGTAGGTAATGGTTCGAGATTTGAAATGATGTCTAGAAAGGATTGCGTATCCAAAAGAAAGGACCTTGCATTTTTGACATGTGGTGTAAGGACTTTTTCCAAAAAGATAGACAGGGGTGATAATACAGAATCCGTAGAGGCAACGATGGGTCTGCCTGGAGGATTTTCTAGGTTTTTGTGTATTTTGGGTAATACATATATCACAGGGATTATGGGGTGTTGTTTAGTGAGATAAGTGACAGTGGCGTCATCTATAATGCCTGCGGACCTATATTTTTGTACCTGTCGTTTTGATTTCCGAGGCAATTTTAAAGGTAGGATCATGATCTAATTTTTTTATAAACTTCCCTGTCATCTAATTGGCGCTTAATTTCCGCTATATATTTTTCCTTGTCCATAATCACCATTGCTCCCCCTTTGTCCGCTGGTTTTATTACTAGTCTGTTGTCTTTCTGTAGGGAATTGAGAGCCTGACGATCTGTAAGACTTAGATTGTGGGTGAATTTGTACTTCCCTTTCTTGAGGTTTTTTCTAAAGCTCGCTATGTCCCTTTGGACTAGACTGATGAATGTCTCTACTGGTGGTTTCTTTTTAGGGGGGGTGTATGTGCTCTTGTTATGTAAGCCTAGAGTCTTGACCGAGATCGGTATAATCCCTTCTGGTGGTGTTGACACTAGTTCTTTCTGTCCCCCAAAATGTGCTTTTAACCGTACATTACGAAAAAAAATTTGCAAGTCCATGTCGAGTTGGAATGTATCCAATGCATAAGAGGGACAAAAAGATAAACCTTTTTGGAGTACAGACAATTGTGCTGGGCTAAGAGTAATAGATGAAATGTTAAACACTAGGGATTGTACCTGTGATCTCGTTGTTACATTACTTGCTGTATAAGACGAACCAGTCCTATTGCCTCTTCTGGGGCCACGAGTAGGGCGTCGCTGCGAATGTGAATCGTCACCAGAAATAGAGTGATACGAATCCATAGATGAAGATCGTTTCTCTTTGTACAGAGTGCGCCGAATACAGACTTTAAATCCTCCTGGAGTGCCGTTGTGGAGGCGCCGGGGAAAAGGGTAAATTACTCTTACTGGTAACTGGATTTTCCAATAGCCTCCACAACGGCACTGGATTTGCCTACCCATATTATTATGATTATTTTTTGGGATGTATTATGTTATTGTACTGTTTAATATTCCAATACAGTTCTTGCATTACTAAACAAGTCCTATCTCATTAACTGAAGCAGGTAAGGGGAGGGGGCCTTTTAACCCCTTAAGAACCGGGCTCATTTTCACCTTAAGGACCAGGCCATTTTTTGCAAATCTGACTAGTGTCACTTTAAGTGGTGATAACTTTAACCTCTTAAGGACATAGGACTTTCCGGTCTTTAAAGATGGCGCCCGCTCCTGCTTCATGCGGCGCCTTAGTCGCGGGTGTCCGCATAGTTCTTGTAGCAGACACCCGCGGCTAATGTCCGTGACTGGCAGCGATGCCGATTGTGGACGTTTAACCTCTCATATGCCGTGGTCAATCCTGACCACGGCATCTGAGTGCGCACAAACCGAAAGTTTTACTTTCGGTTTGCGCTCCGGCTCCCCCGTGTGGCGATCGGAGGAGCCGGAGCATGCCTGTAGTAGCTTGGGTCTCTATGAATGAAACCCAGGCTGCTCTGTAGTATTTCCTATGGAGCCTTGCCTGTAATAGGCGTCATAGGAAATATGCGATTTTTTTCATACATTCCAATGCTATTGCATTGGAATGTATGATAATCGCAATCAAATGATTGTAAGTTATAGTTCCCTATGGGAACTATATGAAAGTGTAAAAAAAAATATAATTAAAAAATAAATAAATAAAAAAACATAAGTTCAAATCACCCCCTTTTGCTAAAATAAAAATAAAATAAAAATAAAAAAATGTAAAAAACACACATCATGGGTGTCGCAATGTGCGAAAACGCCCATGCTATAAAAATATAAAAAAATATTCCCCATACATCAAACGGAAAAAAGCGTCCAAATGGCGCATTCGCCATTTTTGGTCGCTTCATTTTCCACAAAAAATTACATAAAAGGTGATCAAAAAGTCATACACACCCCAGAATGGTATCAATAAAAAGATAAGATTATGACGCAAAAAATAAGCCCCCATACAGCTCTGTACATATAATTACAAAAATGTTATAGGGGTCAAGACATGGTGACAAAAAAGTAAAACAGATTTTTTTCCCACTTTTGAATTTGTTTTTCACTATCAAAACGCAAGAAAACCTATACATATAGGGTATCGCCATATTCGTACTGACCTGTAGAGTAAAAGTAACCAGTCAGTTTTATCGCACATCGAACGTCAGAATTTAAAAAGCCGCAAAACTGTGGTGAAATTGCTTTTTTTTTTTGCAATTTCACCCCATTTGGATTATTTTCCCGCTTCCCACTACATCATATGCAATGTGAAATGGTGTCGTTGGAAAGTACAACTTGTCCCGCAAAAAACAAGCCCTCATATGGCTATGTGAACCGAAAAATAAAAAGGTTATGGCTCTGGGAAGGCAGGGAGCGCAAAGCGAAAACTAAAAAACAAAAACAAAACACTGGTCCTTAAGGGGTTAAAACGCTTCAACTTATAAAAGCCATTCTGAGATTGTTTTTTCGTCACATATTGTACTTCATGACACTGGTAAAATGGAGTAAAAAAAAAAATCATTTTTATTTATAAAAAGAATACAAAATTTACCAAAAATTTGCAAAAATTTGCAAATTTCCAAGTTTCAATTTCTCTACTTCTATAATACATAGTAATGCCTACAAAAATAGTTATTACTTTACATTCCCCATATGTCTACTTCATGTTTGGATCATTTTGGGAATGACATTTTATTTTTTGGGGACGTTACAAGGCTTAGAAGTTTAGAAGCAAATCTTAAAATTTTTAAGAAATTTCCAAAACCCACTTTTTAGGGACCAGTTCAGGTCTGAAGTCACTTTGTGAGGCTTACATAATAGAAACCACCCCAAAATGACCCCATTCTAGAAACTACACCCCTCAAGATATTCAAAACGGATTTTACAAAATTTGTTAACCCTTTAGGTGTTCCACAAGAGTTAATGGAAAATAGAGATAAAATTTCACTTTTTTGGCAGATTTTCAATCTTAATAATTTTTTTCCAGTTACAAAGTTACTACTGTATCGACACACGGCAGGGCGCAGAAGTAAAGGAACGCCATATGGTTTTTGGAAGGCAGATTTTACTGGACTGGTTTTTTGACATCATGTCCCATTTGAAGCCCCCCTGATGCACCCCTACAGTAGAAACTCCAAAAAAGTGACCACATTTTAGAAACTACGGGATAGGGTGGCAGTTTTGTTGGTACTATTTTAGGATACATATGATTTATGGTTGCTCTATATTACACTTTTTGTAAAGCAAGGTAACAAGAAATAGCTGTTTTGGCACAATTTTTATGTTTTGTTATTTACAACATTCATCTGACAGGTTAGATCATGTGGTATTTTATAGAGCAGGTTGTCACGGACGCGACAATACCAAATATAACTACTTATTTTGGTTGTTTGTTTCAGTTTTACATAACAAAGCATTTTTATTTTTTTTTATTATTTTTTAGTGTCTCCACATTCTGAAAACCATAGTTTTATTTATTTTTTGGGTGACTGTCTTGTATAAGGGCTCATTTTTTTCAGGATTAGATAACGGTTTGATTGGCAATATTTTGGGGTGCGTATGACTTTTTGATCGCTTGCCATTACACTTTTTGTGATGTAAAGTGACAAAATAATCCCCAAGTAATTAAAAAAAATATTAAAAATAGAAAAAATAAAATAAAATAAAATAGACATATTTGGTATTGCTGCGTCCGTGACGGCCGGCTCTATAAATATCACATGATCGACCCCGTCCGGAAAAAAAAAAGCCATTTTCCTTTTTTATCATCTTATATCAAAGTGCAACAACAAGTGATCAAAAACACTTATGTCTCACAAAATGAAACCAATAAAACTGTCACCTCATCCCGCAAAAAATGAGCCCCTACATAAGAAAATCGCTCAAAAAAAAAAAAATATATAGCTCTCAGAACATGGAGACATTTGTTTGTTTAAAAAATGCTATTATTGTGTTATAGTGAAATAAATTAAAAAAATGTATACATATTAGGTATCGCCGTGTTCGTAACAACCAGCTCTATAAAAATATCACATAACCTAACCCCTCACATGAACACCGTAATAAAAATAAAATAAAAACGGTGCCAAAAAAAGGCATTTTTTTTGTCATCTAACATCACATAAAGTGCAATACCAAGCGATCAAAATGGCATATGTCCCCCTCAAAATAGCCATTTTCCTTTTTTATCATCTTATATCAAAGTGCAACAACAAGTGATCAAAAACGCTTATGTCTCACAAAATGAAACCAATCAAACCGTCACCTCATCCCGCAAAAAATGAGACAATCGGTCAAAAAATAAAAAAGCTATGGCTCTTTGACCTTTGGAGACACTAAAAAATCTTTTTATTTTGTGTTTCAAAAATGCTATTATTGTGTAAAACTTAAATAAATAAGAAAAAGTATACATATTAGCTATTGCTGCGTCCCTAACAATCTGATCTATAAAAATATCACATGACTTAACCCCTCAGGTTAACACTGTAAAATTAATAAATAAAAACTGTGCTAAAACAACCAGTTTTCTGGTCACCTTGCCCCATAAAGTGTAATAATCAATGATCAAAAAATCATATGCACCCAAAAATTGAACCAATAAAAACATCAACTCTTTCTGCAAAAAAAAACGAGCCCCTGCACAAGACCATTGGCCGAAAAATAAAAAAAATATTGTGTTCAGAATTGGATGGAGACACCAAAACATAATTTTTTTTTTTCAAAAATGCTTTATATAAAACTGAAAAAAAAAATTTATGGGAGGTTTCCACTGTGTAAGCCCCATAAAGTGACTTCAGACCTGAACTGTTCCTTAAAAAGTGGTTTTTGGAAATTTTCTTAAAAATTTTAAG
Source organism: Bufotes viridis (assembly GCA_033119425.1). Taxonomy (NCBI): domain Eukaryota; kingdom Metazoa; phylum Chordata; class Amphibia; order Anura; family Bufonidae; genus Bufotes; species Bufotes viridis. The sequence continues at coordinate 464,450,193 of CM065589.1, forward strand.
AATTGCTTCTAAACTTCTAAGCCTTCTAACGTCCTAAAAAAATAAAATAACATTTAGAAAATGATGCCAACATAAAGTAGACATATGGGAAATGTTAATTAACCACCTCAGCCCCCCTAGCTTAAACACCCTTAATGACCAGGTCACTTTTTACAATTCTGCACTACACTACTTTCACCGTTTATTGCTCCGTCATACAACTTACCACCCAAATGAATTTTACCTCCTTTTCTTCTCACTAATAGAGCTTTCATTTGGTGGTATTTCATTGCTGCTGACATTTTTACTTTTTTTGATATTAATCAAAAATGACCGATATTTTTTTCAAAAAAATGACATTTTTCACTTTCTGTTGTAATTTTTTTTTTTTTTTTTAAACTACATTTCTATATACATTTTTCGCAAAATTTATTGTTTTACATGTCTTTGATAAAAAAAAATCCAATAAGTGTATATTGGATTTTTTGGTTTGGGTAAAAGTTATAGCGTTTACAAACTATGGTGCAAAAAAGTGAATTTCGGCATTTTGAAGCAGCTCTGACTTTCTGAGCACCTGTCATGTTTCTTCAGGTGCTAGAATGTCAGGATAGTATAAATACCCCCCCAAATGACACCATTTTAGAAAGAAGACACCCCAAAGTATTCTCGGAGGGGCATGGTGAGTTCATGTATCATTTCATTTTTTTTCACAAGTTAGCGGAAAATGACACTTTCTGAGGAAAAAAATAAAAATAATAGTTTCCATTTCTGCTAACTTCTGGCAAAAAAAAAAAAAATCTCCCACGGACTCACTATGCCCCTCAGTGAATACCTTGGGGTGTCTACTTTCCGAAATGGGGTCATTTGTGGGGTGTTTGTACTGTTCTGGCATTTTGGGCGGGGCTAAATTGTGAGCAACCATGTAAAACCTAACCCTGGGTTCACACCTGAGCGTTTTACAGCGCGTTCAAACGCGCTGTAAAACGCTCAAGACATGAAAACCAATGCATCCCTATGGGAGTGGTTCACACTTGAGCGTTTTACAGCGCGTAAAAACGCGCTGTAAAACGCCCGATGCATAAGCTCGTTCAGGAGCGTTTTTTGGGCATTTGTCGCGCTTTTCCTCCCATAGACTTCAATGGGAACGCTGCGTTAACGCGCGCTTAACGCGCGTTTAGTGTAGAAATGCCCTTTTTTAATTGGTCTCCAGACCAATTAAAAAAAATCTCCAGAGTCACGAACGCGCGTAAAACGCGCGTTTCCTATTGCAAAAAACGCGCATAAAAACTCGCGACTAAAACGCGCGTAAAACGCGCGTCTTAGAAACGCTCAGGTCTGAACCCAGTGTAAGGCCTCTTGCACACGGGCGTCATGTTTGACGCCCGGATAAGATGCGGGTGCGTTGCGGGAATCGCCGCGATTTTTCCGCGCGTGTGCTAACGTTTGTAGTGCGTTGAGCACGCGCGTGAAAAAATCCGCATGCTTGGTACCCAGACCCGAAGTCAGACTTCATCACTGAAGTCTGGTTTCGGGATGAGTATTCTGTGTGTGTAATTATTTTCCTTTATAACATAGTTATAAGGGAAAATAATCGCATTCTAATTACAGAATGCAATGTTCCCCGGGCTTGAAAGGGTTAAAAATAATAAAGAGTTACACCTTCTCCCATTAGCGCAGGCCTCAGAACGTCGTCTCTCTGATAGTTTGCTGCTTGAGGACCTGTGGTGACGTCACAGGGTCACATGGTCCAATCATAGAAGCATTTGAGTGGACCATGTGACCCATGTGATCCTGTGACATCACGGCAGGTCCTTCATCGAACATCTGTTGTTCGATGAAGGACCTGCCGTGATGTCACAGGATCACATGGGTCACATGGTCCACTCAAATGCTTCTATGATTGGACCATGTGACCCTGTGACGTCACCACAGGTCCTCAAGCAGCCAAACTATCAAGAGAGACGACGTTCTGGGGCTCTGCGCAGCATAATGGGAGAAGGTAAGTTAACTCTTTATTATTTTTAACCCTTTCAAGCCCGGGAACATTGCATTCTGTAATTAGAATGCGATTATTTTCCCTTATAACTATGTTATAAAGGAAAATAATAACGATCGGGTCCCCATCCCGATCGTATCCTAGCAACCATGCGGGAAAATCGCAACGCATCCGCACATGATTGCGGATGCTTGCGATTTTCCCGCATCCCCATTCACTTCTATGGGGCCTGCGTTGCGTGAAAATCGCAGAATATAGAACATGCTGCGATTTTCACGCAACGCAAAAGTGATGCGTGAAAATCACCGCTCATGTGCACAGCCCCATAGAACTGAATGGGTCAGGATTCAGTGCGGGTGCAATGCGTCCTCCTCACGCATTGCACCCGCGCGGAAAACTCGCCCGTGTGAAAGGGGCCTAAAGGTACTCGTTGGAATTTGCGCACCTAGGCTGCAAAAAAGTGTCACTCGTGGTATCGCCGTACTCAGGAAAAGTAGGGCAATGTGTTTTGGGGTGTATTTTTACATATACCCATGTTGGGTGAGAGAAATATCTCTGTAAACTGACAACTTTGTATAAAAAAATTTACGGCGATACCACGTGTGACACTTTTTTGCAGCCAAGATGCGCAAAGGGGCCCAAATTCCCATGAGTACCTTTAGGATTTCACAGGGCATTTTTACGCATTTGGATTCTCACGCTTTAGGACTCCTAAAATGCCAGGGCAGTATAAATACCCACATGTGACCCTATTTTGGAAAGAAGACACCCCAAGGCATTCCGTGAGGGGCATGGCGAGTTCACAGAAAAAAATTTTTGGCACAAGTTAGCGGAAATTGATATTTTTTTTTCTTTTACAAAGTCTCATATTCCACTAACTTGTGACAAAAAATAAAATTTTACATGAACTCACCATACCCCTCACGGAATACCTTGGGGTGTCTTCTTTCTAAAATGGGGTCACATGTGGGGTGTTTGTACTGCCCTGGCATTTGAGGGTCTCCGCAATCATTACACGTATGGCCAGCATTAGGAGTTTCTGCGATTCTCCTTATATTGAGCATACAGGTAATGAGATTTTCTTTTTCCGTTCAGCCTCTGGGCTGAAAAAAGAAAAAAAAATGAACGGCACAGATTTTTTCATTCGCATTGATCAATGTGGATGAAAAAATCTCTGCCAAAATCAGTGACTGCGGTGCGGTGGGCTGGGTGCTAACTACCTAACAAGTGGCTAACTAACTGGCGGTGATAAGGGACCCTTATGCCCCATTCACACGTCCGCAATTCTGTTTGCAGAACGGAATTGCGGACCCATTCATTTCTATGGGGACAGACTTTGTCCCGCTCGGATCCGGAATTACGGATCCTCACTTCCGGGTCTGCACTTTCGTTCCGCAAAAATATAGAACATGTCCTATTCTTGTCCGCAATTGCGGACAAGAAAAGGCATTTTCTATATAGTTCTGGCAATGTGTGGATCTGCAGAATGCAGAAAGCACATTGGCGGTGTCCGTGTTTTGTGGATCCGTGGATCCGCAAAACACATATGGACATGTGAATGGAGCCTTACAGGGGGGTGATCAGTGACAGAGGGGTGATCAGGGAGTCTGTATGGGGTGATCAGGGGTTAATAAGTGACGGGGGGGGGGGGGTTTGTGTAGTGTTTGGTGCCACTTTACAGCGTTACCTAGTCCTCTGGTGGTCGATCCCAGTAAATGGGACCACCAGAGGACCAGGTAGCAGGTATATCAGACGCTGTTAACAAAACAGCATCTGATATACCGCTTTGATCCGATTAAATTGCTGTAGTATCACTGCCGAGCTGTGCACTGCTGTGTGCGCGCGCGTTCACAGCAAATCTCGCCTCTCGCGAGATGACGCGCGGATGTGTCCAGGAGGAACAAACCTGCCGCCTGGACGCATCCGTGCGTGTAGCGGTCGGCAGGTGGTTAAATGGGAAAATGTAAAACTGCCGCTGCTCTTAGACTGTTAATGGCAGGGTCCTCAAACTTGGCACAGTTGGTCACTGGAGGACTGGGATTAAAATTCCAAAAAGTGCGCACAGCCAAAAACAAAAAATATCACAAATCAGGTCATTGGGTGTTTCCACTTTGAGGTTAGAAAGAGTGATTCTCAATAGAAAAAAATAAAACTGCTGCCATTTTTACACGTTAAATGCCATAATTCCCAAACCTTAAAGTGTTTCACTGGCGGACTGTGGTTCACAATTAGGAAAAAATAGGGGCGGAGCATCAACAGCCAATCAGATTTCAGCCATTGACCTTAATGAAAAAAAGAAACTGCTGTTATTATCACAGTTTAAATGCCAAGTGTCCCAAACTTAGCACAAATACTCACTGAGTGACTGCGGTCAAAATTTAGGGAGAGTGGGTGGAGCCTAAAACAGCCAATCAGATTTCACCTATTGACTTCAATGCAAAATTTTCAAATACTGCCATTCTCACAGTTTTAAAGCCAGAGGCCCCAAACTTGGCACAGACCGTGACTGGGGTTAAAATTCAGAAAACTGCGCGGAGCTTAAAACAACAAATCAAATATTACCTATTGCTATTCCATGGGAATATTTACATTGCGGCCACTCTTCCACTGTTAACGGCAGGGTCTTCAAACTTGGTACATTTGGTCACTGGGTGACTGGAATGCAAATTTAAAAAAGTGGGTGGAGCCAAAAACAGCCAATCAGATTTTTTTGATGGATGTAAATGGGAAAAACTAAAAAATGCTGCCATTCTCACATTATTGATGTCAAGGACCTCAAATATCACAGATGTGGTCATTGGGTGTTTCCATTTCAAGGTTAGAAAAAGTGGTTGGAACCACCAATAACATTTCTCTAATTGATTTTCAATAGAGTGCTACTCCTCCCACAGTTTTAGTTCAAGCCAACATCCTGTGGTTTCTTCAGAAACGACACCATCTAGTTAATCATGTTAATGCTCCGTGTCTCTGCTGTCCAGAACGGGGCGTAGCTGTCTTTCATGCAGCGGATTACCTGCATGGCATCCGCTCGTGTAAAAGAGCCCTAAGGCTGTCGCCATAGGTATCTCATTATGAGGTTATAGCAGGCATCCTCAAACTGCGGCCCTCCAGCTGTTGTAAAACTACAACTCCCACAATGCCCTGCTGTAGGTTGATACCTGTAGGCTGTTCGGACATGCTGGGTGTTGTAGTTTTGCAACAGCTGGAGGGCCGCAGTTTGAGGATGCCTGGGTTATAGTAACATTTGCATCTTTAACAGACACATCTTCAAGGTTAATAAAGGGGCTGACCACTATATTTCTACACATGGTATATGAGCATCCCGTAAAGGCAGTTTAGTAGTACACTGTTAATTAACCAGCGCTGCCAATGTCTGATGGTTTAAATGACTTTATTTTTGCATTCACTTTTTCTTATTTTCCCTACACTCCGGTCCCAAACTGGTCACTGATAGAGGGTCATGTGACCAATCCCATCCATCAGTGGCCTCCATTGCAGGTTTAGAAGATTTAGACAGTGTTCCAAAACAGGGAGGAAGGGAGGAGAAATCTTGAACAGATGACTTCTGAGATCAATTTGAATTGAGTTATCCTTTCCTAGACCTTGGAAAAAGGGACAACCCGCCCTGCCCTCTATTTATTGGCATATGTACAACTATAATAATGTAAAAGCTCATCCAATACTGAAACCACTGATCGTTTAACAATAATGTAAAATTGTAAAGTGTAAATGAAGATTCACTGGTCATGCACACTACTATAATGTATTACTAAACTGTTCAACTGTTGACTACAGAAGCTTAGGCTACCTTCAAGTCCAGGCATCCTCAAACTGCGGCCCTCCAGCTGTTGTAAAACTACAACTCCCACAATGCCCTGCTGTAGGCTGATACCTGTAGGCTGTTCGGGCATGCTGGGAGTTGTAGTTTTGCAACAGCTGGAGGGCCGCAGTTTGAGGATGCCTGTTCAAGTCAGAGTTCTGACAGGAACCAGTGCAAGACCTTAAAGTGTCACTTAGTGTTCAGAAAACTTTTGATTCGTCAGCGAAAGTTTTCATCTGAGTGCCAAGACCCTGCCAATTGCTAGAACCAGGGGAGAAAAGCTCTCACACACTCTCTTCTTACTGCAGGGGAGAGAGGCCTCTTGCACACGACCGTATGGCTTTTCCTGTGTTTTTCGGTCTGTTTTTCACAGCTCCGTTGTTCCGTTTTTTGTTTCCGTTGTGTTTCGTAGTTCTGCAAAAAATCTCCGTATAGTTTCTGTATGCGATCTGTTTTTTGCGGATTACAAACATAACATTTTTAATCATTAATTTAACAGTAAACACATGGGCAAAGTTGGCATGGATCCTCAAAAAATGGAAGACATACGGTTGTGTTCCGTATTTTTGCTGACCCAATGACTTGAATGGAGGGACGGATCGTTATTTGCGGCCAATAATAGGACAAGTTCTATCTTTCAGCGGAACGGACATACGGAAACTGAATGCATATGGAGTACATTCTTTTTTTTTTTGTGGAACCATTGAAATGAATGGTTCTGCACATGGGCCGCAAACGGAATCTGCAAAAACGGAACGGAAAAAAAATAAACACGTTTGTGTGCAAGAGGCCTAAGAGAGATAAAAAGTCTATCTGGCTGTCTTGATTCCTTCCCTGCAGCGAAGATAGAGAGTGCAGTCTGTGAGCAATTCTCTTCCTTTGTTCTAGAGATTGGTGGGAATCTCAGCATTCTGACCCCCACCGATCAAAACTTTTGAAACGTCTCTATGACATATCAAATGTTTTCTGCAAAACCCAGTAACCTTTTAAACAGGCAATTCATGTGCTATTCTGCACAAGGAACAGGCAAAACGTTTTTTAACAGTGTGGTTGCAGTCAGGGGCGTACATTGAAATCATGGGGCCTCATAGCAAAACTCAGTATTGCCCCCCCCCTCCATAGATAGGTTCTTGCTGTCTCTACAGAATTCCGCACACAGACATCTTATGTTCCTCAAGTTTCTATTATCGTTCCTCTTCTTGTGCCCCAACATTGTCATCCTGCTGCCACCCCGAATATGTGGACTCTGTGCTCCCCAAGGCCCCCAAATACTATACAAATTATACTGCCATAAAAATAGTCCCCCCCATAATAGTTCTCTTATACTGTCTCGAATATTAATAGTGCCCTCTACAGTACCCCCAAAAGCAACTCCCTTATTAGTAATTCCCTCCATATTGTACTTAATAATAATACCCCTCATATTAAATAATTCCCCCATAGGGCTCCTACTAGAAATAAAGCCCCCTATAGTGCCCCCAGCAGTAACAAGGCATCCCTTTAAAGCCCCTAGTGGTAATAAGTTATAGTGCCTCCAGTATTTTATAAAGCCTTGTTGCAGTGTCCCCTGTATAGTATTTATAATGGCCCATAGTATATATACACAATGGCCCCCTCTTTAGTACATATAATGCACCCCTCTGTATTGGCGCCATATATATTATATATACTGATGATTATATACATTTTTAGGACGGCTCCACTAATGAATGTGTGTGTGTATATATATATATATATATATATATATATATATATATATATGTGTGTATGTATATATATACAAACACACACTAGAGCATTTTGCAACTGGTTACAATTAATTCGTAAAATATGAATATTTAAAAATAGAAATCTACATTTGTATCAAGATTGTAATACACAAATCCTGATGTTTTAAGGAATGGAGTAGTATGTAAATGCCTTGAATTTTTTTTTTCTTTTTTTATTTAATTAAATTATCTTTTTTTTTTTCCCAAGCAGACCCCTCCCTCCCTCCCTGACATTGTGTGGGTGTGTCTGCCTATGGCACAATGTCCTCTATATAAACAGCAGCAAACAGAGTTCATGGTGGGGGACCCCCTCAGTCTCTGGCTGTGCGTCCAGTTCGGCAGTCAGCCTTCGCTGAGCCAGGCAGGGCCATCCTGGTGACACACATGGGAGCAGGAGAAGTCCTCACTCCTAACTGCTGGCTTCTGTATCTGTCAGCTGTGCTTGGCTAGCCAATCAGCAGCAGGCTCTTAGCACTGCTTAATACTAATGGGCTAGTTCAGTGCTCAGCTGACAGAGAGAGAGAACTCTCTCTTTAGCTTCCAGTGGAGACTGTCTCTGTATGTTCCTGCCCCGGGTGGCAGATTTACAAAGTTTGCTCAGGGCCCACTGGAGCCCCAGGTAGGGACTCAAGCAGTAGCTGTTGTGGTAGTATAATCAGGGGGCGGGCCTCCAATCCACTCCAGGCCCCCTCCTCCTACGGGCCCCATAGCAGCTGCGTGGTCTGCCTATATTAGAGGTATGCTACTGGTTCTGGTTGCAGTAGTCAACTTTTAATATCCAACAGGCAGCAAAAACAAAATAAATAGCTGGTGATCTACATTAGATTTTTGTCTCAAGGCACTTCCAATAACCTACCATCTGTATCTGTAGAGGGGTGCTCACTGCTGTAAGGTGATTGCAATATCTGGCTATATATAACATGTATTCTTTGTGAATACTGTCGACGGATTAGTCTCGTCAGGAACAAGAACTGGCCATCTAAGACTGATTAAAAGGGTTTGTACAGGACATTTAACTCCTTAAGGACACATGACGTATGGGTACGTCATGTGTCCATTCCCTAAAGATGGCGCCCGCTCCTGGCCGCTGCGGGCACCATCGCTGCGGGGGTCCGGCTGATTCCTGTAGCTGACCCCCGCAGCGGCGATCATTTAACCCTGCAGATGCCGTGATCAATCCTGATCACGGCATCTGCACGCGCTAAAACCGAAAGTAAAACTTTCGGCAGCGCTCCGGCTCCCCCTAGTGGTGATTGGGAGAATCGGAGCGCTGTAAGGGATAGCCTCAAGCCTTTCATTCAGCTTGAGGCTATCACTTACTATTTCCTATGGAGCCCTTGTTAGCAATAGGGCTTCATAGGAAAGTAGTAAAATGCTCATAAACTCCAATACAAGTGTATTGGAGTTTATGATAAAGCAATCAGGTAACTGATTTATATAGGTCCCTATGGGATCTATATAAAAGTGTAAAAAATAAAAAAAATAAAAAAATAAAATAAATAAAAACCTAAAAATTTAAATCACCCCCTTTCCCCAAAATTAAAATAAAATAAAAAAATAAAAAATACACATCATGGGTGTCGCAATGTGTGAAAACGCCCATAGTATAAAAATATAAAAATATATTTCCCATACGGTAAACAGAAAACGGAAAAAGCGCCCAAATGGCCGATTTGCCGTTTTGGACGCTTCATTTCCTCAAAAAAATTAAATAAAAGCGATCAAAAAGTCCTACACACCCTATAATGGTATCAACTAAAAGTTAAGATCGCCCACAAAAAATAAGCCCCCATACAACGCCATACACTTATATACAAATACGTTATAGCGGTCAAAACATGGCGACAAAAATAAAATAAATTTTTTTCCCACTTTTGAATTTTTTTCACTATCAAAACGCAAGAAAAGCTATACATATTGGGTATCGCCGGATTCGTACTGACCTGTAGAATAAAACTAAATGGTCAGTTTTATCGCAAATCAAACGTCGTAATTTAGAAACCCGTAAAACTGTGGTGAAATTGCTTTTTTTTTGCAATTTCACCCCATTTGGAATTTTTTTCCCGCTTCCCACTACACCGTATGCATTATTAAATGATGGCGTTGGAAAGTACAACTTGTCCCGCAAAAAATAAGCCCTCATATGGCCATGTGAACGGAAAAATAAAAAAGTTATGGCTCTTGGAAGGCATAGAGCGCAAAACGAAAACGCAAAAATGTAAAAACCCTGTGTCCTTAAGGGGTTAAAAAAATGTAATTAGGGGATAGGATAAGATCACAAATCTTACCTGGAAAATGCCCCACTGTACCAGTGCTCCTTCAGGTCACTGTCCTGCAGTGAGGCTGCAACTACATGCACGACCATTGCAGCAATTCACCAGACAGCGATTGGCTGCAGCAGTCACATGTGGGTAGTCACAACAAATATATGAAACGCCTTAATATTTAATAGATTAAGGCTACATTTACAAAACGGATGATGTTCCGTATGGCATCCGTTTTCTTTGTGAATCCATTGTAACAACGGCTATCCTTGTCAGCTAAACTAACAAGAATAGGACATGTTTTATCTTTTTTTGCGGGGCTACGGAACGGACAGCACACTGTGTGCAGTCAACATTTTTTGCGGACCCATTTAAATGAATGGATCCCCATCCTATCTGCAAAAAAACACACAAACAAAATATGTTCGTGTGAATGTAGCCTAAATGGCAATTTCTCCACTCATTAACCACTAGTCTATGGTGAGGAGATGGGAAGGCGTCAGCTGCTGGAAGGAGAGAGAAGAAAAGACACACACAGAAGCTGCTACTGGCTTTAGGGAGTTAACTATCTCACCTCACTGCTGAATTCACAGCTACACTGCTCACTACTGCTGTATTATGTCCTCCAACGGGATTCTGAAACTTTACTACGGAGAGATGGATTTCCCCAATAGGCCAGGGGAAACTGACATTTAACCGCTGTGTCCAGGATGTGTCCAGGCGGCTGCAGGCTTGTTCCTCCTTGGCGCGTCATTTCGCGAGAGGCGAGATTTGCTGTGAACGCGCGCGCGCTCACAGCAGCTTGCGGCTCGGCCGTTATACTGCAGCCTGCCAGCGATGATCAATCGCTGGCAGGCTGTAGATGTAAAATAAAAAGCATCAAAGAGGTATATCAGACACTGTTTTGTTAACAGTGTCTGATATACCTGCTACCTGGTCCTCTGGTGGTCCCATTTGCTGGGATCGACCACCAGAGGACCAGATAGCTATGTAAAGTAGCACCAAGCACCACACTACACCCCCCCCCGTCACTTATTAACCCCTTGTTAACCCCTGATCACCCCATATAGACTCCCTGATCACCCCCCTGTAAGGCTCCATTCACATGTCCACATGTGTTTTGCGGATCCACAAAACACGGACACCGCCAATGTGCTTTCCGCATTTTACAGATCCACACATTGCCAGAACTATATAGAAAATGCCTTTTCTTGTCCGCAATTGCGGACAAGAATAGGACATGTTCTATATTTTTGCGGAACGGAAGTGCGGATCCGAGCGGGACAAAGTCTGTCCCCATAGAAATTAATGGGTCTGCAATTCCGTTCTGCAAACAGAATTGCGGATGTGTGAAAGGTGATAAGGGACCCTTATGCCCCAATCACCGCCAGTTAGTTAGCTACTTGTTAGGTAGTTAGCACCTAGCCCACCGCACTCACTGATTTTGGCAGAGATTTTTTCATCCACATTGATCGATGCGAATGAAAATATCCTAAAGGTACTCATGGGAATTTGGGCCCCTTTGCGCATCTTGGCTGCAAAAAAGTGTCACTCATGTGGTATCGCCGTACTCAGGAGAAGTAGGGCAATGAGTTTTGGGGTGTATTTTTATATATACCCATACTTTGTGTGAGAAATATCGCTGTAAACGACAACTTTTTATAAAATTTTTTTACAAAGTTGTCGTTTACAGCGATATTTCTCACACAAAGTATAGGTATATATAAAAATACACCCCAAAACTCATTGCCCTACTTCTCCTGAATACTGGCGTTACCACATGAGTGACACTTTGCAGCCTAGTGTGCAAAGGGCCCAAATTCAGCAATACCTTTAGGTTTTAGGGTACGTTCACACGACGACAACGTCGTTTTAGGGTACGTTCACATTAATGTCGCGCGACAATTTTTATAATGGGAGTCTATGGTGGTGTCGCAGTCGCAACATGTTGCACGTGCGACACCACCATAGACACCCATTATAAAAATTGTCGCGCGACATTAATGTGACATCGCGCGACAATTGTCGTCGTCTGAACATACCCTTACAGGGCTGCTCACAATTTAGCCCCACCCAAACACCCCACAAATGACCCCAGACACCCCAAGGTATTCGCTGAGGGACATAGTGAGTCCATGAAAAATTGAACTTTTTGTCACAAGTTAGCGGAAAGGGAGACTTTGTGAGAAAAAAACATTTAAAAAAAATCTAATTTCCACTAACTTGTGCCAAAAAAAATAAATAAATAATAAAAAAAATCTTCTATAAACTCTCCATGCCCCTCACGGAATACCTTGGGGTGTCTTCTTTCCAAAATGGGGTCACATGTGGGGTATTTCTACTGCCCTGGCATTTTAGGGGCCCTAAAGCGTGAGAAGAAAAATGCGTAAAAATGCCCTCCTAAAAGGTACTCATTGGAATTTGGGCCCTTTGCACATCTTGGCTGCAAAAAGTGTCTCACACGTGGTATCGCCGTACTCAGGAGAAGTAGGGCAATGTGTTTTGGGGTGTATTTTTACATATACCCATGCTGGGTGAGAGAAATAAGCTCTGTAAATTGACAACTTTGTATAATTTTTTTTTTAAAGTTGTCATTTACAGATATATTTCTCACACACAGTATGGGTATATTTAAAAATACACCCCAAAACACATTGTCCTACTTCTCCTGAGTACGGCGATACCACATGTGACACTTTTTTGCAGCCAAGATGCGCAAAGGGGCCCTATTTCCAATAAGTACCTTTAGGATTTCACAGGGCTTTTTTTTTTTTTACGCATTTGGATTCTCACGCTTTAGGGCCCCTAAAATGCCAGGGCAGTATAAATACCCCACAAGTGACCCCATTTTGGAAAGAAGACACCCCAAGGTATTCCGTGAGGGGCATGTCGAGTTCACAGAATTTAATTTTTTTTGGCACAAGTTAGCGGAAATTGATATTTTTTTTATTTTAGTTTTTACAAAGTCTCATATTCCACTAACTTGTGACAAAAATTAAAATTTTACATGAACTCGCCATGCCCCTCACGGAATACCTTGGGGTGTCTTTCTAAAATGGGGTCACTTGTGGGGTATTTATACTGCCCTGGCATTTTAGGGGCTCTAAAGTGTGAGAAGAATCTAAATGCGTAAAAATGCCTCTTACGCAGGTAACATTGGGTTTGCTTCTTTGTTATTTAGGCTGCAAACACACAGTATCACATGAATAGGAGAAGTCAGGTCATTGAGTGTGTATTTTACATATACCATAAAGCAGGAGAAATATCTCTAAATGCAACTTTAAAAATTTTATACAAAGTTGTCAGTTTACAGAGATATCTTCACTCAACATGGGTATATGTAAAAATACACCCCAAAACACATTGCCCTACTTCTCCGAAAGTACGGCGATACCACATGAGTGACACTTTTTGCAGCCTGAGTGTGCAAGAGGCCCAAATTCCAACGCAGTACCTTTAGGTTTTAGGATACGTTCACACGACGACAACGCCGTTTTAGGGAATGCGTTCACATTAATGTCGTAGCGACAATTTTTATAATGGGAGTCTATGGTGGTGTCGCAGTCGCAACATGTTGCAGTCGTGCGACACCACCATAGACACCCATTATAAAAATTGTCGCACGACATTATATGTGATCATCGCAGCGACAATTGTGCGTCGTCTGAACATACCCTTACAGGGCTGCTCACAATTTAGCCCCACCCAAACACCCCACAAATGACCCCAGACACCCCAAGGTATTCGCTGAGGGACATAGTGAGTCCATGAAAAATTGAACTTTTTGTCACAAGTTAGCGGAAAGGGAGACTTTGTGAGAAAAAAACTATTTAAAAAAATCTAATTTCCACTAACTTGTGCCAAAAAAATAAATAAATAATAAAAAAATCTTCTATAAACTCTCCATGCCCCTCACGGAATACCTTGGGGTGTCTTCTTTCCAAAATGGGGTCACATGTGGGGTATTTCTACTGCCCTGGCATTTTAGGGGCCCTAAAGCGTGAGAAGAAAAATGCGTAAAAATGCCCTCCTAAAAGGTACTCATTGGAATTTGGGCCCCTTTGCACATCTTGGCTGCAAAAAAGTGTCTCACACGTGGTATCACCGTACTCAGGAGAAGTAGGGCAATGTGTTTTGGGGTGTATTTTTACATATACCCATGCTGGGTGAGAGAAATAAGCTCTGTAAATTGACAACTTTGTATAATTTTTTTTTTAAAGTTGTCATTTACAGATATATTTCTCACACACAGTATGGGTATATTTAAAATACACCCCAAAACACATTGTCCTACTTCTCCTGAGTGCGGCGATACCACATGTGACACTTTTGCAGCCAAGATCGCAAAGGGCCCTATTTCCAATAAGTACCTTTAGGATTTCACAGGGCTTTTTTTTTTTTACGCATTTGGATTCTCACGCTTTAGGGCCTAAAATGCCAGGGCAGTATAATACCCACAAGTGACCCCATTTTGGAAAGAAGACACCCCAAGGTATTCCGTGAGGGGCATGTCGAGTTCACAGAATTTAATTTTTTTTGGCACAAGTTAGCGGAAATTGATATTTTTTTTATTTTAGTTTTTTTACAAAGTCTCATATTCCACTAACTTGTGACAAAAATTAAAATTTTACATGAACTCGCCATGCCCCTCACGGAATACCTTGGGGTGTCCTTTCTAAAATGGGGTCACTTGTGGGGTATTTATACTGCCCTGGCATTTTAGGGGTCTCTAAAGTGTGAGAAGAAGTCTGGAATCTAAATGCGTAAAAATGCCCTGTGAAATCCTAAAGGTACTCATTGGAATTTGGGCTCCTTTGCGCACCCAGGCTGCAAAAAAGTGTCACACATGTGGTATTACCGTACTCAGGAGAAGTAGGGCAATGTGTTTTGGGGTGTATTTTTACATATACCCATGCTGGGTGTGAGAAATATCTCTGTAAATAACTTTTTAAAAAATTTTTATACAAAGTTGTCAGTTTACAGAGATATTTCTCTCACTCAACATGGGTATATGTAAAAATACACCCCAAAACACATTGCCCTACTTCTCCCGAGTACGGCGATACCACATGAGTGACACTTTTTTGCAGCCTGGGTGCGCAAAGGGGCCCAAATTCCAACGAGTACCTTTAGGTTTTACAGGGATGCTCACAATTTAGCCCCGCCCAAAATGCCAGAACAGTAAACACACCCCACAAATGACCCCATTTCGGAAAGTAGACACCCCAAGGTAGTCACTGAGGGGCATAGTGAGTCCGTGGGAGATTTTATTTTTTTTTTTGCCAGAAGTTAGCAGAAACTTTTTTTCCTCAGAAAGTGTCATTTTCCGCTAACTTGTGAAAAAAATAAATGAAATGATACATGAACACACCATGCCCCTCCGCGAATACTTTGGGGTGTCTTCTTTCTAAAATGGTGTCATTTGGGGGGTATTTATACTATCCTGGCATTCTAGCACCTGAAGAAACATGACAGGTGCTCAGAAAGTCAGAGCTGCTTCAAAATGCCGAAATTCACTTTTTTGCACCATAGTATGTAAACGCTATAACTTTTACCCAAACCAATAAATATACACTTATTGCATTTTTTTTTTTATCAAAGACATGTAGAATAAATTTAGAGAAAAATTTATATAGAAATGTAGTTTTTTAAAAAAAAAATTACAACAGAAAGTGAAAAATGTCATTTTTTGCAAAAATTTCGGTCATTTTTGATTAATATCAAAAAAAATTAAAAATGTCAGCAACAATGAAATACCACCAAATGAAAGCTCTATTAGTGAGAATAAAAGGAGGTAAAATTCATTTGGGTGGCAAGTTGTATGACGGAGCAATAAACGGTGAAAGTAGCGTAGTGCAGAATTGTAAAAAGTGGCCTGGTCATTAAAGGGGTATTCTCATCTTGCGATTTCAGCCTCACCTCAGCCAGCTCTGCTGTTAACTTCCTGGTTTCCTGCTGCTAAGGCTGGGTGGGCTTAGGCAGTTTGAGTGAAGGCCGGCCACGCCTCCTTATGACATCACACTCCTTATGACAGGCCTCTCCTTGTAAATGTGAGCGCGCATGACGCCGGGCGGCCGCGCATGCGCAGATCAGTATTCCTTAGCTCCTCGTCTCAAATAGACGCTGCACAAAAGAATATAGATCTGCGCATGCGCGGCCGCGCAGATCTGTATTCATTAGATTTGCGTCTCAAATAGACGCTGCACAAAAGAATATAGATCTGTGCATGCGCGGCCGCGCCCGTGCATGCGCAGATCTATATTCTTTTGTTCAGCGTCTATTTGAGGAGGAGCTAAGGAATACTGACTGATCTGCGCATTCGCGGCCGCCCGGCGCCGTGTGCGCTTACATTTACAAGGAGGACCCGGACACTCCATCGCACAAGTTTTTGCGCGCAAGCGCGGCCCATGGATGCGGCAGGCGGTAGGTGGCCGTATCTATGGGATATCAAGACAAACAAAGCAGGAGAAAAAATCTAATTTGGGGGAAAATAGAAAGTATTTTTTAATGAGTTATATTTAGGGAAGTGTTTAATTGCATTAGTTTATTTAAATAAAATGAAATGAAATGGGAATACCCCTTTAAGGGTGTTTAAGCTAGTGGGGCTGAGGTGGTTAATGCCTGCAGAGGTGAAAATCGGCAGAAAATGCAGAATACAACTCTTATAAATAGTTAGCTATAGTGTCATTTCTTATGCACAACAGATTAATCTAAAAAAGGTATGCTTTAATTATTGTTTAGTTCCTAATCTTGGATATATCATGTAAGGATTAACAGTCCTATCCACTGGAAATAGAATCTTTTTAGCAAATACAAAACAGATCCATCTACAGATTGTTATACAAATACATTAAAAATTTTATTTGTTACATTTCTTTTACAACTATATACACATAAGATAAACCATAAACCATTTTTTATTATTCTAAAGAAAATAAAAAGTGTTATATAAGTTATACGCTGTGATTAAATGGCACTTTCCAATGCGCAGTGCGCATACTCTAAAAATGCAAGCCTCCGAAGATCTTGTGAGTCCCTTCTGTACACACCACATACACTATAACTACGGTATATGCTTTTTTATGCTCCAGTGAGCAATGTTAAACACCAGGACAACCCCTTTAAAGTCGTTAATAGGAACAGCTTATGTGTGATGGTCATTAAAAATGCTGAAAGGAGGGACACTATCATAAAATATTCAGTGATACATGGAATATAAAGCTCAAACGTTCTCTTACTACAAACATGATTTAACCTTAGTGCAAATAGGGACAAATATCAAAACAGACATTAAAAAAAGTCACATAAAATGGTATATTCAAGTAGTCTATATGTTTTAGGAAGGTGCACGCAACAGTCCCCATCCTAAAATGCCTTAGTTAACAAAGTCCTTGTAATTATGGTAAAACCTCAGATGAAATTCAAGGTCATGAAAGTCTGACATATGGAGGAGGTTGAGAAAAGTCTTCTTCTGTTTCCAGACAAGATTCTGTGAATTGTACGGGAGAATTGAAAATCCTGTCATCACCTCCTAAATGGGAGACAGAATGAACACAATTACTATACTGATCACTACACTGTGCATACATTTATTTTCCTGCTAAAAAGAAGCCCAAGCATAGCACATTTAGCACGGCCATAGACACAGACAATTTGGCTGACACAACTGTATATAAGGATGACGATAATGAGTGCTTTTATGGAAACACAGTAAATAACATTGATATATTGTTAGGCTGGTGGTCCATGTCTGCAACTGTTGTGAATTTCTAGGCGTTGGGTATTGGGATTCATACTCGGTGAACTTCCTTACAGCGCAGCTAGAGACAATCCTTCCCTCGTGCTCCCTGTCCAGCTGCTCACTAAGATGCTGATCAGCCCTCCTATTTAGCTGGGCTGGTGTTCCATCTCCTTGCTTGAGCTTTAGGTATTCAAGTGTCTAGTAACCAGTGAACGTGTGATCTCGTCTGACTACCTGTGTACCGTACCTAGCCTGATCACTTATACTGCTTCATGTCGCTTGTCCTGACCTTGGAATTCCTCTCTGGAATACGCATGTACTCTGCCTGTCCTGACCTTAGCCAGTATTCAGACTACACCTTTTGCCTGATTCCTTGGTGCTTTGCACCAGTGTCTCTGACCCCTGTGGGTCAGCAACCAACTACACCAAGAGGTTGCGGCCTAGATGGTTCCCTGCAGCGAAGTCCAGATCCATGTACAGAGGTTAAATGGTGAATACCAGCGAACCACCATGACAACACCCTTAGGTTTAGCCCAACGTCAAAACTGAATAGATAGCACAGTGGGTCCACACCTGCAGCGTCCATTACATATATCCTGATGATTTACAGCCGTTTCACACGAGCGAGTCCATTGAGGGAATCACCCTCCGTGTGAGCCTGATCCTCCGTTCTGGACTTGCAGAAGTGCATGTTATCATGATTTATAATGCTATGTGCCTCTGCTTCACCTACCTTCTACAGGATCATACTGACATAATGCTGTCACTATGAATCTGTAGCAATAAGGTCAAGCAGAAGCACATACCTTTATAATTCATGATAACATGCACTTCTGCAAGTCCAGAACGGAGGATCAGGCTCACACATGGAGAGCGATCCCAACACTCATGGACTCGCTCGTGTGAAACAGCCCTTACACATGTTTAGGCCCTCACAACAAGAATCTACTGACTACTTCTTTTAAGGAGCAATGCCATTTATCAGTTCCAATTTTTGCTTCAAATACTTTTTGAAATAAACAGGAATTTATTTACTTTCTTATATAGCAATGAAATATTCCGCAGTGCTATACAGACAATCATCACTCTTTGTCCCTAGTGGGGCTTACAATCTAAGTTGCGTAAATGCAGAATGCGTAGTTCATGTATACCTTTTCCAATACCAAAGCAATACTGGAAAGTTCATCAGATCGGAGAGTGGCATAGTATATACTGTATTTTTTCGCCCTATAAGGCCTCTTTAACACAGGCGTCCGGGATTTGCCTTGGGTGCATTGCAGGAAACCCACGCTTGGGAGTGCGCATGCAATTTCAGTCTTGAATGCAATAGCGTTGTTCAGTTTTTTTTTTTATCACATTGCATTGCACTTGTGCGAAAAAAAACTGAATGTGGTACCCAGACCCGAACTTCTTCATTGAAGTTTGGGTTCAGTGTTGTGTAGATTTTATTATTTTCCCTTATAACATGGTTATAAAGGAAACTAATAGCATTCTTAATACTGAATGCTTATTAAAATGTGGATTGAGGGGTTAAAAAAAAAAATAAAGAAATAAAAAAAATGTAACTCCCCTCATCCACTTGATCGCGCAGCCGGCATAGTCTTCTTTCTTTTTCGAGGACCTGCCAAAGGACCTTTGATGACATCATCGTGCTCACCACGTGGTGAGCGCGGTGACGTCAGCGCAGGTCCTGCTGAATGAAGATACTTCTATCTTTAATCAGTAGGACCTGTGCTGACATCACCACTCTCACCATGTGGTGAGCGCGATGACGTTATCAAAGGTCCTTTCAGGATTCAGCGCGGGTGCAATGCGTGCACGTCCCGCATTGCACCTGCGAGAAAACTCGCCTGTGTGAAAGGGGCCTAAGACGCAACTAGGTTTTACAGGAGTACAATAAGAAAAAAAATATTTTTCATTAGACCTCAGATCAGGCCAGCAATCAGACCCCCAATGTTAATCAGACCTCAGCTCACAGCCCCAATGAGTCTTATGGGGCGAAGAATATGGTAATCATAATTTATAGCACCAGATTGGATATCCCATTATAATGGCTTCCGGAATCTGATGTAGAGGGCCAGGAGTATTGTATAAGAAGTAAAGATGCCCGAGATCTCAATGTAATATTAAGCTTCTAGGCAGGGGCGGATTAAGTGTATGATAGGCCCGGGGCTGTCTACCCAACTCGGGCCCCTCACACCATTTTAAGTTTACGTTTTTTTTCTGT
Organism: Bufotes viridis; assembly: GCA_033119425.1. NCBI lineage: Eukaryota > Metazoa > Chordata > Amphibia > Anura > Bufonidae > Bufotes > Bufotes viridis. The sequence goes on from CM065589.1 coordinate 464,469,989, forward strand.
ATGAAGAGGCTGCGGTGCTTCGTGAGCGTCACAGTCTCTTCCTAGGCCATATGATGTCACATTCATCGTTCACGTGGCCGAGGTGCAGCTCTGTCCCATCTGAGTGATTGGGGCTGAGCTGCAATACCAAGCGCAGTGCTATCAAATCGACAGCGCTCTGTTTAGTAAGGAGCAAAGAGGCTGCGGCGCTCACTGGAACATCGCGGTCTCCTCTAACAGCTGATTGGCGGGGCTGCCAGGAGTCTGACCCCGACCATCTCATAACTCTGAGTACAGATGTCATAGATGTTACCTGCAGTCCTATGTAACACCCCACATAACAGTGATTTATTGTGTTATGTGGGGTGTTACATAGGACTGCAGGGAACATGTACAACATTATCTGCACACAGAAAGTTATCACCGTTATCTGGGCTGTTACATAGGACTGCAGGTGACAAATTAAAGTTTTAGTTGCCAAATTTAAAATACATATGATTATAATAAAAAAGAGACTTGGAGGAGAAGATGAGACGCAGGTCACAGCAGTGAACCAGCTCTACATGTAGGAGAATACAGCACCACATACCTGTTACATCCAGTGACATCTCCTGTCATGTAGATCTTCTCTTTCCTCTTCTCCTCCGTTTTACCCAGACCGCCATGACTAATTCCTTCAGCGCATCTCGTCTCTACAGAGTTTGTTACCCATTCATGTTAGATTTCTCATAATTGGGGTAATTTATCAAACTGGTGTAAAGTACAACTGGCTTAGTTGCCCATAGCAACCAATCAGATTCCACCTTTCATTTTCCAGAGGAGCTGTCAAAAATGAAAGGTGGAATCTGTTGCTGTGGGCAACTAAGCCAGGTCTACTTTACAACAGATTGATAAATTATCCCAAAGGTCCCTATAGTGTCTACAGCAGTTATAATGTCCCCTAATAGCAACGTCCCCACACTGCCCCCATATAGTAATTTCCCCCCACACTGCCTCCATATAGTAATTTCCCCCCACACTGCCTCCATATAGTAATTTCCCCCCACACTGCCTCCATATAGTAATTTCCCCCCACACTGCCCCCCATGTAGTAGTTTGCCCCCACAAAGTAATTTGCCCCCACACTGCCCTCCATTAAGTAATTTGCCCCCCATCACTGCCCTCCATTACGTAATTGGCCCCCACACCAAGTAATTTGCCCCCACAGTCCCTGCCGTAATATGTCCCCTCTGCCCCCCAAAGTTGGCGCACACACAAAAAAAAAAAAAAAGGGCTAATACTTACCTGTGTCCGGAATGGTGAGGCGGGCACACATACAGCAAAAGCCCTGCACGTGCCACTATACAGGCGCGCAATGACGTCATCATGCACGTCGTGCCAGGCTTTTATCAACACATAGGCCTCAGGCCTGAAGACTATGGCAGTGATAGGTGGTGGGGCAGGAAACTATGTGCTCCTGTGCCCTGCTGCAGTATGTTGGCGTTAGGCCCCCTAGCGATGCCGGGCCCGGAGCGGCCGACCCAACCGCCCCAATTATAATCCGCCACTGCTTCTAGGGATCCCTTGTAAGGCCACAGCTTGAGTGCGAGATTCAGTTTTATGCTCCACAAGGATCGAAGAGATTTGGAGGAGAGGTTTCAGTGGCTTGCAACTGGATTATCAAATGACATGGAAGGGCTCTTGGGAAGGGGGGGGGGAAATCAGGCTTGTTTAGCCTGGGAAAAAAATTCTTTAGACGGGACCTCATACAAGTACAAATACCTGTGTGGTCAATACAAAGAACAGACAAATGGTTTATTAATTCCAAGGACCAGGGGGCGTTCTTTATGTGAGAAGGAAAGGTGATTTAGACATCAATACAGGAAAGAATTCTTTACAGTAAGAATAGTCAAACTTTGGAATTCCCTACCCCAATGTAATGGCAGAATTTAAAAAAGGGAAATGGCAAGCAGTTATAACTAATGTAACAATTAATGCTATATAATAGAAGAACAACTTCATGAATCAGTGTCCTATGTGACTCTATACACCACAGTGAAAGCAGCTTTATTCAGGTAGTATTATGTGCACATGGTTAACAGGTAATAAAAATCTAATTTTCTCACCACGGAAAGTGCACACCAGTTCTACAGTCTGAGGCTGGTCCCGGTCAGGGTGTAGCCATTCCTAAGTATAAAAAAAACGTAAGGCGGAAGAAAAAGTTTGCACACATGAATATATAGTCTGGCAGTTGAGAAATGGGAAGATAAGTCATACAGCAAGTATTTCAGAAGAAGCCAAGTACATGGTACATGCAGGTAAGTAGTAACTAGATACATGTTTTACGGTTTATTCATATTAGGGGAGATTACTGCTGTTGTAGACCAGGCAGACACAAGATGCACCGCGTTGATAGGAACTTTTCTCATACTTTTGCTACCTCTTGATTGGCATACCTTAGACCAGGGGTCGGCAACCTGCGGCACGTGTGCCAGAAGTGGCACGCAGACCGCTTTCTGCTGGCACGCCAGCTGTCACCAAATGACGGCAAGACATTTCAGTCTTAGGACTAGTTTAGCCACGGCACTTCCGTCACTTCTTGGCTGTAGGGTGCACGTCAGGGGATGTATCCCGCTCCACCTCAGGGTACGTATATATACAGTATAAATTCAGACGCCGGCCAGCGTTCAAACATACGTGCTGCTGCACGAGCCTGATGAAGGGCAATGCTTAAAATGCCCGAAACGTTGCCATTAGATTGAGGAGGGGGGCTGGTTATTAGGGAGGGGGAGGTTGCTGAGCCAGGACAAGATTACTGGGAGGGATAGGGGGGGGGGGCTGGTTATGAAAGGAAACCAGCTTTCTAACTACTTTGGGGGATTGGGGGAAGGAGTGATGAACCTGAAAATGATTTCTGGGGACGATGGGGAACAAGCTGACTGACTACTTTGGGGGGTGCGGAGTGTGATTAATTTGTGGGAAGGGGGGGTGAGATCTAAGTGCAGCTCTGTGGGGGTCGCCAGTATATGGGGTACCAGTGTATGTCGGACAGTGGTGGGGGAGGGCAGCCCTCAGTCACTTAAAATGAGTGAGGGCTGCTTTTCCCCACTGTACTGTTGGTGGGAGGGGGTCCCCCATATATTGGTCCCTTAGAAGGATTCCAAGGAGCAGTGACAATCTTTACCATCATTTTTCTGAGAAGTTGTAAACCTCTTTAAGCCGCGCAGGTCAGGCAGTGTTGTTGAGAATTTTGGGACATAGCTAGTAAATACCTGGTTTATGTCACATATTTGGGATATATTACTTTCCCGTACGGCTCAGCACACCGAGTGCTTCAGCTTTGATTTTTTTTATTTTAAATCGGCACTCCGTACAAAAAAGGTTGCCGACCCCTGCCTTAGACCAATATTATGAAGCGCTTGAAGCTATGCCTCTTCTCTACACACATGCGGGGAGATTTATCAAAACTGGTGTAAAGGAACACTTGCTTAGTTGCCCATAGCAACCAATCAGCTCTTTTGGAAAATGAAAAGTGGAATCTGATTGGTTGCTATGGGCAACTAAGCCAGTTTCTCTTTACACCAGTTTTGAACAAAAACAAAGCCCAGTTCAACAAGTTTGATAAGTAAAACTTCCTCTGTGAATTTAATTTGCCAAAGACTAAACACTGGCTGGCAAAGTTTGACTGAACTAACTCCACTGTTAACGAGCTGAAATTTTAGCAATGTGATCTCTGTCCTGAATATCCAATTCCAGAACACCTATTCCCCATCCCTATTGAACCCCTATCTGCACTCACCATTCCAGTGATGTTGTCATAGCACATACATTGCGGTAAACTTCTGCACCCCAGAAATGCAATGCACAGGACCACACAAAGACTTAATAGTGATGCCACGAGCATAGCTATATTTGCTCCTTGAACAAGACGACCAAGTATGAGCATCTAGGAAAAACAAGTGAAATACAAGCCAAAAATGAATCTACTGAGATACTAAATCTGTGTGTCAGCATATGCAGTACTTTATTATAGGTCACACTTTATATTGGAATAACATTCAGTTCCATTATGGTCATACTAAGGTTAGATATGGTGGACACAATATTACATGGAATTACAATCACCTAACTTCGTTGGACTTTGCCAAATCTTGTTAAACTTCGAAACAATTGAGAAGAGGAGTGTACATTCATTGTAAAGATATGTTGTAGCCTTATCATTATAGGAGTTTTCCAGTCCCAACATTTGTGGCCCGAAGCAGTGTTGCCAAACTGAATAGTTTCTTTTTCTGGACAACTCATACAAAAAAAAAAAAAAAAAAAAAAAGTCTATTTTTTCCCCCCCACAGACAATGGAAAAAGATGCCTAATTTTTGCAGACTGAAAATTTCTGGACGGTTGATAAGCCTGCCCAGAAGTGAGGGAGAGTATAATGCATGGCAATTTTCGGAACTCCTATAGTGATGAATGCAGCTATCGACTATTTTTGTAATCGAGTATGCTATTGATTAATCGAGTACTCTAAGGCCTCTTTCACACTTGCGTCAGAACGCAAGTCACCTGAAAGCATTTGAAGACTGATCAGGATCCTGATCAGTCTTCGAAATGCTTTCAGGTTACCATGGCAGCCAGGACCTTGCTGAAGTCCTGGCTGCCATGGTAAGTACTCCGCAGCAGTGTACTTACCTGCGCTGCAGCCGCCGGGCGCTCCATCATTACGTCACAGGTCCCCCCGGCGCATAGATCAATGCGCCGCCGGGACCTGTGACGTCAAGAAGGAGCACCCTGGGGCTGCAGAGCAGTAAGTACATTGCTGCGGAGTACTTACCATGGCAGCCAGGACTTCAGCAAGGTCCTGGCTGCCATGGTAACCGATCGGAGCGCCAGCTTACACTGGGGCCCCAATCGGAACTGCTGCTGCGCATAGCTAAACGTCGGATCTGGCGATGCACTGAAACGACGTTTAGCTTAATTCCGGATCAATGCACTTCAATGGGCATTAATTCCGGATCCGGCGTTACGGCAAGTCTTCCGGATTTTTGGACGGAGACCAATCCCCAGCATGCTGCGGTTTTGTCAACGTCCAAAAAACTTTCACATACTGAACGGAAGATATCCTGATGCACCCTGAATGGATTTCTCTCCATTCAGAATGCATTAGGATAATCCTGATCAGTTTCTTTCCGGCATAGAGACCCGACGACAGATACGCCGGAAAGTAAAAACGCAAGTGTGAAAGCACCCTAAGGCCCCTTTCAGACTAGCGAGTTTTCCGCCCAGGTGCAATGCGAACACTTGAGCCCGCACTGAATCCGGACCCATTCATTTCAATGGGTCTATGTACATGAGTGTTTTTCACACATCACTTCTGCGTTGCGTGAAAATAGCAGCATGTTCTATATTCTGCATTTTTCATGCAGCCTTGGCCCCATAGAAGTGAATGGGGCTGCGTGAAAATTGCATCGCATCCACAAGCGGGGATGCGTTTTTCACTGATGGTTGCTAAGAGAAGTTAGCCGCCAGCTTTCCCCCCCAGTGCCACCATCTTCCCTTCCTAGCCTTATGTCATTGTTAAGTGGCTATCCCAAGAAACCTATTTACAACAGCGATGTGCTTGGCTATTTATGTCGGTCTCATAGACCTTCAATGGAGCTCAACTCAAACTTTTGTTGCGGTGGTCATGTGGAAAGGAGGAATGGATGACGTTCTAGTGATCAGTGGGTATCCCTGCATTCAGTGTCATCATTTGTGTATAGGTGATAAAAATATTTCATGGGATAACACCTTGAACTAAATAGGTTATTGGACGGTTAAAGCACTGAATACCAGCATATTGAAATGTATGTAAAGAGGGTGCTGTCCCAACAGCACATATGCATCTGCCAAATTCTTATATTTAAATTCTTCTTTTTAAGGCACTCCTGTCATGATAGTGGCCCTATAACTACACTTTTATATTAATGATTATTTCAAAATCAAGAATTTTTTTTTTTTTATTCACAATTTTTTTTTTTTAGAATTTTGTTGCAGCTACCGAAAGAGAGTATCTGGAAAAAAAGATCATGCAAGATATTTGGTTGTAAATATATTCCAGCCAATGAAATATGTATAAGTACGCTTACTGTATGAATGGCGTGAACATGTGTATGGGAGAACACCTCATCATCATCCTCTCCATAAGACAGAGTCAGGCATGCATAGACGATAATGATCACGGTGGTGAAACAAGAAAAAACTGCAGCGGATATAAGTGCGTTCACCTATGGTCAAAAAAATCTCAGGTCAGTAAGTAATAAGCAGAACAGGTAGACCAAGCAAAGCACCACAACTAAGAGACAAAATGGTCTTACGAGAATAGGATTTTTCTTCTGGGATGAAAATAGAGCCAGCACCCCCGGAACAGCCATGATCTAGAAACAGAAGTGTTGGTTAGACACGCATAGATGATTCAGAAAGTGCTGGTTTAAATTAAGAAACAGTTTGCTTTAAGAAAGTGTGGTGTCTTCACAAGTTTTCTGAGACCTCTCAGCGCTTTTGACTAGGGCCTCATGAAAACGGCTGTTGCTTGGCCCTTCCATGCATTGGGGACTGCAATTTTTGGTCCCTAATGCACGGGCAACATCCGTGCGGCTGCCGCAGATGGATCTAAACCCATTCAATGCGAATGGGTCCATGATCCGTCCACACCGCAAAAAAATAGAAGGCATGGAGAGGAACCAATCACAAGCACTTCGTAGTGCTTCCATGCCTCCGTTACGCAGCTTCCGGACCCATTCAAGTGAATGGGTTCGTATCCGTAATGCGTCGTGCACACGGCCAGTGTACGTACCTTGCGGACCCACTGTTTGCGGGCCGCAATATGGGCACGGCCGTGTGCATGAGGCCTAAAGGAGGGCTCAGGGGTGTGGCCCTACCACATTCACTTTAAGCTAATACAGCAGAAGCACCAACACATAAGCCATCTTGACATTCCTGTACCCTCTTGACCAATAATTAAAGGGCATTTTCACTACATTGTGAAACTGGCCAGATATTTTGAGGTTTCTTCCTGTTGTCATTATTGAAAAAAAAATGTCCCCCACAACAAAGCTAATAAAATATTGTATATCTGTGCAGAAATAAAATTACCAAACATTGGCTACTGTACAAGTCCAATTTCATGTTTAATAATCAGCACATGCAATCATTTGACAGTCACCAATCCCTCCACCCCTCTGTATGAAACCACTACCTTTCTTTGTGAGGCATCTTCTTACAGATGCCTTCAAATAAATAGGCCTAGATGGTGACGGATACCCTGTAAAAGATGTATTTTGTTTGAATGAATCATTTTTATTAGACTCGTGGTCCATGCTTCAAAAAAAAAAAAAAAATAGGATTCCAACTCATACCAGGCTCAAACTTTCCTTGCAACATACAGCAAGCAATAAAACTATCGAAAACTAAAATCAACATTTTTTTAAACTAATTTTTCATAGCCTATCAACCTTAAAGGGGTCGTCTCACTTTAGTAAATGGCATTTATCATGCAGTTAATACAAGGCACTTACTAATGTATTGTGATTGTCCATATTGCCTGCTTTGCTGACTGGATTCATTTTTCCATCACATTATAGACTGCTCGTTTCCATGGTTATGACCACCCTGCAATTCATCAACAATGGCCGTGCTTGCACAGTATGGCGGGGAAGGTGGGTGAAATCTCTGCCCTTTCTGGTGGCCAGGACCGTGGGGGCACACATGTGCAGCAGCTCCCATCCCGGCCATCTCGTATCTGCGCAGCAGCGGTGGTCATAACCCCTGCATACTAGCAATGTAGAATGACTCAAGCCAGCAAAGGACACAATATGGACAATCACTATACATTAGTACTTTATGGTAACATTCTCTACATCAGGGATGGCCAACCGGTGGCCCTCCAACTGTTGCAAAACTACAACTCCCAGCATGCCTGGACCTCCTAGAGCTATTAGGGCATGCTGGGAGTTGTAGTGTTGCTACAGCTGGACGGCTGCAGGTCGAGCATCCCTGCTCTACATGATAAATGCCTTTTGCTAAAGCGAGACAACTCCTTTAAGGCTGCGTTCGAAGAGTTTTACATACACATCAGAAAAACCAAATGTGCAGTTGTTGGGCAAAGTGTGGCTGACCATTGAAATTCTGCTGCAGATCTGTAGTTTGTATGCGGTGGATCCAACTGCAGATTATCCCCGTTGAACAGGGTTAATCTGCATGCAGACACTCGCCGCAGTTTCAATGCCAAGATCTGACATGTCCCTTAACACAGATTTCAAATCCATCTGGCCACAAAATCAGTGGGTAATGAGTGCAGAATTCCTGACAGTCCTATCAGTGACTGACAGCTCTCTCTGTATACACAGTCCTAGAGGGAATGTATTATCAGTGACTGACAGCTCTCTCTGTATACACAGTCCTAGAGGGAATGTATTATCAGTGACTGACAGCTCTCTCTGTATACACAGTCATAGAGGGAAGGTCCTATCAGGGATTGACAGCTCTCTGTATACACAGTCATAGAGGGAAGGTCCTATCAGTGATGACAGCTCTCTCTGTATACACAGTCATAGAGGGAAGGTCCTATCAGTGACTGACAGCTCTCTCTGCATACACAGTCATAGAGGGAAGGTCCTATCAGTGACTGACAGCTCTCTCTGCATACACAGTCATAGAGGAAGGTCCTATCAGTGATGACAGCTCTCTCTGCATACACAGTCATAGAGGGAAGGTCCTATCAGTGATGACAGCTCTCTCTGTATACACAGTCATAGAGGGAAGGTCCTATCAGTGACTGACAGCTCTCTCTGTATACACAGTCATAGAGGGAAGGTCCTATCAGTGACTGACAGCTCTCTCTGTATACACAGTCATAGAGGAAGGTCCTATCAGTGACTGACAGCTCTCTCTGTATACACAGTCATAGAGGGAAGGTCCTATCAGTGACTGACAGCTCTCTGTATACACAGTCATAGAGGGAAGGTCCTATCAGTGATTGACAGCTCTCTGTATACACAGTCATAGAGGGAAGGTCCTATCAGTGATGACAGCTCTCTCTGTATACACAGTCATAGAGGGAAGGTCCTATCAGTGATGACAGCTTCTCTGTATACACAGTCATAGAGGGAAGGTCCTATCAGTGATGACAGCTTCTCTGTATACACAGTCATAGAGGGAAGGTCCTATCAGTGATGACAGCTCTCTCTGTATACACAGTCATAGAGGGAAGGTCCTATCAGTGATGACAGCTTCTCTGTATACACAGTCATAGAGGGAAGGTCCTATCAGTGATGACAGCTCTCTGTATACACAGTCATAGAGGGAAGGTCCTATCAGTGATGACAGCTCTCTGTATACACAGTCATAGAGGGAAGGTCCTATCAGTGATGACAGCTATCTCTGTATACACAGTCATAGAGGGAAGGTCCTATCAGTGACTGACAGCTCTCTGTATACACAGTCATAGAGGGAAGGTCCTATCATTGATGACAGCTCTCTGAATACACAGTCATAGAGGGAAGGTCCTATCAGTGATGACAGCTATCTCTGTATACACAGTCATAGAGGGAAGGTCCTGTCAGTGACTGACAGCTCTCTCTGTATACACAGTCATAGAGGGAAGGTCCTATCAGTGATGACAGCTCTCTGTATACACAGTCATAGAGGGAAGGTCCTATCAGTGACTGACAGCTCTCTCTGTATACACAGTCATAGAGGGAAGGTCCTATCAGTGACTGACAGCTCTCTCTGTATACACAGTCATAGAGGGCAGGTCCTATCAGTGACTGACAGCTCTCTCTGTATACACAGTCATAGAGGGAAGGTCCTATCAGTGACTGACAGCTCTCTCTGTATACACAGTCATAGAGGGAAGGTCCTATCAGTGATGACAGCTCTCTGTATACACAGTCATAGAGGGAAGGTCCTATCAGTGATGACAGCTCTCTGTATACACAGTCATAGAGGGAAGGTCCTATCAGTGATGACAGCTATCTCTGTAAACACAGTCATAGAGGGAAGGTCCTATCAGCGATGACAGCTCTCTGTATACACAGAATGAGCAGGAATTTAGATGAATATAATAGGTTTTATTGAATCTTTTCCACTAAAACGATATATCAATCTGCTCAGCTCCTCTTGCTCTACAATATTCTGTCTTCAGCCCAGACACCATGTTCAACGTGATAGGTCCCCTTTAAGCCATGCAAAAATGCTCCATGACTACTTTGTGGTTCTACTTGAGTTGCTGAACACTTCTGCATTGCTTTTCTGAGCCTTCTCACTTCTTTTAAATAAATACAGTACTGCACAAATGTTTTAGGCAGGTGTGGGGGAAAAAACAGAAGCAAAGTAAGAATGCTTTCAAAATTAGAAGTGTTCATAGTTTATTTTTATCAGTTTAGGATACTTTCACACTTGCGTTATTTTTTTCCGGCATAGAGTGCCGTTGTCGGAGCTCTATTCCGGAAAAAAAAAACTGATCAGTCACGTTCCCATGCATTCTGAATGGAGAGAAATCTGTTCAGGATGTCTTCAGTTAAGTCACTGTCAGTCGTTTTGGACGGAGGAAATACCGCAGCATGCTGCGGTTTTATCTCCGTCCAAAATGCCAGAAGAGATGCCGGAATGCCGGATCCGGCATTAATTCCCATTGACTTGCATTAGTGCCGGATCCGGCATTAAAAATACTGCAACGACGTTTTGCTGGATGACACCAGAAAGACGGATCCGGCATTGCAATGCATTTTTCTGACTGATCAAGCAATGTCTGGTCAGAAAAGATGACGACATGTTGTGTATAGGTGCATCTAGAAAAAAGAATGTTTTAAAGGCATCACAAGGGTGGTCACACCAAATATTGATTTGATTTCTATTTTGTTAATTGGTAAAAAAATAAAAAAATAGACTATTAAAACTTGAAAGCATTCTTACTTTGTATCATTTTTCCCAAATCTGCCAAACTTTTGCACAGTACTGTAGTTAATATATAATGATTTGCTGGTGATTTAAAAGAAAAGGTTTGCTACACTTAATAGACCCCTGTCTACAAAGAAGAGACTCAGAAGGTCCTACTGTGCCTGAGCAGCACAGCAGCCATTTCTAGTAACAGCAGACGACAGAGACAACCTGGTTCCTAAATAACTGGAGGATTGGTGGACCAAAAAACAAAACAAAAAACAAACAATTGGATACCACTTTGAATGTGAAATAAAAGTGCATTACCACGCCAGCCCACAGAGGCGCTCTAGTCTTCCCCAATGTAGATTCTTTACGAAAAGCTCCATCCATGAAGCCACATACCACACAGATACCAGCACATGCAATTTGAAGGATTCCAAGCACCACCATGCTCCTTTGGTTAAATATAAAATAACGATAACGATCCATGACAAGGGTGGTCTCAAGACGATGTTCTTATGGAGACCTGATGGTTCCTGCTTCCTCTAAATGGAGAGAGATAATTAATCACATGTCCTATATCTGGAAAACAGCTATCCCAAATAGTTTACTCATAAGTTATCCTATCCAAAAGTCAGAACACATTTCCATCCTCCAATACCTTAGGCCTCTTTCACACGAGCGTGACAGATTAGGTCCGGATGCATTCAGGGAAACTCGCGCCATTTTGAAAGCAAGTTCAGTCAGTTTCGTCTGCGATTGTGTTCAGTTGTTGAGTTTTTTCTGCGTGGGTGCAATACGTTTTGATGCATTTTTTACGTGCGTGAAACCTGAAGTTTTACAAACATCTCTTAGCAACCATTAATGAAAAACGCATTGCATCCGCACTTGCTTCCGGATGCAAAGCGTTTTTCACACAGCCCATTCACTTCTATGGGGCGTGAAAAAACGCAGAATATAAAACATGCTGCGATTATAGAACGCAGAAGTGATGCGTGAAAAACAACGCTCATGTACACAGACCCATTGAAATGAATGGGTCAGGATTCAGTCCGGGTGCTATGCGTTCACGTCAGTGTGAAAGGTGCTATCCTGCTTCACACCACTGCTTGGTCCAGGAAACACAGCCCATGTGTTGGTTGCATGTCCTTCAACCGACCATGGCTCCCCTGACACAAACTGACGGCATCATAGTGTTTTATGGGATAGTCATAATATAATGTACTGTACTCTTAATCATAAGTACAGTAAAACAGACCCACAATCAGATAGGAACTGACTATCATAAGTTCGGGAGATGCAGCCGACGCATATATGTGAACCAGACCTTATATGGGGTCCTGAATGTGAATATCTCAGAGGTTCACCCACACTTAGAAGCATAAAATTAGAAAATACTAATTTTTACTGCATATATTCTGTGGGTGATAAACAGTAGATACATTATAGACAGCACAAAAACCAATGCCTCATAACATTAGCAGCCATAATGCCCCCTGACTATGCCAGTCTCAGTGCCTCATTATGCAGTTTGCGGTCCCCAATGCACAGGCAACCTCCGTACGGCCGCCGGGATGAATCCAGACCCATTCAACTTGAATGGGTCTGCATTCGTCTGTTCCGCAAAAAGATAGAGCAAGTTCTATCTTTTTACGGAACAGAACCCCAAGGAAGCACTCCGTAGTGCTCCGTGATTCCGTTCTGCATCGCCAGATTTGCGGACCCATTGAAATGAATGGGTCCGCATCCCTGATGCGGAATGCATACGGAACGGTGCCCATGTAATGCGGTCCACAATACGGCAACGGGCAGCACACGTTCGTGGGCATGAGCCCTGCCTGTGTGAATAAGGCCTAACACAGCAAGCCACAGTGTTTCATCACAGTGCCCAGTGACTATGCCAGCCACTGAACATTTCATTATTAGGGCCAGCAGTGCTGCCTGAGCTTACCCCATCAGAAGCAGTAGTCTAGAGTTACTGGCATGGATCTGTCCCGTGCACCGCATGGAGGGCTACAAAGGTCCTGTCAGGGTAGACACTGCACACATCTACTCGGCTGTGTTCACCAGCGGGTGTTATTTGCACACAGTCAAACCTTACAGAAATGTGTGTAAGATGTGACCGTTCAGTGAGCAGATAAGACACCGTTTATGCACATAGAGTACAGTACCTGCCATGGAGTGCAGATGCTGACGCTTGGACTATTAGGGCTCTTTCACAAGAGCGGATGCAGTGCGGGTAATCTGCTGCGTGAAAAAGTGCCAAGCCCCGTTCCGGACTGCAGAGACACGGAGCATTAACATGATTGATAATGCTCCGTGCCTCTCTGTGATCTTTTTACTACAAAATCACAGTGAGATAAAGTTGTCACTATGATTTTGTAGTAAAAAGGTCCCAGAGAGGCACAGAGCATTATCTCTGCAGTCCAGAGCGGGGCTTGGCTCTCATTCACGCAGTGGATTCCACGCACGGCATCCGCTCGTGTGAAAGAGCCCTTAGTACTGTATTACACCTGTAGATAGACTGCTAGATCATCACTAACAAGCATTCGTACGAACACTCGTTAGTGATGATCTGCCGGTATAATACCGCCACCGATCACCCGATGAACAATAAAACGCTCATTCATTGGGCAGTCGCATTTTCTAAACAGGCAAAAAAAAATAATCATTGTTTGCCAGGGCAGATCGTGCTGTGTAATCACAGTCTGTATGTGGATGAGTGATGGTATAACGATCACTCCTCCCCATACTATGGAGACCTCTGCACGCAATAGCAAGGCTCTCCCTCATTGACGAGCAGACGATGGCCGGGAAGGAACGCTTTCCTCCTGACAATCAAAATTCTGATTTGCAGGTCTAATACAGGCCATAGATTCACCAGAAGATCAAGGGGAAAAAGTGCATCTTATAGTCCGAAAAACATGGTACTTTATAAAGATATGGAGACAACGTGGTTTGAGTTTCCATGTTATCTTCTTTATGTGGCACTGCAAACCCAATTAATATTAAGAAAAAACATAATTTTACCAGGCTGTGCAGCGCTCGTCCGGTAAAAAAAAAAAAAATCCTCATAATAAAAATGTAAAAAATAACCAGAAAACTCCATTAAATAATTTCTCTTTACAAATTTTCAATTTTAGACACCAATAGTGTGTCTTACAGATACAGTTCTCCTGTCCTTTGTAGCTGCTCTACACTCCGGCCAAGAGAGACGTATCCTGGTGCAAGGAAAGGAATATTCTACAAGCACATACATAACTATCTGCCCACACTTCTGTTACCCCACTTTCTATGCCACCCAGGGCTGCCATCAGAAATTTTGGGGCCCCTTACATAGCTCAAGGCCTGTTCATTTTATCCGATCTTTCTCTCTCCCCGACTTCATCTGTAGGGAGTCGGGAGCTCCCCTTATACATTAAACGTCATCCAAACCTGCTGTTCTACGAGGACAGCATCCTGAATCGGTTCACAAAAGGTCCTGGCTTCTAGGTTCATTATCACTTAACAGTCAAAGAAGTTTTTTTGGGGGGGGAGCGTTTAATACTAATGACCTATCATGAGGATGTTTTGCTTAAAAAATTGTTATAATACTGTACAGATATTCGTCTCTGTACAGTATTAGAATGTATGGGCTCCGATGAGCCAAAGCAAGTTATTTGGGAAGTTGCGCAAGACTTTGTTATTTGATTATTACAGTGAAAAATCTCAGAACCGAGCTCTGCTTCGGTTCCAAGATACCACTCGGAACTAGAGATGAGCGAATTAAATATTTTGCAATTGGTTCGGTGATAAAAGCAGAATTGCGTTATGGATTCCGTTACCATGGACCATAATGCAATTCTATGACGGAATGCGTAACGGAATGCCTTTAGAGGCATTCCATCATAATAGAAGTCTATGGGCTGCGTAACGGATCCGAGGACTCTCCTGCATAACGGAAACAGGACGGATCAGCTTTTCAGCCCATAGACTTCTATTATGACCTAATGAATAACGGAATGCCTCTAAAGGCATTCCGTCATAGAATTGCGTTATGGTCCGTGGTCACCTCTTACCACCAAACGAAGCGCAAACTAATTTCATAACATGAAATTCGCTCATCCCTACTCGGAACCAAAGCTCGCTTCCAAGTTTTGAAGTGGTGTTTCACTGTAATAGTCAATTACCAAAGTTATTCAACAAAGTCTCGTGTGAATAAGTTACTTCGGCTCATCAGAGCCCATACATTCTAATACTGTACAGTATCTCCGTACAGTATTATAACAAGTTTTTTAGTAAAGCGGCTTTGGCTGTAGCTCTAATTGAGACCGATGAACGCGACATCATTAGCAATCGCGCCATCCGAAAAGTTAGATGTGGGGAGGAACTCCCTCTGTCCTCCAATCAGCACCCTGTCAATGAAATTATAAGGTGCTGAGTAATTGTCATGGCAGCGGGGGCTTCTGAAGGCCACCAGGACTGCTATGTTACTGCCTCTGGGAGAATCTACAGAAGTACTGCGGTGATCAAATGAGCAAAGGTTCAAGTCCATCAAGGGGACTAAAGAAAAAAAAAATGGGGAAAAAAAAAAAAAAAAAAATGAACAATTTTTTAAAACTATATGAAAAAAAAAAAAAAAAAAAAAAATTCACAAAATGTACATGAGCTAATCCTAACAGACTTTTGGCTCCTGCACAAAACCGTATATATTTTGCGGTCTGAAAAAAACCACAGATGACATCCGTGTGCATTCTGTATTTTGCGTAACGGAACAGCTGGCTCTTCATAGAATAGTCTGTAATGCGGACAATAATAGGACATGTTCTATTTGTTTGCGGAACGGAAATGCGGAATGCACACGGAGTAACTTGCGTTTTTTTTGCAGACCCATTTAAGTGAATAGTTCCGCATACGGTCCGCAAAAAACCCCCGGAACGGACATGGAAAGAAAATACGTTTGTGTGCATGAGCCCTTTGTTGCATCCATAAGTAGCCAATTACCGTATACCATTATTTAACCTGTGATGAGGCCGCCATAAAGAAAGACAATGTCAGAATTGTTGTTCTTTAGTCACTTTGCCTGATTGGCATTAGAATATGATGTATCCCATGATGGTATCCATAAAAACTATAGCTCGTCCTGCACAAAAAAAACAAACAAAAAAAAAAAAAAAACACACACAATCACACTGCTCCACCGGCAGAAAAAAAATAAAAATTGTGTCGGAACATAGGGCCACAAAGTAAAAAACATTTTTTTAATTAAAAAAGCGGTTTCATTTTTTAAAAGTAGTAAAACATGACAAAAACCTTTGGAAATGTGATATCTCCATAATCGTACTAAATTAGGATTTTGACCACCAGTGGAACCTATAAAAATGAAACCCTAAAATCAGTGTGGTTACTGCAGTAGATTAAACCACACATCACAGATTTGTTACAGAAGTTTCCGGAACTGAAAAATATATATATTAATCCCCTGTACATACGTCCCACACTGGACACATCTCCAGCTTCCCATAGACCTCCAGGAGAAGTTCCCTCTGCCCACAGCCATGCCAAGCTCTGCCAAGCAGGAAGTAAGGACGGGGGCGGCATACAGACACAGAGCAATCACATCCCAGGCAGCAGTGATGGACGCAGCCGCTCCACACAAACTACTGTCCTGAGAACAAAGCCGCCATCTCTTTCTGGTCTCACTTACCGCGTCCTATGCACAATTACCACAAACCTCTCTCACCTGTTAAACAAATGCTAGGAAACACCCCCCGGGGCAGGTGAATGGAACCTCCTCCGTCCATACCTGTCTCCTGCTCATGGCACCTCCCACTGTGTGCACAGGTGTGCACGGTCCAGCGCCAGCTTTCTCTTCTTTCCAAGGGAAATTTGCGTGACGTGAAGTGAAGGTTTTGGGCGCTGACTGGGAATCTAGAGACTTCCCTAGGAGATAATAGGAGTAGTTCTCCTGTGGAGGCCGACATCGCAGCAAAAGTGTCAGTTTCTGCCGTAATTGCTGCGGCAATGCCATTATTAGTAGTGAGCGCCATCCTGACAGGAAGGAGTGCCTTATGTTGGGGTGCACATTACTTGATACCGCTCCCTTTCAGTCTTCAAATGTGTACCCCAATACATATTCAATAGAAAGTTTATATATAATTGCAGAAATAACTCATTTTCTAATAATGAAGTCGTTTACACAAAAGAAGGAATTCATTTGCATTAACCCTTCGAGCCCCGGAGTTTGTTTTTTTTTTTCACGTATGCGTTTTTGTCACTCTCTGACTTTCTGGAGTCATAACTTTGTAATTTTTTCATTTATATAGCCATATGAGGGCTTCTTTTTTGCACTTTCTAATAATAATATTGCATACGACGTAGTGGGGAGCTGGAATTTTTTTTTCCAAATTGGGGGAAAAAAATGAAATTCCACAACACTTTTTTTTATAGCGTTCACTATGAGGTAAAACTGACCTGTTACTTTCATTCTCCAGGTTAGCACAATTACGGCGATACCACATTTTTGTTTTTCTTGTGTTTTATTAACCGCTTCAGCCCCCCTAGCTTAAACCCCCTTAATGACCAGGCCACTTTTTACAATTCCGCACTACACTACTTTCACCGTTTATTGCTCCGTCATACAACTTACCACCCAAATGAATTTTACCTCCTTTTCTTCTCACTAATAGAGCTTTCATTTGGTGGTATTTCATTGCTGCTGGCATTTTTACTTTTTTTGATATTAATAAAAATTTAACGACATTTTTGCAAAAAAATAAAAATTTTCACTTTCTGTTGTAAATTTTTTTAAAAAAACTACATTTCTATATAAATTTTTCTCTAAATTTATTGTTCTACATGTCTTTGATAAAAAAAAAATACAATAAGTGTATATTTATTGGTTTGGGTAAAAGTTATAGCGTTTACAAACTATGGTGCAAAAAAGTGAATGTCGGCATTTTGAAGCAGCTCTGACTTTCTGAGCACCTGTCATGTTTCTTCAGGTGCTAGAATGCCAGGATAGTATAAATACCCCCCAAATGACACTATTTTAGAAAGAAGACACCCCAAAGTATTCGCGGAGGGGCATGGTGAGTTCATGTATCATTTCATTTATTTTCACAAGTTAGCGGAAAATGACACTTTCTGAGGAAAAAAAATAATAATAATAAAGTTTCCATTTCTGCTAACTTCTGGCAAAAAAAAAAAAAATCTCCCACGGACTCACTATGCCCCTCAGTGAATACCTTGGGGTGTCTACTTTCCGAAATGGGGTCATTTGTGGGGTGTGTTTACTGTTCTGGCATTTTGGGCGGGGCTAAATTGTGAGCAGCCATGTAAAACCTAAAGGTACTCGTTGGAATTTGGGCCCCTCTGCGCACCCAGGCTGCAAAAAAGTGTCACTCATGTGGTATCGCTGTACTCAGGAGAGGTAGGGCAATGTGTTTTGGGGTGTATTTTTACATATACCCATGTTGGGTGAGAGAAATATCTCTGTAAACTGACAACTTTGTACAAAAAAAATTAAAAAGTTGTTGTTTACAGAGATATTTCTCTAACCCAGCATGAGTATATATAAAAATACACCCCAAAACACATTGCCCTACTTCTCCTGAGTACCACATGTGTGCCACTTTTTTGCAGCCAAGATGCGCAAAGGGGCCCAAATTCCCATGAGTACCTTTAGGATTTCACAGGGCATTTTTACACATTTGGATTCTCACGCTTTAGGACCCCTAAAATGCCAGGGCAGTATAAATACCCCACAAGTGACCCCATTGTGGAAAGAAGACACCCCAACGTATTCCGTGAGGGGCATGGCGAGTTCACAGAATTTTTTAGCGGAAATTGATGTTTATATTTTTTCTTTTTTACAAAGTCTCATATTCCACTAACTTGTGACAAAAAATAAAATTTTCCATGAACTCACCATACCCCTCACGGAATACCTTGGGGTGTCTTCTTTCTAAAATGGGGTCACATGTGGGGTATTTGTACTGTCCTGGCATTTGAGGGTCTCCGCAATCATTACACGTATGGCCAGCATTAGGAGTTTCTGCGATTCTCCTTATATTGAGCAGACGGGTAATGAGATTTTTTTTCCCGTTAAGCCGCTGAACGGCACAGATTTCTTCATTCGCATCGATCATCGTGGATGAAAAAATCTCTGCCAAAATCAGTGACTGCGGTGTGGTGGGCTGGGCGCTAACCACCTAACAAGTAGCTAACTAACTGGCGGTGATAAGGGACCCTTATGCCCCATTCACACGTCCGCAATTCTGTTTGCGGAACGGAATTGCGGACCCATTCATTTCTATGGGGTCAGACTTTGTCCCGCTCGGATCCGGAATTGCGGATCCGCACTTCAGAGTCTGTACTTCCGTTCCGCAAAAATATACAACATGTCCTATTCTTGTCCGCCGGTGTCCGTGTTTTGTGGATCCGCAAAACACATATGGACATGTGAATGGAGTCTTACAGGGGGTGATTAGTGACAGGGGGGTGATCAGGGAGTCTAGATGGGGTGATCAGGGGTTAACAAGGGGTTAATAAGTGACCGGGGGGGGGGGTGTAGTGTAGTGCTTGGTGCTACTTTACATAGCTACCTGCTCCTCTGGCGGTCGATCCCAGCAAATGGGACCACCAGAGGACCAGGTAGCAGGTATGTCAGACGCTGTTAACAAAACAGCGTCTGATATACCTCTTTGATGCAAATTATTTTACTTCTACAGCCTGCCAGCGATTGATCATCGCTGGCAGGCTGCAGTGTAACTGCAGAGCTGCGCAGCGCTGTGAACGCGCGTGCTCGTTCACAGCAAATCTCGCGTCTCGCGAGATGACGCACGGATGCGTCCACCCAGAACAACACGACCGCCAGCCGGACGCATCCGTGCGTTAAGCGGCCGTGGAGTGGTTAATGAATAAAAAATGAAAACCTTGAAAAAATATTTTTCTTTTCATCGCCATATTTGGACCCTTATAACTTTTTTGGGAGGTGAAACGACCAAGAAACTGAAAGATCTTCCATTTTGACGGTGTTTCCGTTTCATTATTTGCCTTATGGGGTAACTCTTAATAGTATCTTTTATTTTTTACACTTTTTTTTTATAATTCCCATAGGGAACCATCAGATTGGTATTCTCATAAAGTCCAATGCATTAGCAGTTGAGTCTGTGAGGATTTTACTATGTTCCTATTGAGCCCTGCCACAGCCAGAAGCTCCCTAGGAACTAATGTGCAGCACCTTCTGTTCATTCAGGAGGACAGCAGCTGCCGCACACTGAATCTGGCTTCCCCGATCCTTGCCCTGGGGAAGCCAGAGCACACCTGTAAGCGTGTGCTTCTGTGTTTTTGCGCCTCCAGATGCCATGGTCACGCTTGACCACTGTATCTGAGGGGATAAAAGTCAGCGATCGGCATTACCGCCGTTCGCGGACATTAGGTCTGGTTGTCTGCTGTGTGAAACATCAGGCACCCAGTTGCTATGGCGCCATCTTTAACCACTACAGGACCGCCTAACGCAGGGATGCGTCCTGCGGGCGGTCCTGTAGTTCTGAGACGACGCATCGGCGCGTCATCCCGCGAGAGCCGAGACTTCCTGTGAACGCGCGCGCGAGCGCGTTCACAGTGAAGCGCGTCTCAGGAGTTCTCCTACAGCCTGCCAGCGATGATCCATCGCTGGCAGGCTGTAGATGCGAATTAAATCGCATCAAAGAGCTATATCAGACGCTGTTTTGTTAACAGCGTCTGATATAGCTGCTACCTGGTCCTCTGGTGGTCCCATTTGCTGGGATCGACCACCAGAGGACCAGGTAACTATTTAAAGTTGCACCAAACACTACACTAACCCCCGGATCGGATCCGCAGATCCTCAAAACACGGACATCGGCAATGTGCTTTCCGCATTTTGCAGATCTGCACAGAACTATATAGAAAATGCTTTTTCTTGTCCGCAATTGCGGACAAGAATAGGACATGTTCTATATTCTTGCGGAACGGAAGTGCAGACCCGGAAGCGCGGATCCAAGCGGGACAAAGTCTGTCCCCATAAAAATGAATGGGTCCACAATTCCGTTCCGCAGACAGAATTGCGGACGTGTGAATGGGGCATAAGGGTCCCTTATCACCACCAGTTAGTTAGCTACTTGTTAGGTAGCTAGCGCCCAGCCCACCGCACCGCAGTCACTGATTTTGGCAGAGATTTTTTCATCCACATTGATCGATGCGAATGAAAAATCTGTGCCGTTCATTTTTTTTTTTTTCAGCGCAGAGGCTGAACGGAAAAAAAAAATCTCATTACCCGTATGCTCAATATAAGGAGAATGTGTTTTGGGGTGTATTTTTACATATACCCATGCTGGGTGAGAGAAATATCTCTGTAAATTGACAACTTTGAATAAAAAAATGTAAAAATTTGTCGTTTACAGCGATATTTCTCACACACAGTATGGGTATATATAAAAATACACCCCAAAACACATTGCCCTACTTCTCCTGAGTACGGCGAAACCACAAGAGTGACACTTTTTTGCAGCCAAGATGCGCAAAGGGGCCCTAAAACCAATGAGTACCTTTAGGATTTCACAGGGCATTTTTACGCATTTGGATTCTCACGCTTTAGGACCCCTAAAATGCCAGGGCAGTATAAATACCCCACAAGTGACCCCATTTTGGAAAGAAGACACCCCAAGGTATTCCGTGAGGGGCATGGCGAGTTCACAGAATTTTTATTTTTTGGCACAAGTTAGCGGAAATTGATATTTTTTATTTTTTTATTTTTTTTACAAAGTCTCATATTCCACTAACTTGTGACAAAATTAAATTTAAAATGAACTCACCATACCCCTCACGGAATACCTGAGTGTCTTCTTCAAAATGGGTCACATGTGAGGTATTTATACTGTCCTGGCGATTTAGGGTCCCTAAAGCGTGAGAAGAAGTCTGGAATCCAAATGCGTAAAAATGCCCTTGAAATCCTAAAGGTACTCATTGAGTTTAGAGCACTACTGCACCAGCTGCAAAAAGTGGCACTACATGTGTATGCCGTACTCAGGAGAAGTAGGGCAATAAGTTTTGGGGTGTATTTTTATATATACCCAAATTTTAATTTTTTTTATACAAAGTTGACAATTTACAGAGATATTTCTCTCGCCCAACATGGGTATATGTAAAAATACACCCCAAAACACATTGCCCTACTTCTCCTGAGTATGGCGATGCCACATGTGTGCCACTTTTTTGCAGCCTGGGTGCGCAAAGGGGCCCAAATTCCAACGAGTACCTTTAGGTTTTACAGGGCTGCTCACAATTGCCCAAAATGCCAGAACAGTAAACACACCCCACAAATGACCCCATTTTGGAAAGTAGACACCCCGAGGTATTCACTGAGGGGCATAATGAGTCCGTCTGAGATTTTTTTTTTTTTGCCAGAAGTTAGCAGAAATTGAAACTTTTTTTTTTTTTTCCTCAGAAAGTGTCATTTTCCGCTAACTTGTGAAAAAAAATGAAATGATACATGAACTCACCAAGCCCCTCCGCGAATACTTTGGGGTGTCTTCTTTCTAAAATGGTGTGATTTGGGGGGTATTTATACTTTCCTGACATTCTAGCACCTGAAGAAACATGACAGGTGCTCAGAAAGTCAGAGCTGCTTCAAAATGCCGAAATTCACTTTTCTGCACCATAGTTTGTAAACGCTATAACTTTTACCCAAACCAATAAATATACACTTATTGGACTTTTTTTTTCATCAAAGACATGTAGAACAATAAATTTAGAGAAAAATTTATATAAAAATGTAGTTTTAAAAAAAAAAAAATTTACAACAGAAAGTGAGAATGTAATTTTTTTGCAAAAATGTCGTTAACTTTGTATTAATGGCAAAAAAAGTAAAAATGTCAGCAACAATGAAATACCACCAAATGAAAGCTCTATTAGTGAGAAGAAAAGGAGGTAAAATTCATTTGGGTGGTAAGTTGTATGACGGAGCAATAAACGGTGAAAGTAGTGTAGTGCGGAATTGTAAAAAGTGGCCTGGTCATTAAGGGGGTTTAAGCTAGGGGGGCTGAAGTGGTTAAAGACCCGACATGTGACGTACTAGTACCTCACATGTCAGGAAGGGGTTAATCTTTCCATCAGAGGTTTTAGAATTTTTGACAGCTTTACTTGCTATTAAAAATATCTAAACCCTGACAAATTCCCTTCAATGGATCTGCCATATAGTAGCTGTCCTGACTCTGCTGTGACTCTTCCATTACATCAATGTGAACTGCGCCTTATTGATCCCTGGTTAATTCCTCAATTCCTGTTCTGTTATCTGCGGATCGGCAAAGAATACAGATGTGTGTTCCATTTTCGTTAGGCAGGGAAGTCCTCTCCTGCATAACGGAAACGCGACGGATCCGTTTTGCAGCCCATAGACTTCTATTATGATGGAATTAATAACGGAATGCCTTTAAAGCCATTCCATCATAGAATTGCGTTATGGTCCGCGGTAACGGAATCCATAACGCAATTCTGCTTTTACCACTAAACGAAGGGTGAACGCATTTCATAACCTGAAATTCACTCATCTCTAACCCTAACACTTTGTATTGCCCTATTTGTCAGAAGCGGCCTCCACCTTGTGTTTCCTGTGTGTCTACCTATTTCCGACACCAATCGGAGGGCTTTTCCCCACTCCACCATGGTGATAGTCACAGGGTGTGTTGCACAAATAGCCCTTTTTCAGTCCTTCTACAGCAGGGATCAGCAACTTTCTGCACGCCAGCTGTTGTGAAACTACAACTCCCAGCATGCTCCTTTCAACTTGTTATGTCTACAACATCTCAATGATCTTAACATTCAGGTGCTGCCGAACCCATTCACAAACTGTATTTCTTTTTCTTTTCGTCTTTCCTTGGTAGATGACTGGTATGTGTAGGGTCATGTCATGGTGCAAGTTTCACTTTCAGCTGAGCTTTAAATTCTCAACAGGAAGAAAGGATGGTCTCACGTTCTCAAGCACCCCCTGGTACAGTGAAGACGTCACTGTGAATTATATAATGGAGAACTGTCCAGGCATTGGTGCAGTAAGAAGGCCCATAATCAGGGGCGTACCTAACGGCTCATGGGCCCTGGTGCAAGAGTTCAGCTTGGGCCCCCCTTCCCTCAGTGCTTTGTGTGTCTTCTTATGCGGCACAAGGGTCTTTGGGCCCCCTCAGGCTCCTGGGCCCGGTAGCGACTGCTACCTCTGCACCCCCTATAGCAGGGGTCCTCAAACTTTTTAAACAGGGGGCCAGTTCACGGTCCCTCAGACCGTTGGAGGGCCGGACTATAGTTTAACTATAAGTAATTGTATATATTTACCAGTATTTTAATGGGAATCATTCCCCCCCTCCCTTGTCACTCTCATTTCTCAGACCCCTCCCTTGTCACTCTCATTTCTCAGACCCCTCCCTTGTCACTCTCATTTCTCAGACCCCTCCTTTGTCACTCTCATTTCTCAGACCCTCCCTCCCTTGTCACTCTTATTCCCCCCTCCCTTGTCACTCTCATTTCTCAGCCCCCTCCCTTGTCACTCTCATTTCTCAGACCCCTCCTTTGTCACTCTCATTTCTCAGACCCCTCCCTCCCTTGTCACTCTCATTCCCCCCTCCCTTGTCACTCTCATTTCTCAGCCTCCCTGCCTTGTCACTCTCATTTCTCAGCCCCCTCCCTTGTCACTCTCATTTCTCAGACCCCTCCTTTGTCACTCTCATTTCTCAGACCCCTCCCTCCCTTGTCACTCTCATTCCCCCCTCCCTTGTCACTCTCATTTCTTAGCCTCCCTGCCTTGTCACTGTCATTTCTCAGCCCCCTCCCTTGTCACTCTCATTTCTCAGACCCCTCCTTTGTCACTCATATTTCTCAGCCCCCTCCCTTGTCACTTTCATTTCTCAGCCCCCTCCCTTGTCACTCTCATTTCTCAGGCCCCTCCCTTTGTCACTCTCATTTCTCAGACCCTCCTCCCTTGTCACTCTCATTTCTCAGACCCCTCCCTCCCTTGTCACTCTCATTCCCCCTCCCTTGTCACTCTCATTTCTCAGCCTCCCTGCCTTGTCACTCTCATTTCTCAGCCCCCTCCCTTGTCACTCTCATTTCTCAGACCCCTCCTTTGTCACTCATATTTCTCAGCCCCCTCCCTTGTCACTCTCATTTCTCAGGCCCCCTCCCTCCCTTGTCACTGTCATTTCTCAGACCCCTCCTTTGTCACTCATATTTCTCAGCCCCCTCCCTTGTCACTCTCATTTCTCAGACCCCTCCCTCCCTTGTCACTCTCATTCCCCCTCTCTTGTCACTCTCATTTCTCAGCCTCCCTGCCTTGTCACTCTCATTTCTCAGCCCCCTCCCTTGTCACTCTCATTTCTCAGACCCCTCCTTTGTCACTCATATTTCTCAGCCCCCTCCCTTGTCACTCTCATTTCTCAGACCCTCCCTCCCTTGTCACTCTCATTTCTCAGACCCTCCTTTGTCACTCATATTTCTCAGCCCCCTCCCTTGTCACTCTCATTTCTCAGGCCCCTTCCTCCCTTGTCAGTGTCATTTCTCAGACCCTCCCTTGTCACTGTCATTTCTCAGCCCCCTCCCTTGTCACTGTCATTTTCAGGCCCGCTCCCTCCCTTGTCACTCTTTCTCAGCCCCCTCCGTTGTCACTCCCCCCTTCTTGTCTCTCTTTTACTTAGCACTTGTCACCCAGCTCATAAATTACTTACCCCTCCCTAGTGTAGCGTGGCCGAGCTCTGTGAGGTCCGCGGTACAGGAGCATTTGTTTCCTGTACCCGGCCGACTGATAGAAAGCGCACAGTAAGTGAGCACTTCCTGTCAGTCCGGCCGGGTACAGGATACAGGAAACAAAAGTTCCTGTACCGCGGACCAGACAGAGCTCGGCCGCACAACACTATCAGGCCCTCTCTTCGTCCGCCGCAGCCCCCTCGCATCTCTGCTGGGAGGGGTTGGCAGCACCCTGCCCAGCCGTGAGAAACACCCGGCGGGCCGGATCAGTTTCCTCGGCGGGCCGCATGTGGCCCGCGGGCCGTAGTTTGAGGACCCCTGCCCTATAGCTACGCCCATGCCCACACTATATTTTGACAAATATGCTTTACAAACTTCTCAGCTGCTTAAAGGATAACTGTCATATTTAGACCCTAATTTCAGTTTTCATATATGTAGTTACTAATATGATAATATTCCTGAATCAATAACTATTAGACCTACTTACCCCTTATTTAATAAGATTCAGCCCTTAGCAACCAGTCTGCATAAAACTACAACTTCACTTATCTATTAAAATGGCCGCCCTCAGCCCTGAGGCTAATCCATAGGACGTCTGCAGTGAAGTTAGTGAAGACCAGCTCTGTATAGGGGGGTCTTGCAGTTAAATTTCCAGGTCTGGCTGAAGCCTGTAGTCCTCCTACAAGCTCTCCTCTTATCAGATAAGGCTTTCATTTTTACACTGAGCAGCAGGTGCAGCGTGAATAGTCCCTACCCTGTGAGTTTTCCCTACCGCCGAACTGAGCATGCTCAGTACAAGTGAAGCCCCGCCCACAGCCTATTCTCCCTTTTCTTTACTATCCAGTTCATTCTTTACTATCAATGGCGGCATGGAGTTAGTTTTTATAAGAGCCGAGCGCAGCGAGGCCGAGCCCGATGCGTGGCGAGCGTACAACTTAATGTAGATTTGGGGTTTTTACTAAAGGGAGAATTAGGCTGTGGGCGGGACTTTACTTGTACTGAGCATGCTCAGTTGGTGCGGTAGGGAAAACTCACAGGGTAGGGACTATTCACGCTGCACCGGCATATCTCCCTGGGCTCTACATTGTCCAACACTGCTAAGGGAGTGTCTGCCAGGCACAGGCAATGTGGAGAAGTTCACACACACAGCCCAGCACTGTTATCTCCTGTCAGGAAGAACCTGGCTTTTTATACATTCCCTTACAATGCTGACTCACTATCAGTTCCCAGTGCAGCGCTCTGTCCTCATCTGGTAGACTGAAGGAGCATAGCAACCTGATTTTATCTCAGGTAACAATAGCCAATACTGGGGACTTTTAGGGGTTATTTATTAAACAATCAGAAATTAAAACAGGGCCACAACAAGGTGATACTAATTACCAAAATCCAATAGTAAAAGAAAAAATTTTTTGACAGTTATACTTTAATTTAAGGTACTTGGTAGAAAGGCAAATTGCACAACCATGTGCAATTTCCCTGTGTGGTTCTAGGTAATGCAGAAGAAAAAATCTGTGGGGCACATTTACTAGGGGACTTGCAACTATTTTAGAATAGATGCAAGTCCCCATTTTTTTATCCAGCCACGTGACAATATTTAGTCGCACGGCCGGTTTTACGCGGAATCCGCCAGTTGGACAGGGTGGGGGCGTGTCAGGGGCCATGCTGTGACTCCAGCAATGACAAATTTACTAACATTAAGGCCTCTTGCACACGCACGCTATGTGCCTGTGGCTGTATTGCAGCCCGCATTCACTTGAATGGGTCCGCAATCACGGAGATGCAGAACGGAAGCACGGATCGGAACCCCACAGAAGCACTACGGAGTTCGATTTTTTTTACAGTGCGGACGGATCACAGAACCATTCAAGTTGAATAGATCTCTATCCGTCCCGGCCGCTGCTCGTGCATGGGGGACGGCAAATTGCGATCCCCAATGCATGGAACGGATGCACAACGTTTGTGTGCAAGAGGCCTTCCCCCTGGAAACAAGCTTAAATGTAAGCGAAGAACTACACAAGCCAGTGGCTGGGGTAGGTTTTACGCCAAGCGCAAGGACTGCCACAGATGCGCCTAATTTATGACGAGGTGGATGCCGCGTCCTTTATTGGATTAATCTAATGGCAGTGCAAGGGGGGAAACTAAGACTGGTGTAAAAAGCCATCTTAGTCAATGTGCCCCAGTATGTGAACCGACACTGCTAGGCTAGGGCTACACACAGACTTCTGCAGTGTGACCATTTTAGTTATAAAGTGACAGATGCAATCTACAGGAATGTATTAAGTTACAAGTAATGGGACACATTTACTCATCCTGTCCGTAGGATCAAGATTATTGGGGGGGGGGGGATATGTTTTATGCAAATGAGGGGTGTGGTCTAGCCCCTCAGTGCACCCTAGCTCCCCTTAGTGCACCTGAGCTTACCATGCCTCTTGGAGCACTGAAGCCACATATGTATAAAGAATAAAAGCCTTGGGAACGCTGCACCCAAGGTGACAGCTGCATTTAGATGAAGCAATTATATCCTCTGTAATCTATTGTGATCATTTATCCCCATAGAGATTGTTTGCCAGCAGCACATCCTTTTTTACACAGGACTACAGTGCTGCACAAAATGATCATCCGATAAATAGGCGGTTGCCCATTCGTTGGGTGATCAGCGGCATGTCATGTGGGGCACTTAGCAAATGCTCATCACAATTACAGTTACTCCGGCTCCCAGCCTTTGCCTTTAGATAAGGCGCCAAATTTGGCTAGGAACTTTTATCTAACTTTACACCAAATTGGTTGGCTTACTTTGCACAAAAATGTAGCCACATACAGTGGCATCATAAGTCACGCCCTTTCTGATAAGCCACACCTCCTTGTCAAGCTAGAAAACAAACAGGTGAGCTTGGAGCAATGGACCATTCTTTTTATTTAGGCCAGTTGCTTGAATAAATAGGTCTAAAACCTGACTTTGCTCAGTGTTTTGTTGTTATTTGGACACAAGCTGTAAAATTGGAAAATCCTTGGTACAAAAAGTTAGTGCAGAAGCCTCAGCCTATGGGTGCCTGTATACACTGCGACCCAGTCGCGGTAATACCGTCAATTGCCAGGGTGCACCTGCACCTGCTGTGTCTCCTATTGCAATGTGCTTCTTAGTCCCAATGGCTTGGACAGATGAAGAACCCTGAAACTTTGACGTAGATTTACCATTCAAAATTACGACCAAATTCTGGCACAAAGTAAGCCAACTAATAGGATGTACGAAAATGCTAAAGTATAAACCACTATGATAAATCTGGTACATCTTTAGTACCCATTCACGTCCATGTGTGTTTTATGGATCCATGGATCCGCAAAACATGGACATCGCCGGCATGCTCATAGAAAATACCTCTTCTTGTCCGCAATTGCGGAAAAGAATAGGACATGTTCTATTTTTTTGCAGAACGGAAGTGCGGATCCGCAATTCCGGATCTGGGCGGGAGATAGAGTGTCCCCACTCTATATTATATGAAATATAATATATGAAATACATTTTTGGTGTAGTCAAGACCGGCTTTTCTCCATCATTTGTAGATGCACCACTTGCCTTTTGTGAAAGGCAGACAAAAGCAATGTCACTGGTAGAATCAAATTGTAGAAGCACAATACAATACAATGCTTCACACTGTAGAAGCACAATACAATACAATGCTTCACACTGTAGAAGCACAATACAAATCCATGAAAATAGACACAACATAGCCAAGCATAAAAAGAAATTCTCACATTGCCTTCCTGCTAACAATCGCAGCACGTAATATGTTGTGCAGTTTATTCTTGGTATCTTGCTTCACTCAGGTTTTAACAGCTTGCGTCATGAGGTTTTAACACGTCTGTCACATTTTGCCATTGGAAGGATTTACGGAAACAGAAATTACAGGAGACAAGGGGATACTTAACATTGTTTAATATCCACTGAGAAGTCATACATTATATAGCCTTTCATACAATACACATTTATGCTCATTTCATCTGGTGAACATTTGCTTTCCCCATCTTTTATATGTTAAATATTTGACAGAATAAAAATTATGATATTTTTCCTTAAGTGTCATACAAGCATGAATCACAAACTAGACGTTGCGGTGGTACGTGTTTCACGAGGCCAACCATACATTCAAGTATTAATACAGTAACCGGCAGCATCCCGAAATTCCCGATATCGCTAGCGAGGAACAGCCAACATGGAATAAACAGGTTATTTCTCAATATTACCATAATCAAGATGGTATGTTATGTGGCACTTATGGAGTATGTTCACATGTGCCATTTTCACAAAAAAACTAATGTTAAAAATGGATAAACTGTCAGTTTTTCATGGGCATTGTGTTTGCATCAATTTTCTGTCTTATATCTGTTTTTAAAAACAGATGAGTTTCATTGGCTTTTAAAAAAAATTTTTTAAACCCAACCCCTGCAGTGCCCTCAGTACATATTATGCTCCCCCACTGTGCCGTCAGTACATAAATGGCCCCCACTAGTGCCCCCAGTATATAAATGGCTCAATTATCTATATTATTCCCTATAGTGCCCTCATTATCTATAATAGCCTCCATATTGCCTACAGGATTTTAAATGATCCTGATATATGTATAAAACCATCCCACCCACGATAGTGGCAACAAATGAATACATAAATAGTATTCACCTCACTACAGGCACAGCTGGGAACACTTGCTTCACACTGGAGGCAGCAGGACCTGATGACGTCATGGCGCTGGAAGTGTCAGGTCCTACTGCCTCCTGTGCAAGGCAAGTGCTCCTGTGGTGAGGTGAGTGTAGAACCAGAACTTGGAGCACGGCAGGAACACAAACAGGAAATAATTCAGGATAAAGGGAATCTTGACAGTGAACCCCCAATAGTACTGGAATTGATAAGATTTTGCTGGGACAGAGGACATTCGAAAGAAGGCACCATCTTCCACGCGAGGAGAACCATATGAGCACTTCACGGGACCGAAGGGAAACTTGAGATCCACGTGCACCACCATTATCTAGCGGAGGAGTCGGGAGCAGCTCGAGACACGGCATAACTTTAACTACAAAGACTTACAGTGTCAGGAGCAAGGTGGAAGTCCTGTGTATTCCCCGGTAAGATCGGCATAAGTAGCAGCTGGATGTAAATACTACATACAGTAACTAGTGAGCTCACCGACAGAGTGCAGCGGGACGCCACTGCCTACTTCGTAGAGCGGGACGCCGCTCCTGCATATTGGCAAGAACTGAAACTGATACTTTATGATTCATCCAGGTAATCTCAATCCGGGCCAAACAGTGTTATATCACTGCATTTAAAAGGAGAACCATAATTTGGTGGATTGTAAACTTGTCTTAGCCGGACATATGGAAAACGTCCTATAACTAGTGGACTATACTTGACCTGATAGACTATTGACCCGCCGTAATCTATTTCATAATTAGTAAGTCAACCAAGGCAACGGACCCAATATAAATTTAATGTGTGACGTTTATTTGGCATTCCTTTTAATTGCGTGAAGGTTCATTAAAGTTCGATTTACTCCTAAGTATCTGAGAGTGCCCAGCTTTATGTTATATTGATACTTTATATTTGTAGATTGGGTGCATCTATACCACTGAGTGCACCTCATTTGGAACTCAATTGTTCCTGTGCGACACCTTTTGCTTTTACCCTCAGTTCACACTTTAGCGTTTTTACGCGCGTTCGAACACGCATAAAAACGCACAACTGTACAGTACCCATGCATTCCTATGGGCCTGGTTCACACTTGCGCCTTTTTATGCGCGTTCGAACGCGCGTAAAAACGGCCGACGCAAAAGCAAGTATGTTTGCGTTTTGTGGCCCGTTTAACGCGCGTCCCCATAAAGAGTTTAATAGGGACGCGTGTTAAACGCGCGATTCCTATTTTGCGCAGCGCAATTTAATTCGCGCCTTAAAAACGCGCAAATTAAACGCGCTGCACCAACGCCCAGGTCTGAACCCAGTGTTAGAGATATATATATGTATATATTTCTGATGCCCGTTAGAGAGGTGCATTTCTGTCTAAATGTCTGATTGACCGATTGATTTCAATGGGGTTTGTCTGTCCATCAAAACAGCCAAAAATAGGATATATCCTTCTTTTGGATGGACGATATTCAGTGGGTGTTAAAAAAGTTATCTGTGTGAATACCTCTATGGACTGCAATGGTTCTGAAAACAGTTGTGCAAATACCCCTATAGACTGCAATGGTTCAGAAAATGGCCGTCGCACATCTGTTTTTCACTGTGGTGTGAATGTACCCTTATACTGATTTCTTTTCTGCAGACATTTACATAATAGCAAAGTATTCCCCAAGGTGTGATCATTGACGATTGCAAGACAACATGACCACAAATGACATTTAAGTTGATGTACAAAATCTCAAAGAAAAGCAGCAGCACACAATACACAAGGGTTACACATTTCCCACCAAAAAATCTGATACATCACATAGATGTGCCCTGATTTTAAAGCTTGAGGATCTAACATACTGAAAGATATTAAACTCTGTGTTCATGTCTCCTTTAGTTGCTGCCCCTTTAATCCAGTAAAAGAAAACCATGCAACTATGCAGATCCATCATAGTGGTCCTGACACCAGTGTGAACAGAGTCTAATACTTGGCTACGGATCGATCCTCAGCTTTTATTGAACAATAGGAATGACAGTAAACACTCATAATACTCACTGCCCGCCATCTCGGCTAGTGTTAAAGGGCATTTTACCTAATAAAAGTTGACAGGAAGGCTGAGTAAGGTTCCTTCACATGTAGCAGATTTGGGTGCAGAAGGTTTCAGGACTGCAAATCAGTTCCCTTCATCAAAATGGGGTTATTTAAGTGGGAAGCACACGGATCTCTGCAAGCCTAATTCAGACGAATGGAACAGATTCTACCTTAGGGCTCATGTACATGGCCGTAGTTTCTGTCTGCATCTGATCTGCAGTTTTTGCGGACCCACTCATTTCAACGGGGCCACAAAAGATGTGAACAGCACTCAGTATGCTGTCCGCATCCGCACGTCTGTTGTGGCCCGGAAAAGAAAAAAACATTTTATTCTCGTCCATTTTGCGGACAAGGATAGGACATTTCTACAGAGGTTTAAAAATAAAAAATGGTTGCATTCACTACTGCAGTTTTGGCTGCATTTCCGCAGCAAAAATGTACAATAATCCGTATAAAACTGCACGTATTACACACGTTTTATATTTTTGCTGCGAAAAAGCCAGCAGATTTTACCTTCTCCATTGAGAAGGGTGAAATCCACAAGAAAAATCCACTGTATAAATTGACATGCTGCGGATTTCAAATCCCCAATACTGCAGCTTTTCTGCAGCGTTGTTGCATATGGATGAGAATTCTGAATTTCTCATCCACTTTGCTAGTACTGTACAATGCTGTGGATTTGGCACACAAATGTCCGAAACTGCAAATCGGGTGCCTTCTCATGCTGAGGATTTTGTTGCAGAATTGGAGAGGTGGTCATGCATGCCAGTCGTCTTTCTCAGAAAAACAGGACCAAGACCTGTTCACTGTCAGTATATTTAGGAGTCCGGTTGGGAATGCAACAGATTTCAAGACATGTCAAAAAAGTCAATTGTAACATGCTCCCGGAGTACAGACTACATATAGGAGGCCTAATATTGTGTTACTTTCACTCAATAGTCAGCCACAACGTTACACAATTTGAAGAGCGTGTCTATTTATGTTAAACACCCTGATGCAGCAAACAATGTGACGTGCCCAATCAATGAAATATACAGCACAACTGTTGCGCTGCACTCGGGATCCCGATACAGAACAACCAGGAACAACCTCTTCCTTCTGACCCAGGACCAAAGTGGACAATTCACACCAGCAGATTCCAGTATTAACTGGTTTAGGACCAGGATCAATTTGGTCTTCAGGATCAGAAACAGTTTTCCACACACATTCGTTTATTGGGTATTACTTTTCTATTTGTTGGGATGACAATGTGATTTTCCCTGCTTTTTTTTTTGAATAATTCGGTCCCCCCCCATATAATATAAGAAACAAATAAGAAACAAAAAAATTTCCGCAGACCTCAGATTAAACACCCATATCAGATACTCCGATCAGATTCCCATATCAGATGCTCAGATCAGACCCCCATATTAGATACTTAGATCAGATCCCCATATCAGATGCTCAGATCAGACCCCCATCAGACCTCTATGTCAGATGCTCAGATAAGACCCTAAAATCAATCTTCAGATCAGACCCTAAAATCAGATCTTCGGATCAGATGCCCCTATCAGACCCTCATATCAGGACATCAGATCAGACCCCCTCCATGTCAGACCCCCCCATATGAGATCCTCAGATAAGACCTTAAAGGGGTTGTCTCATCATGGACAATGGGGGCATATCGCTAGGATATGCCCCCATTGTCTTATAGGTGCAGGTCCCACCGCACCTACATCAAGAACGGAGCTCTGCAAGTGAAGGAGGGTTCACTGCGCATGCGCAGCCGCCCTCTATTCCTTTTCTATGGGGCCGTCAGAAATAGCCGAGCACTGGCTTGGCTATTTCTGTCGGCCCCATAGAAATGAATGGGAGCGGGGGCCGCGCATGCGCAGTACGCTCCCATTCACTTATATGGGAAACCGGCTTGGTGGTGGCCGAATCGGAGTCCTCCAGCCACCACCTTGCGGGGCTCCATTCTTGATATAGGTGCGGGTCCCAGCAGCACGGCTCCATGGAGGAAGACCAGAGAGCGGTGAATACTGGCAGCACTTCAGTCCCTGCATACTAGTGAACGCCTTCCATAATGAAAGCAAAAAAATATGATATTTGTTTATATAAAGAAACATGTGGTGGCTGCCTCCTCTGGCCCTTCACCACTTACCATTTTGAAAAGCGGCGAGTGGTAAGTCCTGCCCAAAATTTTGTGCGACAAAGTTTGCTCGGTGCCACTTTTCTAGCACAGAGGGGATGATAAATATTCTACATAATAAGGCTTGTAAATTGAAATTGTGAAAAATATGCTTTTTTACATTTTACCTAAGGCGTAAAACTCTAAAATACTTTTTTTTTAATGTGTTCGTCATTGTCTACTGTAAATTTTAATATCTTACATCTCCAAATTCAGGTAATCAGGTCTTAGCTAACAGTACAAGAATGGTTCATTCAAGGTTATTTACTTTTGGGATGGGACGTACTTTTTGTATGTTTTTTTTTTTTTTTGTATTCTGTCCCTGGGACTTTATTATTTGAATTTATGTACACAGGAAATCTGCCTAGCAAGTCTATTGTGGGAATCACGCTCCGTGTGTGATCCTCCATTGAGGGCACGGCGTTATCTTGATTTATAATGCTATGTGCCTCTGCTTGAAAACTGGCAGCATTTCTACTTGAAATCTGCTGCAGAAAAAAAATTGCCTCAAATTCTGCTGATTTGAACTGATTTCACTCTCTATAATACAATGCATTACTGTATGTTCTTTGTCTTTCTCTTAAGCAGCAAACAACGGTGTTTAAAACAGAAAAAGATTTTGGGCATAATTTACTGTGCTCCTGTATGCCACAAACTGGCGTAAAAAAAACTGAATAAGGCCTCATGCACACGGCCATTGTGCAGCCGTTCCGTGCATTGGGGACCCCCAAGGCACGGGCAACATCCGTGCGGTGGCCGGGGCGGATCGAGATCCGTGATCCGTCCACACCATAAAAAATAGAACATGTTCTTTTTTTTGCGGTGCGGAGGCACGTACATAAACCCCACAGAAGCACTCCTCCGTTCTCCCAGATTCAAGTGAATGGGTCCGCATCCGTGATGCCGGGTGAACACGGCCGGTGCCCATGTATTTCTGTATTAACCCTTGGAGGACCTTGGAATTTTCCGTTTTTTGTGTTTTCATTTTTCACTCCACGCTTTCCCAGAGCCATAACTTTATTTTTCCTTATGAGGCCCCTTTTTTTTCCGGCTATATTGCATAAGATATAGTGGGGAGCTGAAAAAAAATTCCGAATGGGCTGGAATTTGAAAAAAAATAAAATAAATTGCAATTCTGCCAGTTTTATGTTTTTTTTTGCCTTTCCCTATGCAGTAAAATTACCTTCATTCTCCAGGTCAGTAAAATTACGATAACACACTTGTATAGTTTTGTTAAGTTTTGTTAAGTATTAATAATGAACAACCCTTGAAAATGTATATATAAAACTTTTTTTATAGTTATGTATTTGGAGCTGTATGAGAGCTCATTTTTTGCAGGGCGATCAGTACTTTTCATTGTGACTTTGTGATTACTTTTTACTACTTTTTTTTAGAGGTGAAGTGACAAAAAAACTATCCTATATGTCCATTTAGATTTTTTTTCCCGTTACATCATCGCTGTATCGGATAAATATAGTTACAGTTTAATAGTACGGGCATTTTTGGACGCGGCGATGCTTATAATGTTTTTTTTTTTATTATTTTTATTTTGGGGAAAGGGGGATGATTTGAACTTTTATATTTTTAAAAACTTTATATATTTTTTTTTTTATGTTGTACTAGGTGACTATAACTGGCAATCATCAGACTGACAATTGTTTTCTGTGATGGGTATATATCCATCACAGAACATGCCATTCATGGTATTCCAATAGTGCTGCCATCTGCTGGTCTGTATTGGAATATTCCAGTGATAGTCCGGAGCTTCAAGCAGGCTCCAATAGCTATCACTACAACATAACAGCTTCCCCAATCTCAGTTGGTGAACGCAGTTACATTGGTGGTCGCCAAGGTGTGAAAAACCTTTTTTGTAATTGGTCTTATATAATATTCAAATTTTTTGAGATACTGACTTTTGGGTTTTCATTAGCTGTGAGCCATAATCGTCAACAGTAAGGCCTCATGCACATGGCGGTTGTGTGGCCGTTCTGTGCATTGGGGACCGCAATTTGCGATCCCCAATGCACGGGCCACGTCCGTGCGGTGGCCGGGATGGATCGAGGCCCATTCAACTTGAATGAGTGAGTGATCCGTCCGTACCGTAAAAAAATAGAACATAATGCTTCGTGGGGTTCCGTGCCTCCATTTCGCACTGCAGCTCCGGATTGCGGACCCATTCAAGTGAATGGGTCCACATCCGTGATGCGGGGGGCACACGGCCGGTGCCCGCACATTGCGGACCCGCTGTTTGCGGGTCGCAATACGGCAACGGCCGTTTGCATGAGGCCTAAAAAAATAAACGCTTGAAATAGATCTCTCTGTGGAATGACTCTATATAATATATGCGTTTCATTTTTCGAATTGAATTACTGAAATAAATATATTCAAATTTATTGAGATGCACTAGTAGGTGGTATAAACATCAGGTGACCATACACAGACTAAAATGAATCAAAATGGACAACCAAAACAAAGGTTTGCCAGTTGAAATTGAAAGAGGACCTGTCACCATAAAACTCAATGTAATGTGCAGGCAGCATGTTATAGAGCAGGAGGAGCTGAGCAGACTGATAAATACTTTTGTGGGAAAAGATTCAGAAAAACTTGTAATTCATACATTTAAATCTCAGTTTTTTCCTCTGTGTGCATGGGGAGGCGTTATAAAGAGAATACAATCTATCGGTGAGATAAGTGTATATACAGATATAGCTGTCAGTCTCTGATAACACATCCCCGTGTACAGATGTCAGCAGGTTCAGCCGATGATCTAATGTGCATGGGACCTACCAAAGGCTAATGTCGGAGGAGAGAAGGACTAGGCACGCTGAATTTAATATGGCTAATTCTTTTGTTCTCAGGGGGATAAGGACTTTCTTCACTCTCACCATTCACTACATATGCACGCTCAGCGGAAGATTGGGAGAGACAAATACTGGCCAAACGATCATTATGTGTATGACCAGATTAAATTTTAATTTGCATGAAGAAATTCTCTAAATCACAGTCAGACTTTTCTAATAAGATTTTTTTCAAACCACAATATTCCACTAGAAACAGATTCAAAAGGTAACAGCTGAGGCAGTATTATATCACCAGGTCTGTACACAGTAATCATAGGGCCCCATAGCATACGTAATAGTGTCTCTATCCGCGACTGAGTTCAGTGCCTGTCCTCCTCCTACCATGGGCCCCACAGCAGTGGTGTGGTCAGCCCCCATGGTATACCACTATTCAGATTATTATTAAACCACAGACATACTGCTATACTGCTTTCTAGAAGTGTCCCTTTTGAAATCGCTCGTTAACCAGAAGGGAGAGAAAGAGGTTATAAAACCGCTGTTAGACTCATTGACTGATGTGCTGCTTGAGGTGTGAAAACTGGCGTGGCTATACCGAGCAGGATATCAGTCGAGGCAGGGCGCAGTTACTATTAAACCGCCCTGATGACTAGTGCCGAGTATCACACCGCAGTTTTATATTTGCTTTGCTCCCTCCCAGTAAAACAAGCAATTTTAACAAGGGCTCATCTAGTAAGGTTTTTACAAGCTTGTGGTCACCTACAGGGATACTTACAAAGTCTCCATTATACTGTTCAGATGCTGGAAATGTCGGTCTCTCCATTATGTATAGCGACTACGTACTGGAAATGAACTATTTCTTTGTTTTGTAGATGGATATTAAAAATATATGGAATGAAGTCTGTTATTTTGTACTATTTATTGAGCTTGATTATGATAATTTTGCAATGTTGATAAGATAGATGGGGAAGTAGGTAAGGACTATTAGTTTGCCTGGAGCAGTTTTTATAGTAGGATGCCATTGCTATCAATTTACACGTATTATGGCAGCATGCCAATCTAATAACCAAAACTGCCAGGTTCCCTTTAAAAATAAAGAACTTCTTTACAGAAGAAGCAACTATATGCTATGATGTTCATCCATAGTTTATTACAAAAAAAAAAAAAAAAAAAATCACATAAATGAATAATCAC
The DNA here is from genome assembly GCA_033119425.1 of Bufotes viridis. Taxonomy (NCBI): domain Eukaryota; kingdom Metazoa; phylum Chordata; class Amphibia; order Anura; family Bufonidae; genus Bufotes; species Bufotes viridis. The sequence goes on from CM065589.1 coordinate 464,508,505, forward strand.
TCATCACGTTATATGATTTCTCAAAGATAGGTTCGTTTTTTTTTTCTGTGTAACTAGGACGATTGAGCCATAATGATGGTTAGCTTTAGACCTGTAAAGAGCCTATTAGACTGGATGATTTTCTAGCCACTTATCACAGAAAGGTGTTCATAGAAAAGCTTGTTCCCGGTAATGTGCCACATAATCATGCCGCCCACCTAACGAAAATTCATTGGTCGGCTGATTTGCATCTTTCATCAGTATGAAAGATGCCCAATTATCAGCTCGTGATCAATCAGTGCTCTGCGCGAACATCAGGCAGTGTAATAGGGCTTTAAGCCATAGAGGTAATAGCTGATAATTCAAAGTAACTATTGTGAAGAAGGATGAAGTATATAATATACACATTGACTGTTACAGGCAGGGTGTGTGGAACTGCTGCACCAACCAACCGATTTGACTTTGGGCTAGACCTAGAAGGGCGTTATCTTGTCAGTCCCTTGGTATTTACCCTTTAATCCCTGCAGGTAAGCCACCAGGATGCTACCTCTTGGAATAGACCCTGTGTTATTGGAAGCTGAACCACTGGGGGTAAAACTCCAGTGTGTAGTACTGAGGGGGTCAGTCAATATTCATAGTCAGGAAAACACCTATGGTCGGGGCAGGCAGAGTATGTATGAATCAGTGAAACTAGTCTGAGGTCAGAGCAAACAGCAAAGGGTCAGTACGTTAAACGAGCTATAGTCAGGACCGGCAGCAGAGGGTCAGAGTCAGTACACCACCACAGGTTGGTACATGAGCAGACAAACAGAACACCACACCATCACTCATAAATAATTTTAATGGATGTTGATGCAAACTGGAAAACTCTGTTAAAGTATAATGGCATAGTGGTTATAAATCTAGGCAGAGAACATTTGACTAGAGCGGAGTATAGGATACACAATACCCTACAACATTCCATTTACAAAGGCTCGCGCAGAGCACTGATTGATCACGAGCTGATAATTGGGCATCTTTCATACTGATGAAAGATGCAAATCAGCCGACCAATGAATTTTCGTTAGGTGGGCGGCATGATTATGTGGCACATTACCGGGAACAAGCTTTTCTATGAACACCTTTCTGCTCTTAATCTACAGTAAATTAGTTGTCTGACTTCAGTAAGTTACATTTATCATATGGAGAAAGTTAATACAAGGCACTTACTAATGTATTATTATTATCCATGTTGCTTCCTTTGCTGGCTGGATTCATTTTTGCATCACATTATACACTGCTCATTTCCATGGTTGGAATCCATGGAAACGAGCAATCCATCAGTGGTCGTCACGACCACCCTGCAATCCATCAGTGGTGGTCGTGCTTGCACACTATAGGAAAAAGCATCAGCCTCTCTGGTGGCTGGGACCGTGGGAGCGCACATAGGCTGGTCCTTTTCTTATAGTGTGCAAGCACGACCACCACTGATGGATTGCAAGGTGGTCGTAACCATGGGAACGAGCAGTGTATAACGTGATGGAAAAATTAATCCAGCCAGCAAAGGAAGCAAAATGGATAATAACAATACATTAGTAAGTGACTTATATTAACTTTCTCTACATGATAAATGCCACTTACTAAAGTGAGACAACCCCTTTAAGAATTCTGCACATCCTGGGTAATAGAAATAATACAAGCTCTCAAAATTTCTACAAGTCCACTTTATTACCTATCCAATTATTAGATAAGGTTACAATCCCAAACAGGCAAACAACACTTTTCTCTAGTTTGTACTAGAAACCTGAATAAAACCGTAACATAATAAAGACATAAAAAACACATTCATATTTGCAGATTTTTTAAGTTACAAATCATACACTCTGAAAACTTACCGTCAACCAACTGAGCAAACGCTCATACAATACACAACCCCATATTATAAAACCAGTTATGTCTCAAAATGTTATTACAAATGTAACCCTGTGTGAACACCTACAGTTTTGTTCCTTATAATCCAAGGGTTTGACCAGAAGACCACTGTTGGCATGTTCATGACCTGAGTGTGTGAACCTGGAGGGTAACAGCAGTATAATGTGTGAGGTTTGTACAAGGACCAACACATTCACAGAATATGGAGAAAGCTTCAGGTCTTCCTCCCCTCAGTATGTATATACATAAAAGCAGATACCTACCAACAAATAAGCAAACATTTTAAGTAAGGAGGCACTGGTGTAGTCAATGGGAGACACTGGTTACAATACTATCAAACTGGTGATCAAAAGCCTACTGTCTATGTCAGCTCATTAGCAGTCTAAGGTGGCAGGAATACTAATAGTGGTCATATGATAGATCACCAGGCTATCATTCCAAATCCTTTCAGGGTGATTCAAGAAGGATGGTGCAAAAGTATAGTCTTCTTTCAGACAATTTTCATGAATCTGAGCCCTACCATAGTTTAAATCTGTACATAAAAGAGGCAAGTTTAAGATAGTGACCTTACAGCAACAAAAAGCTTTTTGGGTGTTGGAATTTGCAAGAACGGGATCTGTTGTGACAATGCAGTGAATTTTCAGAATAAATTTGGTAAATATGCTCTGCATGGAAACTGTATTTTGAGTTGGGTGAACCAATTCTAAACCACTGGCTGGTTATATCATGGCAGAAGTCTAGGCCGCACAAAGACTTTGAAAGGGACAGTGGACAGGATTTGAAACGTACAAGCATAGTCACAGAAAAGTTGACCAGGCTGACTAGTATGGAACTACAAGTGCCACACACCGCTGTATGGCATATTTTACAAAAATGTCTGCATTGTAATCCATACAGATTACAAATTCTTCAGGAGCTGAAACGGGATGACAAACCGTCAACACTATTGCACCGACTTGGAGCACTGATTGGAAGAGGACAAAATCATTGACAGTCTGGTCTTCAGCGATGAGGCCACCTTTAGGCTGAATGCACACGATCAGGATTGCGTGCGGATTTTCCGCGCGGATTTGCGTGCGGAAAATCCGCACCGTACATCTTGTACATTGTATTGTATGAGAATTTGAAATTCTCAATGCACACGATGCGGATTTTTTCTGCGCGGATTTTGACCTGCGGTGCGGATTTTAAAATCCGCAGCATGTCAATTCTTTTTTTTTTTCCTGTCCGGATATCTTGCGGATTTTCTCAATTCACTTCAATGGGGAGGATAAAATCCGGATGGTGCACGCACACAGTGCGGATTTTGATGCGGATCCGCATGCGGAAAATCCGCATGCAAATCCGTATGCAAATCCGCATGCAAATCCGCATGCAAATCCGCACCTATTGATGCGGATTTACCGCACGGATTTGCCTGCGAACACCGACGGATTTCAGTGCGGATTCTCCGCACATGAATCCTGAACGTGTGCATGTAGCCTTAACCTCAGTGGGAAGGTCAGTCGCCACAAAGTTAATTTGGGGCTCAGAAGACCCATGTCCCCTATTTAATCACATGAGGGACTCATCCAAAATAAATGTGTTTTGTGTAATGAGCAGGTGCAATGTCCACGGTCCCTTTTTTGCCAAGGAAATGGTCATTGGCCACTCCTACCTGTTATGTTAAGGAAATAGCTTATGCTGCAGACAGATTAAGATTTTCCAAAATGTAGTCTATAAACAGGCTGGTGCGTCTCCTCATATCCAGTTGGATGTTCACCGATACCTGAATGAAACTCTGCCGGAGCCTCGACCACGTCGGAGTAAACAATTCACCAATTTCGCGTTGGCCTCCATGATTACAGATCCAACTACCTACAAAGGGGCTATATCAAGAACTCAGTGTATATGCCCCTCACAAGAACCTGAGACAACACATTATGGAAAAAGTGGAGGCCATATAGTGTACAGATAAAACTTGGGTAGACAGTGGGTCTCTTCAGGTTAATACATTCTTGGTATGCTCTCTCAGTTCGGATTACAGAGGCTATACATTTGCACCATTCTTTTTAAATCCCCCTGTATAATTCTCTGTTCACATCGCATTTGGGCTTTACGTTTAGGCATACAGCAGAGCAATCTCCTGGTATATGGCACTGTACAACACACAGTGACATATCTCAAGCAAAGGACCAACCACTCCCTCCCAATTTTAAAAACTGTATATTTTTTCCAGTGGCCCACTGTATAGGAGAGAACAAACTGCTTTTCACTAAACAGTTAAAATATATACTGAAATATACTAGTTGCTTTCATTCAGGTCCATGAGACACTATGGGTATGTTCTTACGCTCACAGTCAGTTGAAGGACAAGTAAAATTAATTCTCATCAAGAAAAAAAAAGGTCTTCATTACATATGCATCACTAAGGACCCTTTCAGACGAGCGTGTCCGGATGCGTTGCGGATGCGTTCAGTGAAAACTGTGCGATTTCACAGGCAAAGCCATTCAGTTTTGCCTGCGATTGCGTTCAGTTTTTTCCGCGCGGGTACAATGTGTTTTGATGCGTTTTTCACGCGCGTGATAAAAAAACTGAAGGTTTACAAACAACATCTCCTAGCAACCATCAGTGAAAAAACGCAACGCACCTGCTTGCGGATGCAATGCGATTTTCACGCAGCCCCATTCACTTCTATGGGGCCTGCGTTGCGTGAAAAACGCAGAATATAGAACATGCTGCGATTTTCACGCAACGCACAAGTGATGCGTGAAAAACAACGTTCATGTACACAGCCCCATTGAAATGAGGATCACCCGCGCGGAAAACTTGCTCGTGTGAAAGGGGCCTAAGAGATCAGTACGTTAGAAAATCATTTTAGGCTGTGAACATGTTTGGTGTATGTGCTGGGAAGGTCCATGTACATATGCGAAACATAGCAATAGAACACTTATTCATCTACTGGAGGCCCAATAAGTGACCCCCTGGTGACATTTGTTTTTCTTAACTGTATCGGAACGTGCAGCAGAATGTGCTTTCTTATACAATGGGATACTGCAAAAAGTGTAGCCAATCGCCAATATACGGTACATTATACCTCTGTATAGCCATATATCATGGATACCAGTTGAGGAATACTCCAGACACATTGCTCTTATGTGAGGTGAACAGAGTCTTACAGATAACTCACATGTTGGTCTGGCATTTCTAGCCACGTACATTCAAAAATGCACTGGCGCTCCAGAGAATATGTAATACACAACATAGGACATGTGATACAAAACGTATAACCAAACATTCTCAGTTTCCCATACCTGCAAGTAGAAAATATCACATTGTATTAAAGACAACAAATACTCTTTGCCTTCTCTAGTTTGCATGTGAGATGCTAGTGTATTGCACACATTTAAAATGCAGTTGCTTTGTAACCATCTCAAAGGCATATACATTAAAAATAACATAACATTTTGGGTCCTAATACGCATGCCCTATTTCCCCTCTGGCTTTCTGATGCCTATAAAATACCTACCAAGCCTCACAATATTTGCCTAATAATAAAATAGCTTTAGCATTTTTAAAGTGTAGGACATAGTCACAATGGTAATGTGTATTCTGAGTACAAGTTTAATAATAAACTAGTAACATCACAAGATTGAGATTAGTACTCTACAGTGATTCTGAGAGGCCCTCTGAACGTCCAGAAACCTTCAGTAGAAACAGAATGCATAGATCCAGTTACCCAAAGCACAGAAGAAAAGTGTGGTTCTTCACTTCTGCTGAGTCAGCTCAAACTCCTTTAGCTGCTGCTGATACCATTCTGGTGCCTCTGGGCCATTTTTCCCTGCTGAGTTGTGGTCGTAGCCATAGGCCACAGTAAGTTCTTCATCCTTGTCCACTGCCTTGATGGTTCGGATACACTTGATAGGTCCGAATCTTGGATGGACAAACCTTAAGGCGGCAAATTATACAGAGATTAGACAAATATAAAAGGAAAATACACATCTACAACTTTGTTAATGTTATAAACACACAGTAAGTACTGAATTAACATCTCAGAAGCCTGTAGGCAACGACTGGCCGATAACCCTACATATCTTCTACCTGAGCATGATGTTGGCAAAATTTGAGTTGGATGATCGTGTTGACTGTGGTGAAGAGTGAATTGATTTCGTTCATCAATCAGCCTCCTTGAGCAGCAAGAGCCCGGCCCTGCTTCTCAAGAAACTTCCCTCTTGACTGACAGGGCCAGACATCTCTCCCGGCCCTGCCAATCTTGCAAACCGAGTAGCTGTTCAAGCGCAGAGGATCTACTGCTGTTACCAGAACAGTGCAGAAGCAGAATGTGAATGCGCTGCTACCCTTCCAGGGGTACCCAGATAAAAGTGTCGCAGATCCTTTGCGCTTGCACCGCTACTTGGAGCAATGCCATTGGTGGGAAAATGACAGGGCCAGACATCTCGCCTTTAAATTATTCTACAATGATGTGTGTAAAGACATACAAATACAATATATTCATGAAATATGCTCTTGGTATGTGTCCTATAAGGACAACTGTATTTCTGCATATAGAACTAAATGGGGATAAATGTGATAATGGGTGGCAACAAGCCGTAGAGAATGGAGTAAAACATCCTCAAAAGTACAGCCTGAAGGATAGATGCAATGCAGAAGTATATTCAGCACAGTAGCAGGAACTGTCTGGCAAAGACTGTTCTCAAGGGCACAAGACACCTGGTAAAAGTCAAAAACAGGAAGCTTTCATTAGCAGTAGCTTTAATCTTTTTTAAAAAACTTTTCCGGCATTGAGTTCCGTTTATGGGGCTCAATACCGGAAAAAAATGCTTCAGTTATATCCTAATGCATTCTGAAAGGAGAGAAATCCATTCAGGATGTCTTCAGTTCAGTCACTGTACGGCGTTTTGGCCGGTATTATCTCCATCCAAAATTCCGAAACACATGCCGGATCCGGCATTAACTGCCATTTAAATGCGTTAGTGCCAGATCCGGCATTAAAAATACTGCAATGACGGATCCGGCATTCCGGTCTGCGCATGCAGGGACCTTTAAAAATGTGAAAAAAATAAAATACCAGATCCGTTTTGCCGGATGACACCGGAAAAACGGATCCGGTATTGCAATGCATTTTTCTGACTGATCAGGCATTTTTCAGACCTGAAAATGCCTGGATCGAAGGACCAGCAAGATGTCATGGCATCACATGGGTCACATGATCCAGCTCTGCTTCTGATAATTGGACCATGTACCCTGTGCTCACCTGCAGGCATTTGAGCTATTCCGAGCAGAGAGAAGACGTCTGCGGATCTGCGCGTACAATGGGCGCAGGCAAGTTAACTCATTGTGTGGACGCTAACGCCGGGAACACGGCATTCTGTAATCAGCATGCGACTATCCCTTATAACTATGTTATACAGCAGAATACTTACACGTCCAGCGATACTCATCCGAACTGGACTTCAGTGATGAAGTCTGACCAGGTCTGGGTACCACGCACTGCGATTATAGTCGATGGGGACGGAGCGTCAGCACATGGGTACTCGCGGCATGGCAGATCAGGCAACGGAACTGCATCTTATCCGGGCGTCAAACATGACGCACGTGTACAAGAGGCCTTAGGGTACTTTCACACTTGCGGGATGGCTATATTGAAAGTACTCAAAGTCATACGCAACCTAAATGGGTATGGAAAAGTACAGATCAGTCCACAAACAATGACCCTCACACAGCTCCATACACATAAATATTAAAAAAAAAGGTTATGGGGATCAGAATATGTAGATGAAAAAAAAAAAAGATATTTAAAAAAATATTTAAACACTTGAAAAACCATTTTTACCAAATAGAGAATGCTGTAAAAATGAAACCCACAAAACGATAGTGGAATTATGTGTTTTTTTAATACTGCCCTAAGGGTACTTTCACACTTGCGGCATGGCTGAATGTGGTCGCATAGCGATCTGCAAGTTGTTGCGTCAGTGACATGCAGGTCGCCACAGCATATTTGGATTTCTGGTGACTTGCCTGTCACAACACAATCACTTTCATTATGTTGCACTGTAGCATAACGATACATTTCGCATGGCCAAAGCCCTGGGTATAGGGCAAGACAAGCAGTCTCTAGTAGTCAAAGTGTAAAAGTATAGCAAAAGTTCTTCATTGTGAAACAGCAGTCACTGGTGGTTGATTCTGAGCATAAACTAATCCCGACAATGAGGTTCATCTAGTTCAAAACTTTCAGGTATGATACAACAGGACCATACTTACGTGTCGTAAATACAGTTAGGAGAAAAAGAATGGTTGGCCTTATGTCCCAAGGATGCACAATATGTGGTAGTTATATTGTAGGGATCTGGTACATCAATCACAGTTTCATCATCTAAAGAAATGGTGTTGCCATTTAACGACCAGTCTCTACTGTCAACCTAGAGGTGAAAATTAGAAAGGGTACATTACATGATCCTTCCTACGTCTATGAAGAGAAGGTAAAGCTTAAAATTCTATCCAAACTTTATAGAAACCATAGGGGGAATTTATTATGACTGGCGTTTCTTACACCATAAAGGGTATTCTGGTTTCATTATATTGATGACCTATTTACAGGTCAATATGAGGGTCTGACTCTCGGCACCCCCGCCGATCAGCAGTTTGAAAGGCCTGCGGCGCACATTGTAGCTGCATGCTGGTGCACAGCAATTACAGCTTTATGTCCCATTCTCTTGAATAGGCTGAAAAGCCATACCTACACTCAACCTCCACTACAATGTGGAGAGCATGCAGGTATACACTGAAGAGGATGCATGCTGATCGTGGGGATGCCGGGAATCAGACTTCCACAGGAATGATACTGATAACTTATTCTATGGATGGGTCATCAATTTCATAAAGCCTGAATTCTGGATACTAGGAAATGGGCGGCATACCGCATGTTAGCAATGCCACCATATTAGATTACTACGATAAGGTTATGTTGTAAATTTCATCCATAATGATATTACTTCCCCATCCTCTTGTTGAATGGATCCTGAGACACAAGATCAGGATGGGCAGACATTGAAAACTGATTTTTGGTTGATAAATAAATAGACAATGTAGTCAAAGAGATACTCGTCAGACTATACATATAAGGCACTTTCACATGGGTCAAGGATCAGGCCCGTTTTTTACAAATGCTTGTTCCCATTTAAATGAGTCTCCGATCACCCAAGAACTGAGCAAACGCTAATTTGTTGGGTGATTGCATCAGTCATGTGGCAACAAAAATCCTCGTTTATCGGCAGCGCATCGCCCTGTGTAAACAGGGATGTGCAGTCAAGAGTATGCAAACTGAATGGGGGACAAATGATCATAATAAAATCGTTAGTCTCCCATTCACTTTGGATCAGGCTGCATGAAAGACCCAATAAACGAGTGCTGATCGCTATTTACATCGGTGTCAGTGTAAAAGGGCCCTTATTAGGCCTCATGAACATGACCGTATGTATTTTGCGGTCCGCAAAAAATACAGCTGGCCCTTAATAGAACAGTACTTTCCTTGTCCGTAATGCGGAAAATATTAGGACATGTTCTATTTTTTTGCGGAACAGAAATACGGACATATGTAAACGAAATGCACACTGAGTACCTTCCATTTTTTTTGCAAACCCATTGACATGAATGGTTCCGGTCCGCAAAAAAAAATAAAACGGAACGGACATGGAATGAAAATACGTTCGTGTGCATGAGGCCTTAGAGCAGGCATGCTCAACCTGCGACCCTCCAGCTGTTGCAAAACTACAACTCCCAGCATGCCTGAACAGCCTACAATTATCAGCCTACCGCAGGGCATGGTGGGAGTTGTAGTTTTACAACAGCTGGAGGGCCGCAGGTTGAGCATCCCTGCCTCAGAGTAATGTAATCTGTCCAATACAGGTTATCTTTGTTTCTGAAGCCATACCTCTTGATGTGTAATCCGCACACCATTATAAAATGACATCACAGTATGAGGGCCTATACTTATTTTAGCATATAGACCTTCTCCAGCATTGGAAATCATAGAAATTGCTACATACACTCTAGAGAAAGAAAAATAGGAATATGAAATCCAGATAAAGAAGTTTCAATTTCAACCACAGAAATCTCAACAAATTCAGCAATGTAATACAGAAAATCACTTGCGAATAGTTAAATATTAACAATACAAAAATAAAGGCAGGCAAAAGCTGACAAAATGAAGAATATACAAGACGTGAATGTGACCATAGGACGGAAAAGGTAGAGAGTAACCCTCTACCTTTTCCCCTCTGGTCACATTCAGGTCGTGTATATTCTTCATTTTGCATATTGTATTTTGTCATTAATGTTTAAGCATTTTCATATTTTTTCTTTTGTGCAATATTGTCTTTATTATTTCTTCCTTGTCCTTCTGTTGATCAGATTTTCTATGGTACTGGTATGGACAGTGCCTTCCAGGGGTCACTCTCCTAGTGTGCTCCTTATGGTTTCTGTGTTTTTAAGTGATTTTAATGAGCTGTTTTGGTATGGTATAGGACTAATATGTAATAAAGTTTATTATTTGCGCATTTTCAGGTGTGCTCACTTTTTGTAGCCACACATCCTTACTTACGACATTTTCTTTGTGGTACAAATACTGTCATAAAAAGAGATATGAAAACAAACTGAGGGGGCAGTTTGTATCCATGTATTCTACTTTCCATCAACAGGAATAGCCTTCAGATGTATAGTTTGTCTAAGAATCATCCATGTGACAGCAGAGCAGACTGCAGCCCCATAATAGAGGAGGTAATACATTTAAGAAAGCGTTCGGCTGGCAGTTTTTCTGTCTGACCCGCTTGTGTTCTCAATTAGAAGAGGAGAATAGGCTGTTGTCAGCTTATCCCGTTTAGGGGTCATGCAGACAAGCGTATTCGCTCAGTGCCTGTGCTGCGGACTATTAACGGCTGGTTTGCGATCCGCCAGAAACGACCGAAGATAGGACTTCACCTATCTTTTGCAGAGCAGTGGCATGGATTGTGGTCCGTGCCGCTGGACCACAAAAAGATGGAACAAGTTCTCTCTTTGGCTGTATCTTACGGATCGCCGACCCATTCAAGTCAATGGGTCCACATTCGTAAATGGAGGGCACACGTTTCCTGTGCACTGAGGACCGCTATTTGCCGTTAGCAGCACTGAGCCATTACGCATGTGTGCATGAGCCCTTAAGAATAAAGGATTGGGCATGTAGAAATTCAACATGCCTAACTCTTCTTTCTACCCCAGTATCTGCCATCAAGGGAGAGTAGGAACCATACGCCACCACCGTACACATTAGTTGATTTGCTGGTCCAGTGGGTTTGGAAAATATTAATCTAACATGTCTGGACACCTTAAAGAGGTTATGATATCTATCTACAAGGCAGGTGATAAGTGTCTGATTGGTGGGTAACCCAACTGATCATGAGAATGGGGGATTCCATGTTCCCTATTTGAGCAGATGGCTGTTTGAGCATGCGCAGTGCCACTGCACTGAAAACCTAGGACTGCCAAGGATAGCACACAACAGCGCTAAGGTTATAAGAAGTTATTCCTCAACACCCCCTATAAAAGAGTTTACAATTCGAAAAATGGCATACAACACTTTCATAGTGAAGGCCCCTGGATGCTCCAGTATCAGCAGCGGAAACACTCAATGGGCTTTCTCTCTGAAATGCAAGATAACGGCAGTCATATGACTTGTTCACTTCACTGCTTCCTTGGGCTGCTCCTGGGTATTAGTACTTCTGCGCAGGTGCTGAAGGCAAATAAACGCATCCAGCGCATGTGCAGAATCAGGGTATTCTGGTTCCTGTATCGGCACAGTCAACGGATGTGTCTGCGCAGAAGTACTGGTACCCAGTATCAGCCAAAGGTAGCTCACCTTCTTGCAGATAATAGATGCCAGGATGCCGGTGAGCATGGTTACTGATACCAGGGTAGCAGAGGGCCTTCATTATGACTGCTGGAAGACATGGAGCATACATGACTGTTTATAGCATTCTGTGAAATGCCATTGTGAGTCAACCCCTTTAAGTTTGACACACACTGTTCTGGATTGAATGCACTAAGGACTGTAAGAAAAAATTGCTGAACATTGGAATAAATGAAGAAGACTTCATTTACTACACACAAATTTTGGGACAATGTGAAAGCTTCCTCTCTAGAGAAAGTTCAGCAAAAGCATATTGTTAAAGGTAATATAAAACAGCTTAAAAAGGATGAAAAATTAAAATTAAATTGTTTTCTAACATTTCTCAATGATCTCTAAAACCAAGATGCATGTAAAATTATGGTTCAATCAAATTTTATTAAGCCAAAAATGAGAGTGACATGTATGGTCAGCTAATCAAGTAAGTAGAAGGGCAATACAGTCTGTGACCAATTATAAGAAAAGGAAACATTGATAATAGAAAGCATGTAAATGCATATAATGAATCAGGACATATAAGACAAAGACAAGGGACTGGGAACGGGGGAGAGGTGATACGGGGGGAAGAGGGAGGGGAGAGGACATATATAGTAAGGATCACGAGCTTCACCAGGCACAACTACCAGAGTCCAACCAGGTGTGAAAACGGGAGAGCCCCTGAATTGTAACCAAGGATCCCATGATAGTGTATAAGCACGAGTCTGATTGTGAGCCTCAGCTCCTAGTTCTTCCATCCGGACCAGGATATCTAGAGCATGTACCCAAGTGAGTCTCCGCAGGTAGTCTGCTGATTTCCACTGGCGCGGTATGATCTGTCTCATAGCCTGCACAAATAACCTAAGGGCTCCTTTCTTGACCTGCTGAATCCTACCCGAGTAGATAGAAAGCAGAGCTATCAGAGGGGATGGTAATATAGTAGTCCGGTATAAAGCGTTATAGAGAGCAAAAACATCCTGCCACAAGGGAGCAACCCCAGGACAGTCCCACCAGATGTGGAGCATAGAGCCAACTGCGGCATGACATCTCCAGCATGTGTTGGGAGCAGAAGGGTAGAACTGATGCAGCTTGACCGAGTCCTATACCACCGTGTGAGAATTTTATAGTTCAACTCCTGTAGGCGGCAGGAAACCGTCGACTTATGAGTGAACAAGAGGGAGCGATTCCATTGTTCAGAGGAAATGGTAACCGCCAAGTCACTCTCCCAACCAGATACAAACCCCACATCCCTTAGTTGGTCGGTTAACGTACCATCCCCAACCTCTCCGGCACCGATCAGACCATAGATCAGGGATATGCCATGACAAGGGCCTGACGTTGCTGTGCAGAGTTTATCAAAGTCAGTCAGAGGAGTGGATAATTGCAGTCCAGGAGCCAGAGAGCCTATGAAATTGCGGAATTGAAGGTAGCGGAACCAGCGGCCTGGGGAGTCGGTAAAGATGTGTGAAAGCTCATTGAGGGGTAAAAGAGCGGAATCCCTGTATACGTCTTTAATTAAGGTCTGTGAGGGGGAAGAAGCTTGGAAGGCCGGTAACGTCCTTATATAAGAGGGTAGGCCAGGATGTATGGCAATAGGCGTGAGCGGGCCTGGAGACGTGGCCAGGGCGGTTTTGGAAGCAAATCTCACCCAGGATTTCACCAATGTTTGGAGTAATGATGACTGTAGGGACAGATGCATGTAAAATTAAAGGAAGAATTTGATAGTCTGTTATCTTCTAGCCGATAACTACAACAAGGTCAAGTGAGGGATTTCGTATTAAGCATCAGCAAATCAGTAGTTACTGCAGTGCAATAGTTCAGAAACAGACCAAGAATTCTGTCTATAGCTGTAATAAAGGCCAAGGGCAAATATGAAGGTTTCAAAATCTTAAGGCGGCAACAAAAATTGTTTTGCATAAACGAATGAAATAGATGTCCACACAGTTATCTGGATGCGGACATGTGGAAATAGTTTGTAGAGTTCAATACGGGCAAAAAGTAATTGACATTTTTATATGCCATAATCCCAGTTCACACAGCCTGACATTTATACAAGCCGGATAACTGTTGGACCAAATCCAAACCATTTACAATGATCGATTACTGCAATATTACATTTGTGGTCATAGCTAGTATAAAATGCTATGCCTAAATCCAGCCTTAAGTAGCCTATTATGAAGCAGTGACTACCATGATGTTTGCCGTTAAGAGCATCTCTTGCCTTTAATGGGCACCTTAAGAAGATTCCATTAAAGGGGTTTTCCGGGATTTATTTTTTTTTTACTGTTGACTTATCCCCAGGATAGGTAATCAGCATCTGATCGGTGGGGGCCCGACACCTGGGACACCAACGATCATCTGTTTTGAGAAGGCAACGGCACTCCGGTGAGAGCCGTGGCCCTCTATCTGCTTTTCCTAGTCCCGTGACGTCACGTTCATCGTTTACATGGCCTAGGAGCAGCTCAGCCCCAATGAAGTGAATGGGGCTAATTGCAATACAAAGCACCACCACTATACTATGTGCAGCGCTGTGCTTGGTGATCTGTGAGAAGGCAGCAGCGCTCACAGGAGAGCCTTTGCCTTCTCAAAACAGCTGATCGGTGGGGGAGCCTGGGTGTCGGACCAGATACTGATAACATATCCAGGAGGAAAAAATAAATCTCAGAAAACCCTTTTAAGTGTCCACTTGGTGTTCATTCTTCAGGGAAGAGCATTGAGTTATCGGAGTCAACCCCTCTGAAACCCTCCCCCCTAACTGATGCCTCCTGCATCATCGGATGTCCTTTCCAGGAGATGTCAATCAAGAACAGGCGAGTTTGGGATGGCTGGCACCAATAAAGGAGGACACATCACTCAAGATTGAACACCCACATTTTTGATATGCTTTTAATGATTTTTACTTTTCCCACGTTTCAGTAACTATCACCGTTAGTGCAGCACGGATGAAAAGCACAGAGGTTTCTCATGAGCCAAGAAACTCATTGGCCCACATTATGCATTTTTGGCGTTAAATGCATCAAAACGTGGTGCATCTAGGCTTAAAGGATTTAACAGAAAAGAGGCGCGTCTTCCTGATGAAGAGGCAGGGCCTAATATGCAGCATTTTGTCCCATAACTGTGGCGTAAAACTCTGTCCCACTAAGTCAATAGTTGGAATAAACTAAGACTAAAGTATCTAGCCATGAACAAAATGTATTCACTTGACTGAGCCACTGATGCAGCAGATTCACAAGTCTAGACAACTAAGATTATGTAGATTTACCGCATCTACAGGAATAGTAAATCTGCCCCACTGTCTATACACAGACCCTAAATACAATCAAGCACGGTCCGGGTGTGGCTACATATGGCTAACCACATCAAATACAGGTGAAGCCCGGCAATTAGCGGAAATCTGCGTGTGGTTACTGTGGCTTGTATATAATGTGTACAGGTACCAATTCTGTGATGATAAATAGCTTCCCCTTACCATTATTTCTAGTTTATCAAATGCTGTTTTGCAGGATCATTCACATCTTCTAAAACTGTAAAAATCTTGCAGATTTTGTCTAGGGTGTGCAAGTATAAAGAACAGCATAAAACTAGATTTTTGTACCTACCGTAAAATCTGTTTCTCTTCTGTTCATTGGGGGACACAGGCTTGATGTTACAGAGCAGTCCCCGGGGTGGGCCTAACAAGAAACCCTCCTGCCAATCAGAGAACCGCCGTCTGCAAAACTCTTCGCCCCAGAGCCACGTCAGCAGATGCAAAGGTGCGCACCCTAGAAAAGGTTTGCAAAGACGACCAGGTCGCCGCCTTGCATATCTGAAGGGCCGAAGTCCTGTGATGCACCGCCCACGAGGCCCCCACTGCCCGAGACGAATGAGCAGTCACCCAGAAGGGTGGAGCCCGGTCCTTAAGGCCTTACGCTTCCACCGGGAAATGGAAGCCTTCGACGCTGCCAGCCTTCTTCTTGGCCCTTCTGGAATAACAAATAGGGAATCTGCCCGCGGGAAAGATGCTGTCTGAGACAGGTAGACTCGAATGGCCCATATCAAATCCAGACGGTGGAGCGACTGCTCCTGAGGATGAGACGGGTCCGGACAAAATGAAGGGAAAATAATCTCTCACCCTTCGGAAGGAAGGATTGAACAGGACCAAGGACTACTTATCCTGATGGAGGATCAGGAAAGGCAACTGACATGACAGAGCCGCGAGTTCTGAAACCTTACGGATAGAAGTGATGGCCACCAAAAATGCCAAAATGCCACCTTGTAAGACAGGAAGCGAAGAGACACCTGCTGCAAAGGCTAAAACGGCGCAGACTGAAGAACGTTCTTAGCTTAGTGCCTGTAGGAAGGGTATAGCTGAAGGGGAGGATTTCACACCTTTGTGCTTAGTGTACGCCTCCTAGCGGCAACAGCTATACCCAGGGTCAAGCCTGTGTCCCCCAATGATACGAATGAGAAATAATGTTACTTAATATAGATATTTGACATACAGTACTCACCTTTCTGATTCATATGGATCTGGAAGCAAAGGACTTGTAGAAATACAGGATGGAGTAGATTTATCAAATGTATAAATGTTACCTACAAAAGCCAGAGGAAAAAATTTAGCCCAGGGAAAGTGCAATACTGTATGCAAGTGGGTACTGTTGAAGTGTATAAATGGGGTACATTAAAGGGATTGTCAGAGCTCAGTAAAAATGGGATAAAATGTGTATAAATGTGACAAAATAAGCAAAGAAGCAATACTGCTGACGTCTTGTATTGATGGATAGGTCATCAATATACTAGCACATGACAAACCCTTTAACCATGTTTTGTAGCTGGATTAGGTTGAGGCCCCTTTCACACGGGCGTGATTTCCGCGCGGGTGCAATGTGCGAGGTGAATGCATTGCACCCGCACTGAATCTGGACCCATTCATTTCAATGGCGCTGTGTACATGAGCGGTGATTTTCCCGCATCACTTTTGCGTTGCATGAAAATCGCAGCATGTTCTATATTTTGCGTTTTTCACGCAACGCAGGCCCCATAGAAGTGAATAGAGCTGTTGGAAAATCAAGCAAGTGCGGATGCGGTGCGATTTTCCCGCATGGTTGCTAGGAGACGATCGGGATGGGGGCCCAATCTTTATTATTTTCCCTTATAACATAGTTATAAAGGAAAATAATGGCATTCTCAATAGAGAATGCAAAGTAAAAAGGGCAATAGAGGGTTAAAAATAATAAAAAAAAAAACTAACTCATCTCCTCCATTTGATCGCATAGCTGCCGGTCTCCTGTTCTGTCTTCAGACATGATGGAAGCAGGTGATTGGACCATGTGACCCAGTGACGTCACTGAAGGTCCTTCACCCCCCCCCCCCGCCCAGCTGAAGACAGAACAGGAGACCTGCAGCTATGCGATCAAATCGAGGAGGTGAGTTAGTTTCTTTTTACTTTGCATTCTCTATTGAAAATGCTATTATTTTCCTTTATAACTATGTTATAAGGGAAAATAATAAAATATACAGAATACTCAACCCGAAACCGGACTTCAGTGATGAAGTCCGGCTTCGGGTCTGGGTACCAAACATGGCGATTTTTTGAACGCACGTGCAAAACGCATTAAAACGCTTTGCACTCGCGCGGAAAAATTGCGCATTTTCTCACAACGCACCAGTCTCTTATCAGGGCGTCAAACATGACGCCCGTGTGAACCCAGCCTAACAGTTCCAATATTTGTGCCTATGGCACTTTAATTCACGTTATTAATTTGTAACAAGTGAGAAAAAAAAAAGTCTATTTTCTGCCTCTAAATGAGTAAAAGGGAAAAACCAAAAATACCAAATACTATAATTTTTGTTTTGCTATTTATCGTAAGGGTGGCAATAATTGTTTGAGTTTTTACCATGATTTACTTTTAAATTGACAAAGACAAGTCACCTCAAGCATACCTAACCTTTAAACAAGCTCTGCATTAATCAATAGTAGTGTGTGTGTACCTGAAGAATAACACTATTTCTGAACATTATATCACTTACTTTCTGGCATTTTTTTTTGCAGTTTTCCTCTGTACATGCCGAATATCTAGTTTGCAGATCTCTTAGACGTGGCAAGTGGAGACTAGGTGCCATCCACCGCACACAGAAAGTAGAGGAGAATCTGCTTCTTAACCTTCTTTTACTAAGAAGCATGCCCCAGGATCACAAAGGACATTACAGAGAGGCACTGACCTGTACAGTTTATGAATTTAGCACTTGTGCCGAGATATAAATCTCATATGTAGGCGTGCAGTCTCTTTGGTGCCTTTCTTTGAGTCCTGTCTCACTCATGCTGCTGCTCACTCCTCCCCCTCCCCCTCCCCATAGACCTGTATAATATGATCCTCCTGTGGAGCTACTCTGTTTTAAGTGGAACTAAAAAGCATTTTTCAAAGTGAAAAGCAATTAGTAAGGAGGTGGGTGGGTGGTATAAACAGCTGATAACATAAGTAATAGACATTTTTCACTGATAAAACATATTACTTGCAGTCACTTGTACTTTTCATTTACGTAAAGTTGTGTGAAAGTACAGCGACTTAACACATTTTGGTATTACTGAGTATACTTACTGCCAGGGACAATCTCAAAGTATGGCTTTCCTTCCTCCACTGATATCAATGTAGCCAATTTTCCCTCCAACATTTCTCCATCAATAAACTTTCCGTACAAGGCAGTATTTCCATCTGGGTAAACATAAGCAATTTTCTCACCAGTCATCTCTCCATCTTCATTCACTTCACCCACAAGGCTTCCTCCATCCTGTAAGCCAATGCAACAAACACCTGCTTGCGTCAATGAGATTCAGTAGACATTTTGTTGGATATTGTGCCTCAATGTTCCCATTGCATTTGCAACAAGCAGTTGCATTTATTGTACATATGTAAGGCTTGGTTTAGAAAATCAATTTCCTGCCTTAACAGCAGGCAGTTCTCTACTTTCGTATGGGGGAGATTTATCTCTCTACACTATTTTTATGGTGTAAAACAGTCAAACACCCAATTCTGTTGCGGTGTTTCTATGCTGCCTTCGTCACTTTCTGAATAGGGGGCATCGTGAAGGCACCGGAGGTGGGGCCAGGCACAATTATCTTCATTTACACCAGTTTTCAGATATAAATGTAGACAGAAATGTATGGCAGCCCTGAGCTGGGATAGGTTTCAGTTTAGATGCACAGACTGCCTGAGAATGCGCCTAATTTATGATGAAGCCTGCACCTTCCACATGAGCACGCGGGATAACAAGGATGATGTAGCACACGCCAGTCTTGATAGATCTCTTAAACACATATATTGGCGGTACGCTCTCACGTTATCCACCGCCTACACTCAATGGCCTCAAAATTATTCACTTAAATAAGAGTGTGCCTTTGTTTCAAATTAAAATATAACCTTTATTTGAACTCCTATAAAAAATTTTTTTTTGAACCGGTCACTCTTATACTGATAGACTAATCCCAATGTCTATAGGGGTGTCTATTTCACTTAGTAGGGAAGGTCATATCGGTGAGGTGTTAGGCTTAAGGGGGGGTCCCTCTCTTTCTCTGCAGGCGCTTGATCTCTATATACTGACTCTTAAAGGCCCTCACTAGTAGGTGGGATACCCTAAATGGCCGTAATTGGAGCACCCGCCCTGAAAAGGGCGACCCCCGGCCTCTCGGACCTATCTAGTAAACCCTACATAAAGCAACTACCCTATAGATTCTAGCGCAAGTTATCTCCTTATCTGACGCGTTTCGCCATATATTCTTAATGGCTCTTCAGGGATTTTTTCATCAGGGGAGCACTCAACGCAGTGGCAGCACTTCCCTCTGAAAGGATTTTTGGCAGTGGCTGCCACTGCATTGAGTGCTCCCCTGAAAAAAAGTTCGAGAGGCCGGAGGTCGCCCTTTTCGGGGCGGGTGCTCCGATTACAGCCATTTAGGGTATCCCACCTACTAGTAAGGGCCTTGAAGGGTCAGTATATAGAGATCAAGCGCCCGCAGAGAAAGAGAGGGACCCCCCTTAAGCCTAACACCTCACCGATATGACCTTCCCTACTAAGTGAAATAGACACCCCTATAAACATTGGGATTAGTCTATCAGTGTAAGAGGGACCGGTAAATTTTTTATAGGAGTTCAAATAAAGGTTATATTTTAATTTGAAACAAAGGCATACTCTTGATAGATCTCTTTCTATATGTTCAATTTTCCTGCGGTGCCACAGTAGAGAAGTGAAGCATTACACAGTCTCCATTCATATCAATGGGCTGTCAGTGCAATGGAAGATAGGACAGGCCCCTTTTTTTTTTTTTTTACATTTAACACAATAAAAGCATTTTTAAAACAAGAAAATCATGTTTTAGTGTTTCCATAGTCTGAGAGCCATAGTTGTTTTGTTTTTTTGATTGTCTTAGGTATGGGCTCATTTTTTGCGGGATGAGGTGACGATTAGATTGGTACTATTTTGGGGGGCATACGCCTTTTTGATCGCTTGGTGTTTTACTTTTGTACATTATGTATCGCCGCATCCGTAACCACCTGCTCTAAAAAAAAAACAAAAAAAAAAAAACACATGATCTAACCCCTCAGGTGAACACCATAAAAAAAAAAAAAAGCGTCAAAAAAAGCTATTTTTTGTCACCTTACATCACAAAAAGTGTAATACCAAGCGATCAAAAAGTCATATGCACCCTAAAATAGTGCCAATCAAACAGTCATCTCATAACGGAAAAAAATAAGCTCCTACATAAGAGTTGCCAAAAAAAAAACAAAAAAAAAAAAAACACTATGGCTTTTAGAATATGGAGACACTAAAAAAAATCTTTTTTTAAAAAAAAGCTTTATTATGTAAAACTGAAACAACCAATCAAAAAAAAGTAGTTATATTTGGTATTGTCGTGTCTGTAACAACCTGCTCTATAAAAATACCACATGATCTAACCTGTCAGATGAATATTGTAATAACAAAAAATAAAAACAGTGCCAAAACAGCTATTTTTTGTTACCTTGCCTCACAAAAAGTCTAATATAGAGCAACCAGAAATCATATGTACCGTAAAATAGTACAAACAAAACTGCCACCTTATCCTGTAGTTTCCAAAATGGTCTTTTTTTTGGAGTTTCTACTCTAGGGGTGCATCAGAGGGTCTTCAAATGTGACATGGCGTTCCTTTCCTTCTGCCGTGTGCCCGTATGGCAGTTTACGACCTCACATGGGGTAATTCTGTTAACTACAGAATCAGGGAAATAAATATTGAGTTTTCGAGTTTTGTTTGGCTATTAACCCTCTCTTTGTTAGCGGAAAAAAATTGATTAAAATGGAAAATCTGCCAAAAATGTGAAATTCTGAAATTCCCTCTACATTTTCCTTTAATTCTTGTGGAACACCTAAGGGTTTACCAAAGTTTGTAAAAATCAGTTTTGAATACCTTGAGGGGTGTCCCAAAAAAAGAAAATGCAATTTACAAAATGATCCAAACATGAAATAGACATATGGGAAATGTTAAAGTAATAACTATTTTAGAAGGTATCACTATCTGTTTAGAAATTGAAATTTTGAAAATTGCTAATTTTATCAAATTTTTGGTAAATTTTGTTATTTTTATAAATAAAAATGAAATATTTTGACTCAAATTTACCACTGTTGTGAAGTACAATATGTGACGAGAAAACAATCTCAGAAGGGCTTGGATAAGTAAAAGCGTTTTAAAGTTATTACCACATAAAGTGACACATGTCAGATTTGCAAAAATGGCCTGGTCCTTAAGGTGAAAAATGGCAGGTTCCTTAAGGTGTTAAAGAGGTTTTTCTGCTCCAAAATATTGTCAGCCTATCCTCATGAAAGGCCACTAGTCAGACTGGTGATGATCAGACTCTTTGCACAGCTCTTCAAGGTTTACCAGCATGCCATCTACACAGCAATGTTAATGCAGGGTAAATATAGCAGTGAAAGGAATACAGATGAAACTCGAAAAATTAGAATATCGTGCAAAAGTCCATTTATTTCAGTAATGCAAATAAAAAGAAATTGTATTAATGCAGCTTAAAATTAGAATTTTGTGAAAAGGTTCAATATTCTAGGCTCAAAGTGTCACCCTCTAGTCAGCTAATTAATCCATAACACCTGAGCAAGGGGCACCTGAGATTGTGACTTTGGGGTTTCATAAGCTGTAAGCCATAATCATCCAAATCATAACAAATAAAGGCTTGGAATATCTCGCTTTGCATGTAATGAGTCTAGCTCATATATTAGTTTCACCTTTTAAGTTGCATTACTGAAATAAATGAACTTTGCACGATATTCTAATTTTTCGAGCTTCACCTGTATATCTGTAATTATTCTGCACCACCGCTACTATGTAGACAGCGTGCGCTGAGAGTCACACCCTGACCGATCTGATATTGGTGTCCTTTTCTGAGGATATGTGTGGGATCGAAGACTGTGAACATAAAGAATATTGTCATCCACTGACAAAGTAACATCTTCAATGGTGAGGTAATTAAAATCTAAGGGTTAGTCATTTATTATCCTGAAATATGCCTATATCAGGCGTATTATAGGTGCAGATTGCAGTGCAACGGTCAGTTGCGTGACGGTCTGTGACTTTTCCCTGCTAATGGCAGGTCTAAAAAAGCAGGCGTTGCGTGGGGAACGGCCAGCAGGCCAGTCTCATTCATAATTTTCTACGCCTGTTTTAGGTGTGAAAACAGGTATAAATGTAAGACCGCTAAGAAGTTGTCTTACATTTAGAACTGGCGCTGGATGTGCCGAAGTTAGGTAGAGGCCATCGCCTCTTCATAAGGGCTCATTCAGATGGCCGTATGCTGTCCGCAAAAATGCGGATCCTTTTTTTTGCAGGCAGGTCAGCATGTCCACAAAAAAATGGATTGCATTCCTTTTTTTGCTGATCCATAGACTTCAATAGGGCCATGTCCTGATTTTCACTGACAAGTATAGGACATGTTTCATTTTTTTTGCTGAGCCGTGCACTGGAAGAAAAGATAGAAGTGAATAAATAAGTGAATGGGACAGCATCTAATCCGCAAAAAAAACGGATCCACATTTTTGTGGACAGCATACAGCCGTCTGAATGAGCCCTAACTCCGGCAGATCTACTGCCAGCTATAGGGGTTATTAAGACCAGCATCTAAAACATAGGTCTTAATAAATGACCCCCTACTTTTAGAAAGTTGTAGAGCTGTTATCTTGGCACACTGGAGTCCTGGGTCCTAATCGGACTAATGGCGGATTAACGCAGTCCGACTGTCAGGCAGATTACTATGAATGCACGTTCCTGATAAACTGCCTGTAAATGCAGCTCTTCACCTCCACTGACGAGCAGGCAGTTATCGGGAAGGAACAGTCCCTTCCCGATAATTGCCTGCTGTGTTGGTGCATGTAAGTGCGCCTTAAGGACAAATATTTTCATGGAGTTTGTATGTTCTCACTCTAGTTGCCCTGGTGAGCGTGTGGATAGCAGAAATTAGATTGTGAGTCTCATTTAATAGTCGCAATGGTTTAGTTTCGTCTTCCATCACCATTTTGACATACTGTACAATAATATGAAACTGCAAAGATTCATTACAATTTTCTTACTGGATAGTAAATCCAACAGACTCCATGTCGTATGTTGTCCCCGTATTGACCTTTAAATATTAATTTTCCATCTGAGTCATATTCTTGCGCCGGCCCGTTCAGTTCTCCATCAACGTATGTACCGTGCAGAGCCCCACCATCCTCATAAGTGTATACCCCTTGTCCTTGTAAAGCATCATCAACATAGAAGCCTTCCAAAGTACTGAAATATAGAAAGATTCCAAATTACTACATCAGGAAAACATTTGTGCCTTTTCTACGTTAGAGTATGGAAACACAGCCCCAGCGTGCAGCCATAAAGACTGTTAGGCGCCATATGTACAGGGATATTCCCTACTCGAAGCATAATTGTTGTATGCCAACAGTTATATCTTAGTGTAAGGGGACATCTACATGTAACCGATTCAATGCAGATCTCTTCCTAATCAAATCCAGTTTCACAGGGAAATCCTCAGCAGAACATCCTTATCAAATCATGCAGGTTTTGGTGTGGGTTCGACGTGGAAAAGTTTTTTTTGCTGCGGATCTGAATTGCACTGATGCTTAAAAAAAAAAAGTTAAACGTCAATGAGGAAACTCTATAACAAAAATTGATATGCTGCGAATTAAAGATCTGCACTGCAGGTTAAATTTCCACAGCATGAGAATGAGATTTCCAAAAATCGCACACATTCCCTTCTCTTGCACTGCAAGTGTGGATGAGCGCTTATCATCAGTAGGAATTTTTCTATTGTTTCACGCCCCAAACATGTCTATTAATTTGTTTGGGGCAGGTACTGTGAAACAATCTCACAGCCGCTGACCTCTCTGCTATAGCCAGGCGGGCTGAGGAAAATATTTCCTGACTGGTTAGCCTCTTTATATATTTTTGGGTTCTGCAGAGGCCTGTGCACTTGTATGCAGCACATCTCTGTATCATGTATCTACTTGTGCTCTGCAGTTTGGTTTTGTTCTGTGGGTCCTAGGACCTCCTTCCGTTTGTGTCTGGGTCAGTATTTCAGAATAGGGTGTTTTATAGGGATATTTTCAGGGAAAGTGAGGATCAGTTGCATTTGGCTTGAGAATCAGTATTCATAGAAAGCTAGAGTCAGGGTCAGTTATTGTCTGTTATCCTTGATTATCTTCACTTATCTGCTTCATTACCTGACCATCATCATCATCTGTCTGCTTGATTACCTGACTGATAGCATCTTAATCCATTTGGGCCATCATCCATTTACCATCATCATTTGCCCCTTGTCATCTATCGGTGAGTTTCTACCCATGTATATTTGTTACCTCCTTTATATAATTCTTGTGACCCTCCGGTTGTTATACAATTCAGCGTTTTTATAAGTCCTGAGGGTATCAGAGTACCGGGAAACAAAATGAGCACGGAGTAAAGGTGACTGCTATAGGAGAAGTCAAGTTCTGCAGTCTTGGGAACATGCCCCGTGGACAAGTCAAAAAATATTTTTATTGGTCAGGTTAAAAAAAATAAAATAAAACGGGCAGCTGAAGTAATTTTACAGTGTAAAGAGTTCGCCATTATAACCAGAAGTAAATTATATTCACCATATTTTCAAAAATAAACAGAAAGCTGACAAACTGTAAAGTGTTACTCTATAGGCCAAATTTGTCCAAATCCAATTTTTGACCCCAAAATAATGATGTCCACGGCTTGAAGAGGCAGTTTGGTGCTCTGAGTTTATTTTTACTGTACGCTGTAAAACAAGATAGTTTCTCATTGACAGATTTTGGGATAGCTTGTTGAGACAACACCTAGTGGCCAATGAAGGGAACAGCAGTATTTTACTTTTGGCATTGTAACTTTTATACATTTTTAAGCCATTTACTTGATTCAGAATCTACAGTTTCTTCCATCTACACCTATTTCCCCACACACTGTAGTATGCATTTACTAGAGAGGTCTTTGATATAGTTTTCATACTCAGTTTTAGAATAAAAGGTCTTGCCAAGTTTGTTTAAAATTGAATATTTTAGATACTGCGATTTGAATTTTAAATAAATCATTGAAGGAAGCCTGTCAGCATGTTCTTGCTGGCCTATCGTGGCAGAGAAGAAAAACGCAGTTCTGACTAGTCCACTGTCAGCAAATCTGTTTTGAATAGTGATGGAAACAAGAATCTTCACAGAAAACACTAAAAATTAACTATTATTATTACATATTAAAAGGTTAAAGTAGAGAAATTGTCTCCAATGTGTCGTAATAATTCTGAAGAATAAGGTAGGTGATGGGGTAAGAGTGCTAACCCTACCACTTACCCTAGTACTGGATGCCCTGCCTAGCAAGACGGAATAGCCGCCCCGATAGGGGCGATCCTGTATCAGGAACCTACTATCGTCCCTGATACAGGAAAGACCCACTACCAACGTCGTGATAACGTCATTAGTCATATGCAATAGTCTATACAGATATCAAAAATAATAAACAAGATACCAACTGCCAATTGGTATGTACAAACAGCCAAAAAGTACTAATGGGGCTAAAGTTCACCCCCTAGTGTTAACAATAGATGTTGGCCTATCGTGGCAGCATGATAGAGCAATGGGTAAACTGATAAAACAGAACTATGTTTTACTCTGCAGTACTGTAGCATTTTAGATCAAGAATTTTATTAAAAGGGTTATCCCATGAATAATATAGAAAATCAGACATATGATAGCACATGACAATCTCCTAACAGCTAGAACCAGCCTTGTACCTAACATGGATCCAGGGATCTCCCCATTCATTGCTGGAATTATTCTGCTATATTTATTTTAGGCTCTCAGCTCAGTGGTGTGTCCTTTCTGCTGCAGCTAGAGGCAATTGAGCTGAGCTATATAGATAGATTTTACCGAATTACTCAGCAGCTATAATATTTTTTTTATTACATGCAACTATAAGTCATTCAGATCCAGGTGCTGGTTTGAAAGCTGTAGAATCTTTTTCATAGGAGGACCCCTTTAACTCCTAGGCACTAAAGAGGTATTGACTGGAGGGCTCCACTACGACTAGTCTGTCAAGATAGGCTGGCAAAGCACTCCTTGGAGATCTTGGAGATGTAGGTGCTTGATGGTTACAGGGTACGAGCTGCGGCCCACCCAAAAAAAGACAAATCTTCCAGATATGCAGAGTAAACTTCCAGAGTAAAAGAAAAAAAAAAAAAGAGTGAAAATTACACAATTCCTTTCTCCTAAGCTCCCCATCTTCTGCATCGGAGTTAACACTGTAGGTCCACACTGCATCCTACAGACAGAAGACTAGATGGCCTATTGCATAGACAAGAGCAGCCAGTTGCAAGATCCATGCTCGGTGTGTGCTGTTAACCAAATAAAAACGGGAGGCTTCTGATTCCACAAGTGTTCCAGTGTAGGTTTGTAATAAGCTGCGGTATATTTTGTCTTCACAGTGTTAATATTATGGAGGCATTCATTTGCACATGTCTGCTTTTCACCAAACTCAGCTGTGCAGGCAGCAATCCAGACAAGCAAACACTCGACGAGCTCCAGACTACCAACGTTCTCTGTGCCAAGTGCACTAGCACATTCCCTTGTAATATAATTTCATATGGTATGGTTCATAGCATCTGGATAGCTTATTTTTGGCTACCCGAGCTTCCAAGTTATTCTTTATTCTATACGAGTCAACTGGTGAACTCACTAAAAGACATCAAGAGGGGCCTGGATGTATTTCTGGAGTGTAATAATATTACCGGTTATAGTTCATCATAACTCCCAATGATCCAGGGAGTTATTCTGACTGGCTGATAGGAGACGGAAAGGAATTGTTTTCCTCTATAATAAAGAAAATTGGCTTCTGCCTCACAGGGGTTTTTGGATCAACTTGTAGGATAACAGGCCGAACTGGATGGACAAATGTCTTTTTTCAGCCTGAATGACTGCCCCTCCACTAAGGTGATCAGAGGGGATACTGCCAGTTGGAGCAACACACATCAAATATTAAAGTGCAGGAAAATCCCTTTAACATGTGTAGACACATTTTTTAAAATAAAATGCATCAGAAAAGTCCTGTAATATGCATAAAAAATATTAGCTAAATGACCAGCGCCCTTCTAGTTCTGTGACACGCAAGACAGATGTAAAAAAACGAATTACCTTCCATCAAAGAAAAAGAATTTCCCACGACCGTTTTTTTCCCCATGTACAAAGTGTCCCTCAAAGCGGTCTGTGGAGCTGTAACTTACAGTACAGAGCCCATGAGGCAAGCCGTCATCATCCAGTTGGCCTACAACATACAAAAAAAGGGGTTCAATGTGATCAAATTTCACGTTTGTTAACGGCAAAATACAGAATCATTGTATTAGATGAATCCAAGGCATCATGGAGTCCAACCAACACTTATTTTTTGCCTAAATAATGCTCTGCCTGGCCAAAATGTCGCAGTCTTTTTAAAGGATGACTTGAATTAACATCAAACGTAAAAACAAAGGTGCAATGGCACACTGCAGCTAGAGCTCCGTCCTGCCACTATGCTGGATGTTAGATGAGGCATTAGTTTATATTTTGGCCAAATTATGTAAGCCACCCACCACGTCACGGTTGCCTCTATGAGTGGTCCCTAACATTAATTCTTACCTTTTATGGGCCATATCAGCCACACAAAACCCAGGGAGTGCAGGTGCAGCATGCATGCCAGATACACTCTGCTTGTAACCCCGTCTGGTGCCATACAGCGTTCATCAGATCAAGGGATGCAAATACCAACATGCATGCTGAGCCCACTAGTACTTCTCCTGGAACCAAATAGCTTCTGGTAAGTTCTATAAAGCAGACTCAGTTTTATACTGACTTTAAAATAGGCCTGCACAATATATCGCGAAAGCAATCGTTATCGCAATTAATCGCCATATCGCAATCGCAATTTGCTGACCCAAAAATGCTGCAATTATATTACCGTATTTTTCGCTTTATAAGACACACTTTTCCCCCCCCCAAAAGTGGGGGGGAATGGCAGTGCATCTTATAAAGCGATGGTTGACTTTCTACGCGACACTGTATCTCCGGCCGCTATGCTGCACAGCGCGGCCAGCGATACATCAGTTACAGTGCGGGGAGGGAGGAGGGGCTGGTGGAAAGTCGTTATTTTAATGAACACATGTTCTTCTATCTATTTTGTCTATCTGTTCTGTGCAGCGCTATTAAGAAAATGGCAAGTTCTGTATTTTGTACTTTTGCAGTAATGCAAATATGTATTTTATTTTGAAAAACACTGCGCATTTCAGTTCTTGAGTTCAGCATAACTGCATTTCACATTACCAGTAGTTTGTCTGTGCTTTTACCCTGAAAATCCAAGCAGATAGACCTCTAGCACAATTCCCTTAAAATATCGCATCGCATATCGTTATCGCAATTTTTAGGGCCCTAATCGCAATCGCACAAAATTCCCATATCGTGCAGCCCTACTTTAAAACCAGCCTACAGGGCGGATTCACTAGTCAGGTGTGCATGACTGCATGGAGGTCACCACGCCTCCCATATATGCTACAAAGGAAAAAAAATGGAGGTTGCAGTCAGCACAACCCAATACGCAGGTGCACGTTGCTATGGTGAAATACACATACAAACGTAAAAACAAAGGTGCAATGGCACACTGCAGCTAGAGCTCTGTCCTGCCACTATGCTGGATGTTAGATGAGGCATTAGTTTATATTTTGGCCAAATTATGTAAGCCACCCACCACTTCACCTGGTTTTAAAGTCAGTATAAAACTGAGTCTGCTTTATAGAACTTACCAGAAGCCATTTGGTTCCAGGAGAAGTACTAGTGGGCTCAGCATGCATGTTGGTATTTGCATCCCTTGATCTGATGAACGCTGTATGGCACCAGACGGGGTTACAAGCAGAGTGTATCTGGCATGCATGCTGCACCTGCACTCCCTGGGTTTTGTGTGGCTGATATGGCCCATAAAAGGTAAGAATTAATGTTAGGGATCACTCATAGAGGCAACCGTGAAGTGGTGGGTGGCTTACATAATTTGGCCAAAATATAAACTAATGCCTCATCTAACATCCAGCATAGTGGCAGGACGGAGCTCTAGCTGCAGTGTGCCATTGCACCTTTGTTTTTACGTTTGTATGTGTATTTCACCATAGCAACGTGCACCTGCGTATTGGGTTGTGCTGACTGCAATCCCCATTTTATTCCTTTGAATTAACATCAACCTATTATTGCAGTCTCCAGGGCCCTGGATTTGTCTGTTAGGGTACTTTCACACTTGCGGCATGGCTATCCGGCAGTCTATTCCGGCGGGTGAACAGCCTGCCGGATTTGCCATGCCGCAAGTACCCGTGTGCTGCCGCTCCGTCCCCATTGACTATATTGGGGCATGGGGCGGAGCTACGGCAGAGATCGCCGGACTAAAAAAGTCGGACCTGCAGTACTTTTAGTCCGGCAATCTCCGGCCGTACACAGACTTGCTGCGCAGTAGCTCCGCCCCCCGCCCCACTATAGTCAATGGGGACGGAGCTGCAGCACACGGGTACTTGTAGCATGGCGGATCCGGCAGGCTGTTCACCCACTGGAACAGCCTGCCGGATAGCCATGCCGCAAGTGTGAAAGTACCCTTAGGACTTGAGGAATAGAGGTGGGCAAGTAGTGCATGGGATCCTTGTATCAGAGACACAGGACTGTTATGTGCGCTCACACACTGCTGCCCATCGGGAACTCAGCTGGGGAGACTACTTCTGCCATTTAAGTTTTTATTATAAACTAACATATTAAAGGGGCATTTTCATCTTCTAAAGTGATGTCATATCGCTAAATTAGGTCATCACTTTATTAGCAGGTGTCCGATCCTGAGGACAGCGCTAATTTAACAAAGCACCAGAAAAAAACAAAAAGGATCAAATACAATAATCAATGTAGGCCACGGAATCAGTCAATGGTGGTCATCCTAATTTTCAAATTAAAAGAGAAAGCTATTAATAAATTAAGAAATAAAAATAACAAATTAATGTGTATGATCACCAATGAAAAAAACTATTTGTACCTCATAATGAGTACAATGCAAATAAACTGCCCCCAAAGGTGTACATAGCCTTTAAGAGCACCATTATAGGAAATAAACCAACATATGTGCACGCATGTTATATGTCAGGGGTAGGCAACCTTTGGCTCCCAGCTGTTTTGAAACTACAACTCCCAGCATGCATAGTTGCTCTGTTCTTCTAAGAACTTACATAGAAATGAATGGAGCATGCTGGGAATTGTAGTTTCACAACAGCTGGGAGCCAAAGGTTGCTGATGCCTGTTATATGTGAATGAACGTGCTGCGCAGTCTAACTGGTCAACAGGCATCTTTCCGGCACTAAAAAGCTATGGCTGTGACCACCTCTCACTAATTTACTTAATGCATCTTCAGGTTTTTACTCATTCCTCACTTCAGCCATTATATGACGGAAGGAATAAACTGGCCAGAGCAACACTGCCTGTTTTAGGTGGTATATAGTAAAGGAAGAGAGATACCATACAGACTAGCACTATTTGGGGTGAGGATATGTATACTTACTACGGAGCCATTGCATACGAGTCACAACTCAAGGGTCCTACAGCGAGTCGTGAGCCACATTTGGCTGCTGAGCTGATGATTGGGGACTAGAGATGAGCAAAACGATTTGTACAAATCGATTCATTCATCAAACAGAGTTCTTGAGCAGCGAGGGCTTTTCCCGCTGCTCAAGAAGTTCCCCCTTACCGCTTGATCGACAGGGCCAGACTTCTCCACTGCCCTTAATCTCGCGCCTGCACTTCTGCTCCGAGTAGCGGTGCAAGCGCAGGATCTCTGCTACTGGAGCAGCTGAGTCTCTGCGCTTGTGCTGCTACTCAGAGCAATGATGCAGGAGCTGGACTGTCAGGGATGGGCGAGATGTCCAGCAGTGTAAATCAAGCAGCAATGGGAGCCTCTTGAGCAGCGAGAGGCTGTCCCCGCTGCTGTCTGAGGAACTAATCATTACATCCAAATCAATTTGCTCATGTTTATTGGGGGACCACTGTACTAAAGACTCCCTTAAAGCGAGTGTTCACACCTGCTTTGGGCTTTCCATTTTTTCTGTTTGGTCATACAAACAGATGGACGTAATTTGAGTCTATAATAGATCTGTCAAAGGATGGACACCTACAGTCCCCAGCAGACTATAATGGGGTCTGTTAGGTTTCATTTTACCTTGACTATAATGGGGGCGGAGCTATGACGCAGCACAACAGTGCACGGGCAGAGATCGTGCTGCGCCGTAGCCCCCCCCCCCAATTATAGTCAATGGGGACGGAGCGGCAGCACACTGATACTTGCGGCCTGCCGGATAGCCATGCTGCAAGTGTTAAAGTACCCTTACCTGGCTCCCCGCGTCACTCCTTTTCCCCGCACCGCCGCAGCTGCTTCTCCCTGTGCGCAGATGAAAACATCTGGTGTCAGGGTTGGGGGTAGCCAATGGTAGACAGTGACGGGGACGAGCCTCCCTAGTGTTACCGCGATACTAGGGAGGCTCGTCACCGCCCTGACACTGGATGGTTTCTTCAGAGAAGCAGCTGCGATGGTGCGGGGACCAGGAGTGACACGGGGAGTCAGGTAAGTAGAATCAGTGTGAGGGGGCCGGGGCCGGCATGTGGGGGAGCATTTGTTAGTGTCGAATAACCCCTTTAAGGTGCATTCACACGACCATATGGAATTTGCAGTCTGTAAACCACAGATCCACAAAATACGGATGCAGTCCATATGACATCCGCATTTTTATGGCCAATTTGACTTCAATGGGTACATGGTCTGCAGAAAAGTATAGGACATATTCCATCTTCTGCGGAACAGACTAAGGCTACTTTCACATCTGCGCCTTCCCTTTCCGGTATTGAGATCCATCATAGGATCTCAATAGCGGAGGAAAACGCTTCCATTTTGTCCCCATTCATTGTCAATGGGGACAAAACTGAACCGAAGGGAACGGAGTGCGCCAGAATGCATTCTCTTCCGTTTCATTGCGCTCCTATGATGTACACAAAAACACTGCAAGCGTCGTTCTTGAGTGCATCCTGGGATGCGGCGCAAGTTGGGTCCATCATGACTCGCCATGTGAGTCAATGGAGGCGGATCAGTTTTCTCAGACATGGCGTTTTTTTGCTGATCCATGACATATCTAGCAAAAACGCAGATGTGAAAGTAGCCTTACGGATGCAGAAAGCACACCGATTTCTTCTGCTTTTTCAATCTGTATGTCCGTACGGTCCTGTGAATGCACCGTTACAGGAAGCAGAGATCTTCAGAATGGCGTAGACGTCATATAAATTCATAAATCACAATTTTCATGACCCGTCACTGCCTCCATGTACTGATGACACATCTATAGTCCAACACAGTCTATCCACTGTTCCTGGCAGTATTTCATAAACTAAGCCCTTTATCTCTCACCTTCCTAACCTCCCTCGTCTGCCTGCGGTCTACCTGTAAAGAAGATTATTGTCACGGCTGCAGCCTGTCTGGGCGAGAGGTAATTCACAGGTACTGGAGCGTCAGCATCTCTAGAACCAGGCGCTGGTTTACCACACCACAGACATATACCGGATTCCCTAAAATACTGGAAAGACAGCTTATAGTCATTAACATGCAGGGGTTTATTACAAGTCCTCAGCCTGATTACAATTTACATGCTTCAAGGTCTCAAGTACAACCACAGTCACAGAGAATGTTTCGTTACATTCACACGGCCGTTTTAGGAGCAATGGTAGTGTACGGGGTTATTCGCACGGCCGTTTTAGGAGCAATGGTAGTCTACGGGGTTATTCGCACGGCCGTTTTAGGAGCAATGGTAGTCTACGGGGTATTCGCAAGGCCGTTTTAGGAGCAATGGTAGTGTACGGGGTTATTCACACGGCCGTTTTAGGAGCAATGGTAGTCTACGGGGTTATTCACACGGCCGTTTTAGGAGCAATGGTAGTCTACGGGGTTATTCACACGGCCGTTTTAGGAGCAATGGTAGTCTATGGGGTTATTCACACGGCCGTTTTTTTGATGGTCCATCAATAATGGCTGTCAAAAAATAGGACATGTTCTATGTTGTCCGTTTTCACAGACTGACAGCCCCCACACAAATGAAGGGGACAGTTTTTAACTCACCTACTCCATTTGATCGCGGGCCAATCACCTGGAAGCAGGTGATTGGACCATGTGACCCAGTGACATCACTGAAGGTCCTTCATCCCCCTCCTGCTGAAGACAGAACAGGAGACCGGCAGCTACGCGATTAAATGGAATATGCGAGTTTGTTTTTTTAAATTATTTTTAACCCTTTATTGCCCTTTTTACTTTGCATTCTCTATTGCGAATGCTATTATTTTCCTTTATAACTATGTTATAAGGGAAAACAATAAAGCTTGGATCCCCATCCCGATTGTCTCCTAGCAACCATGCGGGAAAAATGCGTCAGATGTTGCTGGCATCCTCCCCAGTTGTACAGGACGAGGCTGCTGCCATCTAATGGCGCATGCGCAGGATTTTGGTGTTTAGGGAGGAAAGAAAAAAAAGAAGCCAAGTAAAGTGAATATTAATGAGCTAAGAAGATGCGTTCGGGGCGCGGCTGGGCACAAAACGGACTGAGGGACAGCCCATTGGGCACAAAGTGAGGTAATTTACATATCAAAAACTTTTTTATACATAATGCAAAGCCAGGTGGGGGTAATATTAGTATAGTTTTAATCAGTAAAAGGAGACCAATACAAGGATATGTATAGCTGTACATGGTGGCCTGTCAGTGTCCCTTTAGGGCAGGGGTGCACACCCTGCGGCCCGGGGGCCACATGCGGCCCTCGATACCATTCTGTGCGGCCCCAAACATCTGGTAAAAGACAAGTAGGTCTATGTCTTATGGCTTCTTACATGTATCTTTCATGTATTCTCCTATTAGATGGGAGTCCTAGAACCTAGCCTAGAACTCTAACTAGACATTTATAGTATATACTGTATGTTTAATATGCCAAAGATACAGTATTTCAGATGGTAATACCCCTTTAAGTTTTATTTTTGGCCCTTGGAATTAGTTTCGGCTGACAATGTGGCCCCCAAACAGAAAAGGCATCAATGTAGCTACTGCGCATTCCCCGGCTGACGCTGCAAACCAGCTGTAAGCTGGTGGACATGCGCAGTAGCTACATTGATGCAGTTCCCACAGTGGGCATCACAGTGCGCATGCCCCGCCGAGGCAAAGCTGAGCGCAGGAGTTCGCTACCAGAGGAGGAGGAAGAAAAGCAATAGAAGGGCGGGCTGAGACAGAGACAGGGGCGGGGATAAGAACTAAAGAGGCCGAGCAGCCTGGGCTCCAAAGAACTTAACTCCGCCCCTGGGCACTTGCGAGCCCTCATTTACATATAAATAAAAGTCCGTTTTTGAAGCAGGTGAAGCGCTGAAGAAGACAACAAAGGTACTATTTTATTCATCTGAAATGATGCTACAAAGCTATGTAAGCGGTCTATTATGTCCAACTTTGGTGACAGACTCCCTTTAAACATTTTTTTTTTTTAATGACAGTTACCCTTTAAGTTAACCTGTTGCCTATACTGTACCTCCTCCTGCCTGGGGAAATGCTGCAGCCTGACATGTATTCCTAGGCCAGGAAGCCTACGATCTGCTGACCACTTTTAGATCACGCAGCTTGTCATGGATCTACAACAAGTGGGTCCCTGCTTATGGAAACTTGCTGTCTGTGGCAGCATGGACCCCTCCTCCCTGCCATGCTGTCTGCCCCTTCTATGGGCCGGATCTGCAGCCCCTAGGAATACTGTATATAGAAGCACCCCGCAGCCAGGATCTGGCCGCAGCAACTTGCATCACATTGCGCTGTGTGTACAGGGCGCTGTGTACACGCCATCCTCCTCCTCCTCCTCCTCCTCCTCCGCCACTTCCTTTTTGGGGAGACCCTATTTTAGCCTGCACGTTACAGCTCACATGTCAGACATGGATCCACACTACACCGCGCACATCCAGACACAAAGCACCCACCTTCCACCGTCTCCTCCACGTTTTCATCATCGCTATCCATGGCCTCCTCCGCCAGTGACAGACACCGAGTTCTTCAGCGTGCGTGTGACTCTCGAGCGCCCCCTCCCTCCACAGAGTGAGCTGTGCGCCTGCCTAGCAGCGCCCCCCCGTGGACGCAGAGTGCACAGCTCCTCTGGTGGCTGAGCTCCCGCTCTGCAGTGTGGTGTCTGCTGCCTTGCACCCCTGTCCTCTTCTAATAAGCAGCTGATGACATCACCCAACCTGAGGAGAGCTGTCATTTCTCAGAATGGGATGACTTAAGGGAAACCAGAGATCCTGGAAGATGGAATCATGTATTTCTCTACAGACTTGTCACTCAGCATTTCTTGTATTTTAAAAATGTTCTCCTTACCATTCCTGGTACAGTGCTGGAGGTCAGGTCATAACTTCTGTTTTTGTATATTAGAAAAAAGGACGCCCTCAGACGTGC
The DNA here is from genome assembly GCA_033119425.1 of Bufotes viridis. NCBI lineage: Eukaryota > Metazoa > Chordata > Amphibia > Anura > Bufonidae > Bufotes > Bufotes viridis. The sequence continues at coordinate 464,544,347 of CM065589.1, forward strand.
GCTCAGCACTGGGTCCCATCTAGTCACAGAAGTTGGCTTAGGGTGCCTTTCGGGGACCGCCATAGGACGCTGGACCATGGTCAGTGACTAATAGTGACAGCCACAGGAACCTTAAAGAGTGCATGACACTGCCATCTGCTGGCCGCACTATTTATATCTAGTGTCCAGTTTAGGCTACTTTCATATCTGTGTTTTGCTGGATCCGTCATGGACCAGGGAAAACGCTTCCGTTATAATAATACAACCACCTGCATCCATTATGAACGGATCCAGTTGTATTATCTCTAGAATAGCCATGACTGATACAGCACTAACACCATTGTAAGTCAACAGTAGGTGAGGAGGGTGGGGAGGCATTACCCCAGGCGCCAAATTGCAGGGGGCGCCAGGCAGCAGGCAGTAAAATGAGCCTTTGGCTCCCATCCCCTCTGTTATGCCTCATAGGCTTCAGGCCATTAGGCAGTTGAACGGCGCAGGAGATCATGATTACCTCACTGTGACCTCCTGCGTCGGCTCGTACGTGATGAAGCGGTGCAGGAGGGGAAGGTGAGGTGTTCGTGACCCCCTGCGTCGGGTCTTACGTGATGAAGCAGTGCAGGAGGGCACGGTGAGGTGTTCGTGACCGCCTGCGCCGGGATGCCCGAACACAGGCCACAAGCGGTGAAGAAGAGAGGTGACTAGTGTTGAGAGAACTTGTGTTTTAAGTTCTGCGTCCAAAGTTCGGGTTCGGGTTATCGAATAATCCCGTTATGGATTCTGCTACCACGGACCATAACAGAATTTGGAATCCATAACGGGGTTCTTCGATAACCCGAACCCGAATTTTGGACGCAGAACTTAAAAAACAAGTTCGCTCAACACTAGAGGTGAGTATTTCTTTCTTTTTTTTATGTATGCACCCTAAGGCAGGCAGCACTGGGGGCACTATGGAGGTGGGGAGGACGGATGAGGATTACTATATAGAGAGAGAGTGGGCCATAATGATAAAGAGGGGGCCAATATACTATTAATGCAGAGGGGGCAATTATGTATAATAATACAGAGGGGACACTGCGACGGGTCTTTATAAATACTTGGACCACTATAGGCGGCATTATAACTACTGCAGACACTATAGGGGACTTTATTACTATTGCGGGTTCTTATAGGGGTACCTTATAGAGGGGCCTTGTTACTGCTGGGGGCACTACTAGGAGCCCTATGGGGGTATCATTAATACTGGGGTTGCTATTGAGGGTGATGCAGGGATCACTATTACCATTGAGGACAGTGTAGGAGTGTATTATTATGGGGGACTATCTGTATGGCACTAGCACAGTATTGGGGGTAGCAGCAGGATGAGTGTTGAGGCACCAGGAGGGAGAGGACTATAGTAAAGTGAGGAATCTAAAAATGTTTTCCTGTGATAAACTCTGCAGAGTGAGACACGGCTGAAAGAAGGTATCATGGCGGTCTTATCTCCGAATGAAGACGTTGAGGAAAGAGTGTGCCTCAGAGGAGACGTAACTGGATGTAAGAGGTATGCGCTGCTGTATTCTACTGTAATTTTTGTACCAATATATCTAATGTCCATCCACATATTTCTTTCATGGTATGGTTGTGGGGCAGGGAGAACTTCAGGCCACACTGTGCGTGTTCTGATCTCTAGGGCCTCCCATCCATCTACTACATTATCTGTACTCAGAGAGTTATCACTGTGTCATCTGTAGTGTTACATAGGACTGCAGGTGACATCTACTACATTATCTGTACTCAGAGAGTTATCACTGTGTCATCTGTAGTGTTACATAGGACTGCAGGTGACATCTACTACATTATCTGTACTCAGAGAGTTATCACTGTGTCATCTGTAGTGTTACATAGGACTGCAGGTGACATCTACTACATTATCTGTACTCAGAGAGTTATCACTGTGTCATCTGTAGTGTTACATAGGACTGCAGGTGACATCTACTACATTATCTGTACTCAGAGAGTTACCACTGTGTTATCTGTGGGGTTACATAGGACTGCAGGTGACATCTACAACATTATCTGTACTCAGAGAGTTACCACTGTGTTATCTGTGGGGTTACGTAGGACTGCAGAAGACATCTACTACATTATCTGTACTCATGGAGTTATCACTGTGTTATCTGTGGTGTAACATAGGACTGCAGGGGACATCTACTACATTATATGTACTCAGAGAGTTACCACTGTGTTATCTGTGGTGTTACATAGGACTGCAGGTGACATCTACTACATTATCTGTACTCATGGAGTTATCACTGTGTTATCTGTGGTGTAACATAGGACTGCAGGGGAAATCTACTACATTATCTGTACTCAGAGAGTTATCACTGTGTTATCTGTGGTGTTACATAGGACTGCAGGTGACATCTACTACATTATCTGTACTCAGAGAGTTATCACTGTGTTATCTGTGGGGTTACATAGGACTGTAGGTGACATATACTACATTATCTGTACTCATGGAGTTATCACTGTGTTATCTGTGGTGTAACATAGGACTGCAGGGGAAATCTACTACATTATCTGTACTCAGAGAGTTATCACTGTTATCTGTGGTGTTACATAGGACTGCAGGTGACATCTACTACATTATCTGTACTCAGAGAGTTATCACTGTGTTATCTGTGGGGTTACATAGGACTGTAGGTGACATATACTACATTATCTGTACTCATGGAGTTATCACTGTGTTATCTGTGGGGTTACATAGGACTGCAGGTGACATCTACTACATTATCTGTACTCAGAGAGTTATCACTGTGTTATCTGTGGGGTTACATAGGACTGTAGGTGACATCTACTACATTATCTGAAAAAAGGGTGCGTGTCGACAGGTTGGGGGTGGGGGTAGGTGCAATAATTGCTTTGCCCTGGGTTCTGGCAACCCACGCTACTCCACTGAAGTCAATGGGTGCTGGATCCGTTTTCTTTTGTGTCTGAGAAAACTGATCCGGCACAATTGACTTAAGCTACTTTCACACTAGCGTTTTTTTGCAGATTCGTTATAGATCTGCAAAAACGCTTCCGTTACAATAATACCACCACATGCATCCGTCATGAACGGATCCGGTTGTATTATGTCTTCTATAGCCGTTTTCTATTGACTTACATTGTGTGCCAGGATGGATCTGTTTGGCTCCGTTCCGTCAGGCGTACAGCAAAACGCGAGTGTGAAAGTAGCCTAAGGTGTATAAGATTCAGGTTCAGGTTATGTAATGTCGGGTTTATAATAATTCAATTAAGAATTATTAATTATGGTCATAAAAATAATTAATCATGAATTTTTCATAACTACCTGAAATTATGACCTAGTGAATTGTAAATAACCTAATCGATACAATTCACATCTGAGGCCGACTATTTCCTCAGATAATAAGTTCTTTTCATGTGAGTGACATTAATGCTAAAGATGTAACTTTTGACATTAAATAATACACAGATATTATAAAAACATGCAAAGTTTATTAGTTACAAGATTATAAACATAAACTAGTATATAAACACAATTATATATGCCAAGGAATTTATATGGCAATGATATAAAGCATTACAAGCTTAAAATAAGTAAATACACGATGATATCTGCCAATTAATATATGCGGCATTGATATCAGGCATCAGAAGCTTCACAATACATGTGGGTAGGAGCAGCTTGTCACATTATAACAAAGCTATTTGGTTAGGATATCAAAACAAGAAGTTACATTATATACATTACTCCTGTTCAGAGGCGTGTCTAATCCTAGACATCTATATGGAATGATAAATACATTCCCCACCCCTCTCTAACCAAACTAAAATACACCTCACATGTAGTAATGGGCAAATCCATTCAAGTATATAACTTAGAAGATAGTAGTCAAATCCTAGACTACTTTTGCATGTATCCTTCCGCCCTGTCCTGGACTACTTTCATATCTGTATAACCTGGTAAGACTATTAAGACAACAGAAATTGGAAGAACTTGGAACAAATCTTCCAGTGGGAATTTATCATCTAGCTTGGCGAAGAATGCTACTATCAATATATCTATATCTATGCATATACGTATGCAATCATTTAATACTCTGATAAATTATGAAACTTGATTCTTCTGCAGGTAGAATGAAGCCTCACAATTATTCTATATCTAAGACTACATCTCATATAAAGAGATGATAAATAAATGAATATGTTCGCCAACATAGATGCTATGATTTTACCCACATTATCTAAATAGCCTTAATAAAATGAAACATCATTCTTTGTGTTTCTTACCAAGTCCTAGCAGGAATCTCACTTCTGCTCCTAGGAAAGCTGGATGGTCCATCACCATGGCTTTCATCTTGGGTGTTGGCTGGAATGTAGGAATGCTATGCTTCCTCCTTTGTTTCTTAGCTTCTCCTCCTTCTTGCCTCTCTTCTTTCTCTTTCTTTTTTCTCCTGATGCTCATCTATCTAGGGTAATTATCTCCCTTGTAATCTAACATTACCACCCCCTGGATTAGTATTCTCCAATCAATTGAGGGGGTGTAAACATATGTAATAAGATCCTATGAGATCATGTTTACCCATAATGCAACTATGAAGGATGGTGTAACGATATCGATATCTGTCTCCGGATGGCACTGTTGTGCAAGCTATTAACACCATACCATAAAGAGTTAACTAGGGTATTTTTGCATCATATACATTTGACCCTCGTCGTCGTAAATTAGAGATGAGGATTAGTTTAGACATTTTGTATCAACTAAAGATAGACAACTTGGAGTCTCTCTGACACTATTGATCTATGGGCCATTATGGTATGAATGGGCCTTGTTCTCTAAGACATGTCTGGAGAATCCAGTGTACTCCTTTATAGATAAGACCACATTTGTGGCAATAACTCTTAAGACACAATACTCTCTGTATTTTTGAGCTTGGCATGAACTCATCTTGGCCTGTTTCTACCACACAGCAAAACTTTGGCTCAAACTGTTTCTTAAAGACAATGAGCATGCATATTGAATATAATATGATTAGGTATCAATATATATACCTATGAAAATGCCTGACAGTAAGAATTCCGTTATGGATTCTGCTTCCACCGACCATAACTAAGGGTCCATTCAGACATCCGCATAATGTGTCCGCATCCGTTCCGCAATTTTGCGGAAAGGGTGCGGAGCCATTCATTTTCAATGGGGCCTCAAAAGATGTGGACAGCACCACAATGTGCTGTCCACATCCGCACTTCCGTTCCGCGGTCCTGAAAAAAAAATAGAGCATGTCCTATTTTTGTCCGCAGCCACGGACAAGAATAGGCATTTCTCTCATAGTGCCGGCCATGTGCAGTCCGCAAAATGCGTAACGCACTTGGCTGGTGTCTGTGTTTTGCAGATACTGAATTTGCGGACCGCAAAACAGTTGCAGACGTGTGAATGGACCCTTATGGTCCGTGGTAGCGGAATCTATAATGGAATTCTTAGATAACCTGAACCTTGTACGCCGAACTTGAAACACAAGTTCACTTAACACTAGTCGCAACGTTTCAGTTCATAGCTCGAAAAGAGACTCTGTGAATGACCTCAAAACAATGCGACCACGGGGGTGAATAAAGTGTTTGAGAGTGCGGATATTTTTTTCTTTAAATATATATATATGTCATTTATCAAACTGGTGCAAATTAGAACTGGCTTAAGTTGCGCATAGCAACCAATCAGATTCCATCTACCATTTTTCACAGCTTCATAGGAAAATGAAAGGAAAAATCTGATTGGTGGCTAAGGGCAACTAAGCCAGTTCTACTTTACGCCAGTTTTGATAAATCTCCCCCTCTGTGTACTTTAATGTGTACATAGCATTGTGTGTTGTCACACTGTACTAATCTGTGTGGGACAAGTGAGAGCTCACTCAGACTGCACACAATACTGTATTCAGAAGAGAGTACATGTAGTGAGAGCGTCAGTAATGAGATATATAGGCAAAATAGGAATGGTCGGCACACCACGACGTGATAGAAGACCTGGTGCTCTGTGATGTGGGGGAATAGCCCACAGTACAATAGAGCAAAAATTCACGGCACTCAGGATTATGATGCAACAAATCAAGGGATTTTTAATGTTTCCATCCACAAAAATTAATAATAATGTATACACGGCCAACGTTTCGGTCCTTCCCGGACCTTGTTCACGGCCAGGTGCATGTAGACTGTGTGTTTGGCGTGGAATGGCGTGAGATATATATCCAGTGGCGTACAAACAATCCATGGGGCCCCGGTGCAAAACTGATTAATGGGGCCCCCTCCCCCCATTTCTGAGAGCGCTGCTAAGGGCCATTTTAGCCCCAGTTTACTACTAAAATTAAACGTTTTGGCTAAATAAAGTATTTTACAAAAATGTAACCTATCACTTGCCCTACACTTTAGCAAAAAAATAAATAAAATTATATGGCAGTTACACTTTGGGCTACTAAGGGCTCTTTCCGTGCAGCTAATCTGCTGCGTGAATGAGTGCCAAGCCCCATTCCGGACAGCAGCAGTAACATGATTGACTGTGATCTTTTATCTACAAAATCACGATGGCAACCTTATCTTACTGTGATTTTGTAGCAAAAAGAACACAAAGAGGCACGGAGCATTATCAATCATGTCACTGCTCCGTGTCTCTGCTGCCCAGAACGGGGCTTGGATCTCTTTCACACAGCTGATTACCTGCACAGTATCCGCTCTTGTTAAAGAGCCCTAAGCCCAATGGTTACACTCACCCAGTCCTAATAAAATCTGGTCCTACCTCATCCAGGGTGTCGCTGGTGTCGGCGTGATGTCCGCTGGATCCAGAACAAGGTCCCTGTGGGGAGAAAATAAGTATAATCACATCAGGAAGGGATGGTGACTGGCCCTGTGAAATCCCCAGCATGGGGCACTGTGCTGGCCTGTAAAACTGAGCCATGCCAATGTATAGCCGGGTAATCTAGTGCTACCACACAGTACTAATGCCCACCTTGAGGCCCCTTCACAGTACTAATGCCCACCTTTGTTCCTGTAACAGTAGTTATACTCAGATATGTGCCCCCCTCACAGTAGTTATGCCCAGTTATGTGCCCCCTCACAGTATTAATGCCAAATATGTGTCCCCTCAAAGTAGTAATGACCAGATTATGTGCCCCCTCACAGTAGTAATGCCAAATATGTGCCCCCTCACAGTAATAATGCCAGATTATATGCACCTCACAGTATTTATGCCCAGTTATGTGCCCCTCACAGTAGATATACCCAGATATGTGCCCCTTCTGAGCGGTTATGCCAGATTATGTGTCCCTCACATTAGATATGCCCACATATGTGCCCCTCACAGTGGTTATGCCAGATTACCTGCCCCTCACAGTAGTAATGCCTTCATATGTGCCCCTCATAGTTATGCCTTCATATGTGCCCCCTCACAGTAGTTATGCCAGCTTAGGTGCCCCCTCACAGTAGCTATGCCTTTATATGTGCCCCCTCATAGTTATGCCTTCATATGTGCCCCCTCACAGTAGTTATGCCAGCTTAGGTGCCCCCTCACAGTAGTTATGCCTTTATATGTGCCCCCTCATAGTTATGCCTTCATATGTGCCCCCTCACTGTAGTTATGCCAGCTTAGGTGCCCCTCAAATTAGTTATGGCCTCCCACTTGCCCTTTGCCCCAGTCTGCAGTCTTAGAAAAAAAAACATACTTACCTTCTTCCCTGATGACAGGCTCCTCACTCATCACGCTGCTGGCTGTGCTCAAGGCAGATTCCTGGGTTTTCAGATCTCCTCCCACAGCCAGCAGCGCGATGTGGGGCCAGCAGGGGAGCTCCTGAGCTGTGAAGCAGGGATGAGAGAGGTTTCCCTGCTTCACTGTGGAAAGAAAATGCCGGCCGGGCGGCCAGCTGTGAGTGAGTGCGCGCACCCCATCCCCTCCCCATATTATACATGTAATGGAGCGCTCTGATGGGGCCCGAAATTGCCACTGTACTTCATGCTGGGCCCCATCAGAGCGCTCCATTACATGTGCGTACAGCCGTTTTTAACATGATTTAGGCTGGGGGGTGGGTCCACAGGCGGCCGGGCCCCCTGGAGTGCGACCCCTATATGTATGCCACTGTATATATCCTGCTTATAACGCCATGGTTCTGACTGTAGATCGCTGCACTAACGTTATCAGCAGAAATATCTATTGTGTCTACAAATAATAGATATTCTACAGAATGAAAAGTGAGAAATAGATATGCTGATTACAGGTTGTAGCATACTGTAAGACTCACCATGTTGTGGATTGGAATGAAATCTTACAACTTTCAGCAGCCTATATGTAAGTAGCTGCTAGCTGTGCTGTGTAAGGCTACTTTCACACTTGTGGCAAACTTTTCCGGCATTGAGTTCCGTTGTCGGGGCTCAATACCGGAAAAGAACTGATCAGTTTTATCCCAATGCATTCTGAATGGATAGAAATTAGTTCAGGATGTCTTCAGTTCAGGAAATACCGCAGCATGCTGTGGTTTTATCTCCATCCAAAATGCCAGAACACATGCCGGATCCAGCATTAATTTCCATAGGAATGTATTGGTGCCGGATCCGGCATGAATAAATACCTGAAGGACGGATCCGTCCTTCCGGTGTGCGCATGCGCAGACCCTTAAAACTGAAATTGAAAAAATAATACAAGACGGATCCATCTATCCGCATCCGGATCCGTCTACAAATGCTTTCAGTTGTCATGCGGTTAGATGGATCCGGCGGGCAGTTCCGTTGACGGAACTGCCTGCCGGAATCCTCTGCCGCAAGTGTGAAAGTACCCTAACAGGATGTGGGGGCGGGGCAGCAGAGCTTGTTCTGGTGCATATAAAATCCACAGGAATGCCCACAGATTCTCACAGTGAGCAAAACTCATATCAGAGCATTTCTGAGTGCATGTGAAGCCAAGCTGATACCAGTAAACAAACAAGTGCAATTTTATTATGTGCTGCATTATGGCAAGATATGGGGTTATTGATTTTTAGTGCACAAAGGTGTCCATAGCCTTTAAAGGGATCCTGACAGTTCAGCTGCCCTATCTGAGGGTGAGAAACTGAGCTCCGCGATATATACTGCCTGCAGAATGCACTAGAGTTATCTTATAACTACATCATACAGTATTTAACAGTACTGCATTTAACTTTGCTTCTCATTAACCCCTCAGAGGGGGTCTCTAAGTATGAGGAACCCGAACTAGGACTGCCCATGCATCTGCATAGGAGCTGTACACATAAAACAATTGGATATTTTTAATCAAATGATTAGCAAAGTTGCTTTGTTGTAGATGAAGAGACAGAATTCTTTGGAAGTAGTAGTTTTGGTCACACAAGCCCACCCACCCTCTAACAGTACTGTGCATAACAGATGACTGAAGAGCAGTAATTCTCAACCATCTGTAGGGACTGATTGGGGTAAACAATGACTGTCATTAGATGTCTAGTCACACAGTCATCTCTGGCTGCTGATTACATTTAGTTAGATGAGTGCAAATGCCAGGAAGTCAGTCTTGTCATGAAATATTACAAGTGTCTTTAACCGTGTATGCCTCTCAGATGATTTTATGGAGGTAACACATATAATTTAGGATAATGTAACCAATAGCAGGTATCTGTAGAAGCAGTTGTAGGTACATTTCCTTCCAAATGAGCAGGGGGTGGACTGGTCATAGATCCTACAGGGAAACTTCCTTGTGAACCAATGCCCAGGGGGCCGCCTGAGCTCTCCTCATGGTCATCATAAGGCCGCTTTCAGACGAGTGAGTTGCATACTGCGGACTCGCAGTGTGAGTATAAGACAGCTTTTGTCCTGACCTTCCAGCACTACCAGTGTCACATAGCATTATATTGATTTATTTATATTCATGCTGTGTAACCCTTAGAGGCCTGGAATGTATTGGATAACACTGACAGCATTAGGCTAGTTTCACACTAGCGGCAGGGGAATCCGTCAGACTGTTCCGGCGGGCGAATAGCCTGTCGGATCCGTCCTGTCGCTAGTTCACCCCAGACTGCCCCAGTGTGCCCCCGGACTGCCGCGCCGTCCCCATTGACTATAATGGGGGCAGAGTCACAGCTGCAGCACGGCAGCGCATGGCGAGAGGCAGCCGGACTAAGAGTACTGCATATCGTACTTTTAGTCCGGCTGCCTCTCGGCGTCAATGGGGACGGAGCGGCAGTCCGGGGGCACACGTGAACTAGCGGCAGGACGCCCGCCGGAACAGTCTGTCAGTGTTATCCAATACATTCCAGGACTGTAAGGGTTAAATATCGTCATAAATCAATATAATGCTAGGCGGTGCTGGGAGGTCAGGATGGGAGCTGTCTTATACTCATACTGCGAGTCTGCAGTATGCAATTCGCTCATCTGAAAGCTGCCTAAAGCAACTGAAGTAGGAGGATGGAACATGGCAGCTGGTGCTGGTCACTACAGAGGGCCAGCTTCTGGGGAGGTATTTTGTGCTGCTGGCAGTATTTTGTAATGCACTGTGGTATTTGGCTCTGTTGGGGTGGTATAATGTGCCGCAATATGGTATTGGCTGCCCTACCTACTTGGGTTGGCCCTGACTTCCGTCAATTTGGACCCAACTACAAAATGGGGTCACTTTTAGTTTTTTAGACATGCCAAATAAATTATATATTGCTTCGCATACTCAATATGTCTATTTTATTTTGGCATCATAAAGTTGACATGTTTATACTTTTTGAAGACTTTAGAGGGCTTCAAAGTTGAGCAGCAATTTTCCAATTTTTCATGAAATTTTTTTCAGGGACCAGTTCAGTTTTGAAGTGAATTTGAGGGTCTTTATGTTAGAAATCCCCCATAAATGACCCGATTATGAAAACTGCACCCCTTAAAGTATTCAAAATGACATTCAGAAAGTTTGTTAACCCTTTAAATGTTTCACAGGAATAGCTGCAAAATTAAGGAAAAAATTCAAAATCTCCTTTTTTTTACACTTATATGTTCTTGTAGCCCCTTCTATTTAATTTTTACAAGTGTTAGAAGGAGAAAAAGCTCCACAAAATTTGTATCCCAATTTCTCCCAAGTCAGAAAATACCTCATTTGTGGATGTAGAGTGATCTGCGGGTGAACTATACGGCTCAGAAGAGAAGGAGCGCCATTGGGATTTTGGACAGAGAATTGTGCTGAAATGTTTTTTGGGGGGCATGTCACATTTTGGAAGCCACCATGGTTCCAGAACAGCAAGAAACCCCCACATGGCACACAATTTAGGAAACTAGACATCTCAAGGTACATAAAAAGGGATACGGTGTCCCTTAACTCCCCACAAGTGTTTGGCGCAATGTTGTTAAAGTTGGACGTCATGGCCATACAGTAAACTGGGGTCTAGTAGAGGACGTCCCCACTCCAGTACTGCCTGACACTGGGTTTTTTAATTAGGCCCATGTGAAGCACGAGGCCCCAAAACGTCCTCACTGACCAGAGTCCAGCCACCGGACCTAGCCAAAAAGGAGCCCAGGTGTTGAGCAATAAACTGTTGGGCGAACAAGTTTGTGTGCTCCACCATCAGATTCACAAAGTGGTCACTGAAAAAAAAAAAAGTCATATTCAGTGAAGCCCACTGTGGGAATCTGGATTCCTGGTTGGGCAACAAAGTCAGGAATCACGGGCTCAAAATCCTCTGGGGAACTCCAGGCAAGTTCACCGGTAGGGGGGGGGGGGGAGGCGTAACCGACTGAGCATGGTGTAGGACGTGTGTCTCTGAGCTCCTCACCTAGAGCCTGGCTTAATTACCTTTTTCAGCAGCCAAACCTTATCTATACTATGGGGAAAACAACTAAAGACAGAGAGGGAGAAGCTGGGAACACTCCGAAGCCTTGGAAGCCCCAAGGCGACTTAAGCACGTTCCTCAACAAGAAACTCTCTCTCCCGCTCGAGAAAAATAAGATGGCGCGCGGTGCGCAAGGCGAAGCAGACCATGAGGATGAGGTCTCAGATGGCGGCAGCTCCGAGTCAGGCTCTGACTCCCGAGGTGAGCGCAGCTCGCTACCTATTACTAGAGGCTTTTCTACCAGCACTCCTTGATGCAAGCTTTATCCCCAGTCTTAAGGGAACTTTCTGACATAAAGACAGAGTTCCAGCAGCTTGGCCACAGGGTGGAGGCCCTGGAAGAACACCAAACGCACTTGCTACAGCATGGCACAGGAGTCCATAAACAACTAACTACTATGTGCCAGCAAATTAATAACGCATACAAGTACCTGGAGGACCAGAAAAGCAGGGGACGTCGTAAAAATCTAAGATTGAGAGGCATCCCGGAGTCTATCCCAAATGGGGATCTCATGAACACTGTACGCCATATCTTCAGCCTACTAGTGGGCGAGGAATGTGCAGACGGCATCACTATTGAAAGAGCGCATCGGGCGCTCAGACTGAGACCGCCAAATGGGGAGCCGCCGAGGGATGTTGTGTGCGCCCTACTGAACTTTTTAGATACTTCTGTGGTTCTTAAAGCTGCCCGGGACGGTGGGGATGTGCAATTTGATGGACACAGGATCTTATATTTTCAAGACCTTGCGGCCAGCACCTTGGCCAAGTGCAGAGCACTTCGACCCCTGACATCTATCCTGAGGGAGAAAAAGTTACCGATAAGATGGCTATTCCCGTTTAGACTGAGTACTCCGGTGGGTGGCAAGCAGTTTACAATCCGTCACCCGGAAGAATTACACCAGATCTGGGAGGCGTTGCAAGTGGAACCCCCGGACATCCCGTCTTGGTTACCTGTTGGCATGTCTCCGCCGGTTTCAAGGTGGAGAGGAAGAAGCTTACCTGAGGGTCCGGTGCCCAGACGTTCGCCATTGGAGTGATGTAGGATTCTAGATAAGGTCGGACCTTCATAGCCCTTTCTTTTCCCCCTTACTATTTCCGCCCTCCTTTTTTCTTCCTTCCCTTACCTCCTCTTTCCTGCATCTCCCCCCTTCTTGCTAACCTCCCCTCCTCTTACTTTCTCATTCCCCCGCTCGATATTACTGCCTTGCCATTGTAGTTGGTCTCTCTCTCCTTCACTTCCGATTTAACCCGGTTACACGTTGGGTTATACTCTTGACAAGCATTTCTCACACTGTGACTATTCCATTTGATCGCTATAAGGTTTGGCTCGTAGCTTTAAGATCTCCGGGCCGGGTACTTGGAGAACTAGTTCTTGGGCTACTCTTCACATATGTGAACCCCCCCGAGGCCTTCTATCTCTGAGCCACTCTAGACTTTTGGCGTTACGCCCTTGAGCCTTTTTTTTTTGTATATTCTAGTTTATATTGTTGTTGGTTCTGTTGTGTCGCCTCTGGGGTCCGGGTGCACCCACTGCAGATGACTGCCTGCCACTGCGAGCATGGCTGATGTAATGGTTATCACTTTTAATGTGAATGGTATGAATGTGACCGCTATCTGATTTCTACAACGTTAGCCGGGTCATTCACGCTGTCACCTATGCGAAAAAGACCACTACTTCTCTTGTCCTGCACAGACGCTGATAAGGCGTTCGACAGAGTCAGCTGGAGGTACATGCGAGGTGCATTGGAGGCTTTTGGCTTTCCTGAGCAGTTTGTGCAAGCAATATTCTCCATGTACACGTCTCCGTCAGCACGTATTTTGGATAAAGGCACTCTGTCGGACGCCTTCCACATAAGAAATGGTACGTGTCAAGGGTGCCCCTTATCGCCCACACTGTTTATACTTACTCTCAAGACCCTTCTCCTGAAATTTAGACAGTCCCCAAGATTAAAGGAATACAAATTGGAAACTTCACCCACAAAATGGCGGCTTTTGCCGATGATTTGTTATTGCTAATATCCAATCCAGAAGTGGCATTACCTGAGGTACTATGCATTTTTGAACTCTTTGGTGCAGTCTCCAATCTCAAAATTAATTTCGATCAGTCTGAGGCGTTAAGCGTTTCGATACCCGAGTCTCAGCTCAAGAGAGTTAAGCAACTATCTCCCTTTAAATGGCCTTCCACTGCCTTAAAATACTTGGGCATTAACATCCCCAGTGAACCTAAATCTTTATTCCGGCTAAACTATCCTCCCTTACTGGCGAAAATTAAATCCTTCCTCTCCAAAGGCTCCTTGCCGTTTATATCGTGGTTGGGTAGGAAAAATGTCCTTATGACTTATGTTTTGCCACAGTTATTGTATACGCTCAGGGCCCCACTGATAACCCTTCCCGTTTACTTCCTTAACTCCTTGCGAGCCATCATCGGTAACTATCTCTGGGCAGGTAAAAAAGCTAGACTGTCTCTCCAGTTACTCACTAGAAAGAAAAGTCAGGGGGGTATTTCTCTCCGGGATATTGCCGTTTACTTGAGAGCCATTCATATTGAAAGGTGGATAGCCCTAGTCAACAATGGCCCACCCAACATTCACACTGACATGGAGAGGGCTTTGCTTAGTGAACAGTTTCAGCACTTACTCTGGCTTTATAAGCCACTCCCAGAGGGCACAACAGTTGCTAGTGTGTTAACGTGGGGTCTGATTGAGGCTTGCAATAAAACTAGAGAACTCAATAGGGAAGTCAATAGCCTATCCCCCTTAGCCCCCTGAAGTGTTCTACCGCATGTTCTTTATCCCAAATACGTAGTAGTGTCGCCTATTTGGTACTCCCTTTCTAATAAAATGGTGGGGGACCTGTATGTTAATGCGTGGGAAAAGGAACTTAACATCACTCCAGATGACCGAGCTAGGTCCCTGGTACTGGCCCACTCCCACGGGTTCTCTAAATGTGTAAAGATTCAGGAGAACTCAGTGAAGATGCTGTTTAGGTGGTATAGGACGCCTGACTACTTACATTGCTTGAACCTTCTTTCCATTGATCTTTGTTGGAGGTGTGGGGAGAGTGCTGGTACAATCAAGCACATCTGGTGGACTTGTCCTGTGCTCAAGCATTTCTGGGAGGGTGTTGAGGCAGCTATTAATAGAATCTGCTCCACCTGTATACAACTTACTGCCCCGCTAGTTATGATTTGGCTCCCCACAGAGAAGTTTAAGCCGAGTAAACACAACCTGCCGACCCACCCTATTACAGTTGCTAAGCTTCTAATTCCTTTGAGATGGAGGGATGTAGAACCTCATACCCTCAATATGTGGTACGGGAAAGTTCACGATATATGCAAAATGGAGGAACTAGTAGGGTGGACATACCATGCCTGGGGAAACCTTTTGAAGGTTTGGCAGCCGTGGCTAACTCACATGAAAGAGCCAGGCCATATCTCCTAGGCTTACTGATCAAAGTTCGGAGTGATTAAGATATTTACTGAGACTTAAGACATACCATTCTATGTCTTGTCTTCTTGAGCCCATCGCCATTACTGATAGCTCATATATGGGGCGGAACCCCGAGGAGACACATGCAGTTTTTTCTGTTTGTTTCTTTTCTGTTTGATTTTGTTCTGTATTTACTTTGCTGCCTTGTAGGCTTATTGGACCCTTCTCCTGGACTTTGGCAACAGCTGAGTTTCTATGCTTGAAAAGCCGGGCCAGGCCCTTTAAGGTCTATTGTGAACATACTCCTGTATTTGATGAGACTCTGTTGTGCTTCAATCTCTTGACTTTCTGTCACACATGGATCCATTTCTGTTTGTAAGGTATCTATTTCTAACATTGCTATTGTATTATGCTCTTTTAAACAATAAAAAGGTCACAGGTAGGGGGCTCAGATGGACTTGCCTGGTGGTTCAGAAAACTAGTACGAGCCCCAGGGCTGCTCATACTAGTGTGGGCCACAGGGTCCCTGGCATGGGGGGCTCCTGGCTCAGCCTGGCAGCATATCCGCCGCCTTGGGGGCTCATCATTATCACTACATGATGAATAGAACGAGGATGACAATAGGAAAGTAGGGTCATCCTCGTCCTCACTGAGGCTCTCGGAGTGGAAGACCAGCTGGGCGTATGCCTCCTCGGCCGAGAACATTCGGCAGGCCATGTTTTAAAGCTAAAGAGGAGTGTGTGTGTGTGTGTAAAACTTTATTTAATGTGTGTGTGGGTGGTGGTGGGGATGGGACAGTGTGCTTTTATGTATACCCTACCCTAACCCCGAAAAATTGCTCACACCCCAAAAAGTTGCTGATCAGCGGTACCAAGCTGATCAGCAGTGGGGTGGGCGATGCGCTAACTGTGGCCGGACGCTCTTTTACGGCTAAGAGGGCCAGCCACAGTCAGCACACCTACAAAAATAAAGAAAAGTGCTTGCATCCCAAAAAATGTGTGTGTGTGTGGGGGGGGGGGGGGCAAGCTGCAGTACCCCTGGGGGGTCGAGGGTCGCACAGCTGAGGGTGCTGTGGACCCCAGACACCCTCAGATCCAGGAGCTGCATACACACACAAAAAAAACTTTTCACCCTCCCTGCCTAACTTAAAACTCTCCCTAAATGTTTATGTGCCAGATTGCACTTACTGGTGGCTCTGGGGCCATGGATGGCGGCGGATCGGGTGGGTGGCAGAGGGACGACACAGGGCTCCTCAGAAGAAAAAAAATGGTTACGTTATTTTCCGCATCAGTTCTGATCTGTTTGCATCAGTTTGTGTCACTTACGTCTGAGATGAGCTAGGCCTCTTTCACACGGCAGTAGTTGTCACATGCCGTATTGCGGACCACATTTGCGGATCCGCAATACACCGGTACCGTTCCGTGGCCATTCCACTTCACGGATGCGGACCCATTCATTTCAATGGGTCCGCAAATCCGGAGAGGCAGAACGGAATGACAGAACGGAACACTACGGAGTGCTTCCGTGGGGTTCCGTTCCGTACTTCCGTCCCGCAAAAAGATAGAACCTATCCTATCTTTTTGCAGAACAGGCAGATCGCAGCACGGGCACAGAACAACTACGGCTGTGTGAAAGAGGCCTTAGGCTGCGTTCATATTTCTAAGGCTACATTCACACGACCATATGTATTTTGAGGTCTGCAAAATGTGGATCTGCAAAAAATACGGATGACGTCCATGTGACATCCATGTTGCATCCGTTTTTTTAGCGGATCCATTGTAAAAATGCCTATCCTTGTCTGCAAAACTGCCAAGAATAAGACATGCTCTATATTTTTTGCGGGGCTACAAGACAGACATATGGATGCGGACAGCACACGGTGTGCTGTCTGCAATTTTTGTGGACTCATTGAAATTAATGGGTCCTCATCCAATCCACAAAAAAAATTGAACGGAAACTGAAACAAAATATGTTTGTGTGCGTGTAGTTTTTGGCTTACAATAATTGATCGAAATAACTGACCAAATAAGGCTACTTTCACACTAGCATTTTTGCTGGATCCGGCAGGGTTCAGCAAAAACGCTTCCGTTACTGATAATACAACCATCTGCATCCGTTATGAACAGATCCGGTTGTATTATCTTTAACATTGCGAAGACGGATCCGTCATAAACTCCATCCGTCATGAAAGTCAATGGGGGACGCCGGGACGAATCCGTCTTGGCAATGCCCAGACAGAATGCAAAACGGAAGCCTTTAAAAGGTATTCCATTTGCTTTCTGTCATAATACAAGTCTATATGAAAGCATAATGGATCCGTCTGGGTCCCGTTATGCAAGGTGGAAAATAAAGTCCAGGACTTTGTTTTCCATCTTGCAGAACGGGAACCAGACGGATCCGTTCTTTTCCCCATAGACTTCTATTATGATGGAATGCAAAACGGAAGCCTTTAACCCTGGGTTCAGACCTGAGCGTTCTAAAACGCGCGTTTTTGTCGCGCGTATTTCAGCGCGTTTTTGCAAATAGGAAACGCGCGTAAAACGCGCGTTCTTGTGATTGACTACTGTGGTGTCAATCACAAAACGCGCGTCAAACGCCCCAAAAGAAGCTCAAGTACTTGTTTATGCGTTGGGCGTTTTACAGCGCGTTCAAACGCGCTGTAAAACGCTCAAGTGTGAACCACTCCCATAGGGATGCATTGGTTTTAATCTGTTGAGCGTTTTACAGCGCGTTTGAACGCGCTGTAAAACGCTCAGGTGTGAACCCAGGGTAAAGGGCTTCCGTCACCCCCCCAAAAGTCATTTTTCATTTTTGGGCTTACTAAAATCCTTATAGTGCGATTAATCAATATAGTGTTCTTGCCTTTTTCTGTGGCTTATTTTCCTTAAAAATCGCACTTTTACAATATGTTAATTACCTCTCTACCAACAAGTAGGGCGGTTTCTTGCTGGTAGCTGCCGCTTCCTCCTTTCAAAAAAACACCCCCTCCTCCTGTTGATTGACAGGGCCAGCGAGCGCTCTCCTCCTCCGGCTGGCCCGGTCTCCTTTCCAAATCTCGCGCCTGCGCCGTACCGGACTTCAGTCGGCGCAGGCGAACTGAGAGGACACTCGCTCGGGAGCTCCTCCCTCAGTGGGCCTGCGCCGATGACGTCACATCTACACCCGGAAGAGAAGACGCAGGCATCACTGGTAAGGAGGCGGAGAGTTCGGTGACGTCGCTGGATGCTCGAATCGGGTAAGTATTTAGCTAATAAGCATGCTGCCACAAAAACCACCAACGAAATGGGGTAAAATAATGTGAAAAAAAGCATAATTATAAACACTATACCACCAACGTCTTCTCTTCTGGGTATAGATGTGACGTCATCGGTGCAGGCGCACTGAGGAAGGAACTGCCGAGTGAGCGTTCTCCTCTCAGTGCGCCTGCGCCGACTGAAGACCGGTACGGCGCAGGCGCGAGATTTGAAACGGAGACAGGGCCAGCCGGAGGAGGAGAGCGCTCGCTGGCCCTATCAATCAACAGGAGGAGGGGGCGTTTTTTTTAAAGGAGGAAGCGGCGGCTACCAGCAAGAAACCGCCCTACTTGTTGGTAGAGAGGTAATTAACATATTGTAAAAGTGCGATTTTTAAGGAAAATAAGCCACAGAAAAAGGTAAGAACACTATATATTGATTAATCGCACTATAAGGATTTTAGTAAGCCCAAAAATGAAAAATGACTTTTGGGGGGTGACAGAAGCCCTTTAAAAGGCATTCCGTTTGCTTTCTGTCATAATACAAGTCTATGGGAAGGCATAACGGATCCGTCTGGTTCCCGTTCTGCAAGACGGAAAACAAAGTCCTGGACTTTATTTTCCACCTCGCATAACGGGACCCAGACAGATCCATTATGCTTTCATATAGACTTGTATTATGACAGAAAGCAAACGGAATGCCTTTTAAAGGCTTCCGTTTTGCATTCTGTCTGGGCATTCCGTTATTTTTCTTTATAACCATGTTATAACGGAAAGCAATAACGGCATCCCTAACGTTAGTGTGAATCCACCCAAAGATATGTTTGTTTGTTTTTAAACCTGTTCTTCTGATAGATCAGAAGAACGGAAAGCTAAACGGTGATGTGAACTCACAGCCTAGTATGATCTCAGCTGTAGGTTGCAGGTTGCATTTGCTTGAGGCAATGTGTAACAGAGTGTTAACTCTATGGGAGTGCCTCTATGGGAGTGCCTCTGGATGAGGCGGATCTTGGCTGTTGGTTGTGTAACCTGTTGTCACTCACAGCGAGAATCTTCGATCACTAAAGCATGGGTGCCGAATCTGATATTGTGCTGCTTGCCATTGTTTCCCTGCTTTCTGCTTGTCAGCATGGTAAGAGAAATTTCAATGATTAAGCCCTGAAATAGTGTTAGACGTGCAGCAAGGATTATGTTAATAATAACAACGTATTGTCTTGCTCTGTACCTGTGGAATTGTTCCGGAGCTCACTAGTGGACTGCAGCACACCTTGTAAGACTTCCTGCTGTGTGACCTGCCTCATTATCTGCCTTCTAAAGTCTGCTTGTGTTCATACATGCTGATAAAAATGCCATTATTTCATTGTTTTCTAACATAGACATCTGCCGTGTATCTCAGTTTGTGCATTGATAATTTACTAGATTGACTGTAAATACAAAGTCAACTGGTAATTTCTAAAATTCTCTCTCTTCCTCAGGCCCCTGCATTAAAAAGTTGTCTATTTTGGCAACACCAGATATTTAACCTAATGTGATGATGAGAAATAAAAGGAAAGGTGACACAATGTCAATGACAATGTCAAAAGAGTGGCACCAGGGCTGGGACAAGGTCCACCACCAACAGAGGCTGAGCTTTCCAAGTGCGCCCCCCCCCCCCTCCTCCTACTTCACTTCAGGGCAGACTCATCTCACGATCTATCCCTTCCGGGGCCTGGGCTGGGTCGTGACGCAGTGCTGTGCTGCTGCCCGCACTGCTCCTGGTCTCCAAATTGCGCACTTCTGACCTGACTGAGTACTGACTGAGTACAGCGCGTCAGGTCAAAGTGAACGCTGTACGCAGCCAGTCAGGCAAGCGACTGAGCAGAGACCAGAGCAGCGGAGCAGCCGAGCCAGGAGGCGGAGCGGGGAGGGAGCACGTAAGTCAGTGCCAAGTGCTCACTACTCCCTCCATCCTCCAGGCGGCCGGCAGCAGCGACTTGGTCCAGTGGCATGTATGGAGTCTGCAAGAAGCATAAGCCTCTAGGAAATCAACTGTAATTGGTTTGCTGTAATGCTCTGTGGGGGTGCTTTAATGCTCTGCAATGGGGGTGGGGGTTGTTGTAATGCTCTGCAAGGGGGGTGGGAGTTGCTGTATTACTCTGCAAGACCCCCCAATATACTGCGTAGATAGCCCCCCATATACTGCGCAGACCTCAATATACTACACAGGCAAACCCCCAATATACTGCATAGATAGCCCCCCATATACTGCTCAGACCTCAATATACTACGCAGACAGCCCCCCATATACTGCGCAGACCCCCATATACTGCATAGATAGCCCCACATATACCCTATATAATTACAGCAACCCCCTTGCAGAGCATTACAGCAACCCCCTTGCAGAGCATTACAGCAACCCCCAACCCCCTTGCAGAGCATTACAGCAACCCCCAACCCCTTGCAGAGCATTAGAGCAACCCCCAACCCCCATGCAGAGCATTAGAGCAACCCCCAACCCCCTTGCAGAGCATTAGAGCAACCCCAACCCCCTTGCAGAGCATTACAGCATCCCCACCTTGCAGAGCATTACAGCATCCCCACCTTGCAGAGCATTACAGCATCCCCCTTGCAGAGCAATACAGCATCCCCCTTGCAGAGCAATACAGCATCCCCCTTGCAGAGCAATACAGCAACCCCTTGCAGATCATTAAAGCAACCCCCACCCCCTTGCAGAGCATTACAGCAACCCCACCACCCCTTGCAGGCATTAAGCAACCCCCACCCCCTGCAGAGCATTACAGCAAACCAATTACAGTTGATTTCCCCAGAGGCTTATGCTTCTTGCAGACTCCAGACTATCTCTATAGGCCCCCTGCAAAGTTTTACTTACACCCACATACACCCACCAAGAGAAAACCTCACCTGCTACTGGCTCCACTCATAAACCCAGGAAATCAACTGTGCTTCTTGCAGACTCCAGACTGGCTCCGCCTACTGGAGTCTGGTCACATGAGCATGACATCATCGAAGGTCCTTTAGCTGGCTAGGAAATAGCATCTACAGTCAGTGCAGCGCCGGGGGGTGAGTGGGGATGCTAGTGCTGTTGGGTCAGGGGGTCCGGGTGTCACCATGACATGGTCAGTGGCCTGCCTGCCGCCCAGAGGCTGAGGAGCTGGCCTGCGCCCTGACGCTGGAGCGCCCTGAGGCTGGAGCCTCCCCAGCCTCTGTGTCGGCCCGGCCCTGAGTGGCACTGTATGTTCAGTAAACGTTTGATATGTT
The DNA here is from genome assembly GCA_033119425.1 of Bufotes viridis. Classification (NCBI taxonomy): domain Eukaryota; kingdom Metazoa; phylum Chordata; class Amphibia; order Anura; family Bufonidae; genus Bufotes; species Bufotes viridis. The sequence continues at coordinate 464,566,068 of CM065589.1, forward strand.
ATAAAGACCCCCACCAGTCTCTAGAATGGGGGGAGAGAAGTACTCGCTTAGCTCATTCTCTCTCCTCACTGCAGGACAGGGCTCAATAGAAAATGTATGGGCCCGCCTCATACAGCGAGGAGTGAGAGCGCGCTAAGAGACCTCTCCCCTTGTTCTAGAGATCATCGGGGGCCCCCACTGATCTAAACTTTTGATATCTGCCTATAACATATCAAAAGATTAATGAAAGTACAGTGCCACTTTAAATTATATTGTGTGTAGTAGATAGAAAACTGATATCACCAATGGCGTAACTAGAAATGACTGGGCCCCACAGAAAATTTTTGAATGGGGCCCCCTCCCCCAGTAATTTTTTTTACAACCCCTTCCTTTCATGCCGCCCCCTTTCCTGTGGCTAGTAAAGATCGCTCTCTCAGACCAGGCCCGGCAGCTGTTCCATCCGTTTTCTACAGTGTCTATACTGCCACTGTATATCATTTAATTGTGTAATACTGTTCCCCTATAGTTACGCCCCTGGATATCACTATCTACAGGTTAGGTGATCGGTGGGGGTCTGACTACTGAGTGTACTGGCTTTCTTTGGCACATAGACTCTGAATGGGGCAGCAGTACACATGTTTGACCACCCAACATTCAAATGGATGACATGGTTATTATTATTATTATTATTATTGATTATTAAAGCACCATTCATTCCATAGCGCTGTACATATGAAAAGGGGTATACATACATAATACAGACAATTGCACTTAGCATGAACAAGACTAGTTTCAAACTAGTACAGAAGGACAGAGGGTCTTGCCCGTGGGGGCTTACAATCTACATGGTATGGGAGAAGGACACAGTAGGTGAGGATGAAGCTGGTCATGGTGGTATAGAGGCAGCAGGGTCACTGGTTGTAAGCTTGTCTGAAGAGGTGGGTTTTCAGCTTTCTTTTGAAGGATTCCACTGTAGGTGAGTGTCTGATATGTTGGGGTAGCGAGTTCCAGAGTGTGGGGGATGCCCGGGAGAAATCTTGAAGGCGATTGTGGGAAGAGGTGATAAATGGAGAAGAGAGAAGGAGCTCTTGTGAGGACTGGAGATTGCATGTGGGGATGTATCGGGAAAGTAGTCCAGAGATGTATGGAGGGGACAGGTTGTGGACGGCCTTATATGTATTGGTTAGTGTTTTGAACTGAATTCGCTGGGCAATGGTGAGCCAGTGAAGGGATTGGCAGAGGGGAGAGGAGTAACAGCGGTGGAGAGGTGGATCAGTCCGGCAGCAGAGTTGAGGATAGATTGGAGGGGTGCAAGAGTGCTAGATGGAAGTCCACAGAGGAGAATGTTGCAGTAGTCTAGGTGGGAGATGATGAGGGTGTGTACATGCATTTTCACAGACTCAAAGTTGAGGAAAGCGCGGATGCGGGAGATGTTGAGTTGGAGGCGGCAGGTGGTGGAAAGGGCTTGGATGTGCGGTCGGAAGGAGAGGGCAGAATCCAAGGTCACTTCAAGGTGTGTTGGGGTGGTTGAGCAAGATGGGGGAAAGATGATGAATTCTGTTTTATCCATGTTAAGTTTTAGAAAGCGAGAGGAGAAGAAGGAGGATATGGAAGATAGGCATTGTGGTATTCTGGATAGTAAGGTGGTGATGTCTGTACCAGAGAGGTAGATTTGTGTGTCGTCAGTATAAAAGTGATACTGAAAGCCATGGGACTCTATGAGCTGTCCCAGGCCAAAAGTGTAGATAGAGAAGAGCAGGCGTCCTAGGACGGAGCCTTGTGGGACGCCAACAGAGAGGGAATGAGACGAGGAGGCGGTGTGGGAGTGGGAGATGCTAAATGTCCGGTCTATGAGGTATGATGTGATCCAGGAGAGGGCCAGGTCAGTTATCCTCTGCCCTGTGGATAGGTGATAAGTTTTGATTATGAGAAAACCACTTTCAATCAAGTGGTACTATAGTCTAGGGCTCAAGCCTGGATGTAGTAGCTGGAGGCCAGTTCCTTTGTCAGCACAGCAGTAGGGGACCTCTGTTCTGGAGACAGATATGGGTCCCAGAGGTCTGGCCAATATCTATTAGACATTTCTGACCTATCCTGTTGATAGGGTTAGGGTCCTTTTCAGTAATTTGCACTACAGCAGTTCTTTTGCTCTTTTTAATAGCATTCACCACGTGTGTTACATAATGTGATAAGTTTATCGTTTGGGATATTACGGACCTGGTGATATTAATTAAGTGTACTTTTTCCTTTTTATTTTTTTTTTCCACATAATAAAAGCATTTTATGGTGGGAAAATTTTTTTTTGTATTTTTATTTTTACCTTTTTTTTTTTTTTTTTTTTTTTAGTCCCACTTGGGGACTTGAACTTTTGTGTATTTGATACTTATATAATACACTGCAATACTTCTGTATGGCAGTGTGTTATGTCTGTCAGTATTATATTGACAGGCATCCTGTCAAGATAACGACTTCCATCATACAGAATCAAGGATAGTGCAGCCCTAAAACTACCCAGACCCACTATCCCTACCCATTTGCACAGTCATCCTACACAGTGACCCCACAACTGGACGACAGTCCCTATAGGTTTGAGGGCGACACACAAACAGGGAACAACAAGCAGACAAACACAAAGAGTAGTTGTACGGTAAAGGGTTAAATGCCAGTCGGACAATGAATTACAAAGAATGACAGAGGCAAAAGAGAAAATCAAACACGCCAAAAGGTCAAAACCAGGAGATCAATACAATACCAAATCGCCAGAAACCAAGAAATGTAGTCACAAAACCAAATCCAAAGCTAAAGAAGTCTTCTATACAAGAAGGGAACAGCAGGGGGAGCCAGAGGACAAGAAATTCAGTGGCACCTGCACATGCAGGCGGTGGCTTTTTATGCAAAGACTGGTGTCCCTGCATGGAGGGTTGAGCTGCCTGCACCGCGTCCTGGCGCTCTGGTGCGTCACCTTTTTGACCTTGGGCTCCAACGTCAGAAAGGGATGCCCAGCTGCCCTGGTTCTCTCTGGCAATCAGACACCACTGGGAACCGTGACGCATCCTGTGGCAGAGTCTAATAGGTACGTGTATATGTCAGAACTGGGGGCCCCTGTTAGGCTATAGTAAACATCGGCACCCCATGTTCACATGGTGGAGGTGCTGATGGAGTGTTGCAGTTGCAGCAGGAGACTGGTTTTGTATAACAGCTATGATCCTGCTGCTGATCAGAGAGCTGTATAGTATGACGCTGGACCTGTGAGCAGTGTCGGACTGGGGTACCCAGGGCCCACCAGTAAAAATTTATTACAGATACATTAAAATATAATAAATAGTTTAACAAGTTTTTATATGAATATAGGCTGGTTGAGGGGCTGTACATTGAATATATGTATGTAGTGCAGTAAGTCTTCTGTGTTATGTGCCACTTGTGAAGGGGGTGGGAGACTAGGGGCCCACCTTTCTCAGGGATTCCCCTGTACCCCTGTGGGCCAGTCCGAGCCTGCCTGTGAGGACTGCCAGAGCTGTATTATTACGGTACTGGAGGTTAAGGGTCTCCTCTCCTGACATGTCGGCTTTAGTAACTACTTTCATCACCTATGTAATATCAGTTCTGGATAATCTATTCTTATAACTCTATGTTGTGCCATTCCTGCATTAAATAAATTCTCAGCAGTCTGTAAAGGTACTGGTGGGTGTTACCTATAGCAGGTGTGTCTGACTCTGTCCAATTATTGCTGATGGTGTCAGACTGTGCAGGCGACACCCCCCCCCCCCAACTGGTAACGTAGAAATAATAAAGGAATGGCACAACATAGAGCCATATGAATAAATGCTCCAGAACTGTTATTACAGGGGGAATGCAAGTACTAAAACAGCATGTTTGGAGAGGCGACAGCTCCTCTTTAAACCACTTTTGGTAGGCACTAATCACTGCATACTAGTAATGCCCCACAAGACCTGCAGTTTTTAGCGATGTTCTGTCTTAGTCATCTAGTCCTCCCAGCCCGGCCCTTGTCAAAATCATTCGGATCTTACACTTGCTCATTTTTTCGGTTTCCAACACTTCAGTTTCAAGAACTTGCTATCCCCCCACAACTGAGTGGTGCCATTGACACAAGGTAATCCATGTCTTTAATGTGTTAAAGGGAACCTGTCATCAACTTTATGCTGACCTAAAATAGTAACAGAAATGCTGATGTCAGCGGTGTGTCACACATCAGCTAAAAGTAAGTGCTTGCTGAGAACCAGCATCATAATCATTGCAGCCAGTGGCGTACACACAATGCACGGGGCCCCGGTGCGAAACTGATCCATGGAAGTCTCGGGAGGGGCACTTCCCTGGGCAGACGGAGATTAGGGGGCCCCTGTGTCCCCACCCACCCTCAAACCATACCCACACACAGCCCCACCCATAAATCGCGCCCGTACCTCTTACATACAGTGACATCTCCTTCGATGTAGATGTTCTCTGTCCTCGTCTTCTCCTTTCAGACAAGACCACCATTTTTACGCTATTTTTAATCTCTGCAGTTTGACACAAAAAAAATCTTAGTTTACTACTTTTCCATCATCCTACCATCTTCTGGACAAAACATCCTACTACCCCCAATACTGTGCCCTGTGGTCCCCAATAGTGCCCCCCAACTCAGCCACCAGATCATCAGCCCAAAGACCCCCCCCAGTCATCCCCCATGCCCATCAGACCTCAGATCAGCCCAAAGAACCCCCCCCCCCATCAGCCACCAGATCAATTATCAGCCCAAAGACCCCTTTAGATAAGCATTAGCCCAGGCTCCAATTCCATCAATAAATTAATTCAATAAATTTCCTTACTGGCTGCTGGATGCGGCGCTGCACTGCAGGCACTGTTACTGGCTCCTCCGCTCCTGTCAGTTCAGTTCAGGCGAGCATGTTTCCTCCTGCGGCAGGTCTCGCGAGAACATGCGGGCCTGAACTCACGCAGACGCAGCAGACCGGCGCTGACCGCAAGAGGAAGAGACAATTGCGACCCCTGCGACCCCTTATATGTACGCCAGTGGTTGCAGCCCAGGCTTGGAAAAGAGTCATACCTACTTAAGAAGAGTCCAGGTTATTATAATCTCCTGCTCTCCCCTCCATCTGCTGATGATTGTCAGTTCTCTCCTAGAGAGAAAGGGAGAAAACTTGGTAGGGCAGGTGGGCAGGGAGAGCAGGAATTCATTAATAACCAGGACTCTTCTCAGGTGGCCGTGACTCTTTTCCAGGCCCAGTCTGCAATGATTGTGATGTTGGTTCTCGGCAACCACTTACTTTAAACTTATAAATGACAGACCCCTGACATCCACTCCCCTGTCTCTACTTGATGCTGCCGTTAGTATGGGCAGTAAAAAGTTGATGTCAGGTTCCCTTTAATATTATGGCGATTGGTGTAGATTTTATGATTTTACCTTTTGTTTTATATTTTTAGCAAAGCTCCTTGCAGTAACAGTAGGAGAAAGTTCTAAATCGCAATTCAGCAGATAAATGTTTGTCTTTTGGTTTTCAATACCTTTGGTTTTAGTAACCCTGTACTGACCTTCAGCCCTGAAAACAGTCTTCTCATTTTACAGTCTGACGTTGTCCATTCTGCAAACATCTGAACCAACCAAAGATAGAAATATGTCCAGAACTCACTAACACTGCACAGAGAAACCATATCTGAGCTGCTAAACCGGCCTATGTTCTCCCCAATATGTTGTGTAAAGGACCTGTGACCTCTTATAGGCAGACTGTCCTGTACAACCTGAAAAAGCTGCTTTTCGCCAAATGTAGGTTAATGTAGTTCAGAAAGGTATCATAAATGGGTTAAAGGGTGTCATATCCTAACAACTTAATCTATTCAAAGCCAGGCATACAGTATATGAGTTCAGACCAGTGGATTTCTTAGAAAGACTGTAAATAGAGTTAAAAGGCTCTGGTTTTATCTTGGAGTAACATTGAGTTACTTCTCTCAATTTTATCCCTAACCCTGGGTTCACACCTGAGCGTTTTACAGCGCGTTCCTACGTGCTGTAAAACGCTCAACAGGCGAAAACCCATGTTTCCCTATGGGCATGGTTCTCACTGGAGCGTTTTACAGCGCGTACAAACGCGCTGTAAAACGCCCTACGCCCAAAGAAGTACAGGAGCTTCTTTGGGGCGTTTTGTCGCGTGAATTGTGATTGACGCCACAATGGTCAATCAAACGAAAGCGTGTACAACGCGCATTTCCTATTTCCTGTAATATGCGCAACAAAAACGCTCTTAAAACGCGCGTATCAAATACGCTCAAGTGTGAACCCAGCGTGAGGCTGGGTTCAGACTTAGCAGTTTAGCTACGTTCCTACGCGCTGTAAAACGCTCAACAGGCGAAAACCCATGTTTCCCTATGGGCATGGTTCTCACCTGAGCGTTTTACAGCATGTACGAACGTGCTGTAAACGCTCTACGCTCAAAGAGTACAGGAGCTTCTTTGGGGCGTATTGTCGTAAGCGTCCCCATAGGGATATATAGCGCAACGCTGCATGGACGCTGATTTTACTCATTTCACGATGCGAAAATAAAAGTAAAGATAGAGCGAAGCACGCGCGAAGCGGGATGCGCAGGTGTGAACCCTGCTTCGCGTGTACGACGCTCTATCTTTACTTTTATTTTCGCATTTTGAAAATGAAAGTAAAAATCGCGCATCATGCGCGTCATATATCCCTATGGGGGACGCGCGACAATACGCCCCAAAGAAGCTCCTGTACTTCTTTGGGCGTAGGGCGTTTTACAGCGCATTCGTACGCTCTGTAAAACGCTCAGGTGAGAACCATGCCCATAGGGAAACATGGGTTTTCGCCTGTTGAGCGTTTTACAGCGCGTAGGAACGTGCTGTAAAACGCTCAAGTCTGAACCCAGCCTCAAAGGGAACCTGTCATCAGCTTTATGCTGACCTCACTGAGAGCAGCATAAATTAGTGACAGAAATCCTGATTTTAGCGGCGTCCTCTCTCCGTGCACTGCCGTGCTGCGCCAGAACTCCGACCTGCTCCCATTATAGTCATTGGGGACAGAGCGGCAGTCCGGCGGTATGTTGAAATAGCGGCAGGACAGATCCGACAGGGTGAACAGCCTGTCGGATCCGTCCTGCCGCAAGTGTGAAACTAGCCTTATTTGAAAAGTCTGATTGCTGGTCACATGACACAGCTGAGAAGCAGAAGGGAGGGGATAACTCACAAATATAGACACTGGTAAGAAGATTACATTCACTACAGATTACATCATGTACCTTTCTAGAAGGTCAGAGAATAACATTTTTTGCGGGAGTTCTTCTTTAATGGTTTATATTTGTACCTGAGAACTAGAGGTGTGCCGATGACAGAGCGGGCACCCAATGCTTCGCTGAGTCCAGTGTTTTTTTTTATATATAAGCTAGCCTCTAGTAATTTTTAGGCAATAGTTACTGATATCCAGTATTTTGTTGACTACAGTCGGTGATGTCTAGACCATAGTGCAAGGTATATCATTGTAGTGCTCTAGGCATCAACTGACAGAAAAGTGGGCTCAATTGTAACAGACAGGATCCATGATGAAGTTATGCTTTGGATACTTCATGGCCACTAAATATTTTGATAGAACCATATTAAATTGAATGCATTTTAAACATAGTACCATGTACACTATTTTATTTGAACCTATTAACATAAAGTATAAATTCAGAAGATATTTTGAGTCTAGATATTCACTTTTTACATGTATTTAGTAAGCTATACGCTGTATTAAATGTCAGTAAAGCCGAACAGGACACAGTGCCACCCAGTGGACACACTTGGTGTGAGGAGACAAGACCTTTCCAGATTTGTTAGTTAGAAAAAAAAAAAACACTATAATGTTACCTAAGAGGGGTTTTCTGATTATATAAATACATTAAATTATACATTTCCTCAGTAAGGCATCTTTCACACGGTCAATGTTTGGTGAGTATTTTTTTGCATAAGTATTTGCTCAGCAAGAAAAGGTGTAATAGAAATATTTTAGCCTCTTCTGTGTTTTGGACCCACTCCTGGTTTTAACTTACAAATACTGATACAATACTGACCGTATGAAAAAAGCCTTTGGCTGGGTACACTATGGTGCAGCAGTAGATGTTCGATCCATGATTTTTACATAATAAAAGGACATGAGCTACACGGATAGGAACCTCTCATTAACTAGTAAACAAAAAGAACACCTGCATAACTTGCACAGCGGCCAACAACCACCTTGTCAGAACTATGGGTCCAAGCTGAAAGAGCTTGGAATGACGTACCACAAGAGGCTATCTGTACGGCTGTTATCATGCCAGACGGGCAGTCTGTATCGCAGCAAAGAGAGATGCCACGCAGTATTAATGTGACTCTGCCTCAACGTATATCCTGCTGCAGAACCCAAAATAAAGGGTGCACCACCTGGTTGTGTGATCATTGACCGAGCACCACTAACACTTTATACTGTCAATTTCAGCTCAATCACATAGTGTTTTCCAGGTGTTCTTTTTTCATTCTCCAGTAGAGTATATACACAGTCGAGTCACATCATTATGACCACTTCCTGCTTTCAACGTCCGTGACATGTAGCTCATGAAGGAAGTCACGTGTCGTGAGCTGGCTTGGTGGGTATATCGGTGGGTGATAGGCTGTCTGCACACATATCCCTCATTGCTGTCATGGGTAAATAGGGCAATTTAACAGAGTTGCAAAAAGGGATGATTGGGTTTTTGGACAAGGTTGGCAATAATTCTGAAACTGCACAGTTTGTGACCTGTTTGTATCATAAGTGGACAAATGGTACCATTGATGTGAGAGGTGAACGTCTGCTAAGAAGGTGCACTAGGCTCCAGATATCTGTAACAGCCTAGCAGGACCTTAATGAGCCAGGGTAGGGAAAAAGTGGACCGTAACTTTTTTCTTACCCTCGGCATGCATGGTCAGTGGCCCGTAATTTTTACCTACCAGCTGCGTGTTCACAGCAACTTTAAGTGTGAAATTTGCCTACCCTAATTTTCACCTACATGTATGTATGCTCTCATGAGGAGATAGTGGTGAGGTAGAGCGCCCCCATATACCAAGGATGAGAGAAATACTGCAGCCAGTCATAGCAGAAGGGCAGCTTTAGATGGTGGTCAGGTAGAGCGCCCCCATATACTAATGATGTGAGCAGTACTGCAGCTAGTCATAGCAGAAGGGAAGCTTTAGATAGTGGTCAGGTAGAGCGCCTGCGTGCGAGGGGAGAAGTACTGCAGCCAGTAAAAATTACGGGCCACTGCGCATGCGTGCCGAGGGTAGGAAAAAATTACGATGTAATTTATCCCTACCCTCGGCGCATGCGCAGTGGCCTGTAATATTTACCTACCCTCAGTGCGCATGCACAGTGGCCCGTAATTTTTACCTACCCTCAGCGCTTTCTCTAAGGGCCCTTTCACACTAGTGTTTTTGTTTTCCGGCATAGAGTTCCGTCGTCGGGGCTCTATGTCGGAAAACTACTGATCAGGATTATCGCCATGTATTCTGAATGAAGAGAAATCCGTTCAGGATGCATCAGGATGTCATCCGTTTAGTACCCAAACGTTTTTTGGCCGGAGAAAAATCCGCAGCGTGCTGAGGATTTTCCTCTGGCCAAAAATCCGGAAGACTTGCCGTAACACCGGATCTGGAATTAATGCCCATTGAAGAGCATTAATCCAGATCCGGAATTGAGCTAAACGTCGTTTCGGCGCATTGCCGGATCCGACGTTTAGCTCAGTTCCGATCGGGGCCCCAGTGTAAGCTGGGGCTCCGATCGGTTACCATGGCAGCCAGGACGCTACTGAAGTCCTGGCTGCCCTGGTAAGTACTCCGCAGCAGTGTACTTACCTGCGCTGCGGGGACCTGTGACATCATGAAGGGGCGGCCGCAGCGCAGGTAAGTACACTGCTGCGGAGTACTTACCATGGCAGCTAGGACTTCAGTAGCATCCTGGCTGCCATGGTAACCTGAAAGCATTACGAAGACTGATCAGGATCCTGATCAGTCTTCAAATGCTTTCAGGCGACTTGCGTTCTGACGGATCCGGCGGGCCGGAAGTGCCTGCCGGATCCTAAGAACGCAAGTGTGAATGTAGCCTTAGTGTGAAATTTGCCTACCCCGTCGTTGTGCGCCTGCGCCGACATCTCCTTCACAGCCACTCAAGTGGCGAGCAGTGAGCCAGAGTCCTACTCTGTACTATGTTAGGATGGATACATGACTTGTTGGCTATTTGGCTTATCTTGTTTCAAGACTTTTTAAAAAGTTGAACATTAACTTATAGGTAGCCCTTGTCACTCTTCAAGGCTTGTTAAAAAGTCCAACATTGACTCACAGGGAGCCACTTACAATTGGTGGCACTAGGTAGATGTCCTCTTTTTCTTAGAGATATTTCTTTGAATATTATTTTCCCATGGAACTTTGTCACCATACATTGCTGTACTCCTCAAAGAGAGCTAGTACCTCCGCTAAGATTAGACACATCAAATATCTATTTATCATTTACTCAGTTCTCATTGTTTTCTGCGATAGGGTACTATGCCAGGCTTGTCGGGAGATCCAGAATGAAACATAAGATAATGCCTCCTGCAGTCACCGGGCATCCAGAGTTTGAGAGGACATTCCGTGCACAGTAAGTATGTTGTGAAGAGATCTGGAGCAGTACTCAGGGTTGGACTGGTCACAGACACTACAGGGAAACTTCCCAGTGGGCCGATGCCCAGGAGGCCATCTGATCCCTCCTCACGGCCACCAACCATTGTAATGATCTCATGGGTGCACCTAGCCTTTCTGCTGCCTGAGGCGAAAATTGAAACAGCACATTCCCCTGTGCCCCCCCCCCACACCCACCCACCCATGCCAAATTCTCAACTGAACCTCTTCACTCCTGACATTATATACAACACTACAGAACATACAAGGTAATACAGTGCCCCCATACCTCTTACTTCCAATGACTTCTCCTCAAATGCAGATATTCTCTTTCCTCATATTTTCCTTTCAGACCAGACTACCATCTCTGCAGAGATTGACAGAGATGTTAGTTTCCTACTTTTCCATCATCCTCCCCACCTTCTGAACACCCCATCCTTTCACCCCCAGTACTGTGCCCGCTGAGCTCCCCAATACTATATTGCAGAAAAAGAAACAGCATATAAATGCACCTTATAATGTGTGGCAGGACAAAATAATGTCCCTATAATGTGTGCCAGTACAAAAAAATGCCCCCGTTGTGTGCCAGTACAAGAAAATGCCCCCATTACATACCAGTACAAAAAAATGGCCCCATATTGTGTGCCAGTACAAAAAATACCTTATCTGTGCTCCCAGCAGAACCAATAGTGCCCCCATAACGTGTGCCAATGGCCCTACTGTGTGCCAGTACTAAAAATACCCCTTCTTAGTGTCCCCAGTATAGCCAATGTCCCCATAGTGCCCCCATAACATGTGCCAATGCCCCCTTGTGTGTGCTAGTACACAAATACTACCTTAGTGCCCTCAGTAGACATAATGTCCCCATAGTGCCTCTACAATGTGTGTCAGTATAAAATACTCCTATATAGTGCCCCGAGTAGATGCCCCTATAGTGCCCCCCATAATCTGTGCCAAAATAAAAATCCCCCTACATAGTGCCCTTCATAATCTGTGCCAGAATAAAATTCTCCTATATAGTGCCCCCAGAGTGTCCACAATAATCTGTGCCAGAATAAAATTCTCCTATATAGTGCCGTCAGAGTGGCCTCATAATATGTGCCAGAATAAAAAATTCCCCTATATAGTGCCCCCCATAGTCTGTGCCAAAATAAAAATTCCCCGATATAGTGCCCCCCATATTTTGTGCCAGAATAAAAATTCCCCTATATAGTGCCCCCATAGTTTGTGCCAGAAAAAGTTCACTTACATTGTCCCCCCAGTAGATGCCCCCATAATGCTCCTTTCCCCCTTCCTCAAGTTGACCAAACTGCAGGGTGCCAAATAAAAAAAATAAACACACATACTTACCTCCATGGCACTTTCAGCGACGCGATGCAGGCCTCTTCCGGCCTGTGTCCCACGCTGTGTGCTGCCCAGCTCAGGTGGCGTGATGATAATGATGTCATTGCGACGCCTGTGGCGACCTTTGATGGGCAACAGGCACGAGGCCTGAAGCCTATCAGGCCTCCCGTGCCCAGCTGCAGCCTTTAGCTGTATTGCTGTCCCGAGGACGGTGATACAGCTGAATATAGAGTGATGAGCGCTTCCACAATAGAAGCGTTCATCTCCCGCTGCCTCTGCCGCTCCACTTAGATCCAGGGCTGCGCTGCCTGACGCGAACGCCTCACCTCGCCTAATTGGCCTTGCGGCCCTGATCCTCCCTTCTGACTCCTGCTTGAACTGTGCTGCCATTCTAAGGCCTTATGCACATGACCGTTGGTGTTTTACAGTCCGCAAACTGCGGATCCGCAAAACACGGAAGCTGCTCCGCGTTCCGTTCCGCAATTTGCAGAACGGAACGTGGCCCATTATAGAAATGCCTATTCTTGTCCGCAAAACGGACAACAATAGGACATGCTCTATTTTTTTGCGGGGGCACGGAATGGAGCAACGGATGCGGATAGCACACAGAGTGCTGTCCGCATCTTTTGCGGCCCCATTGAAGTGAATAGGTCCGCACCCGAGCCGCAGAATATGCGGATCGCACGTGGACCACAACAACGGCCGTGTGCATGAGGCCTAAGGCAACTGGAGTAGGGGGACAGAACATGGCAGCTGGTGCTCACCACCACAGAGGGCCTAGGGCAGTATTTTCATGTTTTTTTTTTTTTATTTTTTATTTAAGATAAATACCTTTACTTGTGGGCTACCCCCCGCTGATGCTGCCACCCTGCCTGTTTTTTTTAAAATATCGCTCCTACACCCCGCTGTGCCCCCCTGTAGTTTTTCTGCACAGCATGTTAATACTGAGCATCGGTACAGGGAAGAGGAGACGCCAGGGTTTCTCAATGGGCGTCTCCTTTTCCCTGGCTGTGCCGCGATCCAATCACAGCAGAGAGCGTCACAGCCAGGGAGAAGGTCAGCTTTTTCTTCTCCCTGGCTGTGTTGCTAAAGCATCAGTACCCCGCAAGTAAAAGTATTTATCTAGAATTAAAAACAAACATGAAAGGTCCTCTTTAAATAATGGTCTGCCTCTAAAATTGGAGTTACATAAAAGCACTGTATGGGCTCATTCAGTTTATTCTTGTAATCCCACAAATCCAGAGGATTTATCATAAATGTTCTGCAGTTCCCCAACTTCTGTCTTGCTTGGAGCGGAAGCTTCCAGACACCGCATCCAGGCAGATCATGAATGGATTGCTCAACTGTTTCCATCTGTGATTCCTTTATAACTCTTGAGTGTAAAGAGCTGTGAACATGCATGGCCACCTCTCCTTTATTCTTTACCTGGAAGCCAAGAGCCATTGGCTGACTCCCTGTTATAGTGGGGGTCATGGGACCCCCATTAAGGATATAGGTAGAGGTTTCAGAGCTGTGGCTCGCATTTATATGATAGTTATGGCATACTGTATATCTCTTGACTCCCACATACACACCTGACTGACCGTGTGCCATATGTGTTTTCAATGGGAACAGACAAAAAATCTGCTGCCAAACACCTCTGATGGTGGCTTATCTCCTTTGCCTGGGAGAGCGAAAGGATCAGGCATTGAAATTCATCGCCTGATCATTCTCTTTCCCAACATCATCTGACGGCAGAGACTCCGGAGCTCTGCATATGCATTAGATTTTATGCAGGTTTACAAGGTTCTGCAGCGTCTGGGAACAGGGCAGCAGTGCAGGAATGGTGCAGCTGTGGGCATTCGTTCCAGCCAATGGGGTTGTCGGCTCCAACTTTAAAGGGGTTCTACGGGAATTATGAAAATACTTAAATATTAGTTTATTATAAATATATTCCCAAATACCTTTCATTAGTTATAATGGCTCATTTTGTCTAGGGAGCAGTCATTAGGAGAAATAAAATGGTCGCCGTCCTATTAGTACACACAAAACCTGTCCTAATCACACAGCAGAAGTTACTTCACAACACTGAGGTAAAGAGCTGCCTCATCCTTCTCTCTGCTCTACTTATCAGGGATTATGATCCTATATACAGATAAAATCTTCAGCTTAATCTCTGTAAGAATGGAGTGTCATGAGGAGATATGAAGTACAGAGAGGACAGACAGGACAGACTGGTAATCTGGGGCTGTGGTAATGGAGACGACATACAACTGCTGACAAGCAGAGCAGAGAGGAGGACGAGGCAGCTCTTTACCTCAATGTTGTGATGTAACTGGTCCTCCTGTGTGATTAGGACAGGTTTTGTGTGTACTAATAGGACGGCGGCCATTTTATTGCCCATGATAATTGTTCCCCAGACAAAATGAGCCATTCTAAACAATGAAAGGTATTTTGGAATATATTTATAATAAAGTATCATTTATGTAGTTCAATTTTCTTAATTCCTGGAGAACCCCTTTAAATGATACACATCAACTCTGCTGTAGTATGCAAGAGCATGGAGATTCTGCGTGGTTCTATCTACCAAAACAGCCTGCATCTATGCTGAGCCTAATCTATTGAATTATTACAATGGGAAGCCATGCTTTTTTCTTAAGTTTCCTTGCCATATTCCAGCATAGACAAGTACAGTAATATATTTTATAACTGACAGCCACTTTCTCTCATTTACAGACAGAACTGTATGGAGTTCTTCCCAATATTCCTGGTAGTTCTGTGGACTGCTGGCTTTTTCTTCTTTCAAGGTAACATGATTATTTTTCTTCTTGTTAAGGAAAAAAAAAACGCATTAAAGTGTTAGGCCCCTTTCACACGGGCGAGTTTTCCGCGCGGGTGCAATGCGTGAGGAGGACGCATTGCACCCGCACTGAATCCGGACCCATTCATTTCTATGGGGCTGTGCACATGAGCGGTGATTTTCACGCATCACTTTCCCGCAAGGTTGCTTAGCAACGGGACCCGATCTCTATTATTTCCCCTTATTACATGGTTATAAGGGGAAATAATAGCATTCTTAATAAAGAATGCATTGTTAAATGAAGAGAAAGGGGTTAAAAATAATAAAAGTTAACTTACCTTAGCCACTTGATCGCGTAGTCGCGATCTCTCCTCTCTTTCCCTGCAGCATCTAAGATCTAAAGGACCTGTGATGATGTCACATCACATGGTCCATTTTACCATGGTGATGGACCATGTGATTAGACCATGTGATGTGATGTCATCACAGGTCCTTTAGATCTTAGATGCTGCAGGGAAAGAGAGGAGAGATCGCGACTACGCGATCAAGTGGCAAAGGTAAGTTAACTTTTATTATTTTTAACCCCTTCCTCATCATTTAACAATGCATTCTTTATTAAGAATGCTATTATTTCCCCTTATAACCATGTTATAAGGGGAAATAATCAATTCTCCAGTAGACCCGAAACCGGACTTCAGTGATGAAGTCCGGCTTCGGGTTGGGTACCAAACATGGCGTTTTTTCTCACTCGCGTGCAAAACGCGTTGCAAACGATTGCACCCGTGCGGGAAAAACGCGCATATTCCCGCAACGCACCCGCCTCTTATCCGGGCGTCAAACATGACGTCCGTGTGAAAGAGGCCTTAATGATATTTGACAAATAGCAAAAAGTGCACATTTTGCTTGTGTTGCATGGAAGCTTTAGGCCTTATTCACACAAGTGTAATTTATGTCCTGCCGTGTGTAATATGAGCTGCACATGTTTTACCACGGATTTCACCTTTTTCAAAATCTGCTGCAAATCTGTGACATATAGGATTTCAAAGGTAATGTGTCATCAGAAAATGACCTACATTTTGAATCAAGTTTTTATGCTAAACATATTTTTAGAATGTTTGGTGAGTTTGACCACTTCCTTACTGCCATGCGAATTTATACATCGTGGCGGTAGGTTAACAATAATCTGACGTATAAACGTGCCGGGTTACGTTACGATCTCCCACTGCCCCTGTGGCACTGCAGTTCGCTGTGACAGCACTGTTATTAGACAGCTGCGGTCATAGTCAAGATCCTGTAGACCAGCCAAAGTGGTCTCTGGACATGTGATTGCTGTGAAAGACTAACACAGCGATCCACTGTGAAGAAAAGTATAAAGCCAGCAAGAGTCTCTTTGCTAAGTAAGATCTTCTTGATGTGGGAGAGACCCCTGCTGGCTATAAAGTTAACCGTGATCCTGCTGTCATTGTGAATTAAACCCTTTCTGCCCTGACTGTGGCAGAAAGGAGTTAATGCATTTTTTTCATAAAAAAATTAAAATGTTAAATGAATAAAAAATTAAGTGGTTATGGCAATAGTTATTAGCTTCAGCAGACTTTACACACCCATACATACACACATTTATTCTCCTTTTTTCCCCAAAGAGAAATAACATAAAAAATATAGTTTTAGCAACAGTATAGCGGACTATGTATTTAAAATCTAAAAATGTACGCACATTTTTTCTTTTTCTTTCATAAAAAATGTAAAAAGTATTGGTAATCATTTTAGCTATATTTAGTATAGCTTTTTTTTGTGCATGAAATATACAAACGCCAAACAAAAGCTTAAAATGTCCAAATGTCTTCAAGATAAATATCTTATGGGGTCAATATTTTTAAGAAGAAGTTTCTGATGTTTTGGTACTATAGAATTAGCAATAGGAAAATAGGTTGCCAGAATCCAAAATGCACTGCAATCTTTTGAAGGCTTGCAGAGGGGCCCAGCCTGTAGACAAATTACACAGATAGTATCCAGTCTTCCAGTACAAATATAGGTAATGGCTTTAGAAATGTTTTGCCTTGAAATATTTTGTAAAGGAAAATAAATGATCCGAAATAATATATATATATTTCTTAAATATTATATCTTAATATTTTTTTTAAATATTATATGTAACTAGCAGAAGGACCCGGCTTTGCATGGGTATATTTCATCTATTTCATTTAATGTTTGTGTGTGTTTTTGAAAGATATCCACAGTATCCCCCATAACAGTGACCTCTACAGCCCCAAGCCCCCTTAACACTAACCCCCCCCCACAGTGCCCCGCCTCCTTAAAATGTGACTTCCACAGCAGTCCACCCCGTTAACTTTGACCTTCACAGCAGCCTGCTCCTTTAACAGTGACCTCCACAACACCCCACCCACCCCCCAAAACAAAGACCTCCACAGCAGGGCATTATTGTCTTTTATTGACAGTATATAAAACCCCACAGAATTAGTATACACTTAAGGTCATGTGAGTCACATCAGCCTTTACAACAACATTGGCTAAGCGTTGCAATCAAAATCATATTAACTCACACAAGCTGTCTTATACTAAGAATGTCCTTCGTTGTCTATAGCAGCCACTCAGAGCTCATATTAATGAGCAAAATAGAAGCTTAGCTGTGATCGGTTGCTATATGCAACCTGATGAATATCCAGGCTAACTGCCACAACAGCCAACAGACAATGGCTCCTGTAGTTTGGCGGTTAGGTTACTAAGTGTATTTTTTGGCAAATAATTGGAAAGCGCAGGGTGAAAATTTCCACTCAAAACGTAGTCTATGACGTTCCCCGAGTCACAGAAGGTGGCTGTGCAAAATTTCTTAATAGTAAATGCAACGGTGTAGATTCCTTTAGCGGACATACACACATACATGCATACATACATACATACATGCACTTAGCTTTATATATTAGATAAACTTACCTGTCCGGGCTTCAGTGGCGTGATCCTCAGCACACCCATGCCAGGATAGATACACTGATGAGCCACGCCCCCTGTTGACGTGACTGCATCCTTAGTAACAGGATGCAATGCTCTGTTTCTCCCCACAGATTAGCAGTGGGCTAAGTAGCTCAGCTATTCTATTACTGTGTAACTTGTGTTTCTGACCAATGGAGCGACAATTCAATTGACCTATCAGGTTCTCATCCAGGGACTCGATGCTCTATTTAAATCCCCTCACCATTACCAGTGATAGTCTTTGTTGGCTCTAGCTGGTTCCCCTGTTCCTGGTTTCTATATTGCTATTCGTTCCCAGTGTTCTTGACCCTGGCTTGTCTTCTGACAACCCTCTGTCTCACGTTTTGGTACTGCGTAGCCCGTCTGGTTCTCACCCATTTTGTATGACTCTGCTTTTGTGTTGTCTGCATTGTGTGTCTTGTTTGTCCTGCATCTATACTAGTGTAGGGACTGTCATCCAGTTGCGGTTCTGCCATTTAGGTCTTACACTGCAAGTAGGTAGGGAAAGCGGGCTGGGTTATAGTTCAGGGACTCGCTGTCCTCGTCTGTCCCTACCTACAGTGGTTACATTATATCTGTCATCTAATGGCACAGAAGAAAGGTCAAAAAATAATAGGCCCTGTGAAAAATAATATCAACTACATGTATGTAGGTTGGCTCAGAAATTAAATAGTTATTTGCAGTGTGATAGGCCCATTGTGAAAAATGTAAAATTGGTCTGGTAAGTAGGGAGGGTAAAAACTCTGGTAATAAAGTGGTTAATTTTCCGTGTCACTATCTATATAAAAAAAATATCTAAAACTGTGCACTTTTCGCACTGACCACTAGACTATTGGCAACTATGTATACCATGTATATATATACTATGTATCCAGGATCAGTCAGACGGATCCGTTCAGATAATACAACCGTCTTTATCCATTCAGAACTGATCTGTTTGTATTATCTTTAACATAGCCAAGACAGATCCGTCTTCAGCACCATTGAAAGTCAATGGAGGACGGATCCGTTTTCTATTGTGCCAGATTGTGTCAGTGAAAACGGATCCGTCCTATTGTCTTACATTGAGTTTGGCTCAGTTTCATCAGACGGACAGCAAAAGACTGCAAGCAGCGTTTTGGTGTCAGTCTCCAAAGCTGAATGGAGACTGAACTGATGCATTCTGAGCGGATCCCTTTCTGTTCAGAATGCATTAGAATGGAAACTGATCCGTTTTGGACCGCTTGTGAGAGCCCTGAACGGATCTCACAAACGGAAAGTCAAAACGCAAGTGTGAAAGTAGACTTACAAATAAAGGGGCAGAATTACTGTGCTGGTCTTAGTAAAAAGCCTGTTGGAGTAAAATGCAACTCATTTATTAAGAGATGCCGGCCACAAACTGAAATCTATGCCAGCTATGGGCTGGAGTAGACGGCAGCTATAACTGCGTAAATTATGATAAATGTATTGGGCTGAGGGGGCCGTATCCACTTCTGCTTTTATTTTGCCACTTTCATATGTTATAAAACTGTAGTACAGCACTGAACAATTTTGGAAGCTTCTGCTCCAGCCAATCTATGTGAGGCATATGGAGATTGTGTTATACGTATCTTACTGTGCTGTTTTTTGAGGGATGTACGATTGCTCTGTTCAGTTTACCTGAGTCAGATAATGTTTTTATTGAGTACACAGCTTCTATTACATGTTTAATGGCGAAAATTTTTTGATAAACTCAGCAGTCAGAATTATGGATGAAAGGGTTAATGTCAGAAATATTGTCAGTCCCTGCAAGTCTGCTCACGTTGGAAGTTACTGCAAAAATATATGGTAGTTATTATACTTGTGGAAAGATCTGGGGTGGGGGCCACCTATATGAGATAAGGACTGGAAAGTTAAAGGGATTCTGTCACCAGTTTTCACCCCTTTGAGCTAAACATATGCTCATGCTCAGGGTCTCTTCATGATTCCTAATGTGGCCTTATAAATGCGATCTGTAGCTTAGTTTTGCCACAAAACTGGTTTTACTTACCTGTCAATCATAAAAATAAGGTTCCCAAGGGGAGGTCCAGGGATGCAGGGTGCCCGGCTGCAGCCATCGTCGTTGGTGCCCAGCGCTGCCTTCCCAGAGTTCTGCGCCGCCTCCTACTTCTCTGTGCTGCCTCTCCCTCCCCCTCCCGCTGTGAGTTGCCGCGCATGCGCACAGGCTCAGCCTGATGCGCACGGACTGCTGGCATCGGCTTCTTCTAGCGTAGTGCGCATGCGCCGGCACTTCGCTAGAGAAGAAGCATCCAAGCAGTCCGTACGGGCGCATCAGGCGGCACAGAGAAGTAGGAGGCGGTGCAGAACTCTGGGAAGGCGGCGCTGGGCACCAACGGCGATGGCTGCAGCCGGGCACCCTGCAACCCTGGACCTCCCCTTGGGCACCTTATTTTTATGATTGACAGGTTAGTAAAACCTGTTTTTGGCAAAACTAAGCTACAGATCGCATTTATAAGCCCACATTAGGAATCATAAAGAGACCCTGAGCATATGTTTAGCTCAAAGGGGTGAAAACTGGTGACAGAATCCCTTTAAAGTGCGCCTAAACCTGCATGTAAATTTTTTAAAACTGTTACAAATGCCATAATGAAGATATCTCTTGTTTGGACTGGGCCTATAAATTAAAGTTCATCATGCACAGTCTTTAGAATAGAAATGAAGGTGACATGTAAAAAAAATTGTGGGCACAATAAATTGATCACCTGCCGCTACAGCTCTCACTACCGCACATATTGTGGAATTCATTATCCATACACCCCAAACATGGTTGTGATGTACGGATTCTGTATGGCCTGCAGTGAAGAACATATCAGGAAGGCTGAACTTCTGTGGCCTGTTTGGCTACTAAAACAATAAAATCCGTAATTAAAATATATTACAAAAATCATTATTATGACATTTGTAACAGTTTAAAAAAAAAGATTTAGGTACACTTTAACATTGAGAGCCGGTTAGTTGTATGCTGATGACTGAAAATGGCACATGAGGTGATCAGTTTATTGTCGCCAAAATGTTTTCACGTGCCATATTAATTTCTATTATAATATTTCTATATATGGCGGCTTGCCTCCCCCATACTATAGGTAACGTGTTATGTCGAGTGCTCTGACTAATTCTCCCAGTACCCGCTAAGATGAAAAAACCAAATGAAATGACTATATATATATATATATATATATATATATATATATATATAATATATATAGTCAGCAAGGCATACACTGTAGATAATAAGTATTAGACACCACTATTTATTAAAACTAAAATATGTGAGTTAATAAAACCATTCTAACAAAATATATAAAAACTGGAAACAATTATATCACATAATGCAGATGAGATCTTTCCGTAGATAATTCGCCAGAATACCTAACCAAATAGATACATATATACCATCTAAACTGCATGAAATGCTGTCAGGTAGTAATAACTGTAATAACTGCTCTATTCACATATATTTTAGTTTTAATAAATACTGGTGTCTAATACCTAATATATACAGTGTATGCCTTGAGTGTCAACTACATACATATTTATTTTAATTTCTGTAATAAAGACTGCACATACATTTTACCAGTCTAAACAAGGGATATTGGATTAAGGCACTTCAGAAGTCAAGACTAATGCTATCTTTATTATTTTGTTTGCAGAAGTAGCTGCAGCTTTGGGCTTACTTTATATATTTGCACGTCATCTCTACTTCAAAGGTTATGTGACATCTGCTCAGGGTCGGTAAGTACTGTCCATTGTAACCGCTGGTGTCTTCTTTTCCACTTTTAAAGGACATCTGTCAGCAGATTTGTACATTGCTCTTAGAAGCTCATTTCCATATATGAAAACATCATATTTCTCAGCAATGCGGGAGCTCATTTCCATATATGAAAACATCATATTTCTCAGCAATGCGGGCACATATGAACATGGGACCAACACAGATGCCTTCAGCTGCCAAGTGCACATGTGACAAGTCAGCCAGTGTCATAGACAGATTTGCCACGATCACACACATAGTCAAGAAGCCTTCCCTGGGCTCATCCTCTCTTTTCAGCTATCGCCTTATCTCACTACTGCCATTTGCATCAAAGCTCCGAGAACAACATGTCCATCTTGAACTGTCTTCTCACCCCACTTACTTTTTTATCTGCTGCAATCTGGCTTCTAACCCGACCTGCTGCAATCTGGCTTCTGACCCAATCACTCCACTGAAACCACCCTAAGCAAAGTCACCAATGATCTGCTAGCTGCCAAAGCTAAACATCATCACTCTGTGCTCCTCCTTCTTGACCTGTCCTCTGCCTTTGACAAGTCGACCACTCTCTCTCATGTTGCAAACCCTCTCATCCCTCTGAATCCGAGACCTGTCCTTCTCCTGGATCTCCTTGTACCTCATCGACAGAACTTCCAGCATTTCCTATTCATACACCACCTCCTCATCACACCCCTTCTCTGTTGGTGCCCCTCAAGGCTCTGTCCTGGGTCCCTTACTTTTCTCCATTTATGCATTCAGCCTGGGACAGCTCATAGACTCCCATGGCTTTCAATACCAACTCTACGTTGAAGACACTCAAATCCACCTTTCTGGCCCAGATGTAATTTCCCTTCTTTCTAGAATCTAGACGTGTTTATCATCATTCTTCTCTTCCTGCTTCTTAAAACTCACCATGGAGAAAACAGAATTCATCATCTTTCCCTCATGTCACTCAACCCACCTACCAGACCTGTCCATCACAGTCCATCAACAGCACCACTCTTACTTGGTGTACTTACCTACATAGCCTGTTCTCTCGAGATTTACCAAATCTCACGAATACAGCTCGTCTTCTCCCTGACTGTGGAGCGGTCCGCTGCAATTGCACAGCTTCACAACCAGGGAGAAAGAGACTTCCACTGAGGTCTCCTCCTCTCTGAACCAATGGTACTAATTTACATATTTGGCACCAAAAAACAAGCGCTGCAAAGGAGGGGTCTCTCAGAAAAAAAAAAAGGTTGAGCATCTGCAGCAGAAGGATTATTTCATAGCACAGTAGGTTTAAAAAAAAACAAGAAAGGTCCTCTTTAAGCTTTTTTGGCTTGTAAAACAACGCCATCAAATCTATACCTTTTTAACCACCTCAGCCCCCCTAGCTTAAACACCCTTAATGACCAGACCACTTTTTATAATTCTGCACTACATAGAAACATAGAATGTGTCGGCAGATAAGAACCATTTGGCCCATCTAGTCTGCCCAATATGCTGAATACTATGAATAGCCCCTGGCCCTATCTTATATGAAGGATGGCCTTATGCCTATCCCATGCATGCTTAAACTCCTTCACTGTATTTTTAGTTACCACTTCTGCAGGAAGGCTATTCCATGCGTCCACTACTCTCTCAGTAAAGTAATACTTCCTGATATTACTTTTAAAACTTTGCCCTTCTAATTTAAAACTATGTCCTGTTGTAGCAGTTTTTCTTCTTTTAAATATTCTCTCCTCTTTTACCGTGATGATTCCCTTTATGTATTTAAAAGTTTCTATCATATCCCCTCTATCTCTTCTTACTTCCAAGCTATACATGTTAAGGTCCTTTAACCTTTCCTGGTAAGTTTTGTCCTGCAATCCATGTACTAGTTTAGTAGCTCTTCTCTGAACTCTCTCCAAAGTTTTAATATCCTTCTGCAGATATGGTCTCCAGTACTGCACACAATACTCCCAGTGAGGTCTCCCTAGTGCTGTGTAGAGCGGCACGAGCACCTCCCTCTTTCTACTGTTAATGCCACTACACTACTTTCATCGTTTATTGCTCCGTCATGCAACTTACCACCCAAATGAATTTTACCTCATTTTCTTCTCACTTATAGAGCTTTCATTTGGCGGTATTTCATTGCTGCTGACATTTTTACTTTTTTTTTATATTAATCAAAAATGACCAAAATGTTTGCAAAAAAATGACATTTTTCACTTTCTGTTGTAATTTTATTTTTTTAAAAACTACATTTCTATATACATTTTTCTCTAAATTTATTGTTCTACATGTCTTTGATAAAAAAAAATGCAATAAGTGTATATTTATTGGTTTGGGTAAAAGTTATAGCGTTTACAAACTATGGTGCAAAAAAGTGAATTTCGGCATTTTGAAGCAGCTCTGACTTTCTGAGCACCTGTCATGTTTCTTCAGGTGCTAGAATGTCAGGAAAGTATAAATACCCCCCAAATGACACTATTTTAGAAAGAAGACACCCCAAAGTATTCGCGGAGGGGCATGATGAGTTCATGTATCATTTCATTTTTTTTCACAAGTTAGCGGAAAATGACACTTTCTGAGGGAAAAAAATAAAGTTTCCATTTCTGCTAACTTCTGGCAAAAAAAATAAAAAATCTCCCACAAACTCACTATGCCCCTCAGTGAATACCTTGGGGTGTCTACTTTCCGAAATGGGGTCATTTGTGGAGTGTGTTTACTGTTCTGGCATTTTGAGCGGGGCTAAATTGTGAGCAACCCTGTAAAACCTAAAGGTACTCGTTGGACTTTACGCCCCTTTACGCACCTAGGCTGCAAAAAAGTGTCACACATGTGGTATCGCCGTACTCCGAAGAAGTAGGGCAATGTGTTTTGGGGTGTATTTTTACATATACCCATGCTGGGTGAGAGAAATATCTCTGTAAATTTTCAACTTTGTATAAAAAAATGTAAAAAGTTATCATTTACAGAGATATTTCTCTCACCCAGCATGGGTATATGTAAAAATACACCCCAAAACACATTGCCCTACTTCTCCTGAGTACGGCGATACCACATGTGTGACACTTTTTTGCAGCCAAGATGTGCAAAGGGGCCCAAATTCCAATGGCGAATTCATAGAAAAAATTTTTGGCACAAGTTAGTGGAAATTGACTTTTTTTTTTGTTCTTACAAAGTCTCATATTCCACTAACTTGTGACAAAAAATTAAATTTTACATGAACTCACCATACCCCTCACGGAATACCTTGGAATGTCTTTCTAAAATGGGGTCACATGTGAGGTGTTTGTACTGCCCTGGCATTTGAGGGTCTCCACAATCATTACATGTATGGCCAGCATTAGGAGTTTCTGCTATTCTCCTTATATTGAGCATACAGGTAATGAGATTTTTTTTTTTCCGTTCAGCCTCTGGGCTGAAAAAAAAAATGAGCGGCACAGATTTCTTCATTTGCATCAATCAATGTGGATGAAAAAAATCTCTGCCAAAAAATGTGCAAAAAAAAAAAAAGCGGGGAAAGGACATAGGAGTGCTTGCAAAGTCAGGCCCCATTCGCACGTCCGCAAAAATGTCCGTATCCATTCTGCAATTCTGTGGAATAGATGCGGACCCATTCAATGTGAATGGGGCCGGCGGTGATGCAGAGAGCACACTATGCGCTCTCCGCATCAGCATTTGCGGAGCTGCGGCCGTGAACTTCCGGGTTTCGGCCCTGAAACATCAGGCCGCAGCTCCGCAAAAGATTGAGCATGTCCTATTCTTGTCCGCAATTGCGGACAAGAAAAGGCATTTTCTATATAGTTCTTGCAATGTGCGGATCAGCACATTGCTGGTGTCCGTGTTTTGCGGATGGATCCGCAAAACACATACGGACGTCTGAATGAGCCTTACAGGGGGGTGATTAGTGACAGGTGGGGTGACAGGGGGTGATCAGTGGGGTGACCAGGGGTTAATCAGTGACCGGGAGTGGGGGGGGGGGGTGATTGGTGCACTTACTTTATCTGCCTGTGTCCTTTGATGGTCCCAAGCAAAAGGGGACACTAAACAGCGTCTGATATGCGATTTAGACGGCGTTTTTTTAAGATCTACAGTCGTGGCCAAAAGTTTTGAGAATGACACAAATATTAGTTTTCACAAAGTTTGCTGCTAAACTGCTTTTAGATCTTTGTTTCAGTTGTTTCTGTGATGTAGTGAAATATAATTACACGCACTTCATACGTTTCCAAGACTTTTATCGACAATTAAATGACATTTATGCAAAGAGTCAGTATTTGCAGTGTTGGCCCTTCTTTTTCGGGACTTCTGCAATTCGACTGGGCATGCTCTCAATCAACTTCTGGGCCAATTTCTGACTGATCGCAACCCATTCTTTCATAATCACTTTGTAAGAATTAGTGGGTTTTTGGTTTTTGTTTGTCCACCCGCCTCTTGAGGATTGACCACAAACAAGTTCTCAATGGGATTAAGATCTGAGGAGTTTCTAGGCCATGGACCCAAAATATCATGGTTTCGGTCCCCGAGTCACTTAGTTATCACTTTTGCCTTATGGCACGGTGCTCCATCGTGCTGGAAAATGCATTGTTCTTCACCAAACTGTTGTTGGATTGTTGGAAGAAGTTGCTGTTGGAGGGTGTTTTGGTACCACTCTTTATTCATGGCTGTGTTATTGGGCAAAATTGTGAGTAAGGTCACTCCCTTGGATGAGAAGCAACCCCACACATGAATAGTCTCAGGATGCTTTACTGTTGGCATGACACAGGACTGATGGTAGCGCTCACCTTTTCTTCTCCGGACAAGCCTTTTTCCTGATGCCTCAAACAATCGGAAAGAGGCTTCATCGGAGAATATGACTTTGCCCAAGTCCTCAGCAGTCCATTCACCATACTTTCTGCAGAAGATCAATCTGTCCCTGATGTTTTTTTGGAAAGAATTGGCTTCTTTGCTGCCCTTCTTGACACCAGGCTATCTTCCAAAAGTCTTCGCCTCACTGTGCGTGCAGATGCGCTCATACCTGCCTGCTGCCATTCCTGAGCAAGCTCTGCACTGGTGGCACTCCGATCCCGCAGCTGGACTTTCTTGGACACCCTGAAGCCTTCTTAACAAGAATTGAATATCTTTCCTTGAAGTTCTTGATGATCCTATAAATTGTTGATTGAGGTGCAATCTTAGTAGCCACAATATCCTTGCCTGTGAAGCCATTTTTATGCAATGCAATGATGGCTGCACGCGTTTCTTTGCAGGTCACCATGGTTAACAATGGAAGAACAATGATTTCAAGCATCACCCTCCTTTTAACATGTCAAGTCTGCCATTTTAACCCAATCAGCCTGACATAATGATCTCCAGCCTTGTGCTCGTCAACATTCTCACCTGAGTTAACAAGACGATTACCGAAATGATCTCAGCAGGTCCTTTAATGACAGCAATGAAATGCAATTGCAAGGTTTTTGGGATTAAGTTAATTTTCATGGCAAAGAAGGACTATGCAATTAATCTGATCACTCTTCATAACATTCTGGAGTATATGCAAATTGCTGTTATAAAAACTTAAGCAGCAACTTTTCCAATTTCCAATATTTATGTCATTCTCAAAACTTTTGGCCACGACTGTACAGCCTGCCAGCACATGATGAGCGCTGGCAGGTTGTAGTAAAACTTCCTCCGGACGCGATCCTGTGAACGCGCGTGCGTTCACAGGAAATCTCACCTCTCGCGAGATGACGCACCGGTGCGTCAAGGAGGAATAACCCGGCTGCCCGCAGGGCGCATCCCTGCGTTAGGCGGTCGGGTAGTGGTTAAACAAGCATATTTTGAGGTGGCATTTTTTTAATCACACGTTTTATTTGTGTTTTTTCAGACTTTTTCTTTGTTTCTATATAGAAATGTATGGAGAAATACCAGGCCACATCTAGTGCATGCTGCAATTTGCAAAAAATAAAAAGCCATGGGACAAAAAAAAATGAAAACGGTCCTAAATGTCGCTCCAAAGATACAATGTGTGTGGAGTGCTTTATAGTTTTCTACTGGCCAGCATGTAACATCTGGCTACAGCAATTGTTTTTCTAAAACAAAAAAATGTTTTAGAATAAAACCTATCTTTGCATGCCCCCTTATCTTGCCTTCTAAGTCAGAATTTGGGATGCTGTATAATATTGACAGTGTATGGAAAGACCTGCCTCCCCACCTGGCCATTTCACCTAGACATTTTATACTCAGCCCCCCAGTGCCTCTCATCAGCCAGCGCCTCTCATCAGCCCCCCCAGCGCCTCTCATCAGCCAGTAATAAGAGCCCCCCCAATCATGTGCCAGTAATAACAGCTCCCCCCAATCATGTGCCAGTAATAACAGCCCCCCCCCAATCATGTGCCAGTAATAACAGCCCCCCCCATTATGTGCCAGTAATAACAGCCCCCCCCAATTATGTGCCAGTAATAACAGGGCCCACCCCCAATCATGTGCCAGAAAGAACAGCCCCCCAATCATGTGCCAGTAATAACAGGGCCTTCCCCCCCAATTATGTGCTAGTAATAACAGCCCCCAATCATGTGCCAGTAATTACAGGGCCCCCTATTATGTTCCAGTAATAACAGGGCCCCCACCCTATTATGTGCCAGTAATACCAGGGCCCGGCCCCCAATCATGTGCCAGTAATAACAGCCGCCCCAATCATGTGCCAGTAATAACAGCCCCCAATCATGTGCCAGTAATAACAGCCCCCATTATGTGCCAGTAATAACAGGGCCCCCCATTATGTGCCAGTAATAACAGGGCCCTCCCCAATCATGTGCCAGTAAGAACAGCCCCCCCCAATCATGTGCCAGTAATAACAGGGCCCCCCCCCAATCATGTGCCAGTAATAACAGGGCCCCCCCATTATGTGCCAGTAATAACAGGGGCCCCCCACCCATTATGTTCCAGTAATAACAGGGCCCCACCCCCCTATTATGTGCCAGTAATAACAGGGCCCGGCCCCCCCAATCATGTTCCAGTAAAAGTATTGTATATATTTGACAAAAAAAATTACCACTTATACTTACCTCTTTGGCAGTGATGTAGACCTCTTCCGGCCTGTGTCCCGTGCTGTACGGATCAGGCGGCGCAATGTCGTCATCGCGCCGCCTTTGCCGGCCACCGATAGGCTGCCGGCCTAGTGCACAAGTGCTCATCTCAGTGCCCCGCCGCACACATTGCCCCGCTGGGGGGGATTTCACTATACCTGTCCCCCCTGCATTATTTCCTGGGGGGGGACTGTCCCCCCCGCTTCCTACGCCCATGGTTTCTTAATAAGCTATCAGTGGTAAGAATCAGGTACTCATGTACCAGGCCAGTGACATGCTCTCCTGGATTCAACTATGTCCCACACTTCACCTCTTAAGCCCCTTATCCATATCTCAATCAGAGACAACTGGAGGAGGAGGAAAGAAAATGGCCTCTATGGATGGCCAAGTCAGAGGGACAGCTTTTGGGGCAATATATTGTGTGACACTGTGGTATGTTGTGTTTTGTGCTATGGTATTGCTGACCCCCCTACGTTTGTCACCCCGCCTCGTGACAATTGAAACCCTCCTACAATATGGGGCCACTTTTTTTTTTTTCTCAGGGCCACTTTAGGTTCCCAATCCGCCCCTGCCTATACTGTAAAGGACCCATTTCATGAAGTGCCATTTTTGCAAACTTTTGCGTTTTCTGGCCTTTTCTTTCTTTTTACATGCGGTTTTGGTGTTTTTAATGTAAGCTGTAGATGTTAACTGGAAAGTCTGTGTGAATTTTGAAAGGCAGTACACTGATTTTTTAGGTGCAGTGTATTTTTAAAAAACACATGAAACCTGAGAAAATGCATGGGTTTTTCTTAGGGGCAAAAAAAAACTAAACAGCAAACCAAATTTGTGTGTGAAGAAGCTTTCATGTCTATATGCTGGTTGTATTATTTGATAGTGTGAAGGCCACTATTATTTCTACAGAATCATTACACATCCTATCATTAAGTAAATGACATGACTGAAGGTTGATACTAATTAGGCCTAGCAAATAATGGGCTTATAAAATACCATATTAGAGGGTGTAAGGAAATGTGGGGGTCCTGTGGGCTAATCCTCCTTTATTTTCCAGCGCTTAGAAATGTGTTGAGTGCTGACCTCTGCTGTAGACCATATCAGTATCGACTGAAATAATTGTGGTTTACATGGAAAGTTTGTGTCTTCTTTGTGATTTCGCACACAATAAGAAGTGGGAAACCACTGACCTGAAAAGTGCTTTCAGAACCACATTGCGTTTGCAGTAAATTTTAGAAATTTTAAAATGTTAAAGGGGTGGCCCCATTAGGAAAACTTATCCCCAGGATAGGGCAAAAGTGTCTGATCGTCAGGGGGCAGACCACCGGAGCTCAATGCTGACCACAGGAATGGGGGCCTGTGTTCCTCCATTTGATTGGAGAGCCATGCGTGTCTACTATTCTATTCAACTGTATGAGAGCGCTGGAGACAGCCGAGTACAAGCGCTCTGCTATCTCTGGAAGAGCTGCAAAGAGCAGCAACATGCCTGTGTGAACAGTGCTCCATTCAAACGGGGAGAACAGGTCCCCTTTCACATGATCCGTGGAAGTCCAAAGTGGAATAAGTGGTCTCCAGTACAAACTGGGCTTGTCCTGGTAAAATAGTGAGTGATACATGTCCATATAAGTTTCTGCATGTAATTGTGTGTATGGTCTTCTCTTCAGGATCGCTGGATTTTACCTCAGTCTCATCTCGTTGTTCCTGTTAAATGTCTTATCTGCACTTGGGATCACGAACACCTTACTCAAAAAATACCTGGATGTGAACATTGTGAAACAAGTACATCATATGTTCTAACGCTAGCAATCTGTGGTTCTGTCTTATGTTTCCTTTACCTCCACTGTGTCGGTTGAGAACATTTTACCTTTTATAGTTAAATAACTAATAAAAACCTGAAATTCTATTACATTGACTTTCGTTAAATCATATTTCTTTTTGTTTTGGGTAAAGTTAGGCTAAATTGACTGAAAAAAATAAATTAGTAGTATTAGTACAAGGCCTCATTCACACTGCCGCCCTGTGCATAAAGGACCGCAATTTGCGGCCCTTAATGCACGGGCAACATCCGTGCAACAGCCGGAACAGATCGAGACCCATTGCCTGTGGTAACTGCACAGACAACTAAGAGGTTAAACCCTTAGCATTAGGTTGCTAGGGCGGTGGATCCAGGCTAATCCCTAGGTGGTGAGAATCTAGAGCACTCCAGCTGTTGTGAAACTACAACTCCCTGCATGCTCTTTCCACTTGTGTGGGAGTTTAGAGAGCAGCCAAGCAAGTGTGCATGATGGGAGATGTAGTTTCACAACACCTGGAGTGTCGGAGGTTGCTGTTCTAGAGTTTGCAGAGAAGGAGGAAAGAAGTATGTGAGAAAGCTCTGCATGCAAGACCTCAAGATCCAGAGAACTTCTATCACTGAGACTTTAACTGCTAAAGAACAACTGTTGTGGGAGTTAAATCTAGCTCGGGCACCTACCATGCTGAGATCCAGGTTGGCCACCTGAATTTTAATCTGCACCCCTCAGTTCCGGAACGACAGAAGGAAAGTTACCAAGACCAGAACAGCACTCCTATGGTTACTTAGAAAGACTGTAGAGAGAGAGTACTACAACCTCCATTATTATTGCCTATACACTGCCATTGAGGATACCGCTACTCTGTAAAATGCTTCTGAATTGTAACTCTACTACTCTCATCATTGCCTCCAGCACTCAGCCAAACAACCACTGAAAACCAAGGGCACCTCAACTACCACCAAGCAGGAGCTCCAATACCAGGGAGTGCCACAAGGGAAGAACAGCTGTGCCCTCCATTCACTGCACAGTGCCACAGGGAGGACTGCTACTGTGTAAAAGTGCCATCCTCCCTGCCCCCCATAGCAAATCTTTTGGGGGACATATGGTGGCCTAGTCACTGTCATTTTAAGTGTAATTTTAGCCACCTCAGCTCCCCTAGCTTAAACACCCTTAAAGACCAGGCCACTTTTTACAATTCCGCACTACACTACTTTCACCGTTTATTGCTCCGTCATGCAACTTGCCACCCAAATGAATTTTACCTCCTTTTGTTCTCACTAATAGAGCTTTCATTTGGTGCTATTTCATTCTTTCTGACATTTTAACTTTTTTTGATATTTAACTTTTTTTGACAAAATTTTTGCAAAAAAATTAAATTTTTCACTTTCTGTTGGAAAATTTGTCAAATAAAACTAAATTTCTCTATACATTTTTCTCTAAATTTATTGTTCTACATGTCTTTGATTTAAAAAAATACAATAAGTGTATATTTATTGGTTTGGGTAAAAGTTATAGCGTTTACAAACTATGGTGCAAAAAAGTGAATTTCCGCACTTTAACTTTCTGAGCACCTGTCCTGTTTCCTGAGGTACTACAATGCCCAGACAGTAGAAACACACCATAAATGACCCCGTTTCGGAAAGTAGACACCCTAAGGTATTCGCTGATGGGCATAGTGAGTTCATGGAAGTTTTTATTTTTTGTCACCAAGATGCGCAACGTGATTTCTCCATTCACATCGATCAATCGATCGTGGTGGAGGAAGACATCTTTGCCAGATTTTTGATACAAAGTGTTTGCCAAAGCATATGAACTCCAACACCTCTCCTCAGCTCATATGCCTGGGCAAATGTACCTGTCCTGCAGAGGAGAAATCTCGTCTTGCAGCGCCGCATACACCGACTTCACGTGTCTTCTGACAGCAGCGCAATGCTTCTCTCAGAATTCACATCAGTGCTGCAGCGTTTTCGTCGGTTGGTCCGTTGGTCTATCTGGAAAATAAAGGGTGGTTAGGGGGAAAAAAAAAAGAAGAAAAAGCAGGCAGCAGGCTCATAAACTTGAACGTTACAAACTTTATAAAACCTGAACATAAAACTTTTTTTTATCAAACCTGAACATCAAAACTTTTAAAACCTGAACAAACTCAAGATTATTTTTTTCTTGCTACCTGTTTAATTTTAATTTTTTTTCCTTTTCACTCTTTATTTTCCTTGCAGAAACCTCTCCTGTCCCATAGGTCAATGTGTAAAGTGTAAATCACACAGAGATGGTGCGAAGTACATTATGCACTTTATCCCAAGTGAAAGGAGACGTTTCTACCGTTTCACATTTCTGCTGTAGCACACCAGCACCCCTATGTGTTAGGGTCTCTCAAAACCTAGTATCCTGAGAGACTCTAGATCCTGATTGTAAAAACTACCTGTGTCCTGCAATCCTTACGTCCCTAAGTGTACCGGAGTGTGGTACTTCCGGAAACACTCCCCTAGGCATAGAGCAGGGTGGTCAGGACAGTCAGAACAGAAATAACGGGTGTCACGCCTTAGGCCTCTTTCACACTTGCGTTCTGAGGATCTGGCAGGCACTTCCGTCCCTCCTGATCCGTCAGAACGCAAGTCGCCTGAAAGCATTAGAAGACTGATCAGGATCCTGATCAGTCTTCGAAATGCTTTCAGGTTACTATGGCACCCAGGACGCTATTAAAGTCCTGGTTGCCATAGTAGGAGCGGGGAGCGGGGGAGCGGTATACTTACCATCCGTGCGGCTCCCGGGGCGCTCCTGAATGACGTCAGAGCGCCCCATGCCCATGGATCACGTGATCGCATAGATCACGTGATCGCATGGATCACGTGATCCATGGGCATGGGGCGCTCTGACGTCACTCTGGAGCGCCCCGGGAGCCGTACGGATGGTAAGTATACTGCTCCCCCGCTCCCCACTACATTTTACCATGGCAACCAGGACTTTAGCATCCTGGCTGCCATGGTAACAATTGAGAAAAAGCTAAACGTCGGATCCGGCGATGCGCCGAAACGACGTTTAGCTTAAGGCTGGATCCGGATTAATGCACTTCAATGGGCATTAATTCCGGATCCGGCGTTACGGCATGTCTTCCGGATTTTTGGACTGAGACAAATCCGCAGCATGCTGTGCTTTTGTCAATGTCCAAAAAACGTTCACATACTGAACGGAAGACATCCTGACGCATCCTGAACGGATTGCTCTCCATTCAGGATGCATTAGGATAATCCTGATCAGTATCTTTCCGTCCTAGAGCCCCGAGGACGGAACTCTAGGACGGAAAGCAAAAACGCTAGTGTGAAAGGGGCCTTATTCCACTCCTGCTACAGACACGACATCTTTTTCGGGGTGGCGGTTGGGTTGAGGTACCAGCAACGACATTGGGGAAATGTCGCTCGTGTAGACGGCTCACTACACTGGTGTTTGGGGCCACGGAACCTCCTGGATACAGGAGGTTCTCGATGATCTCTTCCTGAAATTTGAGGAAGGATCCTGTTCTCCCAGCCTTACTGTAGAGAACAAAACTATTATACATAGCCAATTGAAATAAATATACAGACACCTTCTTATACCAACGCCTGGTGCGTCGGGAAATCAAATACGGGGCCAACATCTGGTCATTGAGGTCCACCCCTCCCATGTGGAGGTTATAGTCGTGGACTGAGAGGGGCTTTTCAGCGACACTGGTTGCCCGTTCAATCTGTATTGTCGTGTCTGCGTGAATGGAGGAGAGCATGTAAACGTCACGCTTGTCTCTCCATTTCACCGCGAGCAGTTCTTGGTTACACAAGGCAGCCCTCTCCCCCCTTGCGAGACGGGTGATAACGAGCCGTTGGGGGAAGCCCCGGCGAGGTCGCACAGTGCCACAGCAGCCAATCTGTTCTAGGAACAAATGCCTGAAAAGGGCCACACTTGTGTAGAAATTGTCCACATAAAGATGGTACCCCTTGCCGAATAAGGGTGACACCAAGTCCCAAACTATCTTCCCACTGCTCCCCAGGTAGTCAGGGCAACCGACCGGCTCCAGTGTCTGATCTTTTCCCTCATAGATCCGAAATTTGTTTGTATAGCCTGTGGCCCTTTCACAGAGCTTATACAATTTGACCCCATACTGGGCACGCTTGCTTGGGATGTACTGTTTGAAGCCAAGGCGCCCAGTAAAATGTATGAGGGACTTGTCTACGCAGATGTTTTGTGCGGGGGTATACAAATCTGCAAATTTCAGGTTGAAGTGGTCTATGAGGGGCCGAATTTTGTGGAGCCGGTCAAAAGCTGGGTGGCCTCTGGGACGGGGGGGCTGCTCAGTGGCGTACATACAGGGGTCGCAGGGGTCGCAGTTGCGACCGGGCCCGGCACTCCAGGGGGCCCGGCCGCCTGTGGACCCACCCCCCAGGCCAGCAAGCTACCCTAAATCATGTTGTACTAATATGTAATGGAGCGCTCTGATGGGGCCCAGCACAAAGTACAGAGCGCTCCATTACATGTATAATGTGGAGGGGGGGGGGTGGAAGTGGGGGGGAGCGCGCACTCACTCACACCCGGCTGGTCGGCATTTCTTTTCAGTAGTGAAGCAGGGAAACCTCTTTCATCCCTGCTTCACTGATCTTCACAGTTCAGGAGCTCCCCCTGCTGGCCCCAGATCGCGCTGCTGGCTGTGGGAGGAGATCTGAAGACCCGGGAATCTGCCTTCAGCACAGCCAGCACCGAGATGAGTGAGGAGGGAGCCTGTC
The DNA here is from genome assembly GCA_033119425.1 of Bufotes viridis. Classification (NCBI taxonomy): domain Eukaryota; kingdom Metazoa; phylum Chordata; class Amphibia; order Anura; family Bufonidae; genus Bufotes; species Bufotes viridis. Next base: position 464,601,152 of record CM065589.1, read on the forward strand.
ATCAGGGAAGAAGGTAAGTATGCCCTGGGGGCAAAGGGCAAGAGGGGGGGGGCATAACTAATTTGAGGGGGCACCTAATCAGGCATTACTGTGAGGGGGGGGGGCACATATGAAGGCATAACTATGAGGATTGAGGGGGCACATATGAAATTATAACTACTGTGAGGGGGCACATATGTGGGCATATCTAATTTGAGGGACACATAATGTGGCATAACTACTGTGAGGGGGCACATATCTGGGCATAAATATTTTGAAGGGGCACATAATCTGGCATAACCACTCTGAGGGGGCACATATCTGGGCATATATTCTTTGAGGGGGCACATAACTGGGCATAAATACTGTGAAGGGGCACATATTCTGGTCATTACTACTGTGAGGGGGCACATATTCGGCATTACTACTGTGAGGGGGCACATATCTGGGCATATTACTGTGAGGGGACACATAATCTGGCATTACTACTGTGAGCGGGCACATATTTGGCATTACTACTGTGAGGGGGCACATATTCTGGGAATTACTACTGTGAGGGGGCACATATCTGGGCATATTACTGTGAGGGGACACATATTCTGGTCATTACTACTGTGAGGGGCACATATTTAGCATTACTACTGTGAGGGGACACATAACTGGGCATAACTACTGTGAGGGGGCACATATCTGAGTATACCTACTGTTACAGGAACAAAGGTGGGCATTAGTACTTTGAGGGGCCTCAAGGTGGCCATTAGTACTGTATGGTAGCACTAGATTACTCTGCTATACATTGGCATGGCTCAGTCTTACCGGCCAGCACAGCGCCCCCTGCTGGGGATTTCACAGGGGCAGTCACCATCTCTTCCTTATGTAATTATTCTTTTTTTCTCACCACAGGGAACTTGTTCTGGATCCAGCGGACATCACGCCGACACCAGCGACACTCTGGATGAGGTAGGACCAGATTTTATTAGGACGGGGTGAGTGTAGCCGTGCATTGGGGTTAGGGCTCTTTAACATCCTGTACGGGTAATCTGCTGTGTGAATGAGTGCCAAGCCCCGCTCCGAACAGCAGAGACACGGAGCACTAACAGGATTGATAATGCTCCGTGCCTCTCTGTGATCTTTTTACTACAAAATCACAGTGAGATAAAGTTGTCACCGTGATTTTGTAGTTAAAAGATCACAGAGAGGCACAGAGCATTATCAATCCTGTTAGTGCTCTGTTCTCTGCTGTCTGGAGCGGAGCTTGGCACTCTTTCACGCAGCGGATTAGCCGCACGGAAATGGCAAGTGATAGGTTACATTTTTGTAATATACTTTATTTAGCCAAAATAATTTTAGTAGTAAACTGGGGCTGAAATGGGCATTAGCAGCGCTCTCAGAAATTGGGGGGCGACGGGGAGGGGGCCCCATGGATCAGTTTCGCACCGGGGCCCCATGGATTGTGTGTACGCCACTGGTGGTGTTGTCGCTAAAGTGCAGGAAAAGCAGGATGGTCTCAAATCGTGTCCTGGACATGGCAGCAGAGTACATGGACATGTGATGAATTGGGTTCGTGGACCAATATGACCGCAATTCATGTTTTTTTGTCAGGCCCATGTTGAGGAGAAGGCCCAGAAAAGTTTTATATTCGGAAACTTGGAGTGGTTTCCACCGGAAAGGCTGGGCTTAGAAGCTTTCCGGGTTGGCGGTAATAAATTGAGTGGCATACTGATTTGTTTCTGCCACGACTAAGTCATAGAGCTCCGCAGTGAAGAACAGCTCAAAAAACCCCAGTGCTGATCCGATCTGACCTGTCTCCACCCGAACTCCTGACTGGGCGGTGAAAGGCGGAACTAATGGTGCGGCTAAAGTTGGGGGCTGCCAATCAGGGTTTGCCAGCACCTCAGGGATTCTAGGGGCTCTACGGGCCTGTCTGCGCAGTGGCTGCGACGGGGGAATTACTGCACGTGTCACCGTACCAACTTCAACTGCCCTTCTGGTGCGCCCCACTTCACCATGTTGTACGGCAGTGCTGGTAGTAGGTCCAGGATGGGCTGCGCTGCTGGTGTATGCCTCACCACGTAATCCGGCAGCGCCAGCCCCACTCTGCTGCCCTTGAAACGGATCCTGCTCTACCTGTGGTCTAGCGACACGGGGCCAGGTACGCATGGTGGTATCAGGGACCTCAACCTCCTCGTCCGAACTTTGGGTCAGACTGGCACTGCTTTCTACAAGTTCGTATTCTGACCCGCTAGATTCGTCAGATGAGGGTTCCCATTCCTCATCCGACTGGGTCAGAACCCTTTAGGCCTCTTCAGAGGAATACCCCTTATTTGACATTTGGACGACTAAATTTAGGGGGTATTCCCTGAGACTACCCAAGAAAAAGAGCAAGCCTGTCTTACAAATGGGAGGGTAGCGAAGTACAGAAGCCGCTGCAATTGATAAAAAAGATCAAAATTGATTTACTTTTTTTATCGCCGCAGCGCTTGTAAAGTGATTGTGCAGTGATTACAAAAAAAAATTTTTTTTTGTCACTGCGGCGGGGTGGGCGTGGGTGAACGCACGTGTGGGCGACCGATCAGGCCTGATCAGGCAAACACTGCGTTTTGGGTGGGGGGCGAACTAAGGTGACACTAATACTATTATAGATCTGACTGTGATCAGTTCTGATCACTTACAGATACTATAAAAGTACAAATGCTGATTAGCGCTACGCTAATCAGCGAATCAGTGACTGCGGTGGGCTGGGCGCTAACTACCTACCAAAGGGGGCCTAAACTAATCTAAACCTAAAAGTCAATCCTGGTGGGAAAAAAAAGTGACAGTTTACACTGATCACTTTTTTCCCTTTCACTAGTGATTGACAGGTGACTGAGAGGGGTGATCAAGGGGTTAATTGGGGTGATGGGGGGTGATCAGGGCCTGAAGTGTGGTGCTTGGTGTACTCACTGTAGAGATGTGCTCTCTCCTGGGTCCAACCGACGAAAAGGCAGGCTGGTGACGAACTTCCCTTGTGCTGATCCAGACAGTCTGTGCGCCCGTTCAGGCGCACAGATCGCGTCATCTCGCCTCTCGCGTCAACGAGGAACAGAAGGACCGCCGAGATCACGTGTATCTGCGTGCGGCGGTCCTAAAGAGGTTAATGGTTCGGTCCATGTGGCTATGTTTTTCTATATGGCTGGTGGGGTGTTTCCTCCCTTTTTGTGTGTTTCCCCCCTCTTTTGTTTCAGGGACACTTACCGGACTGGTCATTTGGAGGTCAATTGTGCTTGGCACGAGTGGTCATTTCTTGTTCTGTCCAGTTCTGAGGCGGGAAAATCCTAGGATCTTGAAAAGGAAAATTCTCCTTTATATTGGAGTGCTTCGAGGGAGTTTGTCACCCGGCTAATGCTGGGTGGACTGGTGGTTATTGGTTCTGGATATTAATGGATGATTTATTTGGATTGAATTTAAATTAATATATACTAGTGATTATTTATTATGGTAATTAATCATGCTAATTTATTTATTTTAAGGCTATCCTTTACAAACATCGCAGCCATTTATTTCCACTTAGGTGTCTGCGTATTTATTTATTTATTGGAGGTTGGTTAATGACTGTGACTTGGGCCACCATGCATTTAGGAGCATTCCGTTCAGTTCAGTTTTGTCCCCATTGACAAAGAATGGGGACAAAATGGAAGCGTTTTTTTTTTTCCGGGATTGAGCCCCTATGACGGATCTCAATACCGGAAAACTAAAATGCTAGTGTGAAAGTAGTCTTACACTGCTAGAAAAAGGTATTTCCATAGCATCTTCTATCAATGTTCAGTGGTTTTCATGGACCAATAAACTTCAATTGGTGTGTTAGGTCCACATTACAGTGCTCCAGATAGCGACCAAAATGGTCGCCAATGCGACCTAGAATTGCAAAATGGCGACAAGACTTTGTAGTCTTGTCGCCATTTGCGCCTAGACCCTCCACTGCTCTGCCTCTTTAAGAAGAAAAGGCTTTCATCCAGCAGACGTCTGCTGGGTGAAGATTGGCCCCTCACTCTACCCGGCATTGGGTTTCTGCGTCTTGGGCTCCCGTCTCCAGTCTCCAGCAGTTTGGCAAGTTGGAATCTGTGCTGTGGAGCTGGGCTGCTGGTGGAAGTGAGCTCCTGGAGACATGTCAACTAGGGACACACAGAGCTCCTGCACAGTCCACGGCTGATAACACTAGGCATGCAGATTTATCAGTGTGTTTTATAGGACTGAGCCCCCATGAGGTCACAAGGAGAAGCCAGAGATCGGTAAACCCTGTTAGAACATCTATAAGCACCGGCTGTGCTGGTTTCACACCACAATATGTCACTGGGATCCCCGATCCTCGCCTGCGTAGTACTAACCGGGTCACATAGCATCATAAATCAATATAATGCTATGTTACCCTTAGATGTCTGGAGTGTACTGGATAACACTGACATTATGCTGTCAGTGTTAACCTATGCATTCCAGAACTGTAAGGCCCCTTTCACACGAATGAGTTTTCTGCGCGGGTGCAATGCGTGGTGCGAACACATTGCGCCCGCACGGAATCCGGACCCATTCATTTTAATGGGTCTGTGTACATGAGCGTTGTTTTTCACACATCACTTGTGCGTTGCGTGAAAATGAACAGCAAGCAGAGTTCATGGGGGACGGGGGGAGCACACTGTCCTCTATACAATAAGCTTTATATAGAACAGTGTGATCCCCCCCTCCTCCTCTCAGGAACTCTGCTTGCTTGTGCCCCAGCAGAGCCCCATCTTTAACCCCATTAACCATCCACCCATTAACTTATTTTTAAACACAGTGGCACTCACTTCTGTGAGTGTTCAACTCGCTTTGTCTGTGGCACACAGTGGCAAGTCTCAGAAACTTGCCGGCTATGCTGGGGGCTGTAGTCCAGTGGCTTCACTGAGCAAGGCAGTGCATTATGTACCCAGTCAGCAGCAGCAGAGAGGAGGACTTGGGTGCCACTCTGCCAAAGCCTGACTTAGCCCATCTGTGCCCGGCTTTACCAAAGTGATGTGTGCTGTACATCGCTCACTGCAGCCCCAGTAAAATTCCTACTCCCATACACCACTGTGATATCAGTGGTTTATGGGAGTATGGATTATAAAGCGCTATAGGCATATGAATTCAGCGCCTATTTCTCATAGAGAAAAAAGTGTTAGAAAATGTAATTTTATGGTACTTACAATAGGTTTTAATAAACTTTTTAAAAAGTTTAGATACACTTTGTCAGGGATGACCAACCTCCAGCTGGTGCAAAACTAAACTTCCTAGCCTGCCCTGCCTTGTAGTTGCAATAGCTGGAGGGCCGCAGGGTGGATATTCCTGCTTTAAAGGGGCATTCCGGGTGTTTGAAGTTATCCCCTATCCACAGGAAAAAAGGTGTGTGGCAGGGGAGGAGCCAGGGCAGTTTGTGGGATGGGCCAAAGGTGGGTAGTAGGCGGAGCTGGGGGTCCAATTCAGACCCTTTCTATGGGGCCCAATGATTTCTATGTATGTCCGCTTGTCAATCAGCTATTTCTAGGGGTTGTATCACATGGACAAGCTTGGTGGCCTCTTCATACTGCACCAAGGGCAGTACCGTATATTACACGACGGCTGTGCTTTGTACTGTAGCACACACACATTCACTTGTAAGGCAATGAATGTGAAGGGCTGTCAGGAGTCAGAACCCCCTGAGGACAGGTCATCAATATTTAAATCCCTTTAAGGGTGCCTAACGGCCATGTGAATAGACCCATAGACTTCAATGGTTCTGAAAACGGCTGTGGATTTCCAACTTTATGTAAATGTTTGAAACATGGTTGATTGTATCAGAAAAATCTACAACTGATTCTATAGGATCTGTCACAACTGCCTCCACCGTCAATATGATTCCACTATCTGAAAAGATGTGCAGATTTTCGGTGTGTGCCTTTAAAGGAAGAGGAAACTCTGCCTTGTTAAAGATTTAATTTGTCTGCGAGATTCTTCCTGCAGTCAAGGTGAAGACTATTATTGCTGGCTCTGCAAATCCAACCCAAAGCAGCTTCTGGTGCAAGATATAGCCTCTGCTGCCAGCGATTGTGTGATATTTCATCAGTACATTTCCTGTGATAGAAGGTGCTGCTATGTCCACGGTAGTATATTGCTTATGAGAACAGACTTTCAGTTTTGTTTTACTTTTAGCCATAATATATGGTGAATTTATCGGTATACAGTGATCCCTCAACATGCAATGGCCTAGGGATGCAATATTTTCAACTTGTGATTTCTCTTGGGCCATCGTAAGTTGAAACTAGACTTACCATACAACTCCTCAGTCTCAGATCCAATCAACATGGCCATTTCTCTGGTAAAACACGTGTACTGCTATCTAGTAGCAGTAGTACAGAGGTGCACAACCTGTGGCCCTCGATACAATTCTGTGCGGCCCCCAAACATCTGGTAAAAGACCTGTCTTATGGCTTCTTACATGTATCTTTCATGTATTCTCCTATTAGATGGGAGTCCTAGAACTGTAACTAGACATTTATAGTATATACTGTGTGTTCAATATGCCAAAAATACAGTATTTCAGTTGGTAATACCCCTTTAAGTTTTATTTTCGGCCCTTTGAATTGGTTCAGGCTGACAATGTGGCCCCCAAACAGAAAAGGTTGTGCACCACTGCAGTAGTACATATACTGTGGCAGTAGTATAGTAGGGCCCTGATTTATCATACCTTCACTCCAGAATGATGGCTTCAAAAAGTCACAAAAATAAGGCTTTTTGACTTTTTGCACTCATTTGCGTAAAAATTGAGCAACTCTTTGAATTTTTACACTACTCACTCCAGTTTTGAAATGTGAGAGGAAAAGTGGGTATGTTAATGATTTTCACTCCAGATTTATCGTTGAGACTTTTTAAAAAAAAAAAAAAAAGTTGCTAAAAAGTTGCCATCGCACTCCAGGAGGTTGGAGTAGGAAAACTAGAGGAGCTTCTCTAGACAAAAGTGTTAGGCTACATGCACACGACAGTAAAAAAAAACGTCCGTTAAAAACAGACACACGGTCAGTTTTTCATGGCCATTTTGCATCAGTGTGCATCCATTTTCTGGCCGTGTGTCAGTTTTTAACCCCTTCACGCCCCATGATGTGTATACCCGTCATGGAGCAGTGCTACTTTGCGCTCCATGACGGGTATACACGTCATGGCTGGAAACTGCCACCATTTTTTCACAGTTAAATTAGGAATGGGGATAATTGCTGTTACGGACAGCTTACCATCATAGCAAGCCGGAGCAGGACCTGTGGGAGCCCGCCCAGGTCGACGATCGCTGTGATTGGTCCATGAAGTCACATGGACCAATCAATGATAGTTTTATTGGCAGCGCAGGCAGGGAGGTGGGGCTGCAACGGAGCGCAGGCTGGTGAGCTGTGTCGGAGACTGCATGACGGGTATAGAAGCTCTGATCGTCCCTCCAGGGGACCGATCAGAGTGGCAGGGCATCAGGGATCGCTGCTGTCATTGCGCTTTGACAGCAATACCAGATGCCGATAGGTATGTCAACCTGTCACCATGTAGGTGACAGAACTGTGATTGGCAGCTGTCACAGACAGCTACCAATCACAGTTAGCCAACCTAGAACCAATCAAGATGGTCCTAAGTTGGCCAATCAGGAGACAGGAGTTTGGCTATGTGTCTTCACTCCCTCTGATCACCTTAGTTCTGTCATAGAGGTGATCAGAGAGAGTTATTGTCGCTGAGAGCTCCTGACAGTGTTGCACCAAATACCCACATCCACCTACTTTCCATTGAACCCCATCCTGCTGCCATATATTTTTTTTCGTCAGACCAAATATTTTTTTTTTTTTACCAAAAATATATATATTTAGTGTCTTTTAGTTTTATATTTTTATTAGCGGAATTTTATTCCCATTTTTATTTAATACTCATGGGACTCCTAAAGGGTTAATGAAGTTTGTAAAATCAGTTTGGAATAGCTTGAGGGGTGTAGTTTCTAAAATGGTATGATTTGTGGGTGATTTGTAATATGTAAGCCACAGAAAGTGACTTCATAACTGAACTGGTCAGTAAAAGATTGGGGTTTGGAAAAGTTCTTAAAAATTTAAGATTTGCTTCTAAACTTCTAAAGCCTTCTAACATCCCCAAAAATAAAATGTCACTTTCAAAATGATCTAAACATAATGTAGACATATGGGGAATGTAAAGTAATAACTAATTTTGGAATTATTATTATCTATTACAAAAGTAGAGAAATTTAAAATTGCAAAATGTGCTAAATTTGACAATTTTTTTGTAAATTACATATTTTTTTATAAATAAAAATGCATTTTTTTTACTTCATTTTACCTGTGTCATGAAGTACAATATGTGACGAGAAAACAATCTCAGAATAACCTGGATAAGTAAAAGTGTTTAAAAGTTATTACCACATTAAGTGACACATGTCAGATTTGCTAAAAATGGCCTGGTCCTTAAGGTGAAAAGTGGCCCGGTCCTGAAGGGGTTAATGTCCATGTTGCATCCGTTTTGCATCAGTTTTTCATGTCCATTAAAAACAGACATGAAAAATGGATGAATTTGATTGGCACTTATTTCTTGACCCACCTTTCTGAGAACACTCACAGGATGGTAGGCCCCCAGCTAATAATGTCCCCCATAGGGTAGGAATTTTTTTTTTTGCTTATTTTTTTGTTGCCCCCAGCTTTACTATGTCCCCATGTAGGCTCCCATCTTAAATAATGTCTTCCATAGTGTCCCACAGCCAAAAACAAAAAACCTCACCTTATCCACTTGCTCACACTGCAGCAGTCTCTTCTCTCTTCACAGAACGGGACCTGCCGAAGGTGCGCGATGGTGTCACTGCACGCTCTCACGTGGTTATGTCACCACGCATATCGCAGGTCCTTCGGCAGGTCCTGCTCAATGAAGAGAGAAGAGACTGCCGCACCGCGAACAAGTGGATGAGGTGAGTTGTTGTTTTTAGCCCCTAAATGGCCTGTGTACCTTTTTTTTAACACCCGTTAGACGGGTGCACTCCTGCCAGTCGGCTGTTAAAAACGGTCCAATTTATTTTAATGGGTCCATCTGACTGTGAATAGCCCCATAGATTTTCATTGGTGCTAAAAATGGCCGTGTGACGGCCGTTACTTAGACGGCCGTCACACGGACATTATTCATTGTCGTGTGCATGAGGCCTAAGGTTTAAGGATAAGACAAATTTATCAAACAACCTGTGACATTTGATAAATGTGGCATAAATGTACTCCAACACAGACTCAAGCAAAACTGACTTTAAATATCCCCCTCATAATAAATTCCCCCCAGGTGATGATGACTCCATTTGAAGAAAACCTGTGAGCCCATTTTTGCCCTCCACACGAATCAAAAGACCTTTATGATATCATCATGTGGCTCTTGATGGTGTACTTATATTCTCTGAATGCGCTAAAATGTTTAATCCTTGTTCCCACCATATGCTAAGGGTGTTGGCAGCTGATTAATCAGGCGTAGCACGATGAACAGAGTTTTATTCGGAAATAAAGCCTCATTCACACATCGGTGTTTGGTCAGTGATTTTGAGCCAAAACCAGGTGCGGCTCTAACCACAGAACAGGTGCAGATCTTTCCCTTATACTTTATGTCTGTGGAGGATCCAATCCTGGTTTTGGCTCACAATCAGTGATGGAAATCACTGAACAAAACACTGAAGTGTGAATGAGGCTTAAAAGAAAAACATATGAATATCATTTTCTGTAAAATCAGAATCTCAGCACATCTGCTCCTGGCTTTCTTCTCTCTCAGCTCTCTCCCTGTACATGTGCAGCATCTCCACCCCTTCCTGCCTTTTTCTACATAGTAACATAGTTTATAAGGTCGAAAAAATACATCTGTCCATCCAGTTCAGCCTGTTATCCTGCAAGTTGATCCAGAGGAAGACAAAAAAAAACCCTGTGAGGTAGATGCCAATTTTCCTCACTTTCGGGGGAAAAATTCCTTCCCGACGGCAATCAGAATAAGGCCTCATGCACACAAATGTATTTTCTTTCCGTGTCCGTTCCGTTTTTTTTGCGGACCATATGCGGAACCATTCATTTCAATGGGTCCGCAAAAAAAACGGAAGGTACTCTGTGTGCATTCCGTTTCCGTATGTCCGTTTTTCTGTTCTGCAAAAAAATAGAGCATGTCCTATTTTTTTCTAGTTTGCGGACAAGGATAGGCATTATTACAATGGATCCGCAAAAATAACTGATCCGCCAAAAAAAAAAACGGATGCCATACGGAACGTCATCAGTTTTTTTTGTGGATCTGCAATTTGCGGACCGCAAAACACATACGGTCGTGTGCATGAGGCCTAACTCCCTGGATCAACGACCAATCTCTAGTAGCTATAACCTGTAATATTATTACACTCCAGAAATACATCCAGGCCCCTCTTGAACTCTTTTAGGGAACCCTCTCTAGCTTTGCTATGTCTGCCTGGTTCACAGGAGCCCAGAACTGTACACAGTACTCCATGTGTGGTCTGACTAGTGATTTGTAAAGTGGTCGGACTATGTTCTCATCACGGGCATCTATGCCCCTTTTGATGCAACCCATTATCTTATTGGCCTTGGCAGCAGATGCCTGACACTGGTTTTTACAGCTTAGTTTGCTGTTTATTAAAATTCCTAGGTCCTTTTCCATGTCAGTGTTACCCAGTGTTTTACCATTTAGTATGTACGGGTGACTTGCGTTATTCCTTCCCATGTACATAACCTTACATTTGTCAGTGTTAAACCTCATCTGCCACTTCTCTGCCCAAGCCTCCAATCTATCCAGATCCATCTACATTGAAGAGGATAGGGCCCAATACTGGCCCCTGAGGTACCCCACTATTGACAGTTGCCCAATCTGAGTGTGCACCATTAATACCCACCCTCTGTTTTCTGTCACTCACCCAGTTACTTACCCACATACAGGCATTTTCTCCCAGTCCGAGCATCCTCATTTTATATACTAACCTTTTATGTGGTACAGTGTCAAATGCTTTGGATAAGTCCAGATCTACGACATCCATTGATTCGCCACGGTCAAGTCTAGAACTTACCTCCTCATTGACATGACCGATCCCTCATGAAGCCATGCTGATATGGCGTTATTTGCTTATTTTCATTGAGGTACTCCAAGAGAGCATCTCAAGATAGAAAACTTTCAAACAGTGTACCCACGACAGAGTTCGGGGCTCTGTTTTTGGACCATTTTTGGGGTCGGACATGAGCATTAAAAAGTTTAGAGAATGCCACACTACGTTCACCTGTAAAGGTTAGAGTGCATTTTAGGTTCATTCTGAAATTTCACCCACAAGCCAAATATCCCTTACTTTTTGTGCAAATGTTGCAATACACATAACAATAAGCATTATTCCAACAAAGGGGATGGAAACTACTGTAGTGAAGTCAAGCTACCCCTGCCCCTTCTCCATTGATTGATGTCTGTATTGTTTGAGTGTTGGGAATGCCATCCCCTTGCTCTCCTGAGAGCTCACCTGGCTTACCGATATCTTGTGCTTATGTCGTTGTGCAGAGCTGTCGATCCATGAATAGTAAAGCTTAGTGTACTTATTACAACTTACCTGAAGCTGGAATGAGTACACCCAGCTTTACTGCTCATGCAAGAAGCACTACACAAGTACAAGTGGCCCCACCATTAAATATGGTCTGGTCCCTGCAGCTCTTCACTTCCTGATCTTGGCTAGACATGGCAGTGTGCCTTGGGGCTCCAGTCAATGTGTATGAGTGTGAGACTCCATTCAATGTGTATGAGACTGAGTGACACAACACATACTTTGCCACTGGTTCTGTCATCATTTCAGTGATGGGGGTTCCCAGGGATCAGATTTTTATCAGCTATCTTGTGGTTAGGTGATAAGTGTCTTTGGTGGGACAATCGCTTTAATTCTGTATTGTATTATGCAAGTCTGAATGAGTCGTAACAGCAGCATCGGACTGAAGTCTCTTGGGCCCACCAAAGGAAATTATTCTGAGGGCCCAACCTCTGTGTATATAGGATCTTAAGGGACCTATTTTACTATTTTGGCTGAAGCAGTGACATTCTGTATACTGCTGCAGCCAATCACAGATGGCGGCGCACCGGTTAGTTATGTAGAGGTCAGCACCCCTTCATAACTTTGGCGGATCCACTGCCAGTGCAGGAGCTTTATTAAGACCAGCATCTAAATGACCTACTACCTTTCAAGACTACTTGTTATCCTCTGCGGCTTACAAATGAGCTGGATCCCTCCGCATATACTTTCACATTCCGGACTACTCTGTGAAATGTCCATAATTTCTCAATATCGTTATTGTTTCCAGTAAGTATTTGGCACTGGCACAGTCAGCGGTGCCCTCAGCTAAACATGCCTGAACACTTATCAAAGTCATGCTTGGAACATGTAATTAGTAATGATTCCTGTCTCGCATCTCATCTTAATTCCCCATTAAAATATTTCCCTATAGGGTACACTATATACAGAGAAGATCTTGTTGTCTGGATGTATTAGGGTATATATTACTATAGGAGAGGAACACAAAATGATAAAAACTCTTTTAAACATGAATAAATGATCTTTATTTTACTAATACTGTATATGGAAATGACACCAAAATACTTCCTCATCAACTTCACATCCCTACTTGGATCCATCCACCACCTTCCCCCAGCCTTCCGCTTGCTTCCGTTTTCCTTTTCACATGTGAAATATGACACTGACCTTGACACATTGTCTTCCCTAGGATATAGTGCATTTGGAAAGTCTTCAGCCCCTTTCACTTTTTTCACATTTGTTATGTTGCTGCCTTGTGCTAAAATAAAAACACAAATCAAGTTTTCCCCCCATCATTCTGCACCCAATACCCCATAATGAAAAAAGCGTAAACAGAATTCTAGAAATGTTTGCAAATTTATTAAAAAGCAAAAATTTACATTTTGCATGGACACGGAGTATTCAGATCCTTTACTATGACCCTTGAAATTTAGTTCTGGTGGCCTCCTCATTTCTGTTGGTCATCTTTGATACGTTTCTACACCTTGATTGAAGTCCACTTGTGGTAAATTCAGTTGGATATGATTTGGAAAGAGACACCCCTGCCTATATGTGGTCTCACTGCTGACAATGCTTATCAGAGTGAAAAACAAGCTACGAGGAAAAAAGAACTGCCTGTAGCGCTCAGAGAAAGGATTGTGTGGAAGCACCGATCTGGATAAGGGTACAAAACAATTTCTGTTGAACTGAAAATCCCCAAGCACAAAATGGCCCCCGTAATTCTTAAAGAGGACCTTTCACGCAATTTTTTTTACATTTTAATTGAGTACCTTTATAGGGAGAGTACCAGTCACAGCCATTAAAAAAAACAGCTCAACTTCTCCCTGGCTATGATTGGACCCAGCCACAGCCAGGGAAAAGGAGACACCCACTGAGAAACACAGCCGTCTCCTCCCCCCTGTACCAGTGTTCGACATTAACAAGTTAGGCAGCAAAAATTTGGGGGATCACAGCAGGGCAGGCGAGGAGTCTTTCAAAAAAAGAAAGATTATGGCAGCATCAGCGGAGGGTACTCCCCATGTAAAGGTACTAAAAACATAAAAACCCGTGAAATGGAAGATATTTGGAAGAACCAGGACTATTCCTAAAGCTGGCTGCCCCATCAAACTATGTAATCAGGGGAGAAGGGCCTTGGTAAGAGAGGTGACCAAGAACCCAATAGTCAGTCTGGCTAAGCTCCAAATATCCTGTGCACAGATGGGAGAAACTTCCAGAAGATCAGGCATGACCGCAGTACTCCACCAATCTGGGCTTTATGGCAGAGCAGCAGAAAGAGGCCTCTCCTCATTAAATGACACATGGAGCTTGCAAAAAAGCATGTCAAGGACTCTTAGACTGTAAAAACCAAGATTCTCTGGTCTGATGAAACCAAGATTAAAATTTTGAGCCTCAAATCTAAGCGTCATGTCTGGAGGAAAGCAGGCACTGTTCATCACCTGCTCAATACCATTCCTACAGTGATGCATGGTGATGGCAGCATTATGCTGTGGGGTGTTTTTAGTGGCTGGGACAGGGAAACTTGTCACAGTTGAGGGAAAGCTGAATGGAACAGAGTACAGAGATATTCTTAATAGTGCTCTGGACCTCAGACTGTGCTGAACATTCACCTTCCAACAAGACAATAACCCTAAGCACTCAGCCAGGACAACACAGGAATGGCTTAGGGAGAACTCTGTGAATGTTCTTGAGTGGACACAGCCCTGACTTGAATCCAACTGAACATCTCGGGAGAGACCTGAAAATGTCTGCCCACCAAATGTCCCCCTTGTGGGAAAGTGCAATATGTTGTCTAGCTTGCTAGTTCAATGCAAAAGTACTATAGTTTTGCTTGTCTGCCCGTGTACCGACATTACGGATCTGATCCTTTACTGCCTGCCCTGACATACCTTGGCCTGTCCCTCACTATGGTTTTGCCTGATCCCTTAGTGCTCTGCACTATTGTATCTTGACCCCCATGGGTAAGCAGTAAATAAAACAGACTACTCCAACACGTAACAGCCTTGTGGTTCCCCTGAAGCGAAGTCCAGATCCTTGTAAAGGGGTTAAAGGGTGAAAACAGAGGACTTCCAGGATAATGCTCTTTAGGAGAAGCTCGAAGTCAAATTTGGTTGACACAGTGGTTCCAGAGCCAGTCGTAACACCGAAGCTGCTGGATCTTGCCCAAATTACCTGATTGCTGGAATATGCCAAACACTACCAACACTTTATGGATCCCATTGACTATAATGAGGTCTGTCGGGTTTCCAGCATGGATTCTGTAAGACAAAAATAATGCTGCATGCAGTGGTGTTTTGGCCTCTTTTAGCCGGAATCTGCAACGGAGGCTCCTGTCAGGATCTCTGCCGCATGTGTGAGCCTAGCCAACTTTTATGAAATCAAACAATTTGGAGTAGTAGACCAGACTTCTGCGGTTCACCAATAAGTTACTAGCAGTAATAGAGGTTGCATATTTTTTGTAGGTGAATCATCAAGTCTACACTGCATGAGCTGTAACCACAGAGCAAGTTACATCAGTAGTATGACTTAGGCTTGGTTCACATCACCTTTTTTTCTTACTATTAACGTATACAAAAAAAGATATCAATTAAACGGATGCCATACAATGGCATTTGTCACCAGAGTTCCATTGTAAAAAAAAAAACCATTAGGTTAATGTATACGTTTTTTTGTTTTTGTTTTACTGGACTCTGTGGGATGGAAAAGCAGAGTGTACTAAGCTTTTGCATTTTTCTTCCCCCCAATGTATATGTTAAACGTAGGGCAAAAACAGTATATGAACTCAGCTGTAGGGTCATTCAGTTTGTCACTTTAGAATTAAATCTGACACTCTAATAATTAATAATATATTTGAATACATCAGCTAGTACGGGTCACTGTGCCTCACCACCTGCTGAGAAGGTCATGGTTAGTTTGAAGTTTACCGTTCAGACTCTTAGGCTAGGTTCACACGACGACATTTGTCGCGCGACAGATAGGGCACAACTTCACTGCAACATTTGTTGAGCGAAATTTTGTCGCACTATTGTCGCGCGACAATTTTTATAATGGGAGTCTATGGTGTCGCATTGCGACATGCTGCGACTGCGACAGTCGCAGAAAAACCCAGTCGCGCGACAATAGTGCGACAAAATGTCATCGTGTGAACCTAGCCTTATAGTTGATGAGCTAGCCGTAGGATAACCCATGGTAGGAGTCTAAGCGCTGGGACCCCAACAATCAGTTGATTGAGGAGACTGCATTGCTCAGCCTTTTCATTGTTTACATTGATCCTGGACGCCGATCGTACACACTGTACTGTTGGCAGCGGTGGTGCAGGATATTACAGCTTGTCCTGAAGATAGGCGATATGGGTGGAAAACCCATCTATATTAGGTCTTATGTACACTGCAATGTGGAACCTATGCGTATGTAATAGATGATGTGTATTTTTTATTTAGTTTATTTATTTTATGCACTTATATAGCGCTACTATATTCCACAGTGCGGGGACAATGATGCAATGGAACAAGCAATGTATAAACTCTGAGGCACATGGAGACTCATGGATTTCTGTTGATGCTCGATTACAGATCTGTATGACATGGATCTGTAATAGTGAGGCCCCACTACCCACGGTATAATTAATCAAAAGGTAAAATATGTCCTTTTATTAACTAATTTGGATACGTTTTAATAGTTTTTAGCAATCTGCATAAAATATATCACTTTTGATATGGAAAACATGAGTGTTATAGGTTATTATCGAACTCATAAAGAATGTGACTGATTTTAATTTTACAATTGAATTTTACTGCCTTGCCTTTCAAGAAACGACAGCGTCTGTAACATAGTGCATTCCAGCAGGCAAGGAGTTAATTTATAGAAGGGAAGTGGTGGGTGGACCTTTGGTTGCTGAGAGTCTGCTCCCCTTTGCATTCTACCTCATTCTTTCTCTCCTATAACATGGCCTCTGACATAGTCCTTCTTGCTGCTGTCTCTGTGTTATCTGCCTGCCAGCAAGGTAAGTCCTCTGCTCTGTATGTGAACTCATGAACTACCTTGCAGTTTTCCAGATTCATCTCTGCATGTACAGGTAAATGCTGAAGGGATATTCTTCATGGACAGAACCTGTACATGAACCTCTAGTAATTAAGAACTTCTGACTCCAAGCCTGGGGTAGCAGGTCAGAAAGATTCCAGAGCAGATGTGCTGATGACCAGCAGATCATTGATCCACTGCGTGTTCCCCATTATACGCTTTATATAATCATCAACACATTGTCTGGTAAATCCGCTGTGATCCAGGTGGACTGCTATTTATTAAATGTATTATTCCTTATAATATGGTATTTATTATTCTTAATAATATGGGCAAATATTGTCAAAATGCTTAAAAACTATTTTTAGTGGTTCGTAACGAGGACCAGAATGGTTTTCTCCAAAGTTCTCAAACTTCTGTGTGTGTCCAGTGGAAGTGGCCCCTATTCAGGGTGGAAGCACTTCTACAGAAGAGCATCCTGACTGCCCTCTGGAGAGGGGGCGAGTGTCCTCTAAAAAGAAAATTGTTAGATAGAATGATAGTTCCCAAATATTGTCCAGTGAAGACATATACAGAAAGTTGTTAGTTTGTCATTGATGACCTCTTTTATGATGACCCAAGACCACCGTTGGTTTCCAGCACATCCACATACTGTAGGCATCAGCTAATCATTTGTACGGCAAACACAAGGAAGTAGAAAAGACCAGCAATTGATCGCGGTTATGAAAAACTACAATGATTATTATAACATAAGTGGACGTCTTGAGGATGATAACGACTTGCTTGTATCATGAGTTGGTGCTCATTTCCCCAATTTATGTTCCCGTGTGAAAGGGACCATGGGGCACCTTTGGTGATTATTTTAAGGACATATTGTTCAAATTATCTCAAGTTCTGTCTCCACCGGTATCTGCCTATGGCGAGCAGCTACCTGTTCTTGTAATGTTATCTTTACATCTCCAATTGTGCTATTACACTGTCCCAAATCCGGGCAGTGCCAGTGCCCGATGAATGAGAACACATCGCTGCTTGTTTGTACCAGCCTGATTACTCTGGCTGATGCAAACTGAATGTGAGAGAAATGATTGCTACCGTAGTCATTCCTCCCTCATTCACTTCCATTGTATAATCAGCAGTACATTCCAGATTACACAGGGAAATGTGCTGCCAATGATCATCCTGATGAAAGATTCCCAGCAGCCGATCAACGAGCTGATCGATTATACAAGGCAAGCCAATTATCACTGACGAGCGTTCCTAGTTCCCCATAGTTTGCAGATAATCATGCGGTGTGATAGGCCCTTAGGTGTTATATAGGTCGTGTTTCTTTCTCTATTATAGCAAAGTCCACTTACTGAGAAAACACTCTGAAGTTCAGTGTCTGACGTATGATAAACTGACCATGTTATCTTCCATGACGACTTATATCTGGTAGTGATCTCCTGCGAGGTCCTAGCAGAAAAATGCACTGTGGACACCTGACACCAGGATAGAAATTTAGAAATAGCAGAATACACAAACATACAAACTAGATGGATAGTTATAGGCACAAATAGGAAGCCTTCATCTATGATGATAGATAGTATAGATGGACGGTATCTGTTATCAGTTTTAATATTTAATAGACATAAAGGAAATGACATGAGACTTTTCTGAAAGGCGCCGGTAGCTTTGGTTTGGACCCATGAGAATAAGCAGATAAGAACGTGTCTCCCGGCTGTGTCCCCAGCTACCAGTAGTAATCTGTGGGAAACCTGGCAGTAAGTGTTCACATTCCCTGCAGGGAAACACCGAATCCCCGGAGCCCAGGGCTGTCTGTGTAATGCAGCACAGGCCAGAGAGACGTTCTGTGTAGCCACTCTCCGCTCTGCCCAAGAGATGAGGATCCAGATAAGGGGGCCCCCTCTATTAATTCATCATTTCCTGATAGGGTACATGAGTAGGGTTTTCTATACTGGACAACCCTTTTAGGCAGCCCAGCAGCGGATCTACTAAATGCCAAGCTGTACCTGTACTTGCGGTGCAGCCGTATGTGGTCTGCACCGCGTAAAAGCTCTGTACTGCATTCGTTTGGTCAGAGTTTCATTTGTTGGGTAAGGAGCTCGGTACCCCCTATTCAACCGGGGTAATACATTTTAAAATTCTGGTGGCGCTAGGGGTTTGTTCATCTTGCACATTGTTTTCAGATGTAAACAGGTCAGCTGTCATATGCCTCTGAAATTTTAACTTTTAACTGTGTGGTGGACATTGGATTTGGAGCTTCCAATTGGTTGTCCTATGACTAACTTAAAGGACATCTGTCAGCAGAGTTGTACCTATGACACTGGCTGACCTGTTACATGTGCGCTTGGCAGCTGAAGACATCTGTGTTGGTCCCATGTTCCTATGTGCCCGCATTGCTGAGAAAAATCATGTTTTACTATATGCGTTGCCGTTACACCTAGAGGCTCTTCTCTCTCTGTTACTGCTGTGCCCTCTCGACTTGACAGGTCCAGGCAGTGAAAACGTCATCACGCCTGCCTAGCTCTTGCAATCAAAGTGCAGAGGGCACAGCAGTTGCAGAGAGAGCTGAGCCTCTAGGAGTAATGGTAACGCCCCCTTTGCTTCTATAGGCTCATTTGCATCTATTAAAGCTTCATCTTTCTCAGTAATGCGGACACATATAAACACGGGTCCAATGTAGATGCCTTCAGCTGCTAAGCGCACATGCAACAGGTCAGCCAGTGTCATAGGTACAAATCTGCTGGCAGATGCCCTTAAACCCCTATCCACAGTGTCTGACTGCTGGGGTCCCCGAAATTCACTAAAACAGGGGCCTGTATTTCTAGTTAGCATGTGTGCCCATTTCTGTCAGCCCCATAGAAGTGAAAGGAGCGGTGGCTGAGATTTCGTCATGCACTTCCAAAAATAGCCAAGCGCACCACTCTGCTATTTTTGGCACTCCCATAGAAATTAATGGAGGTCAGCCACACATAAGTGGTCTCCTTTTTTTCAGGATCCATTTTAGAGATAGTTGAGGGTCCCAGCGATGGAATCGGCAGCAATCAGATATTGGTGGCATATCGCTAGGATGTATGACATGTGCCAACCCCTTTAATGCTCACTTCCCTTAGCATACATTAGCCCCTACCTAATAATCATCTTTATCTCACTGGTGATTTAATAAATTGTCCTTCATAATTATTTCACCCTTACTGCAATGGAAAACAGTTCTCCATACATTGACATCTTGCTGGCCCTGTGATAGACTTGTGTCTGCACAGCAGGAGGAGGCAGAGCTGCAGGGGAGGGAGCGAGCAGCAGCCTAAACCAATGATGAGACAGGGGGTGTGTCTCTGACAACCTCAGACTTCCTGTAGGCAGTATAGCCTTGTTTTTCCTCAAAAACATTGCAGTCTATGGTATAATTAAACTTATGTGTGGCAGTGCTTGTCAAAAATAGACTTTACAGCATCTGGATATGATCTGAGCAATGCGTACTGTGCTTGTTTTCACATTCATTCAATGGAGCACATTTAGGCCCCTTTCACATGGGTGAGTTTTCCGTGCGGGTGCAATGCGTGAGGAGGACGCATTGCACCCGCACTGAATCCGGACCCATTCATTTCTATGGGGCTGTGCACATGAGCGGTGATTTTCACGCATCACTTTTGCGTTGCGTGAAAATCGCAGCATGCTCTATATTTTGCGTTTTTCACGCAACAGAGGCCCTATAGAAGTGAATAGGGCTGCGGGAAAATCGCAAGCTCCCGCAAGCAAATGCGGATGTAGTGCGATTTTCCCGCATGGTTGCTTAGCAATGGGACCAGATCTTTATTATTTTCCCTTATAACATGGTTATAAGGGAAAATAATAGCATTCTTAATAAAGAATGCTGTGTAAAATGAGGATGAAGAGGTTAAAAAATAATAAAACTTAACTTACCTTAGCCACTTGATCGCGTAGTTAGCGATCTCTCTTCTCACGTCAAGCTTTAGCTGCAGTCTAAAGGACCTGTGATGACGTCACATCACATGGACCATGTGATTGGACCATGTGATGTGACGTCATCACAGGTCCTATTAGAATACAGCTAAAGCTTGAAGTGAGATCGCTAACTACGCGATCAAGTGGCTAAGGTAAATTAAGTTTTATTATTTTTAACCCCTTCATCCTCATTTTACACATTTTCCCTTATAACCATGTTATAAGGGAAAATAATAAATTCACCAGAATACTCAACCCGAAACCGGATTGCAGTGATGAAGTCCAGCTTCGGATCTGGGTACCAAACATGGCGATTTTTCACACGCGCGTGCAAAACGCATTACAAACGTTTGCACACGCGCGAAAAAAATCGCGCATATTTCCGCAATGCACCCGCATCCTATCCAGGCGTCAAACATGACACCCGTGTGAAAGAGGCCTTACTAAGACCGGCTTTTTAAGGCGTTTTAGGGTACTTTCACACTTGCGTTGTTTGATTCCGGCAGGCAGTTCCATTCCCTGAACTGCCTGCCTGATCAGGCAAACTCTATGCAAACGCATGTCATTTTTCCTGACTGATCAGGCATTCTTCAGTCTGATCAGGTCCAAAAAATGCCTGATCAGTCAAAAAAATGCATTGCAATACCGGATCCGTTTTTCTGGTATCATCCGGCAAAACGGATCCGGTATATATTTTTTTCACATTTTAAAGTAATGCGCATGTGCAGACCGGAATGCGGCATCCATCATTGTGGTATTTTTAATGCCGGATCCAGCACTAATGCATTGCAATGGAAATTAATGCCAGATCCGGTATTCCGACATGTGTTCTGGAATTTGGACGGAGATAATACCACTGCATGCTGCGGTATTATCTCCGGCCAAAACGCTGTTCAGTGACTGAACTGAAGACATCCTGATGCATACTGAACAGATTTCTCTCCATTCAGAATGCATTAGGATATAACTGAAGCGTTATAGGATATAAATGAAGTGTTATATGATATAACTGAAGTGTGAAAGTACCCTTAGTTTCTCCCTTGTGTTGCCATAGGATTCGTCAAATTTTTGACGAGGAATTACCTAGTCATAAATTAGGCGCATCTGTGGCAGTCCTTGTGCCCAGCGTAAAAACTACGCCAGCCCCTGACCCCTACGCCTGTTAGTAAACTTGCCAGAGCATGCCCACACTCCACCTCTATCCCTCTGGAGTTAGTAAATTTGCAAGAGCTGCTGCTCGAGCCCTCGAATGGTGCACCATACTAGTGACTCACAGACCGAGCACAGGGTGAGGCTATTTCATTAGTTTCTGGCCCACAGCTGCAGAGATTCAAACAGCAAAACTGAGTCACACCCAAAGCTGCAGCTGATCCACGATTGCTGGAAATTCCATATATTCACATCTGTTAGGAAACTGTGCACTCATTCTAAGACTACATGGATATATCTATACTTAGAAAGGCGGTAAAAAACACATTCTACCAGTTATCAGTTCTCTTTTTCAGGATGGACTTCTGTCTCTAACGTTCAGCATACTAGCTGTTGATAGCTGACGGCACACTATTTTCCTCCAGTTGCACTAAAGTGAAAAGCCCATTGTACCCTGACACCTACAACATTATCAGGAGCTTCATCACAGTGTCCAAATTTGCACAAATTTTAAGTCATGTCATCTTTTCAAAGAATAAGCTCTACCTTTTCATCATTTCTGTCACAAACCAGCGTGTGTGAACCCACTGTCCCACGTGTCCTACCTCCTCTAAGGGCATTGTCTAAGTAAACCCCTCGATTCTTCACAGTACCCCTGATGGTAGGGATAGACTTTCCCGAGGGGGAACACCAGGTCGCTACCTCTTGAGGAGGATTGGCACACAAGGCAGCTGGTCCAGGAGGTACCAGAAGTACAGGCGTAGTCAGGCAGGCGGAATCGTACCAGGAGCAACAGTGCAGGACCAAAGGATGAGGCAGAGGCATAGTCAGACAGGCGAAAAGTCAAGGCCGACGGCACAGGTACAGGTCTGGCAATCTGGATCGGCAACAGGAGAGTCAAGGCAAGCTGGCAGGGATCAGATGAGTAACAGAATCCAATAACACAAACATGGCTCAGGAACACAGGTGGTTATCAAGAGCCTTAGCAGAGCACAAGGACCTTAACGCTGAGGCATCTGGGAAGGGGGCTGAGCCACTTATATATGCACAGGTGGGCTAGGATAGGTCAGCAAGGTCACATGACCTAAGCCACAAAGCCCAGGAAGTGACGCGCACTAAGGAAGTGAAGCAGGAACAAACAGCAAGCATGCTGTGGCCAGGGCTGAGAGCAAACTGTGGAGCGGATTCAGAACAACAGCACCCACACAGACAGAGCCCAGGACTGCAGCGGTGAAATGGGAAGCACCGGCCGCACATCACAGCTGAACACGGCGACCCTAACCGCGGCGGTAAGCAGGGGAACAGCGGCGCGCACGGCAGCTGCTGTTACAATTTCAAGTCTTGTTTACTCAGCATTCCCCTTCTTGTCCTCCGGATACATCAGTATTAGATCTGCGGGGATCTGACACCCAGGACACCTGCCGATACACTGTTAGAAGAGGCCAGGAGCTCCATGAGTGCCGCAGCCTCTTCATAGGCCAGTGACATCACCGTACATTGGTCACGTGGCCTAGTTGCAGCTCATACAATCATCAACTGTTGCTCCACCTATAGTATACCACGACCTGATTCAGAACCTCACTCAGGCTCCACAATTATATCCACAAAATCCACTCAGTCGTATTAGGGTCCTTTCACACTAGCGTTATTCTTTTCCGGTATTGAAATCTGGTAAAGGGTCTCAATACCAGACAAAAACACTTCCGTTTTGCCCCAATGCATTCTGAATGGAAAGCAATCCGGGCAGTATGCATCAGTATGTCTTCTGTTCCGTCCCTTGTACGGTATTTTACCAGACAAAATACCGCAGCTTGCTGACGTATTTCTTCCGGAACAATACCGCACTTGCCGGATCCGGCTTTAATTTCCATTGAAATGTATTAATGCCAGATCCGGTACCAAGTGTTCCAGAAATTGCCGCATCGCAAGATCCGGTTCTCCGGTCTGCGCATGCTCAGTTTTTTCTAGCTTTGAAAAAATTAAATACCGAATCCGTTATTCCGGATGATACCGGAAGGAAGGATCCGGTATTTCAATGAACAAATCTACCGCATCCAGATCTGGCAAAAACAGCTTTCTGTTTGTATACTGTTTGCCGGATCCGAACAACGATAGTGTGAAAGTACCCTTAGTCTTATTCAAAAAGTTATTCGGGAGGTATAAATAATACTCACTCTTTTGAACCTTTGCTGGTATTTTTCAGTCCTTTTATACATATAAATAAATCGCTATAATGCATAGTAATTCTGAGAGCGCTGAACTGATTGCTACCCCATGCCGTGCGACGTTTCGGGGGTCACGCCCCCTTAATCATGCATGCCTGTGGGTTGTAACCATGCGCTTTAAATACATATTTCTTTCCATCATCATCATTTCACATTTACATATATTCATTAATAGCTTTATTTTTCACAGATGTACATATAATATTTATGTTACATTTAAAACCAGTTAGGGTGGGTTCACACTAGCGTTATGGTTTCCGTTATGGCCTTCCGTTAAAACGTGGTTATAACAGAACATAACGGAATCCATAAGAAGTAAGGATGGATTCGTTCTTTTGCCCATAGACTTCTATTATGACTGAATGCAAAACGGAAGCCTTTAAAAGACATTCCGTTTGCTTTCCGTCATAATACAAGTCTATGGGAAAGCAAAATGGATCAGTTTGGGTCCCGTTATGCAAGACGGAAAACAAAGTCCTGTGGATTAACCGATTGTGGTTACCCATTAGTAGTTAAGTAGGTAAAATTTCACGTGAAGATCTATTAGTCAGAAAAGAGAAAAAAAGGCCAAGGATAATCGCTGCATGTAGATAGGGACTTGATATAGACATGCGACTCTCATAAAAAATGCTATAAATAAATATTTGGGTTTATCAAAACATGATAAAAAATATGGCAATTTATTTAAAGAAGAACCTAGTTTTTCATATCGGAGAGGTAGAACTGTAGGGAATACACTTATCAGAGGGGACATCAGAACTAAAAAGATAAACAAACAGACTTTTTTAGCTGCAAGGAAGAAAGGAACCTTCCCATGTTTATCCTGTACTAACTGCAATTCCATTTTAAAAGGAAAGGCATTCGATGTCCATGTAGTTTATGGTACATCGCACAGACAAAAAGAGAAATAAAAGGTACGATTAAACGAACATAAATCTAATATTAGACGATATGTGGACATGCAGGAGGTGAATGCAGGTGAAACAAAGGAAAACAAGTATAGCGAAACTACATTGTTGCAACACTGTTAGGCCTCATGCACACAAACGTATTTTGTTTCCGTGTCTGTTCTGTTTTTTTTGCGGATAGGATGCAGACCCATTCATTTCAAAAATGCGGACAGCACATTGTGTGCTGTCCGCATCAGTATGTCCGTTCCGAAGCCCCGCAACAAAAATTCTCTCACACATGTCCTATTCTTGTCCGTCTTAGGCATTGTTACAATGAATCCGCAAAAAAAAAAAAAAAACGGATGGCATACGGATGTCATCCGTTTTTTTGGGCGGATCGGTAATTTGCAGACCGCAAACCACAAACGGTCATGTAGCCTTATGAAATGAAACATAAATGGCATGATTTAAAGGGTTTCTGTCACCAGATTTAACCCTATGAAGTTAGCTGACATTAGCGATGTGCTAATGCCAGCTAAACCTAACTAGCCTATTCTTACTTTTCTCAGTGCCTGGATTAACCTAAAAATCGAACTTTTATAATATGCTAATGAGGCTCTAGGAGCAGGGGGGGCGTTGTTCCTGCTCCTAGAGCCTCCGTTCTCCCACCTTGGTCTCTTCCCTCCAAGTCTTGATTGACAGAGCCAGGCAGCGCTTGCGTCTGTCTGCCAGCCCTGTGCTCGGATGAAATCTTGCGCCGTTCTGAACTCAGCGCAGGCGCGGTGAGGGAAAGACGCTCGTCGGCTGCCAGGTTCCTCACCGCGCCTGCGCTGAGTTCGTAACGGCGCGAGACTACATCCGAGCACAGGGCTGGCAGACGTGTATAGCCACACATGCAGAAAATCCTCATCTGTTGCATTGCAAAGGGTGAAATCCACAACACATATCCGCCAAATAAATTCACATGCTGCACATCGCATGTCAAGTTATGTACAGATTTTGTTGCAGAATATTTCCGCAGTGTGGATGAGATTTTTAAAAATTTCTGCTAATGTAAATGCAGCTGATTTTTTGCACATGGTACCACTAAGGAAAATGCAGAATTTATGTGTGTTTGTACCCTTAGGCTACCGGCACATGTTTTGGATTGCGCACAGTTATTCCGCCTGGATTTGTGTGGAAAACCCGCAGCGTAGTACGGTACCAGCAAATTGTATGTACGGTACCAGCAAATTTTCATTTTATGCTCAAATTGCATGAGCTTAGACAAATCTCATGTACAGCACACTTTGCTTTTTGGTTCCATGCAGAAACTGGGCCTGCAATGCGGATTTTGGAATCCACGGCATGTCAATTCTTAGTGCAGTTCTTTTGTGCTTTCACTCTTTTCAATGCAAGGGTGAAGGCATCAAATCCACACAAAAAGTGACACATGCGTTCTTGGTGCGTGGAAACGCACAGAAAATCGTACAGAAATCTGTGTGGATTTTCTGTTAGCAAACCTGCCCCCTTAACGGGATTGGCCACTTTCTGGTTACTGTTGACCAGTTTGTCTGTGAGATGATTATATGGCACTTACTAATATAGCTTTAGTTAAAATTCTGCACCATTTTCTATATTTTATAAGGTATGCCCCCTTGTTTACCAAGTCTTGTGCTGTCCACACAGAGCTTCTGTCCATAAGATGGCCGCTGATGGAGGATCATGTGACCAGGCTTATCACCTCCTTGTGATTTCTCCTCCATTCAAACACTCCATACACTTGCACTAAACTCCCAGCAGAACAAGTGCAGATGGCAGGTGCAGCGTGTTTAAATGGAGGTGATATCCCTGGTCACATGACCCTCCATCAGTGGCCATCTTATGGACAGAACTTCTGTGTGGACAGCAAAAAAGACTGTGTGAACAAGGGGGCATAGTTTATAAAATGTAGAAAATGGAGCAGAATTTCAACAAAGGCTATATTCGTAAGAGCCATATAATCATCTTACAAACTGTCGGGTTTATAATAATTCAATTAAGAATTATTAATTATGGTCATAAAAATATTTTTTTCATAACTACCTGAAATTATGACCTGGTGAATTGTAGATGACCCAATCGATACAATTCACATCTGAGGCCGACTATTTCCTCAGATAATAAGTTCTTCTCATGAGAGATGACATTAATGCTAAAGATGTAGTTTTGACATTAAATAATACGCAGATATTATAAAAACATGCAGATTTTATTAGTTACACGATTATAAACAAATAGGTATATAAACACGATTATATATGCCACGGAATATATATGGCAATGATATATGAAGCATTACAAGCTTATCATAAGTAAATAAACAATGATATCTGCCAATTAATATATATGGCATTGATATCAGGCACTAGAAGCTTCACAATAAGTAAATAAACACATGTGGGTAAGAGCAGCTTGTCACATTATAACAAAGCTATTTGGTTAGGATATCAAAACGAGAAGTTAAATTACAGTATATACATCACTTCTGTTCAGAGGAAACCTCATGATATCAGGACGGGCATGTCTAATCCTAGACACCAATATCGAATGCTAACTACATTCTGCCCTCCTCTAACCAACTACACCTCACATGACTTCAGGAATGGGCAAATCCATCCAAGGATATAACTTAGAAGAGATAACTGTATCCTTCCGCCCTATCCTGGACTATTTTCATATGTATGACCTGGTAAGACTATTAAGACAACAGACATTGGAAGAACTTGGAACAAATCTTCCAGTGGGAATTTATCATCTAGCTTGGCGAAGAATGCTACTATCAATATATCTATATCTATGCATATATATATGCAATCATTTAATACTCTGATAAATTATGAAACTTGATTCTTCTGCAGGTAGAATGAAGGCTCACAATTATTCTATATCTAAGACTACATCTCATATAAAGAGATGATAAATAAATTAATATGTTCGCCAACATAGATGCTATGATTTTACCCACATTATCTAAATAGTCTTAATAAAATGAAACATCATTCTTTGTGTTTCTTACCAAGTCCTAGCAGGAATCTCACTTCTGCTCCTAGGAAAGCTGGATGGTCCATCACCATGGCTTTCATGTTGGTAGACCCCTCAATCTTGGGTGTAGGCTGGAATGTAGGAATGTTCCCTTTGCTTGTTGCTTTGCTCTTTGCTTCTCCTCTTTCTTGCCTCTCTGCTTGTTCTTTGCCTCTCTCCTTTTTGATGCTCATCTATCTAGGGTAATTATCTCCCTTGTAATCTAACATTACCACCCCCTGGATTAGTATTCTCCAATCACTTAAGGGGGTGTAAACATATGTAATAAGATCCTATGAGATCATGTTTACCCATAATGCAACTATGGAGGATGGTATAATGGTATCGATATCTGTCTCCGGGTGGCACTGTTGTGCAAGCTATTAGCACCATACTATGAAGAGTTAACTATGGTACTCTTGTATTATATACATTTGACCCTCGTTGTCGTAAATCAGAGATAAGGATAAATGTAGACATTTTGTATCAACTAAAGATAGACAACTTGGAGTCTCTCTGACACTATTGATCTATGGGCCATTATGGTATGAATGGGCCTTGTTCTCTAAGACATGTCTGGAGAATCCAGTGTACTCCCTTACAGATAAGACCACATTTGTGGCAATAACTCTTAAGACACAATACTCTCTGTATTTTTACACAGATTGAGCTTGGCATGACTTCATCTTGGCCTGTTTCTACCACACAGCAAAACTTTGGCTCAAACTGTTTCTTAAAGACAATGAGCATGCATTTTGAATATAATATGACCAGGTATCAATATACACTCCTATGAAAATGCCCGACAAATCCCCCCTTTTCAGCATATTCAAATTCGTCTTTAGAAGGTTGAATAGGCTGAAATGCAATACAGAGCATTTTCCAAATCATTATGGATTGGGGAACACAATTTTTACCTTTGAATAAATGAATCACAATTTTGTGTGTACTTTTACGACACATATCTAATGCACAAACTCTGTTTGGTTTTACTACAAATATGCTACATCCTTTTATGACCACTGTAGAGAGAAAGACGTTCTGGTAATTTTCTTGACTTTCCGGAAACGTGTCTCTAGTGAAAATGTTTCTTTGGTCCTCTAACTTAATAACATTGCTGCAAAAATGTAAAGCTTGAAGTAATGGCTTCCTGTCTCGTCAGCAACTTGGTTACTCTTTTTAGCGAGCGGTGTTTGGCAACATATCTTCATATCTGCCATCTCAAATACTTTGTCATGTTGAATTGGTATGATGTACTCTTGTCATGGCTGTCGAATCCCCGGGGCTCTGCCCACTTGTCACTCCTGGATACCTTTTGGATTCATCTGGGTGGCTCCGACTGGACGTCTCTTGCGTCTCGGATAGCCCTGACCTCAGGTTCTCTTGGTTCCGGATACTAAGACTTTTAGGGTTCCGCCATCAACATGTGATCCCATCTTGGGCAATCATCTAAACTTAAGAAAACAACAGACAGTATGAGTAAAACGCAGCAAAACTTTATCAAACATATACCTGCCTACTTCTAGGCCTTTGACTTATGCCATACTTTAGCCAGCAGCAGCTAGTTGAGGATTTTTTATATGTTTTTTTCCAAAGAAAAACAAACTACAGGGTCTCAGGAATAGATATAACTATTCTTCCTCTGCCAGGCTAATACAGCCTGTAGGTGTTATGCCTATTTAGGATCATAACCCAATCAATACTTTGAGACTACCTCGAAACAGAGTAATATATATATGTGTCCATACATCTGCATGGAATACAATGATGACAAGTTAGTCACAATTGATTAGTATAACTTTTCAAATTTTTTTTTTTTTATACGATACCATCACCAATCATATGAAATTTATGATGTGTCTCCATCTTCAAATCTTTGATTTTCCAATATCAGTTCAGCTCTTGCCTTTTTAGCACTGAAATAAAAACTCTACACAAACATCATGTTAATGATCCTGTGGAAAAATTTGATTAATAATCAATATCATCAATCATTTATTGACTTGCTATGATTAATAGCTCAATGAAGCACTTTGTTTTGTTTCATTTGCTGGACATTCTTATCTCAGCAAAGTGTTAAATAACTTTTCTTTTCTCTTTATTCACTTCATGAAGTAAAGAATTTACATGCAATGGATTTGGGAGAATCTTACTCCTCCTTTACTTGAGCTGATTCAGCTCAGAGTGCAGTGCAGCTTTGCGACCTCTGACCTCTTCGCTGACATGTACCTAGGACTTAGGAATGTGCTCCTTCCCCCTCCCATCTCTAGGATGGTGGAGAAAATTTTGAGAAATACAGCATCTGCAAAAACTGCTTGTACATATGATCAGCTCTGTGATCCTGGGAATATACTGTGGTCTGCTGATACCACAAACTACCCCTCATCCCCCTTGGGGATTATCATATCTGCGGCAATTACAGATTATATGAAAATTCTGAGTCAAAATATGGACGATAGCCATAGACTCACTTTCTTATCTAGGCTTGCAAAGCCTGTGATGGTTCCCTTAAGTGACTTAACTTTTTGGGAACAATTATATCAATTTTCATGTGATTTAAACAATTATGTTTCATAGACAATACGGCTTCTTATAGCCGGTTTATATGTCTTGCATTTATGCAACTTAGAATCAAGAACATTAAAAAGAAGAACAGGGTTACATCAACATTATTAACCTGTTTAAACTGTTCTCTTATAGATTCTATTTATCAATAACATCGGGTCAGAACTTTATGTATAAAGTTCCTCTATTATCCTGTAATGCCCTGAGCTACTGAGCTCAACTTCCCTGTAATCTGGGACTTCAATAAAATCAACTTTTGTGATCTGAGTCCATTACATATATGGGATAAATCTCCAACTATGGGAGCTAATGGGCAGGAATTAATAGGAAGGTTCCTGAGTCATACAAAGGACTAGAACCGGACCCAGTATCGCCTAGGCTAACGAAACCTACATCTGTTCCCTATCTTGGGACAATTTACTATTAATTTCTGGCGATACAAAAACATCACTTGTGTTTAGCATAGACAAACAACTCCTGAGTTGATTTACATGTCATGCACTGGTTGCATCCGTGTAATAACACTTTACTGCAACTACTCATCTGCGGTTCTGGTACGGGCTTAACCCCTTCAGTACCAGGACAGTGATATTGACTATATATGGACCACGCCCTTCTAAGGGTTGTAAACGTGATCTGGCTGTAGCATGCTAATGCCAGCAACAATATACATGACAATTAATCATTAATATGTCATCTCATCAATATCTCAACAATATATAATATCATCAACAATCTTAGCAATATGTCATCTCATCAATATCTCGGTGGGACCTCCATTTTTGTCGGGTTTATAATAATTCAATTAAGAATTATTAATTATGGTCATAAAAATATATTTTTCATAACTACGTCGAAATTATGACCTGGTGAATTGTAGATAACCCAATCGATACAATTCACATCTGAGGCCGACTATTTCCTCAGATAATAAGTTCTTTTCATGAGAGATGACATTAATGCTAAAGATGTAGTTTTGACATTAAATAATACGCAGATATTATAAAAATATGCAGATTTTATTAGTTACACGATTATAAACAAATAGGTATATAAACACGATTATATATGCCAAGGAATATATATGGCAATGATATATGAAGCATTACAAGCTTATCATAAGTAAATAAACAATGATATCTGCCAATTAATATATATGGCATTGATATCAGGCACTAGAAGCTTCACAATAAGTAAATAAACACATGTGGGTAGGAGCAGCTTGTCACATTATAACAAAGCTATTTGGTTAGGATATCAAAACGAGAAGTTAAATTACAGTATATACATCACTTCTGTTCAGAGGAAACCTCATGATATCAGGATGGGCATGTCTAATCCTAGACACCAATATCGAATGCTAACTACATTCTGCCCTCCTCTAACCAACTACACCTCACATGACTTCAGGAATGGGCAAATCCATCCAAGGATATAACTTAGAAGAGATAACTGTATCCTTCCGCCCTATCCTGGACTACTTTCATATCTGTATAACCTGGTAAGACTATTAAGACAACAGACATTGGAAGAACTTGGAACAAATCTTCCAGTGGGAATTTATCATCTAGCTTGGCGAAGAATGCTACTATCAATATATCTATATCTATGCATATATGTATGCAATCATTTAATACTCTGATAAATTATGAAACTTGATTCTTCTGCAGGTAGAATGAAGGCTCACAATTATTCTATATCTAAGACTACATCTCATATAAAGAGATGATAAATAAATTAATATGTTCGCCAACATAGATGCTATGATTTTACCCACATTATCTAAATAGTCTTAATAAAATGAAACATCATTCTTTGTGTTTCTTACCAAGTCCTAGCAGGAATCTCACTTCTGCTCCTAGGAAAGCTGGATGGTCCATCACCATGGCTTTCATATTGGTAGACCCCTCAATCTTGGGTGTCGGCTGGAATGTTGGAATGTTCCTTTGCTTGTTGCTTGCTCTTTGCTTCTCCTCTTTCTTGCCTCTCTGCTTGTTCCTTGCTCTCTCCTTCTTGATGCTCATCTATCTAGGGTAATTATCTCCCTTGTAATCTAACATTACCACCCCTGGATTAGTATTCTCCAATCACTTGAGGGGGTGTAAACATATGTAATAAGATCCTATGAGATCATGTTTACCCATAATGCAACTATGGAGGATGGTGTAATGGTATCGATATCTGTCTCCGGATGGCACTGTTGTGCAAGCTATTAACACCATACCATGAAGAGTTAACTATGGTACTCTTGTATTATATACATTTGACCCTCGTCGTCGTAAATCAGAGATAAGGATAAATGTAGACATTTTGTATCAACTAAAGATAGACAACTTGGAGTCTCTCTGACACTATTGATCTATGGGCCATTATGGTATGAATGGGCCTTGTTCTCTAAGACATGTCTGGAGAATCCAGTGTACTCCCTTACAGATAAGACCACATTTGTGGCAATAACTCTTAAGACACAATACTCTCTGTATTTTTACACAGATTGAGCTTGGCATGACTTCATCTTGGCCTGTTTCTACCACACAGCAAAACTTTGGCTCAAACTGTTTCTTAAAGACAATGAGCATGCATTTTGAATATAATATGACCAGGTATCAATATATATACCTATGAAAATGCCCGACAAAACACATTGGTCAATAGTACCCAGAAAGTGGCCAACCCCTTTAACCACTTCACCGCTTAAACGCCCTTAATGACCAGGCCACTTTTTACAATTCTGCACTACGCTACTTTCACCGTTTATTGCTCCGTCATGCAACTTACCACCCAAATGAATTTTACCTCCTTTTCTTCTCACTAATAGAGCTTTCATTTGGTAGTATTTCATTGCTGCTGACATTTGTACTTTTTTTGCTATTAATCAAAAATGACCGAAATTTTTGCAAAAAAAATTACATTTTTCACTTTCTTTTGTAATTTAAAAAAAAAAAAACTACATTTCTATATAAATTTTTCTATAAATTTATTGTTCTACATGTCTTCGATAAAAAAAAAATCCAATAAGTGTATATTTATTGGTTTGGGTAAAAGTTATAGCGTTTACAAACTATGGTGCAAAAAAGTGAATTTCTGCATTTTGAAGCAGCTCTGACTTTCTGAGCGCCTGTCATGTTTCTTCAGGTGCCAGAATGTCAGGATAGTATAAATACCCCCAAATGACACCATTTTAGAAAGAAGACACCCCAAAGTATTCGCGGAGGGGCATGGTGAGTTCATGTATCATTTAATTTTTTTTTCACAAGTTAGCGGAAGTTTCCATTTCTGCTAACTTCTGGCAAAAAAAAAAATAAATCTCCCACGGACTCACTATGTCACTCAGTGAATACCTTGGGGTGTCTACTTTCCGAAATGGGGTCATTTGTGGGGTGTGTTTACTGTTCTGGCATTTTGGGCGGGGCTAAATTGTGAGCATCCCTGTAAAACCTAAAGGTACTCATTGGAATTTGGGCCCCTTTGCGCACCCAGGCTCCAAAAAAGTGTCACTCATGTGGTATCGCCGTACTCAGGAGAAGTAGGGCAATGTGTTTTGGGGTGTATTTTTACATATACCCATGTTGGGTGAGATAAATATCTCTGTAAACTGACAACTTTGTATAAAAATTTTTAAAAAGTTGTCATTTACAGAGATATTTCTCTCACCCAGCATGGGTATATGTAAAAATACACCCCAAAACACATTGCCCTACTTCTCCTGAGTACGGCAATACCACATATGAGACACTTTTTTGCAGCCAAGATGCGCAAAGGGGCCTCCAATGAGTACCTTTTAGGAGGGCATTTTTACGCATTTTTCTTCTCACGCTTTAGGGCCCCTAAAATGCCATGGCAGTATAAATACCCCATATGGGGTCCACAATTGCGGACAAGAATAGGACATGTTCTATATTTTTGCAGAACGGAAGTGCAGACCCGGAAGCGCGGATCCGTAATTCCGGATTCGAGCGGGACAAAGTCTGTCCCCATAGAAATGAATGGGTCCGCAATTCCATTCCGCAAACAGAATTGCGGACGTGTGAATGTGGCATAAGGGTCCCTTATCACCAATGAGTACCTTTAGGATTTCACAGGGCATTTTTACGCATTTGGATTCTCACGCTTTAGGTTCCCTAAAATGCCAGGGCAGTATAAATACCCCACATGTGACCCCATTTTGGAAAGAAGACACCTCAAGGTATTCTGTGAGGGGCATGGCGAGTTCACAGAATTATTATTTTTTTTTTGGCACAAGTTAGCGGAAATTGATATTTTTTTTTTTTTTTTTTACAGAGTCTCATATTCCACTAACTTGTGACAAAAATAAAATTTTACATGAACTCACCATACCCCTCACGGAATACCTTGGGGTGTCTTCTTTCTAAAATGGGGTCACATGTGGGGTATTTATACTGTCCTGGCATTTTAGGGGCCCCTAAAGCGTGAGAAGAAGTCTGGAATCCAAATGCGTAAAAATGCCCTGTGAATTCTAGCAGTACTCATTGAATTAGGGCCTTTGCACTCAGGCTGCAAAAAGTGTCACTCATGTGGTATCGCCAGTACTCAGGAGAAGTAGGGCAGGTTTGGGGTGTATTTTTATATATACCCATACTTTGTGTGAGAAATACCTCTGTAAACGACAACTTTTTAAATTTTTTTATACAAAGTTGACAATTTACAGAGATATTTCTCTCACCCAACATGGGTATATGTAAAAATACACCCCAAAACACATTGCCCGACTTCTCCTGAGTACGGCGATACCACATAAGTGACACTTTTTTGCAGCCTGGGTGTGCAAAGGGGCCCAAATTCCAATGAGTACCTTTAGGTTTTACATGGCTGCTCACAATTTAGCCCCGCCCAAAATGCCAGAACAGTAAACACACCCCACAAATGACCCCATTTCGGAAAGTAGACACCCCAAGGTATTCACTGAGAGGCATAGTGAGTCCTTCTGAGATTTTTTTTTTTTTTTGCCAGAAGTTAGCAGAAATGGAAACTTTATTATTTTATTTTTTTTCCTCAAAGTGTCATTTTACGCCAACTTGTGAAAAAAAATGAAATTATACATGAACTCCACCATGCCCCTCTGCGAATACTTTGGGGTGTCTTCTTTCTAAAATGGTGTCATTTGGGGGTATTTATACTATCCTGGCATTCTAGCACCTGAAGAAACATGACAGGTGCTCAGAAAGTCAGAGCTGCTTCAAAATGCGGAAATTCACTTTTTTGCACCATAGTTTGTAAACGCTATAACTTTTACCCAAACCAATAAATATACACTTATTGGATTTTTTTTTATCAAAGACATGTAGAACAATAAATTTAGAGAAAAATTTATATAGAAATGTAGTTTTTTTAAAAAAAAATTACAACAGAAAGTGAAAAATGGCAATTTTTTGCAAAAATGTCGTTAAATTTTTATTAATAGCAAGAAAAAGTAAAAATGTCAGCAAGAATGAAATACCACTAAATGAAAGCTCTATTAGTGAGAAGAAAAGGAGGTAAAATTCATTTGGGTGGTAAGTTGCATGACGGAGCAATAAACAGTGAAAGTAGTGTAGTGCAGAATTGTAAAAAGTGGCCTGGTCATTAAGCGTGTTTAAGCTAGGGGGGCTGAGGTGGTTAACATGCAGATCCCAGGACTGAGATAAATCGCATACAGGCACTCTTAGAGATGAAATATTAGTGTCATCTGGTAGTGTACCAGCATTTGAGGACAATTGGAGAAAAGGATTGCAAATCCTTAACTTGGCATTTCCCTCTTTATAGAGAAAGTATAAACTGGCCACATACACAAGATAACTGTTGGCCGAACACTCGTTTAACTGACCGCAATTCCTCCCGATCCTTTCATACATATGCATTGCTAATAGGGAAAGGGGAGAATGTAGCAGTCTGACTCCTCTGACAGTTGAAATCCAACAGGCTCAACCCTTATCTCTACCAACATCAGCCATCAGGGGACAGTCGGGAGGACACATACACTTTAGATGTTTGGGAGGGTTTAGCCAACATAGATCTAATGTATATAGCCAGCTTTAGGCCAATTCCTTCATAGATTTGCTCTATTCATCTCAAGAGTGGACTAGCCTCTTCCTCGGGCACGACACTAATGTAATGCATTATGACAGTAGGACAACATGTATTTTTACAAGAAAATGGATAAAGATGGCACCTTCATTACACAACACAACCCTTTCCCTGCCAGGACCCTTTCCAGGTATTTCCTTAGCAAAAGGAAATTTGGTGTCACGGCATCCATTACATGTTCTGCCGATGATAGCCAGCCAGTGTTGCCTTCATTTACAGTGATATTGCGAACAAGCAACCTGGTCTTCTACGGACTGGAGTCGCGTCGTATGTAGTGATGCAACCAGGTTATGTATGGTATTCTACGATGGTTGGGTTCAAGTATGAAGATCTGGTGGTGAGAAATTCAATCTTGCCTTTACTGTGGAGCGACACACTGCCCCAACTGCTGGTGCGATGATCCAAGACACCTAGAGACAGATATAAAGAGCATGGGCGTATCATCATGGTGTGATTTGTAAAGTACAGCTGTAATTCTAATGGCTGATAGTGGTCGAAAAGGTGTGAAGAAAGGATTTCCGGCAAGTGACCACATGTGGCAAAGGGTACAGTGATTCGTGGTTGACAGTATGATAAGGTATTTGTATCTAACCGGTATTAAAATGTAACAAACTATACACATCATAAAGAAGCCACAATATAGTAAATGATTAATGTTATGTCTGTACAGTCTGCCTAAACCTGTGTACAGTGGAAAAATGAAACCAAGAGACCCATGCATAATACATGTGTTTTTTTTTGTTGAGAAGAATAAGGGAAGCTATTGAAATCTAACTTCAAATATTCATCTCATACAAATGACGGGGAATTTATCAAAGGCTGTTGCAACATACATTTTGTGCAAAAATCTTTTTACCATTTTTCCTGCTCTTGATACTTTTAAAAAATGCTAACACGTCACCACCGACTTGACAAAAACAGTTTGGCGGGTGATTAGCTCTTTCATACAGCGTTAAGATCCTCTGTTATTGGCAGCACATTGTCTTGTGTGAACAGGGGCGTGCTAACTGTATGTGTTTGAACAATCCCATTAATAATCATCCCGACACAGAGCCGAAGAATGCACCATGTAAATGGAACGAAACAAGCACTATATTGACTTGCTATACTATCGATTGGTGCTTGTTTCAGACAAAAAAAATCTGCCCATATAAACAGACCCTTGATCCAGAAACTGATGGAAATTATAGCGCAATTCTAATGTCTAAATCTGTTTCCTTTTCTTGCACATGCACACTTCACAGATGTGCCAATTTTTTGAGAATAAATTTGACAGATCTTACTATGGAATATTTCTTAAGACTGGGGCATGAAACGCCATTCCTAATTTATCCCTATGGACTAGAGGCTGGTTATTGTTCCTGAACACTACTGTTTGCCATTGATGGCTGCATCAGAGTTTGCAGGAGACAGACAGGGCCAACACCAGATTTCATTGTGTGGGGAAACATAGACATTATGTCCAGAGCATGGTTGCCTTTTATTCGATTAGGAGACATGGTGTTCCAACAAGATAAGACCAGCCCTCACACTTCCATGCTACACAATGTTCTCTTCAGGGTATCCAGCAGCTTCCCTGGCCAGCAAAATTGCCAGATCTCTACCCCATTGAGAATGTCTGGGACTTAATCGGGTGATGGATCTCCCATGCACAGCAGCCAACAACCAACTCGACTGATCTATGAGTCCAAAATGAAAAAGCTTGGAATGAGATACCACAGGAAGATATCCAGCATCTGTATGAACATTATCATGGAAGTCTGTAATGCAGCAAAGGGAGATGCCACCCAGTATTAACGTGACCTTGTCTCCGCATATACCCTGCTGCAGAACCCAACATAAAGGGTGGTTGTGTGATCATTGACCAAGCACCACTAGCAGTTTATACTTTGTCAATCCCTGCTCAATCGCATTGAGTTTTCCGGCTGTTCATTTTTATTTTTCAGTAGTATAAGTACTGTATGATCATAATGCGGTTGTGGGAATATCCTCCACAGGTCATCTCCAGGGCCCTAACCCAAGTTTAAATAGGGTGATAATGCTGCATTTTTTTTTTTTTTGCATGTTAGCAGCAATTGCAAGTTTGCAGTTCATAATCTTGCTGAAAGAGGCCACTACCATTAGGCTATATGGTTGCCATGAAGTGGTGGACTCAGTCAGCTTCTTCTACTGCGCCATAGTCCAGTTCTGATGCTCTCATGCTCATTGTAGATACTTTCAGCAGTGGACAAGCCGTAAAACACGGTAGGGTAGATTTATCAAAACTGGTATAAAGGAAAACTGG
This sequence comes from Bufotes viridis, assembly GCA_033119425.1. Lineage (NCBI taxonomy): Eukaryota > Metazoa > Chordata > Amphibia > Anura > Bufonidae > Bufotes > Bufotes viridis. The sequence goes on from CM065589.1 coordinate 464,639,933, forward strand.
CTTAGTTGTCCATAGCAGCCAATCAGATTCCACCTTTCATTCTTCAAAGCTTCTTTGAAAAATGACAGATTTAATCTGATTGGTTGCTATGAGCAACTAGGCCAGTTTTCCTTTACCCCAGTTTTGGTAAATCTCCCCCTGTGTGTTCTGACAGTTTTCAGTCATAGCAATTATTAACTTTTTAAGCAATTTGTGCTACAGTAACTTAATTAACAGGTTTTAGCCGTCACTCCCCAGACACATCAGTAAGTCTTAGACACAGATGGCCTAGTCACCGGTTTACCAGTTGTCTTTCCTTGGACCACTTTTGGCTGATACTAAACACTAAATACCAAGAATACCCTACAGGACCTGCCATTTTGGAGATGCTCTGACCTAGTTGTCTAGCCATCACATTTTGGGGGGAATTTATCATTCCTCCTATGTGAATTGTCTAGTATAAAAAAAAAAAGGTGTACACTTTGTGTTTGAGATTTTTTTAAATGCCACTGCACCAAAATCTAGGCGCAAGTGGCAATTCTATGCTGCCATTGCTACTCCCCAGAAAAGGGATCATGGAGATGGGGGAAGGTTGGACTAATAGGATCCGTAAATGTATCCTTTTTTATGCCAGTTTTCTGGTGTAAAAAAAAAAAAGAGAAATCTACAACATCCACGAGCCTGTGCCTCATCATAAAGTAGGCGCATCCTTCAGCAGCACAAAGGAAAATCAACTGACAACTGATGTGAATGCATCCTGCCACACTGCAAAAATTATTCAGGAATGGTTTGAGGAACATAACAAAGATTGCCCTATAGGCTGATTTTAACTAGTATAAAGTATTAGTAAAATACTTTAGTAAAAAGTATAAAGCTGTAGCCTGTTCTCCCTGCATTCATCAGAAGCCGTCTGGCACCAGGAGAGGTATATAGTGGGCTCAGCATGCATGTTGGTATCTGGGTTTAATGGAGGACATTATGGCACAAAAGATGGTAAAAGGCAGAGTGGACCCAGCATGCATGTGCAACCTGCACTCCCTGAATTTTATGGTGGCCATTATGGCACATGACAGGTAGTATTTAGTATTAGGTTCCCTGTCTTATAGAGATTGCCTTGATGTTTGGTAGACGGGCCCAAATAATTTTATACAAAATGTATTTGCCAAGAATCTCAAATTTACAAAATAAGCGTAGCATTAGCACCAGAATGTTTTCTATTACTATGGCATTTTTGTACTTTATTTGGTTTGCAGAGTGCTGTTACATTGTGTTATTTTTTTCATGTTTCTAGACATGGCGGCATTCACCTGCGCATTGGGATGTGCTGACTGACCCCCTTTTTCTTGCAGATATATCATATGGTTCTATATGTGGTTAGATCACCCTTTCCCTCAAGCTGGGTAACACTTTGTAGACTGATGTACTATGGCCCACCTGCATGTATTTACACAGCATCTATATATATAATTAACAATGCACACAAATAGAATTGCCTTCTTCGAGGAGAAATGCAGTCATGAAATGTGACAGCACCAGTCTTTCTGGTGACCTGGAGAAATGTGCCCCGTATGGCTGTGGCCCTTGGCCTTACATGTAGTGGTGCATATGCGGTTTCTATAGTTATGTCATTTTCTATACATAAGCCAATGCATGGCTGCAGAGAGTGGGCCCATCAGATGAAATGGCATAAAATATTACACTTTGTTAACAATTATATTATTTAATCGCAGCATACTTTGCCAACCTGGTAGGAAAATCCAGAATAAAGCACAAGGTGATACCTCCAGCTGTCAGTGGACACCCAGAGTTTGAGAGAACCTTCAGAGCACAGTACGTATTTAGTATATACGATGCTTGAGATGACATATTAATCATTTTCAACTGCTCATTCTATGTCAGGTTTGCTGATAAGAAATCTTGTGGCTGTTCTTGCTTTCTGTTTTAGTAACGTGAGTAGAAGGAAATAATGGTGGTTATAGAATAGGAAACATTCACAATGGTTCTAGAACTGTCAGTAATATGGTTTTATATCGTCTAATGTGGTATTTCTATTTCAAAAATTGATCCTTATGTAAAAATAGTAATTACTATTATTAGTATGCTAATACTTAGCTTTTTCCATGTTGCATGTTTCCTAGATATCTCCTTTAGTCCACCCAGATCCCCTTATTTGTATTTTTTTCTGCTGCCATTAGCTATGCTTGCGTCATTCTCCATGCAGTCCTTCCTTCCACGATCCCTGGTTTGGTCTTCGGGATCTTGCATTTGGAGAACAGTAATAGTGCAGTCACCTCTCTTCTTCTCCAGCAAAGTTGACAACTTCTGGGCATGCACAGTAGCCCAAGAGCCATCTTATTAAGCTCTTGGCCCAGTTATTTCCCTCCCCTCTGCACAGAAGTCGATAGGACGGCTCCAGGGAATGAGCAGTAACCCTGGAGTTGTCCTGTTTAACTGTCCTCACCTCTGCAGAACAAAATTAAAATTGGACACTGGAAACTGGTGACAAAGAGGGACAAGTCAAAAAGGGAGGGCAATCATGGAAACAGGGTATACTATTACAGGGTATACTAGTGCTTGAGTCTGCTATTCATGACGCTGATGGTAATTTCCCACAGCACCATCGTAAACCTGCATGTAGAAGCTAGCTTGTCACATGGTGTGAGGGCAACGGCTATCCACAAAACTGAAGAAGCCAGGGAACAAGGAGAGAGGACAGAAACATATGGTGTGGGGGTTGGATAATTCTTTGGACAGACACAATAGTGTTTAAAGACATTAACAGTATTGATGAAAAAATTACAGAGGGAGAATAACCCTTTTAGTACCAAGTTCTAGTAATTCGATGACATCTCTAGCACCACTAGGATACACCAGTATTTAGGACTTCCAGCAGCTAGGGAGCCACAGGCAAGGGGCCTGAGAGCAACATGTGGCTCCTGAACTTCAGGTTGAAGAGAACTGGTGCACAACATGTAGACAATTTTAACTAACTCATACCTCCCAACTTTTTGGACATTCAAAGAGGGACACTTATGGTTCATTGGGTTTAACATCCATTTTTACTGCATATCTATACACTTCAATAGAAAAAAATGCACTAGACCGCACAGCAAGTTCCACAGTAAAAAAATGGAGTGCCAGTGGCTGAGAGGACAATCCCCTATGTCCACAAAAATATAACACGGAAAATTCCACAGCACTTCCTTATCAGTGAAAAAAGGTTGTTACTTTATTTATCGGATAGCGGCGTATCTTCAATGGCACCTTTTCAAGCAGTTTCACTGCTTGAAAAAGGTGCCATTGGGTGCACCGAAACGTCGCTTTTTACCCGGTAAATAAAGTAACAACCTTTTTTCACTGATAAGGAAGTGCTGTGGAATTTTTCGTGTTATACACTTCAATAGTTTTCTCTTATGAAGTGGTGCAAACGTTATCTGCATATAGAGATTTCTAAAAATAATAAAATAATATGCAACGAGGGCTCTAATATGCACATGGGGACCAGCCAAACACATTCTGGATCAATATTGTAAATGTATACCTCAGACCAAAAAGAGGGGCATTTATGCAGCAAAAAGGGGCGGGGGCTTGGGTCAAAAAGAGGTACTGTCCCTCCAAAGGAGGACACTTGGGAGGTTTACAAACTGTTTTGGTCAAATGAGGACATTTTGTGTCTAGTACCATCATATGGTAGAAGAGGACTCCTGATAGAAGTAAGAAAAAACTGCATTGTGTGAATAATTTTTACCTTATATTGCTCAGTAATACGTTACTGCATACAGTGTATAGGTCACTATGACTTGATTTATCTGACGGCTTAAAGGGGTTGTTTGGGTTCTGGATATTGATGATGACCAATTGTTAGGATGTCATCGATATCAGATCAATGGGGGCCCAACAACTGGGACCCCTCACTGATCAGCTGTTTTCAGCAGATGGAGCTGGAAGCTGAGAGTTCTGCCCACCGTGTAGTGGCTGTGCTAGGTTCCTGCCATGACCATTACACAGAGGAGCTGTCAGCTTTTGGCACAGTCCACTGTGTTCTTTCTGGCTGATGATAGCTTGTTACTATCTAGAACCTGGATAAATCCCTTTCGGTGCATGAGACAACTGAATATCTCCCTGTCAGTGCTTTGGGGAGGAGATACATTAATTCTTGATTATTACTGAAAGTTGACAACACATTATACAGTTCAGTGTAATAACTATATCCTTTTTTGCAGACAAAACTGTATTGAATTCTATGCAATGTTTTTGGTCGATCTTTGGGCTGCAGGCTGGTTCTTTAATCAAGGTAATTTCTATAAAAATGACAAAGAGTGAAATGCAAACGTAGCAAAATGCACCTCCTGCTTTTTCAGCTTCTGCAACCGTTCTTAAATGATGTTTTGTTAGTGTGTGTTTATATTTGATTTTAAGGAACACCCTCACGTAGATGCTGGACATACAGTAAATGTGTAGTATTAGGGGATTGGGTTTTCCTATGTCTAACTGACTGTTAAAAAATAAAACAAGATTGGATGGGATGAGCTGCTTAAACATTGTACAATTTCATATTGTATGCAAATCATCAGTTTGGTTAAAAAGATAAATTAGTAATTTGTATAATATAGCATAATGGCAAGCTTGTTCGGCATTAAATGGCCATTCTCCATGCAGATGGAGTCCAACAGGATGGAACAGAACTGTCCACAAATGACTTGATTGTCCCTGGATAGTTCCAAGACCTCTAGACCAAGATAGAGAGGTTATCCAGGCAAACAGCGACATACAGGTTCCTTACTGCCTTTAGTTTACTGATGTCTCATTACCTGCCTGCTCCTGTTTCTTAATTAGAGTTTGTATACTACTATCTGTGTGATCAGATAGGATAATAAATCACTATGATGCAGTCAGTTTGGGTCAGGGGAGCTGCGGTTGGTCTGGGAGATGCAGCCAACACAAGGGCCGTGTTTCCCCGACCAAGCGTGGTCGTTTTAATCATTTAATCAGTTTTAATCATTTTAGTGCAAAGAGATGTGACAGGTCCTCTCTAAATATATTTCTATTTGCTTTTGAGAACTAGTTTAGGTAGAAATCTAATGTAAGCATGATAATAATAGTAATAAAGAATAGTCAATGTAACCTATAGTAACTATATTAACATACTTACAACAAAAGGGGGGCAGCAGAATCGGACATCTAATTCTCAATGGAAGAATTGACTGTAAAAATACTTTAGTCAAAAAGTTAAAGGGGTTTTCCAGGATTTTTGTACTGATGACCTATCAGATCAGTAGGGGTCTGACACACAGACCCCCGCCAATCAGCTGTTTGAGAAGGCAGCGACGCTCCTGTGAGTGCGCTGCCTTCTCGCAGCTTACCAAGCACAATGTCGTACAATGTATAGCGGCTGTGTTCGGTATCACAGCTCAGTCCCATTGAAGTGAATGGGGCTGAGTGCAATACCAGGCACAACCGCTATACATTGTATGGCGCTGTGCTTGGTAAACTGAGAGAAGGCCATAGCGCTCACAGACGCGTCTGTGCCTTCTGAAACAGCTGATTGGACCCCTACCAGTCAGATACTGATGACCTATGCTGAGGATAGGTCGTCAGTAGGGATGAGCTAATACTGTACGGAGCCGAAGTTATTGCTTCAATTCGCTCATCCTAGTCGTCAGTATCAAAATCCTCGAAAACCCCTTTATTTTCAACATTTAAGCCATCTCTACAGGCAAGAATACTATGCGTATTATAAAAATGCATTCTCATTGCCTGAGCAGAAGAATTACAGTACATGTCTTCATTAAGCTGTGTATACATGGCTGATATGATGAGCACATCATTTTTGTTTCAGAATTAGCCTCACTGATTGGTTTACTATACATCTACGGACGGCACCTCTACTTTTATGGATATGTTCAATCTGTCAAGGGCAGGTAAGTTGGATTCAAAATGACCTAAAATATTGAATATAAAGAAGGCCCTGTTCACACTGTTGTATCGCTGCTCTGTGTTATTCTGTTCCATCATATTATAGAAAAATATAAAGAAACATTACCATTACCATCTTCATTAATTAAGTGGTTTCACCTAAGTAACTTCAAAACTCAGTGCTGATTAGAAATCCAGAGCTCCAAATTCTCCGCATAGTCATAGATCAGGGATCAGCAACCTTTGGCACTCCAGCTGTTGTGAAACTACAATTCCCAGCATGCTCCATTCATTTCTATGTGAGTTCTTAGAAGAGCAGAGCAAGTATGCATGCTGGGAGTTGTAGTTTCACAACAACTGGAGTGCTGGAGGTTGCCTACCCCTGTCATAGATTCTCCCTGCAGTTTCCACTAGAGGGCACTGGGGAGCTTAGGCTGTGTTCACACCATCTTTCTATCATCCACTTAGCAGATCCATTTAACAGATATGCAAATGGATGACAATGGAAGGGAATTCATTTTACATAGACTTCAATGTGAAAAGAAAAACATATATACATAGTTAAGCAGACAAAAAAGAGAGTCTACCATGCTTTTGTGTCCAGCAAAAAGAAAATTGACAGTGGCGGAAGTTATATATATTTTTTTTAACATTGAAGTCTATGTAAAATGGATGCAAATGTATGCCTTTCAATTTGCATCCATTGTTTTAATATCTTTTCTCTCAAGGGCTGCGATAACACTGAAACCTTTTCCCTGGCACGGTCTCCAAAAACCTCTGCAGTCACCAAAAAAATCCATCTGGTGTAAAACAGTAAATTGAAAACGGGCAGAGGAGGGTGTTCAGCTACAGGTTCTTACTGTTTCAGTGAGAGAAGTTCAGTTCTTTTAAACCAATTGTGAGGTAAAATCTGGTCACGTGATCTGTTTTTCATATCCTCATATTTTGTCTTCCATTGACATATTATAATAAATTAGATCTCATGCTCAACAATGCATTAGCAAAACTGCCTTACCAATCTTAACCGCTTACCGACCGCCTAACGCAGGATTGCGTCCTGCAGGCGGTCGGTCTATTCCTCTCTGACGCGCGGGCGCGTCATCTCGCGAGAGGCGAGATTTTTCACAGGATCACGTCGGGGACAAGGTAAACTACAGCCTGCCAGCGCTGATCGTGCGCTGGCAGGCTGTAGAAGTTAAAAAAAATGGCATATCAGACGCTGTTTTGTTAACAGCGTCTGATATGCTTGCTGATCGTTCCTTTGGTGGTCCCTTTTACTTGGGACCACCAAAGGAAACTTTTATAAGTGCACCAAACACCACACAGACTCCCCACCCATCCCCCACCCCAGTCACTGATTAACCCCTGATTAACCCCTGATTAACCCCTGATTAACCCCCGATCACCCCATGTCACCCCCTGACACTAATTACCCCCCTGTAAGGCTCATTCAGACGTCCGTATGTGTTTTGCAGATCCATGGATCCGCGGATCCGCAAAACACGGACACCAGCAATGTGCTTTCCGCATTTTGCGGATCCGCACATTGCCAAAACTATATAGAAAATGCCTTTTCTTGTCCGCAATTGCAGACAAGAATAGGACATGCTCTATCTTTTGCGGAGCTGCGGCCGGATGTTTGGTGGCCGAAACCCGGAAGTTTGTGGCCGCAGCTCCGCAAATGCTGATGCGGCGAGCGCATAGTGTGCTCACCGCATCACCGCCAGGCCCATTCACACTGAATGGGTCCGCATCTATTCCGCAGAATTGCGGAATAGATGCGGACATTTTTGCGGACGTGTGAATGGGGCCTTACCACTTTTTTCTTTGCACATTTTTTGGCAGAGATTTATTCATCCACATTGATCGATGCGAATGAGGAAATCTGTGCCGTTTTTTTTTTTTTTTTTTCAGCCCAGAGGCTGAACGGGAAAAAAAATCTCATTACCCGTATGCTCAATATAAGGAGAATCGCAGAAACTCCTAATGCTGGCCATACGTGTAATGATTGCGGAGACCCTAAAATGCCAGAGCAGTACAAAAACCTCACATGTGACCCCATTTTAGAAAGAAGACACCCCAAGGTATTCCGTGAGGGGTATGGTGAGTTCATGTAAAATTTTATTTTTTGTCACAAGTTAGTGGAATATGAGACTGTAAAAAAAAATAAAAAAAAAATCAATTTCCGCTAACTTGTGCCAATTTTTTTTTTTTCTGTGAACTCGCCATGCCCCTCACGGAATACCTTGGGGTGCCTTCTTTCCACAATGGGGTCCACTTGTGGGGTTTTTATACTGTCCTGGCATTTTAGGGGTCCTAAAGCGTGAGAATCCAAATGCGTAAAAATGGCCTGTGAAATCCTAAAGGTACTCATTGGTTTTAGGGCCCCTTTGCGCATCTTGGCTGCAAAAAAGTGTCACTCATGTGGTATCGCCGAACTCAAAATGGGGTCATTTGTGGGGTGTTTGTACTGTTCTGGCATTTTGGGCGGGGCTAAATTGTGAGCAGCCATATAAAACCTAAAGGTACTCGTTGGAATTTGGGCCCCTTTGCGCACCCAGGCTGCAAAAAAGTGTCACTCATGTGGTATCGCCGTACTCAGGAGAAGTAGGGCAATGTGTTTTGGGGTGTATTTTTACATATACCCATACTGTGTGTGAGAAATATCACTGTAAACGACAACTTTTTAAATTTTTTTATTCAAAGTTGTCAATTTACAGAGATATTTCTCACACAAAGTATGGGTATATGTAAAAATACACCCCAAAACACATCGCCCTACTTCTCCTGAGTACGGCGATACCACATGAGTGACACTTTTTTGCAGCCTGGGTGCGCAATGGGGCCCAAATTCCAACGAGTACCTTTAGGTTTTATATGGCTGCTCACAATTTAGCCCCGCCCAAAATGCCAGAACAGTACAAGCACCTCACAAATGACCCCATTTTGGAAAGAAGACACCCCAAGGTATTCGCTGAGGGGCATAGTGAGTCCATGAAAAATTTAACTTTTTGTCAAAAGTTAGCAGAAAGGGAGACTTTATGAGAAAAACAATAAAAATCAATTTCCGCTAACTTGTGCCAAAAAAATCTTCTATGAACTCGCCATGCCCCTCACAGAATACTCTGGGGTGTCTTCTTTCCAAAATGGGGTCACATGTGGGGTATTTATACTGCCCTGGCATTTTAGGGGCCCTAAAGCGTGAGAAGAAAATTGCGTAAAAATGCCCTCCTAAAAGGTACTCATTGGTTTTAGGGCCCCTTTGCGCATCTTGCCTGCAAAAAGTGTCACTCATGTGGTATCGCCGTACTCAGGAGAAGTAGGGCAATGTGTTTGGGGTGTATTTTTACATATACCCATGTTGGGTGAAAGAAATATCTCTGTAAATTGACAACTTTGAATAAAAAAAAATGTAAAAAGTTGTCGTTTACAGCGATATTTCTCACACGCAGCATGGGTATATGTAAAAATACACCCCAAAACACATTGCCCTACTTCTCCTGAGTACGGCGATACCACATGAGTGACACTTTTTTGCAGCCAAGGTGCGCAAAGGGGCCCTAAAACCAATGAGTACCTTTAGGATTTCACAGGCCATTTTTACACATTTGGATTCTCACGCTTTAGGGGCCCCTAAAATGTCAGGTCAGTATAAATACCCCACATGTGACCCCATTTTGGAAAGAAGACACCCCAAGGTATTCCGTGAGGGGCATGGCGAGTTCACATAATTTTTATTTTTTGGCAAAAGTTAGCGGAAATTGATATATATTTTTTTTAATTTAGTTTTTTACAAAGTCTCATATTCCACTAACTTGTGACAAAAAATAAAATTTTACATGAACTCACCATACCCCTCACAGATATTTCTCACACAAAGTATGGGTATATGTAAAAATACACCCCAAAACACATTGCCCTACTTCTCCTGAGTACGGCGATACCACATAAGTGACACTTTTTTGCAGCCTGGGTGCGCAAAGGGGCCCAAATTCCAACGAGTACCTTTAGGTTTTACATGGCGGCTCACAATTTAGCCCCGCCCAAAATGGCAGAACAGTAAACACACCCCACAAATGACCCCATTTCGGAAAGTAGACACCCCGAGGTATTCACTGAGGGCATAGTGAGTCCGTCTGAGATTTCTTTTTTTTTGCCAGAAGTTAGCAGAAATTGAAACTTTTTTTTTTTTTCTCAGAAAGTGTCATTTTCCGCTAACTTGTGAAAAAAATGAAATGATACATGAACTCACCATGCCCCTCCGCGAATACTTTGGGGTGTCTTCTTTCTAAAATGGTGTCATTTGGGGGGTATTTATACTTTCCTGGCATTCTAGCACCTGAAGAAACATGACAGGTGCTCAGAAAGTCAGAGCTGCTTCAAAATGCCGAAATTCACTTTTTTGCACCATAGTTTGTAAACGCTATAACTTTTACCCAAACCAATAAATATACACTTATTGGACTTTTTTTTTATCAAAGACATGTAGAACAATAAATTTAGAGAAAAATTTATATAGAAATGTAGTTTTTTTTGAAAAATTTTACAACAGAAAGTGAAAAATGTCATTTTTTTTGCAAAAATTTCGGTCATTTTTACTTTTTTTGCTATTAATCAAAAATGTCAGCAGCAATGAAATACCACCAAATGAAAGCTCTATTAGTGAGAAGAAAAGGAGGTAAAATTCATTTGGGTCGTAAGTTGCATGACGGAGCAATAAACTGTGAAAGTAGTGTAGTGCAGAATTGTAAAAAGTGGCCTGGTCTTTAAGAGTGTTTAAACTAGGGGGGCTGAAGTGGTTAAAGAGGAATTATACCTTTGCTGCTGAGGGGACTTATAGACTAAGCATATTTACAGCTTAAAGGGGTTCTCCAGGAATTTAGAAAATTAAAATACTTAAATATTACTTTACTATAAATATATTCCCAAATACCTTTAATTAATTAGTTATAATGGCTCATTTTGTTTAGGGAGCAATCATTAGCAGAAACAAAATAACCACCGTCCTATTATCACAAAACAATAGTTGATCTCAGGGAGACCAGCTACAGAAAACACCGCGGAGCCTCATGTAAGAGTTTTAAAACAGCAATCCAAAGTGCAAAGCTCCCTGGGAAAAAGTAATATGCAAAATAAATGTGGAGCCCCAGTATTGGGTCTACAACACAATGAAAGCCAGGTATCCCTCAAGGAAGGAAAACCGAGCAAAGGGGTGTCTCCATTACAGAGAACACCAAATCCACCATATTAAGTGGCCCCTATGTCAAGATCCCGCTTTTTTACAAGCTTTAAAGGGGTTTTCCCATCTCAATGATCACTGTTAAATCTGTTAATGATTTACAAGTGAGCATTTTTCGAAATATAATTAACTAATTCCCACCCCTTAGAAAAAAAAGAAGATATACTTACCTGACTGTTGTCTTCCGTCTCCCCTGGTTATGACCACCGCTCTTCTCCGGAATCACGGTGGCCGCGCTTGAGCAGACTACTACATTTCTCCGAGCCGCGCGCAGTCCAGAAAGCGCATGCCGACGCCATGCATGCGCTATGGTGACTTCTTCCTGGCCAGTATAGTATACTTGCCAGGAAGAAGTCACCAGGGCGCATGCGCGGTGGCATGCGCGTTTAGTCCAGCGCGCGGCCCGGCCGGGAGAAGACGTCAATCAAGATGGAGCCCGCCCCCTGCCGAAACCAGGAAGTGGACGGCACGCTGGGATCAGGTAAGTATGAAACCGCTTGATGGGAATACCCCTTTAAGGATGTGACGGGGAAGACCTAAGCCAATTATCCATCCACAGACAGCTGTTTCGGGGTGTTGCCCCTCATCAGTGTGGAGTAGGATTCTGGCTAACCGGGAGCAATGCCTTGGAGACTACTCAGGGAGGCCAGCTACAGAAAACACCGCGGAGCCTCATTTAGGAGTCTCAACACAGCAATCCAAAGTGCAAAGCTCCCTGGGAAACAGTAATATGCAAAATAAATGTGGAGCCCCAGTATTGGGTCTACAACACAATGAAAGCCAGACATCCCTCAAAGGTAGGAAAACCGTTTTTTTTCGTGTCCAGATCCGACAGCATTGACCTACATGGTTTTTGGTACCGGATCCATCTTCTTCAGTTTCCCATGCCGCACACAAAAACGCTGCGTGCGGTTTTGTTGTCCGGCATGGAAACGCAAAATACTAGAACGGAATGCATGGTGTCATATGAGCATAGCTCTGATCTAAAACTTAACTAAAAATAATGACCAAAACCCAAATATGGTGCAAAATGGCCGCGGTCCTTTTATTAAGGGTTAATATACATAATAAACCAATTTTAATTAATAATTAATCAATTCATAAATTAATCAAACACTATTAAAATATCAGTAAAACCACAAATGTCCCCCCAGAGAAGCTGGGTGACTAAGCCCCCTCTAATTCAGGACCACGACTTTGTAAGGGAGAGTGGGCAGGACAACGTCTTCTTCCTCTTTACAGGTTTGGCGACTTACAGGCTCTGGACTAATAGAATAAAAGAGAAAGATGTAAAAAACAATCACACCCATCATGCTCAATGACACCATAGAGGGACTCCGGCATACGCCTTTGTGCCCACTATCATTCTGGTTTACGCTATTCCGGTTTGTTCAGTTTAGTCCCCCATTGACAATGAACGGGGACCAAACTGAAGCGTTGTGCTGAGATTTTGAGAGCCTGTGCCGGATTTCAAAACCGGACAGCACAACGCAGATGTGAAAGTAGCTGAAATCAGGTTTTTATTATAAACATATTTTCTTTTCATCCTGGTGTTTTTTATCTGGCTATCCACATAAAAACAAATCTTAAAATTCTCCAGTTTTCACATTGGCAACACAAGCTGCCACAATAGGCTGATATTTCCAGTTTTCTATAGTTAACTTCTTTCTGGCTCCCGATCCTATCTCTCCTCAGTGTGCGGTACACAGTCCATCGGTGCTGTCTCTCTCAATACCTGGAGAGGCCAGCGCTCCTCCACGTGTCCATCGCATCACTATATGCCCGGCGTCTTCTATCCAGGTGGATAGAACACTGTCCTTCTCACACGTGGCAAACAAGAGCTCCTGCAAATCACGCAGGATTAGCTCGGACTCCAGTAGCCCGTAGCGCACACTGTTATGTGCGCTATGTTTGAATACCCTCTACTGTAAATAACTAGTGCCGCGCTCCACTGTTTATGCTCCTGATGATCCACCTCCAGTGGTGAAACGCGTTGAGCTAGGCGGCAGCGCATGAGGCAGCATTTCATCTATTCAACAGCAGCAGCACAGGGGGAACCTTCCCCAGTGCCTCAGGCTGCTAATTACTAATAAGGGCTACCTTTTTCATTGTGGGACATAGACCCTCTACATTTGAAGTGGCTACTCATCCTGCCATTTCAGTGTATGGTCCCGCTTGTACTGTGTTTTCAGTCCTCTAGTTACAATCATTCCACATCACGTATTCCCAAACATCCATAAGGGAATTACGGTAACTGGAGGTATCACAGCCTGGGATATGATTGGGCCTCCTGCCCAGTGTATGGTTTTAGTGTATATCAAATAAATAAACAAAGTGTTTTTAGTATCCAGTTTAGGCAGTGGTTACATACTTAAACATTTAAGAGAGAACACATATGTTCCTCTACATACTTACATTTTATTAATGAGATAAAATGTAATACATGACTGTACCACATTATAGTGCAGCCATAGAGATGCAGAGGGCCTTACTATTCTTCTGCAGGCCCACAATTTCATACAGAGGCTTCTTTCACCAACACATACCGTATTATGGAGGCATTGCTTCTATGGGAGAATATCTGAACAGCTCCTACACAGTCAGACAAACTTCATTTAGCTCTCCTACAACTGTACCAAAGCCAGACGTACAATGGCAGATTTCCGAATCCTATAAATAGCGTGAATTTAGACCGGCAGTCTAGACCTGCACCCGATTAATCACAGTGAACCAGGCTGGATGATAAATCTAGTGCATGTCTTGAAACTCTATACCAAATATTTGTTGGCTTACTTTGAGACAGAATTTTATGGCAGAATTATGGCGCATGTTTGACACAAAATGGTGCATCTTGGACTATTTCCTGTGAAGCTCTGCCGTTTCAGCTAAGCCGCACCGCCTGAGCAAGTCAGAAAAACCCTAGTGGTGCCCAATTGTGCAAATAAGCGCCACTTTTTAGACAGACTTTAGGTGGAGACATCTTAGTAAATCTGGGCCAATATTGTATATTAGGCATAAATAGATTTAGTATAGTCTTTGAACCTGATTTATCAACAAGGGACAAACTGAAGTCTGTCTTCATCTTTGTCTATTTGTGTAAAGCATTTTGTATAGCATTTTTGATCCACGGAAATTATCAATCTGAAATACATGTTAAATATATACAAATAATTATAATACATATAAAAAAAAACTTTGCGAATCAACTGCTGCTAAATAAGAAAATGGACTTCTACTTATCTGGTTTCTGTTACATGTTTTTCTGGTAACAAACTGATATGATTTTTTTTAAAGCATTTTCTTTACATTTTGTTGACTTTACATACGATCGAATGTTATAATTGTAGAAACAGTTCTGGACAGTTGTCATTTTCCAATATATGCCCAATGTATCAGATAAGGCTAATTTTGGTTTTGTCCCTTTTCCTCTAGGCTAAAGGGATTCTCTGTATGCAAGATGGCACTGATTCTGCTCCTGGTCATGTCAGTGACGGGAATCACTAACAGTCTCCTGGACAAATATGTCCACCTCAACCTGCTGACTAAAATACGTCACGTAGTACTAGGATAAGGAGGAGGCTTAAATGATGGCTTTATTATAATCATTTTTGGAATTTTAGACAATTTTAGAATATGTTATGCATGTACTAACTTTTCTACTCAGACGTCTAGTATGGCATTTGGCAATTTTGGTGTATTTTTGACCCCTATTTTGTATGTAGGGTTCTCTGTGGAAAGGCTTGATAAACCAAAGAGAAAAAAGAAGAATCTTGTCAAATTGTATTCTACCTCATGGTGATGTCATTTACATATAATTGGTATATACGTCACAAAACTAAAAATCTAATATGCGTTGGTGGTTATACCACACGTTAGGCAAAAATGTGACTCAAAGCATGAAATGAGCCAATGTTATCAATAGTTTCACATTAAAATGCATTTAATTAGGCAGAGGTAAAACTACCGAACGACCCTTGGAAATCTGGAGGCAAATAAAATTAGCTCAAGTATTTGTAGCTGTAAATACACTACTGTCAGTAGATTGTGTTCCTCTTCCAATCATGGGAGTTATTGTATTAGCCTGTGTTCACGTCATGTTTTTGTCCCACACCTGTGGGATCACCGCTACTCTGCAATCCTGGCCGCGATCAGTGTCGCTGTGTAGCCCCAGCCTAAGAAAAGCACATAGCCAGGGAAAACTGCAGACATTTTCTATGGACAGTGAATACAAATCATTAATGGAAACCTATGACAGATGTTTTTAAAGTGACCCTTTGGTTCAAGAAAAGAAATCACATTAATTGGGAAACAAATACAACACTTACCTTGTGACCTCGTTTTCACTTTTTTAGTTGCAGATCCACTAATTCTTGGGCTCCTCGTCTGCCATCAAAGATGACCGCACAGATTCTCAGACTGTCTGATACACACCGTGCATCAGTATCCCAAGACACTCCCTACTTGTCTAGCTTTGCTCTTGGATTGGCCAGCAATGTTCACATGACCAGTGCTGTTCAATCCAAGAACAGCAGAAATGTTTTGGGCTACCAAATGCACAGTATGCATCAGGCAGTCTGGATGGCGGAAGAGTAGCTGGGGAAGTCATGGATCTGCAGATAAAAAGGAGGGCATTAGCCAAGTGTTCTGTTTGTTCCTTGGGCCTCTTTCACACGGGCATCACGTTTGACGCCCGGATAAGAGGCGGGTGCGTTGCGGGAAAATGCTAGATTTTTCCGCGCGAGTGCAAAGCGGTTTAATGCGTTTTGCACGCGCGTGGGAAAATCGGCATGTTTGGTACCCAGACCTGAACCCGGACATCACTGAAGTCCGGTTTCGGGTTGAGTATTCAGTAGATTTTATTATTTTCCCTTATAACATGGTTATAAGGGAAAATAATAGCATTCTCAATACAGAATGCTTAGTAAAATGTGCATTAAAGGGTTAAAAATAAAAAAATTAACTCACCTTATCCACTTGATCGCGTAGTTGGCGATCTCTCCTCTCTTCTTCATTCATTAGCTGTCGGCTAAAGGACCTGTGATGAGGTCACTGAGCTCATCACATGGTCCATCACCATGGTGATGGACCATGTGATGTCTGATGTCACCACAGGTCCTTTAGCTGGTAGCTAATGAATGAAGAAGAGAGGAGAGATCGGCAACTACGCGATCAAGTGGATAAGGTGAGTTTATTTTTTTTATTTTTAACCCCTTAATGTACATTTTACTAAGCATTTTGTATTTAGAATGCTATTATTTTCCCTTCTAACCATGTTATAAGAGAGAATAAAAAAGATCGGGTCCCGTCTCTTAGCAACCATGTGGGAAAATCGCACCGCATCCGCACTTGATTGCGGATGCTTGCGATTTTCCCGCAGCCCCATTCACTTCTATGGGGCATGCGTTGCGTGAAAAACGCAGAATATAGAGCATGCTGCGATTTTCACGCAACGCAGAAGTGATGCGTGAAAATCACCGCTCATGTGCATAGCCCCATAGAAATGAATGGGTCAGGATTCAGTGCGGGTGCAATGCGTTCACCTCACGCATTGCACCCACGCGGAAATCACGCCCGTGTGAAAGGGGCCTTAGTCAAGGTGTATTTTTTTTTTTCTTGAATTGGAGGGTCACTTTAAATTAGGACATATAATACCCTCACTGAGTTATACTAAGGAGTACCATTACATCCACAAAACTGCCCCCAAAGTGCCAAAAAGAGACCTTCATGGGTCTGTGGACGCATAGCAAGTATCACATGATCACTATCAGCACTGCTGATTGGCTGTGAAGGCATGGGGACCTCTATATGGCTTTATAGAGTCCAAGACAATCACACATATTTCAACAATGGACTTCACAGAAAGTGCTATTTTTCAGCTCTCCTCCATTTCACACTTTTTTTGGATAGTTTAGTGCATATTGTTGGGTCCATAAGTATAATTCCTTTAGGGTATTATACAGATCTCTTATAGTGACAGTCTCTCGTTATGATGTTTAGATATGAGTGTGTGAATGCATATTTTTGTATCAAATATGTATGTGGACTTACCACTTATCCGACTGTATTTTTTTCTTCATGGTGTAAAATAATAAAACAAATGATACTTACCATACGGATTCTCTGCTGCTCCTGTTCCAGCGCTTCCCACAGGTCTCTGCTTCCCGGTCCATCACGACATGCAGGAAATGAATGCTCAGTTGGCTGAGGTAGGACACTGCTGCGTCCAGTGAACGGCTGAGCAATCATTCCCTACATGTTGAGAGGAACCAGAAAGCCGAGAACGGCAGAATCATGAAGTGCCAAGTGTCGAGCTGCAGAGTTTTTATGCAGGGTCTTTCTTAATTTGTTTGGAGATTCAGACTCCAGGAAATACAGAATTATTTATCTTTTGTTTGTCTTTATTTTACTATAACGATCGACAGATTTTATGTTTTTATTTGATGACTGATAAAATAGTTATGTTTACCCTTTATTAAACTGTTATACACAAGCTGTCATACATTGTCACATTTCTATCACTACCATTTGATAATATTCATACAATTTAACAAAACAAACTTTCCTATCGCACTGTGTATTAATGAGCTTTTTCAATAAAAGCAAAATATTATATTAACTGGCATTTATTTTCTTAAAATGATCCCAATGTTAATTCGGTAACACAGATCGAGATAAATCAGATTAGGAAGGCTTAGGTTGTCACGGTTATATGGAGGATTCATAAAAGGGATTGTCCCTGTTAAAAAAAAGTGTAAAAGGCTTATGAAGGCATTAAAATATTAATAAAAAACGTTTAACTCACCTTTATGTACCTTCTCCATTCCAGCATTGCCCCCATGACATGTGATTACACCTGACTTCTGCAGCCAATCGTTGGGCTCAGCAGTGCACACTATGGCACAAGAATACTGAGGCCAGTGACTGGCTGCCGCCATGAAAACAAAATCCATCAGAAAGATTGGAGTGGCGGTACTGGAATAGAGTAATTTGTAAGAGTTTAATCTTTTTCTATTGTAATAGCATCCCAATTTTGTTTGCCAAACAACCCATGTAACTTTTGCTTACACTGACTTACACAGACATTTTGTGGTTGAACAGTCAACTTTATTTTCTTCCCGCATCAACGCAAGTGTATCAGCACTGGGCTCTGCAAGGACAGCCCTGACGCTCACCTCCTCCTGTAAGCTAGCAGCCAAGAAACCAAATTTCCTGGTGCCCAGTGATTCTGTCAGGGCCTGGTGGCACCTTCATGTACATTGGCCCACCAGCTCTTTACAATACAAGGGCCAACATGTGTACAGCAAATGCGAGGCACAACACTGGGGAACACAAAAACAAGACAAAAGGAACAAACATTTTACTGTAAGGGGGGATATATGTGGGTTACCCCCCCCCCCCCCCCAACATATTTATCATAGCAATAGAATGAAAGGACAAAATCAACTAACTTGTCCAGGGCTCTGTTGGGAATGACCTCTCCTGCTCAAAGAAGTACGGTAATAATAAAAAGCTAACGGACCTTCCGCATTCCTAAGGCAACCTATGCCTTCATAATTCCATTTCAGTGTTAACATTTGGATCTTGTTCAGCTGTGGAAGAAAAGTTTTCTACAAATATTTGCTTGGAACATATGACAAAGTATTTAATACAGAAATGATTTTGTCGTGGTTTCTCTGGATTAAAAATATGAAGCTTGCAAAATCAGGGCAAGAACAAGAATGGTGGAGGCCCAGTGTCATAATACGCGTGATTTATTTCAGCAGGCTATGCACATTAGATAATTGTTGGCCAATGAAACCAACATCTGCTGAATCTAGCAGCCTAAGTTTTCTTCTTTCTACTGTGGGAAAAAAATCAGTGGACACAGAGGTGTGAACCTCACTCATCCCTTCATCTCTATGGCAATAAGCATGCATGCTCTTAGAATTAGAAGTTAGCAGATGGAGCTCCACTCTCTCTCGCTCTCTATATATACATATAATGTACCGTACTATGCAAAAATTTCAGTCAGGTGTGATGAAAAATGCTGCAAATTAAATGGTAAATGGTACACTTGCACATAATTTTAAAGAAACTCTGCAGGGAGGTTGTTTTCAAACATCCTGGAGAACTAACCACAGATCTAGGCTTACTCAAATCCTTATGTCGCTTCATGTAATCCCAAACAGACTCTTCGTTCTTCTTTATGCTGAAGACAGTTCTTTATTAACATTTATTATCTATTTCTAAAGGCATTTATTTCCCTGCCTTTCTAAAACTTTTGTAAATGACTGTGTGTGTATGTGTGTATATATATATATATATATATATATATATAAAATCTATAAATATATATATATATATATATATATATATATAAAATATCTGCATTACCATCTTTTCTGCCACCACACAGTTGAACTTTCATATTGTTGTTGAAGCTATACACAAAAAACTTCAACATATCATTGTTGCTGCTTGGTGTTTCTGGGAAGCACTTCTGGGAGAAGGTCCTTGTTGTGGAGGTCCCTGGGTTATTGCCACTTTAGCCCACCCAATAATTCATGGGACCCACTCCGATCAATTTAGAACAGAGTCTGTAATTTTCTTCCATGTCCATTTAGCTCACAGCTGAGAGATTTCCAGAGCTCTAAACTATGCCATCATCCAACTTTGGATCCACAAGGGTAGGTGAGCTGGCTCACAGGATCTGCTAGAGATTTAACCATATGGGAGAAAATGTTTCTGACCATAAGCTGACTAAAGCGTCACCGGTCACCTTACAAAGGAGTCCACACAATTGTTCTGTTCATATAACATTTTATTCATCAAAAGTGGTATGCCAATATCACCTTTTCTACAGCTTAAGAATCTACAATTTTCAAGAAACAACCCAATAAAAAAAATCTGAAAAGTCTAGAAAAAAAATGAAAAACTATGATCTGAATGGTGAAGATTAATGTCAGATAAACAGTACAAAATTAAAATTTGATGTTGTTTGAAGTGCAATACCACTGCATCGATGATGAGATAGAGAAAGAAATAAAAATACTCTATTTTAAACAAACAGTATTTATATATATATATATAATTATATATATATATATTTATTTTATTTATATATTTGTACAGACATTAGACCCAGTGATATCCGCAGTATAGTAAAAAGATATTTACAAAGATCCATTTTTTTTTCAAACATTTACATCAGCACCATAGATAAAAAAAACAATCTGTCTATATATTACTTGGTCCCGATGTGGAGAGTATTTGGAGGAAGCTTTACAATGACAACAGACGTAATCTACTTTTATCCATCCCCTTATGTCTATCTGTCACTTACACGAAAATGAATTTTCTAGTACTGTAGTAGGACATTGCACTGTATTATAAGTAGCGATTCAGTCCCTGAGGGCAGATCTCAGAGACTGTCATGCTTACACAAAGTCCATGGAGGAGGAGTGAGTTTACATACAGCTATATCTCTGCTTGTTCACGTGATGAGTGTCCACAAGACATTATACATAGGTTTGTATGTAACTGTGGCCACTGCTCTCAGGGAACGAATCACTGAATATAAATTGACTAGAAGGTGTGAGCACATAATGCGCTCAAACTTTGTTATTGTAGGAGAATCCTTTTAAGCATACCTTTTGCATAAGTCCAGAAGAAACCGCCATTTTGTAAACATTCAACATTCATGGTCACAGAAAAACCCTTTATGTGTGAAAATCATTTGCAAGGTTTGGTACGCTCAGACAAGTACTGTAAATGAGATCGATATATTGTTTTACCCTACAAGTAATAAAGTTAAAAAAAACAAATATATTTGAAAAAATCCTAAAAATTGTTTAACCCACAAAATGGCTTCCATTGTGTGTAGGTAATCTAGTATAAAGAGGATCTGACACAGCAGACAACTGAAGGTGGCCATGCAACTTACTATAGTTGGCTGTCCAACTGATAGCTATTCCCGTCCCCCTACGTATACTTGCACGCTTGGCTAATGTGTTCTCAATGGGGAGAGGGGAATAAGCCGCTGTCAATACTTCTGACAGCAGTCAATCTCCTGAAATCCAACAAGCCTGATCTTTGTTTCACAACATCTGCCATCAAAAGATAGTAAGGATGCCCCAATAAAAATAAATGGTCAGCCAGTATCTAGGCTCGGCTGACTGTCATCTAATGTGGATGGACACTTTTAAAAGTCCGATGTAAAAGTTGGTTGTTTGCATACAGCACAATGTAACGTCATGAGGCCTGAATTTCTAAGTCAGGGCACCTAACTGCTATGGAAGCAAGGGAGCCTAGTCACAGAGAGACAAATACTCAAATCTATATCCACCTGCCATGACAGTCCCTCAAATCTACATCCACCTACCATAACAGGTCCTCAAATCTACATCCACCTACCATGACAGATCTTCAAATCTACATCCATCTGCCATAACAGGTCCTCAAATGTACAGCCTCTTGCCATGACAGATCCTCAAATCTATATCCACCTACCATGACAGGTCCTCAATTCTACATCCATCTGCCATAACAGGTCCTCAAATGTACAGCCTCTTGCCATGACAGATCCTCAAATCTATATCCACCTACCATGACAGGTCCTCAATTCTACATCCATCTGCCATGATGGGTCCTCAAATCTAAATTCATCTGCTTTGACAGGTCCTCAATTCTACATCCACCTGCCATGATAGGTCCACAAATTTACATCCATTGTCTGCATTGACTGCAAACATTTTAGATAAGTGGGCTGTGGCACACTAGCATAATTGTCATCTCTCTGCTACCTACAAATAAACTTGATGAGATTTGTTTCACTGAATCTGACCATTGACCATGAGAAAAATATACAATTTGGAAAATAATTGTTTGTAACATGACAACATTTTCCATGTGCACGTCATAATAATCTGGAATAAGGCTGGGCCTACACAGCAACATGAAGATTGCACAACATCACATATATTGTCCATCAATGGAGTTATGATGCAGCATGCTGTGACTGTGAAGAGACAATTTCAGAAAATCTAAGACTGTTGGATATTTGGTTGCAAGTCACACATGACATTGGTGTCATAGACCGCAATGCAAGTCATGTGTGACTTGCCTATGACTTTTCTGTGATCTAGTTGTTAAAATAGTGATGGACCATCAAGTTGCAGACAAGCCACAGAAATGTTTTTGGTTGTGTGACTTTTTGTCATATAACCCCAGGCTAAGGTGCAATTCCAGTGATATAAATATTGAGAAATAACGTCCAAGAAGGCTCTACAGTTACAACCTGTTGACTGAAGTGCACTTGTTCCCACCCGTATTGGGATTCTAGTGCTAAACAGGCTGTTATATACTCCATCTTACAGTATACAGGTGGGTAGTCTGCACAGACTACAGGAGGATACCTAATGTGCAGCAAATGCGGTCTCAGTATCCAGGGGTTCTCTTAGTGCAAGAAGACTGTGTACTCACCTGCATACTGTAGAATAGAGGGTACTGGGTTTTAATGGAGCACAAACAATCCAGAAGGGGCTGCAACATTAAAGGCTATGTACACCTTCAAGGGAATTTTTTATGAGTGCGTTCTACTCATTTTCGGCAAAAAATATATATATAATTTTTCAATTGGTGTTTCTTAAAACTGATCAGCTGTTTCTAAGATGCAGGGAATAAAAAAAAGTCTGTTTGCAAGCTGTTGTCTTTGAACCCAGTCATCTGACTGCTCATGTGTAGCTATTATCTCTGATCTCCTGGCCTCATAAACACTCACTATAGCTCAACTGTTATTAAACTGATAAGACCATAGCTTAAATAACAGTTGAGCTATAATGAGTGTTTATGAGGTCAGGAGATCAGAGATAAGAGCTACACATGAGTTGTCAGATGACAGGATTCAAGGAAAACAGACTGACAGATTACAGACTGATTTTTAACCCTTGTAACTCAGAAATGACTGAACATTTTTAATAAAGACCAATTGAAAATGATTAAAATGCAATTATAAAAAAATGTCCTGTTAGACATCTAGATGTCTCTATTATTACATCTAACTGTTAGACATCTAGATGTCTCTATTATTGCAGTTGTAGTTCTCCAATCTACTAGTCCTGACTGGTAAAATTCTATAACACTTGGCGGTGGTAATAGAAGTGTAGCTGGCTGGTTCCTTTAGTAAAAAGTACATGACAACTTTTGTATTATTCTTTGCAAGTGTCAGGGGAGTGCCATTCTGTTATCTACCAGCTGCAAGCGTGGCGATATACAATGGCCAAACTAGTTTATGTTCCCAAGACTATTTATGTAGCTGTCAAAAACAATTTTATTCTTGAGCTATACATGTCAATATAGCAGTGCAAATATGCCATCACGTTACCTGTATTACGGCCATGTTTTATGAGTATTTCAAGCACCCTGATGCTTTATATCAGTCAGGGCTAGGCCAGGGATGGGCAAACCTGCGGCTCTCCAGCTGTTGTAAAACTACAACTCCCACCATGCCCTACTGTAGACTGATAGCTGTAAGCAGTCTTTGCATGCTGGGAGTTGTAGTTTTGCAACAGCTGGAGAGCCGCAGTTTGCCCATTCCTGGGCTAGCCTCTTGTCACATCCAAAAAAATAAATTGCTCATGGCCAAAGTGGCCATATAGGCTCATTTAGAAAATATATGGGCAAATGAAAAAAAAATCCAGTCACTTTTTCTGGGTAAATATTACACCAAAGTCATAGAATTGACTATGATTGCTGTTTTGGCACAGATGGGTCTTATCTGGTGTAGCAGCAGTGGACATGCACTCTCAGTTACCACAAAGACGAATGTATATGTATAGCTGTATACAGTGATTCTCAAGCGGACGTCTACATTCTACTGAAATAACCCGTTTTTTTTCTTTTCCTCCATTTTATTTATACTGTAGTAGAAGCTCCAAAAAGGTTGGTGAGCAACAATGACAGGAATACATTTATAAAAAGAGATTTCTAGTTGCTGGAAATACAGGAAACTGCTGTGCTGCTCAGCCCCATGTACAGGACAGTATCCGTCTATGTGTACATTAATACTTATCTGTGACCTATAAAGGTATGGCGGTTCCTTATTTGTATCCAAAATATCATCTAGCTGTTAGTTTTCCTGTTTAAATACCACACATATAGCATCCATTTGATATATAGCAGTGACAATCTGATTAACATCTTGTGCAATCTATGCATTCTATCTACCTCTATAATTTACTTAGGCTTTATTCATAATGATTCCTCTCATCACGTTAAGGGTATGCCATATTTTATTCTACCTTGTCTTGTTTCCAGAAGTACCGCTGTGACACGTGTAACAGCTTCCTCCCCATTCATTTTTTAACATTATGCTTGACGGCTAAGCCTGTTAGCCAAAAGTATCAGCAATCGCAAATAAATTATTTTACTCCATCTTGAAGCATCTCTTCTTCCTTGATATAAACATATTTCATCTTCTTGTATTACTGTGCAAACCCTTCTCCGCTTTTGCCCTCGTCTAGCCCATGACGACCAATAATGATCTTTCTCCATGGAGCTGACTAGCTCTTTCACCTCTAGTCAACATCTACCGTCTGAGGCTATAGACCATGGAACATCTTTCTCCACCGAACCCTCATTTTAAAACTTGAAGTGCTGCCGTCACCTCAACAGGGATGCTTCACTACCTGACATTTCTTGTAACTGCCTGCAGTTGAGCTCATCTGTACAGAACAGACATGGACAGGTATACTGCCATTTTCCAATTAGCCCAGCATCATTTTTTTTTTCATTTAATGTTAAGACTGATTTCCAAACAATTCGTCAAGTTCTTGCATCCATTCGTCTCCAGGTCCTCTGCCCATAATGGAGTCTACTAAGTCTGTACCATCTGCTAGACCTGAAAATGGACCAGCACTTGCATCGGTATAACTGTATGACATTTCCTGACCAGGATTCCTGTCATAACCCTGGCTCTGGTTGCTCTGAGGAAAGTTTCCACCAGTTAATTGCTGTGTTTGAGCTTGACTAAAACTGGCCATACTTGGTACACCAGGGTTCATACTAGGCATCATTTGTCGGGTTTGATTGGTGCCCTGCTGTCCAGGCAATGCCTGCATCATTTGTCTGCTCATTGCTGGGTTTAGGGCTCTTACTGCTCCCGTACTATCAACAACACTTTGACCAAGTCCTTGTTGAAAATGCTGCTTGCTCATTCTTGACTGCCCAGATTGCATTGGATAACCTGATCCATTGTTATAAGCCCCCATTTCACCACTAGTTCTCATTCCTTGCAATCCCCGTTGGGGCCAGTTTTGTGCCCCCTGGGGTATGGATGCCATCATGTTTTGCAGTCTTGGGGCCTGAGCTCTGGTCATAGGCTGACCTACAGGCCCTTTCATTTGCTGATGTTGTTGAGGCATCATAGAGTTTACGAGCATATTCTGGCCAAATCCTCCAACCATTCCCATTGCTTGCCCAGAACTGGGTTGCCGCGGACCTTGCACAGCACTGTGGGCCATGTTTATGCTGTTTTGGTTTGGGTGCTGCATCATTTGGTTTATTCCTGTGTTCATGCTGTACATGCCTGGCTGACTTGATGATGCGTTGCTATATGGAGCCATTCCCATTTCTGGCTGCAGTGGTCCGGTAGGCATTGTGCCTGGATTTTGTGATGGACCCATCGAGAGCATACCGGTATTCTGTGCCATCATTCGGGATGCTCGCATATTCTGAAGAGCTGCTTGGTTTCTAGCAACTGCAATATCCTGTGGAGAACCTGAAAGCAAGAAGAGAGATCATGAAATAAAGTCAACTGGATATCTCAATGCATGGACCTAATTTTGGAAAATCTAAGAATTTAGACTAGAAACTTGAACATTGATGATTATAAGCAGTGTTGAGCGCATCGAAGCCAAACGACTTCGATCCGAATTTCAGGGAAAATTTGATTTGCCGTGAGTTTCCTCAAGCTTTGTGTTAACTAATCTATTTTTCCTGAAATGGCAATAAAAATAAAAACAGACAAACTCACCTCTTCCATTTGCTCGCTGAGAGGCTGTTGTGCCCATCTTGATTGAAGATACCGTGCAAAATCTTGTGCGGGGTGACGTGTGACATCACCACACCAGTGCACTGCTGGGCGCGGTGACTTCAATCAAGATGGCTGAGAAGGCCTCTCCGCGATCAAATGGATGAGATGAGTAGGTTTTGGTTTCTTTTAAACCTGACTGACCCCTGAAAGGCCTCAATTGTAGTATCAGATGCCATGATCAGCAATGAAGGGGTTCAAGGACGGGAAGCAGTGCAATCCCCATTCCCTGTCATTGCACCCGCTACATTCAAAGGTATGCGCTTCGTGATGAAGTAATTAGTCACAAATCTAATATCCTTGTGAAATTTGGCGAAGCAGCTGAATCGAATATTTCATAACTTCGCTCATCATCATCACTAATTATGAGATATATACACTGGGATCTACATAGATAATGATTGTGCAGGAGTTCTATTATTGTCCACAAAAATCTGTCATATTTTTAGTAATACTCTGTCATTTTGGGAATAATGGGTCTATTTTTGCCTCACTATACACTACAGGATATTTATATCACATGCCATATAACCATACACTTGTGAGATCTTAATACTTACTGCACACATAGTCAATCCCATTTTTGTGATAAGACCTTGCATGCATTGCACCAATTACACCATAAATGTATTCTTTCATCTGAGAGTTCCTGCATTAGGGTGATTAATCCATAATTCCCATCAGCAACATCCTATTTCCAGTGATAGCACACTATCAGCACTTTATGAAATACATTTATTGTACATTGGTATGTTTGGAAAGTGTAAGGATAGAATCAATACCACATCTAATTTCAGGCCAGTGCTTTAGTGAACTAAGAATTCTTCTTCTGCACATTCAAGACTATTAAAATGTCAATGTTCAGCTCCTGATCAATTTTCTATCAATAATACCATCTGGAAGAATCCACTGAATCTTGAATAACAATGTGGCACTCTACCAAAGGTTCAAGACGTTGCACGTGGAAGAAGAAAAATAGAAATCAATGTAATATAAAAATTGCATGCCGTGCTGGGGTTATGATGTGTAGTCAAACATGTGTAACCCTGATCGATAGAAAAGTTGTTTTGTTTTTTACACTACTAGGCAGAGGCTTCCGCCCAGCAGTGTATTCGGTGACGTCACCAAGTCTGATTGGCGGGCTTTAGCGCTGCGCTAGCTGTTTTACAGGCTACGGCAGCGCTAAAGCCGGCCCATTAGTGCCGTTGATGTCACCGAATACACTGCTGGGCGAAAGCCTTCACCTAGCTTTCCCCATCGAGAGCCCAAGACGTCACTGGATCTCCTAAAAAAGCCTTTGCCCTGCACGATTCAGAGGGCATCTGTCAGCAGATTTGTAGCTATGACACCGGCTGACTTGTTACATGTGCACTTGGCAGCTGAAGGCATCTGTGTTAGTGCCATGTTCATACGTGTCTGCATTGCTGAGAAAAATTTTAAGTATATGCAAATGAGCCTCTAGGAGCAACGGGGGCGTTGTCGTTAATCCTAGTGGTTCTGCTTTCTCTGCAACTTTGACTTTAGGATAAGTCAGGGCTAATCATTACACCTGGAACTGTCAAAGTGCAGAGGGTATGGCAGTTGCAGAGAGAGTAGAGCTTCTAGGAGTTTTACACCGGTATTACAAATGGCATGTGTGCAGGATGACGGTCATTCTGATTGTCGAACAGTGAAATAAACCTGACGAAAAAAACGAATGCAAGTGTCCATAGAGCAAATATCTAACACTACAGAAACGGAAAAACCTCATCTTTTATAATTTCCCTGCTGTAAAACGCTTACGGTACAGCACAGCACACACTGCACGGCATTAATACAGGAATGAATGACAGGAGGGTGCGTCAGACTGAAGAGCTGGGTGATTGAAGCCTCTGTCTTGGTGTCTCTGTGTGGCATAAAGATACAGGCAGAGCAGCCGGCTTTATCATGACATGATGAATTATTATTATCTAGCAGCTGGAATGGCCTGATCTATGCAGTAATCCCGCCGGCAGCTAAGAGGTCAGGAGCATCAATCTTGGCTTTACTATTTCCAGACTGCAGACTCTGTGTGACATGCGGTCAGGATAACTTACGGTACACAGGGAGCAGACACAGGTGTCATTGCTCCGGTAATGCCGTATCTCTGAAGCCGGTGTGAAGATAATAGACCTTCATCAATACTGCAGGCTTTTGTTTTTCTGCTAACCATTTTTTTCTGTGGAAGAACAATATAGTTTAGCTGGCACTTTATCTCTGCTAGCCGAGATATATAGCTGACCGGTAGAGCAGAGCAATTGCTACTGGCCATACAATGATCCAGCCACTTCCAGAACGTTGGGAAGGTTGTCATCTCGGATAAAAATTACAATTTGGACCAAATGACTGATCAATCTCCGCCTTGGTCTGTGGCGTAGTCAGGGCTTCTATTGTTGGGATGCAGACATGTTGTTTGGTATAAACAAATAAAAAAAAACTACAGCACCCGTCAACGACCAAACAAAACCAACATGGCAGATCAATTTGGAGATGGATATCTGACATTGGGTGCAGCATGGGTGAAGACATGTGGAAGTAACCACAAGGAGGTGAAAAATGGCAGTTAGTGGAGAGCAGAGGGTCTGAAGATGGCAGCAAGGCCAGAGGGTTGTAATTTTTTACTGGACTGTGCAGGATACAAGAACATGGTGTGCTGCGCTTTTGTATCCTTTTACGGAGGCATAAAGAACCCACCTTAATAGACAATTTTTTATACAACTTTTGGCAGTTGTAATTGACAATCAACTTTTTCTGGGTTTGCAGCAATGAAAAAAGATTATCAGTGAAGAGGGGCATGTGCACTTTACAAGTGGGATGTTGTGGGTGGACGCAGTCCGCTACCTGCTCTTACCTTGAAAAGGATTGACTTGCTGGACTCCATAAGGGTTCCTCTGTTGCTGGAGATGCTGCCTGTTCATGTGCGGCTGTTGTAACTGTAGAGATAAGAGAATAAAGGTGTATATACAGTAACATGACATGTATATAACTGTATATAACCATGTAAAGTATCAATCGGCGCTATTCTGTGTGTGATACCCCTCAGTACCAGGGTGGGATGTAAACCTGATGTGAGGGGGAGTGAGATGCCACACAGGCCTCTTTATAAATGTAGCGCATCTTTTTCCAGTCACTGTGCCAGAAAAGTCATATCTACACCACACACGAGCTATCAGTTTCTCACGTAATTTGCAGTAAATATGCTGGATCATAGGTGGCCCTTTTGATTCTGCTAAGCCCCACCCACTTTTGTTTTTAAGTGGTGAGAGTGGTAAAAATTTTAAAAAGTTGCAAATTGGCATATAGCCGTTGCCAAATTCCTCTAATGGCTCTTATAAAGCCCACTTATGTCCATAATTGGGCTTCAAATGATTACTCCTTAGCTAAAACTAACATTTACACACATAGTCAGTGGGGTGAATACGGAATCATTTAGCCTTAAAGAGTAGAGGGAATGTGGAGAACTCAAAGGAAATGTAGAAGAATCGCTGGCCCAGCGGCATGTTAGCATGTTGTACTCTGCTTGTGTGATGCCTCAAAATGGAGGACGGAGCAGAGCCAAGTCATGCCAGATTGGACAGATCATTCCTAAAGTGTTATGCCCAATCATAGAAACCACTGTGTATGCATACATCTATCCTTCACTAATCTCAACAAGATCATTTTTTGAGCCTAGTGAAGTGAGCAACTCTTTAGACACCAGACAAAAATTATGTCTTCAACACCCTAGATCACCGGGGATGCTGTCATTGAACCTTTCCTGCTAAGACTGCTAGCATTAACACCTTCACTATTGTGGTTCACCAGGGATGTGGGCTTTTACTTCTTCACCACCCTAGAGCAAAATGAGAAAAGTGTAACAACCCCAAGCCACCTTAGGTCCCTATTAAGCAGCCCGATTTTTGGGCCAGATGAGTGCTGATCTGGCCTGTTATACCGGCTTCATTCAGTTGTAGTGATTATGAGCAGCACATCCCTCATTATACAGGGAGATCTGCTCGCAATAACGGGGCATCACTCCTCCTGAAAGAAGTTTATCATTTTTCTAATTTATTGGCAATTATACATGAACGCTTGTCCCCAACTACTGGCCTGCAAACTGTCCAAGCTAATGGGGGCTTAAGACAGCCAGAGATATTATCATAAACCCCTTTACTAATATTTCACCTTCATCTTAAAGCCCCCTAGACTACCAGCAATATGCAGTATTAACCTGTAATCCACCCTAAGCTGGTGGGAAACACAAGGTAATGACTGCTATTATCAGTAGTTTAAGGGTCCATTCACACGTCCGTTGTTTAGTTCCGCATCTGATCCAGATTTTTCGGACTAGTCACGGAATAGTTGCGGACAGAATTCGGACCCATTGATTTTCAAAGGGTCTATAAAATATGCGGACAGCACAAAGAGTGCTGTCCGCATACTTTTCTCAGTACATAGTGTTCGTAAAAAAATAAAACATGTCCTATTCTAATCCGAAAATTGCGGTCCGTTGTGCAATGCAAAGTCAATGGATCTGCAAAAATCGGAAGACATTTGGATAACTAATCCGTATGTCATCCGAAAAAAATGAAAGAACTTCCTGTTTTTTATTAAGTCCTGCCCCCAGAGACTTGGTTATTCTTCTATCCGTTTTTTTTTTGCAGATCCGCAAAAAACGGATGACAAACGGAAAGAATTCTTGGAAAATAGGATCCGCAAAAAACTGGTTCTATTTTCGGATTATAGAAAAACAACGGACGTGTGAATGGACCCTTAGAGGAAGTATTTTTTTAGGCACAAATGACCCCTGAAAATATATTACATTTTGCTTTTTCCTCTGCTTGACTCCTGTTCCCCACAACAATTTCAAATCAAAGGGCCAGAAATGCTATAGATGGCATACACTAAGCAGACATCGCAAAACCAGCCTGTAAAAACTGTTACTATACATAATGCTCTGAACTATGGCGGCTAGGGGGCGCTGTTGATTCACAAAAATGCTGATGAATGATTTCATCAAACTATAAAAAAAAATTGTCCGATTTTCCCATTTTTCATAGCTTGGCAGATGCAAATATGTTGTTTCCTCTGCTGAAAAAAAAATGTATTGATTAGTATGGTAAAAGGATTCTATATATTCATATACGTTTTTTTACGATATTGTCTTTGGGTTGTGGCTGGCAGGGTATGTGAACTCTAAGGAGTATAATAAAGAATATCACATACCATGGTACCACTGAAAACAGTTGTGTGGAGCTCCACACAAAGCAAATAACATGGATTTTATGAATCCAATGAGGTCCTGAAGACATCTGTGTCTCATGTAGGTCTGAGAGCCGCGGAGCTGTGACTCCGGCGTCACTGTACCTGTTCAGCTAGTATCTGCTGCTGTTGTTGCTGTCTCTGCTCCCTGAGAAACTGCTGCTTCTGCTGCTCCATAGCATGTAGCTGAGCCCGCTGCTCTATAAGCATCTGTTTCATCATTGCGGCTTGAGGCTGGCTAGGCATGAAGCCCGGGGCCCCTGGGTTCCCACTTGCTCCTGGCACAGACTGCTGAATGGGTCCAGCAGGTCTTGACATCCCAACTGTATTCTGCTCCTGTAAAAAACAAGGAATAGCTGTGATTATTGGCCGACACCAAAAACTGCGCGCACCAATATTACTGACCGCAGGCAACCTCATTAATATTTATGGTGCATAAATCCTTCATATCCTACACAAGTACAAAGACTGACGGTGGAAATGTCAACCTGAAACGCCCAATTCAGTATACCGGCTGGTTAAAATAATCTGGATGCTAAACCAGATGCTTCCACCCCAGACATACAAATTCATACCTGGTATACAAAATGGGTCACATCTATTAAGACTGTCAGGTATACGTTATGCCAGTCAAAGTGGAGGAGGCGCCGGTGATTTTCTAACATAATTTGAAAATGTGCCTGCCTTTTCATAAATTTGACGCACTTTGACCTCCTAGAAAATTAAAGCTGCATCTACTATGACCCTATTTCTAGACACCTCACACTTTTCTTATATTTTATAGAAATAATCCATAGGACCGATATATATATATATATACCATAGTAGAGGGCGACACGTAGCTGTGCGCCATAAGATCAAAATGTTGTGTTATTACATTGTATGTGGTCATCTAGGTCTACCCAAAGAAATTCAACCCTACTGGATTTTTGTATGACTGCATTTACACATAGCTGTGACTGGCAGTGCGACACTTGGGATGTGTAGTCTGATCCTATACGACACACATTTAACATTTATAGGGTGGGATTTGTCTTGTCAATTGTGATAACTGTCTGGTTCTAAGCATTTAATTACACTATAGAAGAATATTAAATATGTTACATGTTGATTCAGGGATATTTTACAATGTACTTGCACCATTTGTTAACACTTAGTGGGTCATTTATATAGATGCCGGTCTTACTATCCCCCGTAGCTGGCGGTGGATCCGCCGGAGTTATGTAAGGACAGCTTCCTTGCAGTCTTACATTTAGACCAATTTCTATGCCTAAAACAGGCGTAGAAAATGATGAATGAGACAGCCCCGTCGGCCCCTTCCCTTCTCCGCTCATGCCACGCCCACTTTTTAGACCTGCCGCGAGTGGGGAAAAGTCGCAGATTGCACGTATTTCTGGTAAGAAAATGACCCCCCTAGTTTTTGTCTGATGAAGACTGATGAATGAATGGTCAATCATACAATACATGAACGGCTCAAGTCTGCCCATAACAGGTAGGATTTAGCGTTAGGACCACTCATGAGGCGGCCTTGGCGTGGCGAGTGGCTTATTACCTTTTGATCAAAATGTACACTAATGACCTCTTATAGCTTCTATCATAGAGGCAGGGCAGAGTGCTGGTTGCAGAGTGCTGTTATTTTTTTGTTTGTATGTATATGTGCCACAGTTAAGTGCACCTGCATACAGGGACGTGCTGACTGACCCCCCCTTTTGTGTTTCTGTTTAGTATATGATGGAGGTGTGGCAGCCTCCTAATGTCAGTCGTGCATACCTGACTAGTTTGTCTGCCTTAGAGGCTGGTTTTAACCAGAGTGAGTATAAAGCTGAACTTGCATTCATAGTACCTGCTAGTAACCATCTGGCTCCAGGAAAAGTACACAGTGGGCTCAGCATGCATGTTGGTACCTGCATCCCTGGATCTAACGGAGGCTGTTGTAGCACCAGAAAGGGTTAATAAGTACGGTTTTTCCCAGCATGCATGCTGGGCCTGCGCTCCCTGGATTTTATGTGGCTGTCAGGGCCCATAACAGGTAGGATTTTGCGTTAGGACCACTCATGAGGCGGCCTTGGCGTGGCGAGTGGCTTATTACCTTTTGATCAAAATGTACACTAACGACCGCTTATAGCTTCTAACATAGAGGCAGGGCAGAGTTCTGGCTGCAGAGTGCTGTTGCATTTTTTTGTTTTCCAGATCCGCTGTTTGTTAGCTCTCGGATTTGGCACATAGAGTGGTGTACCAATGGTGTCCTTATGAAGTCCATATGCCCTAACAGAAGTTATCTTTGTGAGATAATCCAGTTAGTGGTGGAATCCTCCATTACAAAGCATACTTGACAGAGATTGAGTGACACATTTCACGTATAAAAAGCCAAAGGCTGAGTGGCTGCGCTGGCGGAACCCGCATATATTGTGGGCTGTAACCGGGCTAGAATCATGGGCACAATGTACAGCGTTAGATCCCAGAAGTTCCCGCTACCTAACTAGACCGGGGAGCGCAGCTCTGGCTCACTGGGGAAATGTTAATCTATATCAAAGCAACATTCGAAATTTATATCAAAGGGGGCAAGATGAAATAAAATACATCTTGGATAATCCCTTTAAATAGCATATGCAAGGACTGTGTCTGAAAAAATTCCCTGTTCCGTATAAGCTTTTACAACCCCTTTAAATTGAGTTTGTCACTAGGAAATCCACTGGGTTAAACCAGGTACGGTGCTGTGTAGGACTAGCTCAGCTAAATGCAATGATACCTTTCACTTAGGGATCCATTGCTTTATTCTGGAGAAAAAAAATCCTTTTAATTCATATGCAAATGAGCAGTCAAGTGCACCAAGGGTGGGCCCAACAGCTCTGGCTTCCTCAGCCAGCCCTTGCATCAAAAGGGGCATAGACGCCCGTGATGAGAACATAGTCCTACCCCTTTACAAATCACTAGTCAGACCACACATGGAGTACAGTGTACAGTTCTGGGCTCCTGTGAACAAGGCAGACATAGCAGAGCTGGAGAGGGTTCAGACGAGGGCAACTAAAGTAATAACTGGAATGGGGGGACTACAGTACACTGAAAGGTTATCAAAATTAGGGTTATTCCCTTTAGAAAAAAGACGACTGAGGGGAGATCTAATAACTATGTATAAATATATCAGGGGTCAGTACAGAGATCTCTCCCATCATCTATTTATCCCCAGGACTGTGACGAGGGGACATCCTCTGCGTCTGGAGGAAAGAAGGTTTGTACACAAACATAGAAAAGGATTCTTCACGGTAAGAGCAGTGAGACTGTGGAACTCTCTGCCTGAGGAGGTGGTGATGGTGAGTATAATAAAGGAATTCAAGAGGGGCCTGGATGTATTTCTGGAGTATAATAATATTACAGGCTATAGCTACTAGAGAGGGGTCGTTGATCCAGGGAGTTATTCTGATTGCCTGATTGGAGTCGGGAAGGAATTTTTTATTCCCCTTAAGTGGGAAAAATTGGCTTCAGCCTCACAGGGGTTTTTTGCCTTCCTCTGGATCAACCTTCAGGATAACAGGCCGAACTGGATGGACAAATGTCTTTTTTCAGCCTTACAAACTATGTTACTTCTATGGGGCCAGGGCTGCATGAGAAACACCCAATCTAGAACATGCTGTGATTTTTCCTGAACGCAGAGATGAGACGGGAGAAATGACGGACCCATTGAAATGAATGGGCCAGGGTTCAGTCCGGATGCTATGCGTTCACTACACGCATCACATTCAGATGGAAAACTCGCTTCTGCCTTCTTTGTCAATGGCACGGGGGTAAATGCTTACTTTAGTATTGCCTATGCATTCTGACAGACCTTAGTACAATATCCAGTATAGTTGTTCTTGAGATTTGAATGAATGCTCTGTGAATAATATTATAGAATAGTATTTACTCCAGAGCGGTTTTTCTCTACACATCTTCATTGAACTTTGGCAGATCAAGTCAGGATTACTGGAGGAAAGCTTATTATGTGTCGTATAATAGCGGCGATTTTCTTGTATTAAAACTTCAGTTGCTGTTAATTTGCTCGACAACCAACTTGAAATTAGTTCCAGTATAACAAAGGATTGTAATGTGAAATGGTGAATTAAAGAGACCTTTGTCTTGGCCGTATTAATACATTTTTATCAGCCGAGGAGACAGCCTGTCATTTAAAGGCTGCTTATCTTTAATTTCCCAAGGGCATAACATCTACATTATATTTTGATTTTTAATCTAGCAGCGACTAGCTCTTCTAGCTGGTCTCCCAGTTTACACGTCTAAAATATGATCAGGCCTGGGACATGTAATAAAACGGTGATGTGGCACCCCGCCCCTCCGATTCAGGGCTCATTACCAGATGCTAAATGCCCCATCTGAACTGGTAATGAAGTGCTCCTCCCAACCAGGCTTAATAGTGTCTAACAAAGGCAGCCCACCGTCCCTGAGCTCCATCAGACTGGGAGGGCTGCATGTGTCCTCCAGGCACTGATATACAAGTGATGCTTGGAGCTGGTGATGGATATATAAAGGGCTGCTAGAAACACAGACCTGCGTCACTCCCTCCCGATCTAGCACTCACACTATGGCAGTGCTGCCTTTTAGATGGGATTTATGCTACATTAGGTCAATATGAACTGAATGACTTCAGCCTTTACAAACAGTCCACGGCATCTGCTCTGTGATAGCACAGTATGGTGTCCTTCAACATCAAGCCAAAGATTTCCATCTCATCCCTCATTGTGTACGCCTAGAAAAGGCGAGCTAATAATACATGTCACACGTACTACAGCCCTCTTCATCAAGATATACAAATGTATCAACCGAGAAAGCCTGTGAAAACACATCTATTATCTATCTAATATCTATCATTATATATCTATATCTATCTAATATCTATCTATCTATCATCTATCTAATATCTATTATTATATATCTATATCTATCTAATATCTATCTATCTAATATCTATCATTATATATCTATATCTATCTAATATCTATCTATCTATTATCTATCTATCTATCTATCTATCTATCAATCTATCTATCTAATATCTATCATTATATATCTATATCTATCTATCTAATATCTATCTATTCATCTAATATGTATCACTATCTATCTATCTATCTATCTATCTATCTATCTATCTATCTATCCATCCAATATCTAGCTATATAATATATATCTATCATTATATATCTATATCTATCTATCTATCTATCTATCTATCTATCTATCTAATATATCATCATCTATCTTTCTATCTATCATTATCTATTTATCCATCTATCTATCCATCTAATATCTATCTATCTATCTAATATCTATCTATCATTATCTATCTATCATTATCTATCTATCTATCTATCTATCTATCTATCTATCTATCTAATATCTATCTATCATTATCTATCTATCTATCTATCTATCTATCTATCTATCTATCTATCTATCTATCAATCTATCTAGTATCAATCTTGCTAATATCCATCACTCTAATATCTAGCTCTCTAATCTATCTAACATCACAGTAACCTTGGCCATAAAATATTCTAATGTCTGTGAGGTATCGGATGTGATGCGGTCTGCTGTTGGAGGAAATATAGATCTTGACAGGTTCGAGATATGCAAAATCAGAGCCATCTGAAAATATCATCCCCATCCCAAACTCCCTAAAAGTAACTGGGGGAAATGGCCATCTTCATTGTCAAAAAGTATTTTGTTACATGGCTATATTTTTAGGAAACTTGTCTAGCTAGGGTTGTCTCTCTTCAGTAAGTGGCAATTATCACGTAGAGAAAGTTAATACAAGGCACTTACTAATGTATTGGGATTGTCCATATTGCTTCCTTTGCTGGGTGGATTCATTTTTCCATCACATTATACACTGCTCGTTTCCATGGTTACAGCCACCCTGCAGTCCATCAGCGGTGGTCGTGCTCATACACTATAGAAATAAGTGCTGGCCTCTCTGGTGGCTGGGACCATGGGAGCTCACATAGGCTGATGCTTTTTTCTATAGTGTACAAGTATGGCCACCACTGATGGATTTCAGGGTGGTCTGTAACCATGGAAACGAGCAGTGTATAATGTGATAGAAAACTGAATCCAGCCAGCAAAGGAAGCAACATGGATAATAACAATGCCATTTACTGAAGTGAGACGATCCCTTTAAACCACCGGCCTTGCCGGTATATACATAATGAAGTTGGTACCAGTAAAGTTTTTTCATCATGTGAAGGTGTTCAAGGGAATTATTCACTAGGGGGAACAAA
Organism: Bufotes viridis; assembly: GCA_033119425.1. Taxonomy (NCBI): domain Eukaryota; kingdom Metazoa; phylum Chordata; class Amphibia; order Anura; family Bufonidae; genus Bufotes; species Bufotes viridis. The sequence continues at coordinate 464,677,662 of CM065589.1, forward strand.
ATGGAGGATTATACTGCATAGGGGGCACATAATGAGGCACCGTACTGTGTGGGTATTAAGCGTCATGGGAGGCATATAAGCGTTATTACTGTGTGGGGGAACACAATTAGGCATTATACGTTGTGGCGGCACAAAGGGTGCATTATAATTTAAGGGAGCACATAAGGCTACATTATACTGTGTGGGGAAACACAATCAGGCATGGTATGTTATGGGGGGAAAAAAGGGGGTGCATTATACTATCAGCATACATTATAAATTAAAAATTTATAAATTGTAGCATAAAAGAACACCTTGTGTTAAGCCACGCCCCCAAACCACACCCCCTTTTATACCCATGTAAACTCAATTGGTATTTCTGTTGGGAAAGGTGGCAACCCCATGCACGGCGCATCATTTACAGATTGGAAAATGGAAATCCACACAGTACAAAAAAGCAAAATACGCTATAGAATATACGTCCACGAGCTAAAATTGTATTTGCTCCAGATAAATCGATGGGGATTGATATTCAAAGCTATGAGGAACCGTTCAGTAAGAGTCTAAGGGCATCATAGGGATCCAGCTACCTGACCCCTAGTACTTGCATATCTAGAAAAGACGAAACGCCAGCATACATGACGGTAATGCTCGTTTTACAGTATACATTAATGGAGGAAGGTATTAAGACCTACAGTGCTATGAGCTGTAATACAATGCCTCCATCAGCCTGAACCTGGCTTACCCAGTACGGAGCTTCGTACACTGCACCAGCAGATGGTGTTATCAGTCTAATCCTGAGTGTGACTGCTGCTCTCTAGGCCCCCCACCCTTCCTCAAAATCACCACCTTTTTCATTCCCTCCCCCATGCTTGCAGATGGCTTAATCGTGACTACAGTTCTCCCCACCCCTCCAGCCCCCACAGTACGTCTGGGATAATGCTGCTAACGTACAACTAAGCAGTCAAGTGTGACAGCATAGAGCAGGTAGCCTGGCAACTGAGAGCATAATACTGAACAGATGGTGTGATGGACAGCGCACATACACACACACATACACAATCATACACACACGCCTGGAATTCCCTGCCGAGTGAAGAAACAAAAGCTTGTTTAAAACTTAACACACGTTATAGGTTAGGCTTTTGTCGCGAACGCGCAGTCTATGGGCAGTAAAGAAACCGCTTGTGAAAGACATGTCATTGTCGCATATCATACTAGTCTACCAGGTTCTTCTGCAACGACAGCATCGCTAATGCTACTGGACCAGGGGTCCATGTGGGATGGGGAAGCACCCTGACCAAAAAATCCTGAAACCATGTTAGTGGTACCAATGGTTTAGCTGCAGTGATTATAAGGTGGTGAGGTCACGGTTGGTTTCCAAAGAGAGACTAGTTTGTCTGTGAAGTCAACCCTTCATTTACATATGGGAGGAAGTTGTCATCCAGGGTGGCCGTGTTTTGGGGCAAGCACACCAAAAATATTTGAGATGGATCCTGGAGCCCACAACAATCCGTTGGGATGAGCCCTAGTTTGGAGCGTGTGGTACCATCTTCAGAGACATTCAAATTCATTCCTGGGCAGCCATCAAGGATAAAATGGGAATACCTGTCTTTAGGGGAGACCAGGGTGGTCGGTGTTCTAGTCTGTGCTATGCGGTTACCACAATTATCACAGAAGTGAATGGGAGTTGTGAAAACAACGTAGCACAGCCCATACCTTTGGCCATTGCGTAAGATCGGCATTCCAGTATTATCCAAGGATGGTTGTGATAGGAATACCTCTTTAGAATTTCCTTCCCATGATTTACACTATATGGACAGAAGTGCTGGGACACCTATACATTACATCTACAGGATCTTTTATGACATCCTATTCTAAATCCATAGGCATTAATATGGAGCGGATTTCCCCCTTACAGCTAAAACAGCTTCCACTCTTCTGAGAAGGCTTTCTACAAGATTTTGAAGCGTGTCTGAGGAAATTTTTGCCTAGTCATCTAGAAGAACATTTGGCTTGACTTGCAAACGCCAGTCTAGTTCATCCCAGGGTCAGGTCTGTGTCCAGACCAGTCAAGTTCTTCTACACCAAACTCATCCAAACCTGTCTTAATGGACCTTGTTTTGTACAGTCATGATGGAACAGAAAAGGGTCTTCCCCCAAACTGTTCCCACAAAATTGGAAGCAAACTAGACACTTGACAATTTTCACTAGAACTAATGGGCCTAGGCCAGTCCCTGAAGAACAACCCCATCACATTATGATTGTTAATAGCCCTAGAGGTTCCATGGCATCACACTGGCCTCTCTGAACAGCCCATTCATAAAATGCAGGCTATCGTAAATGGCACATATATCTCGGTGCAGTTAGGATCCTGTCAGGTCCTTTTGGCTTCTCATATAGATAGCTCCAGTTAGTAAGCGGAGCAACTACAATCACAACATCACACAATCTATTCTGTAATATCCTTACAAAATTGGAACTCAATTTTAATAATTTTAATCGAGCTGAAACTCTGTTTGTCTATAAGCTACACCCAGAAGCACTGCTCTGGGGGCTCTGAAATAAAAACGTTCAATGGACCAACCTACATATAGGGCAAACCAAGTTCCTCGGCCACTGGTTTTCAAAAACTGCAATGTGCTGAATGAAGGAGTGAAGGAATTTTGTACCAGACATGTTAATATTCACCAAAATTCTTTAGTATCAGTAGTTCAAAATGAGAAACCCAATGTGATCCATAGGTTCTAGTTATTACGGTATATGTAACCTGCAGGATAAGCTGAAGAAGATATACGGATGTGGTAGGGTTAACACTCATGTTTTATGAGATGTGTTAACTAAACTAAAGTTAACTAAACGCGTTAAGCAATTGCTTCTCACTGGCTTTCGTTTCGAGATAACGCGATGAGATAATGAAATTTGAGTTAAGGGTTTGAGTCTTACCCCTGCTACATTGTATGGACAAATTGGATAACATACATTAGCGCGCACACAGACACTGGTATAAGGGCCGTGTCCTTTTTTCTATGATAATCACCGAATTCACCAAAAGCTGATTGCCACAAACTAATGTCATCCTGAGGGACCAAATGACATTATTCTCCAGTGCGGTAAATACACTGCGAACGTTTATAGAGATTGATCGCATCTTTCAGCAACATTTTGTGTGTGTAGAGGGGATTAATCAGATAAAAGTCAGTGTCTGGTAAAATGTAACAGCTCTGGGCTGGAGTGGATAAGATCTCTGTCTCTAGATTGAATACAGCAAGAGAGCCGTGCGCTACCAATTACCTATAGGATGCATCTTCTTCTGGAACGCCCCATATCCCATAAGGCTGGAATCACACATGCAGTTGTTGCGGTGGCTTTTGGGACAGTTTTTGGTGCAGTTTTCTGGGTCAAAGCCGTAAGTGGATTAAAAAGGAATGAGAATCACAAATGAAGGGTTGATCCTTCTAGCTGGGTCCATTCTGGCTTTGGCTCAAAATTGAGATCAAAAACTTTTTGTGTGTTTTGGAGCCATTCAATGTTATTTTAAAATAAACCATAGTCACTTTTGTAATGTACTTGCTGTAACAAAAAATTTTCAGTTGTCAAATATCCTCTTTACTTCATTGTAATGGCGCCCCCTGGTGTTTCATCTGCATAGTCTGCATGTGCACGACCACCTACTGAGCTGGATGAGCAAGGTCGTATCCTTCAACTACCACCAGCCCTAGCTACTATTAGAAGCTACTACAATTACAGGGAGAGAGGTGTAGCAGAAAGGACACACTCCCAGAGAAAAGACGTGCCCCTTGAGCTGTGATAGAGAGAAAGCTGCTGCAGAAAACACACACCCCTGATAAAGGACACACCCCCAGAGCTACCAGACCTGAAGAGAATCTAGCAGAGCAATTGGAGCGAAGGATGGGAGATTTCTGGATCCATGTAAGGACTGGTTTTAGCTGTGTTAGAAAGAGATGGTTATGTACTCTATGCTGACTAATTTTGATGTTTTACATCAATATTTGGGATAACCCCTTTGATGGCATAAATAGCATACAACATGGTTCAAGATTATGTAAAAAGCACATTACATTTTTACATTACAATTTTTGGGTAAATGGACGCCTATGGATATGCTGGATGTATGTGCTGGGGGCTTTGCCAGCACATAAAGGCAAATGTACGCATACCACAAATGTAATAGGTAATTATAAAATGTCCTGTTTTTTGTAGAAGTGTTTTCTATTTTTTTTTTTTTTTTTCCCCCTTTGGTCCTTTTTTGAAATTACAGCATGCTTTGGGAGTGGCTCACTTGGTGGAACCCTAACCTTACCCAAGTGACCACTAGTGGAAGAGCCATATCCAACAACATCTTATATCGCAGTTTTCTGGACCCTTAAAGAAGAACTATAACCTCTCCTCCCATGTTTTAGTAACTGTGCTTTCCCCAAGTAATAACAATTCTGTAGGATCTGTTCTTATGACTCTATGTTGTACCATTCATTAATTATTCCTGCTAGAAGTTCTGAATGAATTACTAGCAATTTGCAATGAAGATCTGGATGGGTGTTACCAGGTGTGTCTGTAGGAGGTGTTCCTGAACAATCTGACGCTATCAGATCTGTGCTTTCTGGTAACACCCATCTGAACCGTCACTGCAAATTGCTAGAAATTCATTCATAATTTCTACATGCAATAATAATAGACAAGTCATTAGAGGTTTATAGTTCCTCTTTTATCCCTTCTCAGCCTCTACCATGCATGTATGGCAGAAGTCAGGTCTTTAAAGATGGTGCCTGATCCAGAGCGCAGCAGGCGCCATAGCATTTTCACACAGCTGACACCCAGGGGTAATATCTGACATTTAACTCCTCAGATGCCACAGCAAAATGTGACCATGGCATCTGAGGCGGGTTTCGCCGAGAGCGCTGCACCCCATGAACTCAACTGGCTCTACCTTGTGGCAATCGGGGAAGCCGTTCATGCCTCATGATAGCCTCGTTCCCTTTAAAGGATTCAAGGCTATAACAGCAGCTCCTACGGAGGCCTGCAGGTGTCAGGGCTCCACATGAACATAGCACAATTCCCATATGCTATAATAATAATTCATTAATTCATTTTAGTCTATGGGACAAACAATCTAACAATCCCCAAGGGGACTTAAAATATGCATTAAAAAAGGTTAAAAAAATAATAAAGCCCTAAAAAGAAAATCCATAGAACTATGGCAGAATTGTAATTTTCTTCCCAATATCATCCCAGTTGAATTTTTTTCCAGGTCCAGCTTCCCACTACAATGTATGCAATATTAAATGGTGCCATTAGAAAGCGCAACCTGTCCCGCAAGAAACAAGCCCTCATATGGCTATGCGAATGGAAAAATAAAAAAGTTGGCTCTGGGAAGGCAAAGAGTAAAAAAACGAAAATGCAAAAACAGAAAATCGCAGGGTCTTGAAGGAGCTAATCCCCAGTCCAATGGCTGTAATAGGGCACCCACTGTAATTCACGGTAGGTACCTTTAACGTCCTGTACCTCAATATGTCTCTGGGAAGCATACAGAGTTCATTTCTGTCAGATTCCATACGAATCCCACAGAAAGAAAATCATGTCTTTGTACATTAGACGCTGTATGCTCTTCAAAGGAAGAAGAGCGTTGAACATATGGCACCTAACAGATCCTGTACAGTAGCACCCAGAGGTCATATGGCACTAGGGAGCCACATGGCCTCTGTGCACTGCCGTACAGGCTCCATGCCCTCCGCTCTGCCATGGTCACGACGTCTTGGATATCTGAATGGCGTAGATTTAGGCTTTTTAAAAGGCAATTGAATAAAAACATTCTACGTATCAAGCTAATTGTCCCCTGTAGCTCTTGCGGATTGATTTTTAACAAATATGCTACAGCATATGACCTGCATGAACTGTATTATCAGCCATCAAGTCTCATATACAAGCTAATGCTTTGTGTATTTATGTGGCCGTGGGCCTGCTGTGTATTACATGACGTCTAGTTTAGCGCTCTCATTAAGAGAAACAAAATAAGAGTATTGTAGGTTCAATACCTTTTAATGGCTAACAAAAATAGAAGTAATGATGTTACATAGCGAGCTTTCGAGACATCACCAGACCCTTCATCAGGCGTATCACTGTACTGAAGGGACTGGTGATGTCTCGAAAGCTCGCTATGTAACATCATTACTTCTATTTTTGTTAAAAAAGGTATCAAACCTACAATACTCCTATTTTGTTTCTCTTAGTGAGAGCGCTAAACTCGTTTTCTTTAGGCTAATAGGGTACCAGACTTTTTCCTTTTTCTTTTGCATGACGTCTTCATGCTAAATCCAGCGCGGCACCCGCTAATAATGATCCCATCCACAGTAAAATAGCCACAGCAGCACCCTGCCTGCTGCTATCTGTGGTGAGGAAGGAAGGGGAGGGGAGGAAGAGTGCTCATAGCGGCGAGGGCTCTATGATAGTGTCATTGTGCGGGGAGGGGGTGGGGGATAGATAGATCAGAAGAGGAAAGAGGGGGATAAGGAGGGGTCAGCAGCTCTTCCGCAACAGCACACAGACTTAACAATACAAAGGCAGAACAACATGTTTCACAGCCAAGGCAAATAAGGGGCTGACACTGAAGAAGCAGCAGCTCAGTCATGTTAATAATGGAGGGTTTAAGAACATCCCTTCTAAGTGGATTGGCCTGAACCCTTTTAGAGTGTTTTGGTAAAGCTGCCGGATAATGATCAGCGACGAGACTGACTCTTTGTCAGGTCACATCAGACAGTTGGGTATTTTTTGGAAGTAAGGGATTTGGAGGGCACATATCTGTTTTTTTCATCGAAGCGTATCACATATATGGGATAAACAATCTATTTTATTCAAGAAAACATAAAAAAAAATAAGTTCAAAATTTTTTCTAAAAAAATTTAAATTAAAATAATTTAAAACCAACAGCGTATTCCACATCACTCTATATCCTTATTTAGAATACATAGTCTCAGTGTGATAGGTATAGTGCGGCAGACTGTTTTAGTTTGCAGCAGCATACAATTAATCACAATTAGGACTCTTACACACAGTTTACGTTCTGTTTTTTGCATTCTGTATACGGAACCATTCATTTTAATGGATCCGCAAAAAAAAACGGAAGGTACTCCGTATGCCTTCCATTTCCGTATTTTCGGTCCGTACAAGGATAGAACATGTCCTATTATTGTCCGCATAACGGACAAGGATAGTACTGTTGTTCCGCTCCGCAAAAAAAGGAATTACACGGACTTTATCCGTATTTTTTGCTGACCGCAAAATACGGAAAAAGCCATACGGTCGTGCGCAAGAGGCCTTAGAAATGTGTGAGAAACTATTGTAAAATTATAGAATGAGGTGTGGCTATTTTGCAGTACACTCAATATTAACTAGATATATATATCAAATACAATGGCCCACTTAGTTTACTCAATTGTAGTATACCAATGTCACCTAAAATGTCCCATAAGAAACTCCTGCCGTTATTAGTATTCTCTCTATAGGACCGTAGATGGTAATATCCTATCGCAACCTGACACAAATGGGTTAATTTTTCATGTGACTTTAGAGTGCCAACTTCAATTGTATTGATTTTGTGTATCTCAGTAATTTATTTTGAAGTCCGTTTTAGATACCGCAGCGTCTCCTTGCAGGTATAGTCAGTGAGATCTCCGCTACTCCTTTGCAAGCCGATTACGTGATATCAGCACTTTGGGAAGTATTGTAATAGAATAAAATAGACGGTTACATTGCCAATTCGTGCATTTTTTATTTCCTGCTGGCTTCTTACAATCATGGTCCATTATATTACTGAAGGTCACGATCCATGATACATGGCATATTCCGCTAGACAACATCTAAACGATTATCACGTGAAGAGAAAAAAAAAAAAAAAGAGGAAACATCTATTAAGCTATTTCTTGGTTCTATCGCTTTCCAGGAAGTGAGTGGCGATAAATATGGCTGCCACTATAGCATGCCCAGTGTTCCTAGACATCCGAATGGCAAACATGCCAAGTTTGGCACAGAGTCTCAAGGAAGACAGGTTAATATAAAACTGCAATCCAAAAAAAATAAAAAATAAATCACAGAAGTCTCCTAATTGCTTCTCTCCACTTCTGGTCTAGTGAAATCCAGGATGGTCATGCAGTTCTGTGCTGGAAACAAGTGCTAGTCAGGATTTCTACATTTCTAGTGTCTAGATTCCAGGTATACCCCTGGTGTTCTTTTGATTCCTTCTCATAATGTCCATCTAATCTCTCCAGTGTTGAGGAGAAGAAACCGCTCCTAGTGGACCAACTCTTTTTGGCTGGTGCACCAAATCTTTTTGGCCGGCCTACACGTTGCGGCCCGCAAACACTGGCTGTGTTTGTGCACCGCATCACGGATGCATGAGGCCTAACAGGAATCACACCTCAGCTGCTGTACAAGAGGGTCCAGGTGGTGGGACTGAGCCTACTACCAGTGCTTGAAACATATATGGACATTTATTAAACATGTTATGCCACTACTGTGGCCTAAAATTCACAATTTTCGGCACACACCATATTTGTGCCATCATTTATCACTTTCTGCTTCTCTCCCCACTTTGCAAAGTTAAGAAAAGTGGGCAAGGCCTATCAGGAGTGGGCATGGCCTCCTGTGGCCCGACAGATTTACTATCATTTACACCAGAAACTTGTGGAAATGATAATACGCCAGCTCATAGTTGGTACAGATTTGAACTTCTGGCCTGCCTAAAAATGCGCCAGGTTTATTAACTCCTTAACAGATAATGCTTGTACAAGTATGGCATTAACGTACAGGGAATATATAGAGCGGGCTCACCAGCTGAACCCACTCCATATGCCGCAGGTGTGAACTAGTAAAATCTAAAAAAAATTCCTATTAGGTGAACACCATAAATGCACAATTTCTTTTTTTCTAAAACTTTTTAAATTAGTAAAACATAATAAAAAGTACAGTACCTAAATCTGGTACTGGCATAATCTTACTGACCGACAGAATAAGCTGGCTATGTAGCTGGTTTTTAGAGCACAGTGAACACCATAAAAACAAAATGTTGGAATAGTTTTTTTTTTCAATTTCAACCCACAAATTTTTTTTTTTATCTGTTTCCCAATTTCCTCTTAATAAATGTGGTGCATTCTGTGCTGACAGAGTTTATATTAAGTAGGTATTCCCATCTCAGACAATGGGGGCATATCACTAGGATATGCCCCCATTGTCTAATAGGTGCGGGTCCCACCTCTGGGACCCGCACCTATCTCATAAATGAAGTCTAACATGAGGCCGTCAAAGCTTAGATATTTTCAAAACCCCCATAGAAATGAATGAGAGTGCACCGCGCTTGTGTGGCCACTGCTCCCATTCATTTCTATGGGGCCGTAGGAAATAGCCGAGCCAGCGCCTGGCTATTTTCGGTGGCCCCATAGTAATGAATGGAGTCTGGCTGCGCATGGGACTTTGACGGCTCCGTTTACTAGACAGGTTTAGGTACCAGAGGTGGGACCCGCACCTATCAGACAATAGGGGCCTATATGTCCCCATTGTCTGAGATGACACAACCCCATTAAGACTGGCGTTTGTAACCCCAGACTTAGTAAATCTGTCCTATTATGTGGATGCCCTGAGAGGGAATATAAAGAACACTAGGGGGCCCCATAACAAGCATGTAACAGCAATATCTAGACAAATTCAAAAATAGTTCTGCCTGATGCAAAAGAAATGTCATACAGGACAAGCCCTTTAAGAATATATACTCTTGGTTTTACCTAAAAACCTTTCATTGCAGGCTTCTCTTCTATCGGCAGTGGTAACGACTGACGGTACTATGAATATGCATCCATCTGACACTATTCCTGCTCTCTTTTTCTGTTTGCCCCCCAGGCAACAGTTACTAGCCTGCAACTGGGTAAACATTTTAGTAGAAATTCCTCTCTGGGATTTGCTCAGTCGGTTTTCTATGGCACGCACACACAGGTACTTCATTCTTCAGCACTTATTTCATTGACAACATTTGCATCAAGCACTAGATTTCTCAGTCTCAGAGCTCGCACTTTCTCATATTCCATCACACAGCAATGGTCACCCTTCCTTCACACTGCTCTCACTATCCAGCAATGTATCTGCTGTCATCACACACTTCCCTCGCGCGTGTTAGCAATCTTCACAATCCCTACAGAGCATATCTCTCAAAATTATGTTTATCCTATAATCCCTACCAGAAACTGACTTCATAAGAGGACTGTTAAACCTCAAACCACAGAAAGATGTCGACAAAAGACACAAGAATTCATTTCTCAGCGGCGTCCACGATGAAGCACTCACACCCTCTATGCTGCCAGAACGGCCGAGACACACAGTGCCTAATCCCCAAATGCAGGAAAACACCAGTTATCATCCAGGACCTAATAATCTAATTCTGTGTAATCATGAGGACGATTGTCTTCTTATAGGCGACCATAAAGATGGCTTCCCTGCGCGAGGTCCCATCCTATTAGTCAATGTCAGCTTCCTTTAGTGGTTCACTAACATTAGGCTAGTTCACTACATTCCGGTATAGGAACAGAAGACCAGAAATGCCAGACCTGGAATATGGTGGACACTACCGGCGCTGCCTGATCCCACTCAATATAATGGGATCCGTCAGGTTCTGGCTCGCGTACTGGCACTTTGCAGGTTGAAATAATTGCTGCATGCAGCAGTATTTAGTACTTTATTTTTGCAGAAATCTGCGATGGAAGTTCCAGTAGGCTTAGTACATAGCTTTAGTGGCGACACTAAAACAATCCATTCAGTTGAAAATATTCCAGAAATGGAGTAATATCCCAGTGGCTTAAAGGGGTTTTCCAGTAAAAATGATGGAGCAGGTAAGTATGAATCCTCTGTTTCAGGGGCAGGAACTTGTTTCAAAAAAATACATACATAGAGACATAAGAGCAGATTTTTTCATACACCAGTCTTAAAAGGGTTTTCTGAGACTTTAATACTGATGACCCCTGGACCAGGACCAGGCTCAGACTGGCCCACCGGGAAGGCGCGGGACTCCTCGATGGGCCCCCAGTCTCCTGCACATGGAGATAAGACGGAGGAGTAATTATTTCTCTTGTTTCTCAGGAGAGATAATTATTGTAGACACTAGGTGGCAGTATCACACAGCGATGCAGCCTCCTACTGGTGTAAATTGTACAGGATGCCCCGCAGTCAGTATCTTCTAAACTCCCCAGCTGCTGGCAGTGAAGGAGGAGAGAACATGTCTGGCCATCCTCCTGCTCTCTCTGCTGTCAGAAAACTGGCTGCTGGAGAGAAGGACTCCTCTGCAGTGCTGGGCTGATTTCTCAGGTGTGTGACAGTGGTGAGCTGTAGGAGACTGTAAGGGGGAAATAGGGGATTTGTTTATAGTAGACTCAGATCTGTGTATGTGTGCTGCTTTCTGCAGGTTCAGAATGACATTGGGGGGACTCTGCCCTAGGTCCCCCAATGCCTCTGCTTTAGGTGCACCCTCATAAGTGCCCCAGCTCCACATGCCACCACTCTAAATACACTGCTAATATTGCCTCTTCTCCAGTTACCCAGAATCCCCATTATTCTTGCCTCAGGTGACCCTAATGCCTCTGTTTCAGATATGACCCTCCGTTTCTGCCCTTTGCTCACATTGCTCCCCTAGCACCTTTTCTTGGGCTTTGCAAAGGGGGTTGGACTTATGACTGAAAAATTCTGCACAGTGCATCACATTCTCCAGTAGTGACACATATGGTTTACATGGCGGTAGTGATGATATTCCATATTTACAGGCATCACTGCTGGCATATAAAGAAATAATGGTGGTGAAGGATTTAATGGGCTTGCCCATCAGTGGGTGTTCCAGCAGTCAGACCCCAGCAATCTGATATTTATCACCTATCCTGTAGATAGGCAATAGGTCATTATGGTAGGACAACCCTTTTAAATATAATGTAGATTATGTGCAATCTGAGGAGGGTACGATTTAGTAAATTCCATGCCAGACATTTATGCTTAAAGGGTTTGTCTCACTTCAGTAAATGGCAATTATCATGCAGTTAATACAAGGCACTTACTAATGTATTGTGATTGTCCATATTGACTCTTTCCATCACATTATACACAGCACGTATCCATGGTTTTGACCACTCTGCAATCCAAAAGTGGTGGCCGTGCTTGCACACTATAGGTAAAGGTGTTGGCCTATGAGCACTTCCAGCCTTTCCCTATATTGTGTAAGCACGGCCATCGCTGCTGGATTGCAGTGGTCAAAACCACGGATACGTGCTGTGTACTGTATAATGTGATGGAAAGGAGACAGTATGGACAATCACAATACATTAGTAAGTGCCTTGTATTAACTTTCTCTACATGATGAATGCTAATTGCTGAAGTGAGACAACCCCTTTAACCCCTTTAAGTGTGCTACACTTAATAGGGTTAGGCATAAATGTCTTGGTGTGCGCATTGCGTGTTTCCTATGTGTGCTATACATGATGTATGTATCAGTGGTGTATGTGCAGTATGTGACATGCATCAGTGGCATGTGAGCCATGTATAAGTGTCTTGTGTGCCACATGTGTCCAATGAGTGACTGGTGTGCGCTGCATGTGTCTTGTTTCTGACTGACTTAGGTGCAGGATATCCATATATGTGTACATTCTGCCACGTGTGTTTGTGCATTTTGCTGTGAATTTCTGCCATCATACTTCATCTTTAATACTTCTGTTATCACTGTAAGTGCTCATGAACACGACCATTGGATGTTTCGCAGTCTGCAAATTGTGGATCCGCTAAACATGGATACCGGGTGTGTACATTCCACATTATGCGGAACAGAACAGTGGGCCTCTAATAGAACAGTCCTATCCTCGTCTGTAATGCCGACAATAATAGGACATGTTCTATCGTTTTGCAGAACGCCCATGCGGACATACAGACACAGAATGCACACGGAGTCATTTTTTTTTGTGTGGCCCCATTGAATTGAAGGGAACAGTACGGACATGGAAAAGAATAAGTTTGTGTACATGAGCCCTAAGGTGGGCCCCATGAATCAGTTACACTGGTGGGCCCTAAGTACCCCAGTCCGACACTGCACAGGACCCCCACCGATCAGTTGTTTAAGAAGGCAGCGACGCTCGCAGTAGCTGTCTCTCAGATTTTCCTAGGCCGTGTGACGTCATGTTCATCGGTCACATGGCCTAGGCTTAGATCAAACACATTGGTATTGAGTGCGATACCAAGCACAGCTGCTATATAATGTACAGCACTGTGCTTGGTGAGCAAGAAGGAGGCCGCGGTGCTCACGGGAGTGCCAATGCCACCTCAAACAGCTGATCTGCGCAGATCCTGGGTGTCACACCTCCACTGATCAGATACCGATGACATATTCTGAGGATGGGTCATCAGTTGTTAAGTCTTGGAAAACCCTTTTAATCTGAAGTGCGCTGGCGTAAAATGAACCAAGTTTATTAAGAGGCGCCTTCTTAATAAAACTGCCGCATTTTGGTCAATCATAGCTATGAGGTGAAGATTTCTGCTACATTTCCTGACCTGAATATGTTGGACCCATGCAGATCATCCCACCCAGTTTTTCTGAGTGCAGATATGGCACGTTCTATATAATTAGTGACTTTTCTACTCCACACAAGTGGCCCAAAATGCTAAAGAAAAATCCCCATGTCTTCCAGCACTGATTAGGTGCTGATTTCTTCCTGTGACTCACAGGTCTAAATGGTTTGAAGAAAAAGTCCAACCTCTACGGGTGGAAAGCCACAAAGTATGTGTGGCCCTGGCAGACCCAACCCAAATCTCTTTTAGGGTCGATTTACACTGAGTTTTTTGTAGGAGGTTTCGAGGCAGATTTTTCAGCCAAAGCGAGAAGTGGATCCACCAGGAAGGAGAAGTAGAAGCCCTTTTTTTATATTTCCGGTTCCTTTCAAATCCACTTCTGGCTTTGGCTGAAAAACCTGCAGGAAAATCTCCAAAAAACCTCCCTGTGAACTTACCCTAACACTCAGGTAGCAAAGATGAAACAAGGTAAGAAAGTCAAACCCTCAGTTTCAGATAGCATAGGGAAGTACGGTATGTTCTCTAACTGGATGAACTGTGGTTAATCTGGATTTCCTGAACATGGAGACATATTTTCTGACTGTTAGTGAGGAACGATGAAAACATCTAAAACTGTAGGTTAATGTAGGTGACCCTACAGCTGACTAGATGTATACCAAAGTGAGTTTGCTTGGAAAATTCCCGGGGCTGGGAAAAGTCCTTTGTCTGTCCTGTGGATCTCCTTGTGGATCCAGGATCAATAATGCCACATCATCACGGAAAAGCTCCCCTAAGCGTCCCCTATTAGAGGTATGGCTGCTGCTGCTATAGGCATGATGTGATCCTGCCCGTCAGGTCGCCAGATCGTTATAAAAGTGCCTTAGAGTAGTGCAACCATACTGCAGAGTTTCAAGAATGCATCGGCTGACCTGGGGTTAATGTAGAAACTGCACACGAGTCGTGCTGCTACTCAAACTGGGAACAAAGCCAATAGCTTCCATTTATAGACAAAACATCACCCTGCTGCCAAAAGGAGGCCCCTTGCTGCAGCCAAGCTACAAGAAAACAACAGCAGAAAACAGTAGGTTCCTGGACGTGGTGTGAAGTGACATCATGCTCCACACCTTGCCGGGGTCTATTCACTGTGTTCTACCTGACCATATGGTATACTGTGGGGAGTCTACCTGCCTGCTTCATCCGAGGAAGCAACCATTGTGTCACCATATGCACCTGGTTTTTCTGGTGACATCAGGCTTAAGCCACCTCCAAACAATACAGGACTTCCACAGCACTCAGCCTCAGGTCAGCATTCTCCACAGCTCAGTCCAGTGGCCATATTGTTTGTCAGAGCAAAAATACAGACAGAGAAACTATGCATATAAGGCAGGGATTAGAAGAGCAACAGTTACTTAAAGGGGTTCTCCTATGACTAATGTAAAAAATGAACATCAGACATCATATAGTACATGACAACGTCTTTCTAACAAAGCCAGAACCAGCCCTGTACCTCACATGGATCCAGAGATCTCCACATTCATTGCTCCAGTTGTTCTGCTAGATTATTTTGAGACTAGCAGCTCAGGGGCTGTGTCCTTTCTGCAGCAGTTCTCTCTTGTAATTGCCACAGCTAGCCAGGCGGGAGGAGCTATAAACTAGCTGGGTGTTGTTCGGGGCAGTGATGGGGGAGTGTCTATGTAACTGGGTGGGAGGAGCTATAAACTAACTGGGTGTTAAGGGCAGTGATAGGGGAGTGTCTATGTAACTAGCTGGGTGGGAGGAGCTGTAAACTAGCTGGAAGGTAGGGGCAGTGATAGGGGAGTGTCTATATAACTAGCTGGGTGGGGGGAGCTATAAACTAGCTGGGTGTTAGGGGCAGTGATGGAGGAGTGTCTATGTAACTAACTGGTGGGAGGAGCTATTAACTAGCTGGGAGTTGTTAGGGGCGGTGATCAGGGAGTGTCTATGGAACTAGCTGGGTGGGAGGAGCTATAAACTAGCTGGGCGTTGTTAGCGGCAGTGATCGGGGAGTGTCTATGGAACTAGCTGGGTGGGAGGAGCTATTAACTAGCTGGGAGTTGTTAGGGGCGGTGATCAGGGAGTGTCTATGGAACTAGCTGCGTGGGAGGAGCTATAAACTAGCTGGGAGTTGTTAGGGGCAGTGCTGGAACTATGACAGAGGAAGGAGAAGTGCATCATGGGTTTGGTTGGACACAGGACAGGAAGTGATACATACAGGAAGTAACAAACCAG
Source organism: Bufotes viridis (assembly GCA_033119425.1). Lineage (NCBI taxonomy): Eukaryota > Metazoa > Chordata > Amphibia > Anura > Bufonidae > Bufotes > Bufotes viridis. The sequence continues at coordinate 464,693,466 of CM065589.1, forward strand.
AGTGATTGATTTACATGGTGAAAACAGGTCAGGAGAGTCCAAATTGGGAAAAAAACATGAGGAAGCTGTACATGAGGTAAGTACCTACATAGTAATCCATGAAAACCCCTTTAAAGGCAATATGTCATACGGATCTGTTAGCAGCATGCTATAGAGCAGGAGGAGATGAGCAGACTGATCTATACTTTTGTGGGAGACGATTTAGTATAACTTGTATTTTACTCATTTCAATCTCTGTTCATTCTGGGCTTAGGAGTCCAGTGGGCGGTCCTATACAGTGATTGACAGCTATCTCTTTGTGTACATTACAGGAAAAACTGTCAATCACTGAGTCATTCTGCCCATTCTGAGTCAATAATTACGAGCTATACTGAATCTTTTCCCATAAAACTACATATCAGTCTGCTCAGCTCCTCCTGCGCTATATCATGCTTCTGGGAGACTGGACAGCATTTTCAGGGTGAGAGGTTCCCTTTAAGGTTGCATTTATTTTGCTGACCTGACCTGCCACCCATGATCCCCTATCCTGACTGGTTTTTGGGGTGATGGTTGAACGGGTGGCAATATGTTGGACTGGGTGATGCCTGTATCCACCTATCAAGTCAATACACAAAATCATGCAAAATCCTTCAAGCGCTCTCCAATGTAAGACGCTCAAACGATTGCTAATCTACCAGCAAGTGAGATTCGCGGAAAATAAGTCTCTAATATTTTACAGCCATTCAAGTCTTCACAAAACATGGCATTACTAATAGGACTATTCTAAAGCTTTACCTTCTCTGCTGGGCGACACAATTATGTGCAGGGCTACCGGACACGGCAGTCAATGCCTCTAATTTTCCCTTTACAAATAAGGTAAGTGGCTGAATTCTAAATACATGGGCCGGTCGCCGAGTTAACGGTTCTGTGCTGCGGACCTTCTGAAAGGAAATAACTAGTCTATTGAAGCAGCATTGTGCCTGTGGAACCTCAAGAGCTAGCTGGACTCCAGATCATGCTATCAATTATGGACGACAAAGAGCAAGGCTTTATTGTAACCGACCATGTAGAAAACATAATCGGCCCGATGATGATATGCGCTGGGTTCTGGAGAGAACATTTCGGTGCCCATAGATGAAAGACTCACTGGTCTTGCTCATTCTACATGTGAGGTTCTGCGTGGCCTTTGCTCGGATGTGAAGAGGTTTGCCGTGCGTCATTCTTTCTCTTTGAGATCACTTCTCCAGGGGATAAGAAAGAATAGTGCGGTTTGCTATTACCGCTGCTGTGCTGTTCCAGTGGAGTGATTTCTAGGGAAGGGGCCATTTGTGAGCACGGTAAAGACGCTGAAATGGACGTTCTCTATCTGACCTATATAGGACTAGGAAACAAAGGCAGCATTCAACATATACACATGGAACTGCAGCAGCAGAGTGCCTATTGTTCAGATATGAATTGAGACATGCCAGTTCAGTAACTTATACCAGACTCCTCCAAAAGACCCTTGTTCTTAAAGGGGTTGTCTCACTTCAGTAAGTGGCATTTATCATGTAGAGAAAGGTAATACAAGCCACTTACTAATATATTGTGATTGTCCATATTGCTTCCTTTGCTGGGTGGATTCATTTTTCCATCACATTATACATTGCTTGTTTCCATGGTTACGACCACCCTGAAATCCATCAGTGGTGGCCGTGCTTGTACACTATAGGAAAAAGCACAAGCCTATGTGAGCTCCCACGATCCCGATCACCAGAGAGGCCAGCGCTTTTTTCTATAGTGTGAAAGCACGACCACCGCTGATGGATTGCAGGGTGGTCTGTAACCATGGAAACAAGCAGTGTATAATGTGATGGAAAAATGAATCCAGTCAGCAAAGGAAGCAACATGGATAATAACAATACATTAGTAAGCGGCTTGTATTAACGTTCTCTACATGATAAATGCCACTTACTGAAGTGAGAAAAGGCTTCTTCATACCAACTGCAGGAGTTGGCCTTGTCTGCATCGTACTCTTCTCACAAACTTCCAAATGATTTTTAAAAATATATATTTGGGTCATATACAGAAAATACAGTAGATGATTTATAGTACGAGAGGGAATCGGTCATCACATCCCTCTCATTCAAACCAGATGGCATGGGAGACTCAGCTGAATCAAATGCTGTTGGTGCCACCTGGATCGGTGGCTGCAGTGTGGAGAAATTGGCATTTTTATAATATGCAGAGTAGCCTTTTGGTGCAACGAGGGCAGTGCTGTTGCACTTTGGTACACCCAGAGGCTTCGCTAACTCGCTTCTAGTCCACGCCACCACCGCTTTGACTTACAGGGCCCGGTAGTGAAGACGTGATCACGCCTGGCCTCAAAGTCTCGCACTTGCCCATTCCACTATTTCATCGGCGCAGGCACAGTACAATACAGAAGATGCCGGCGCATGCACAATACAGAACCCATGCGCAAGCGATCTTATGTACTGTACTACGCCTGTGCTGATCGCATAGTGGAAAGCACAGGCGCAAGACTTGGGGGCCAGGCGTGATTACGCCTTCGCTGCCTGGCTTTCTCAGTCAATGTGGTGCGGGGTGCGGATTAGAAGCGAGTGAGCAGTGCCTCTGGGTGCAACATCACTGCCTTTGTTGCACCAAGAGACTAACTTGCATATCGTAAAAAAAAGCTGATTTCACCACACTGCGGCCACCGATCGAGATGGGACCAACAGCATTTGATTCAGCCGAGAAGCGCACATCTCCCATGTCAGCTAGTTTGAGAGGGATGTGATGACAGATCCCCAAACACAAGCGTTGGGATGTTCTGTCCTAGTGCAAGGGGTTGTACCTTATTTATTGTACCTAAGAGGCTTCATTTCAGCTTCCGTCCTATTCCTGGTAGACTATGTCTTATGTTACTGAATAACTAAGGATGTCTTTGTTTCGGGACTCTCCAAAGAAATGGATCTGAATACTCAACGGTTCCACATCCTCAGCGTTACACTGACTGCTGTGGATCCCATCAGATTTAATGTCTGCATGCTGGGTATTTGCTATGTAACTGTAATCAGCAGACAGTCTAGTAAGGTCACATTTGGGGAGATTTATCAAAACTGGTAAAAAGGAAAACTGACGTAGTTGCCCATAGTAACCAGAGTCCACCTTTTTATTTTTCACAGCTCCTTTGGAAAATGAAAGGTGGAATCTAATAGGTTGCTATGGGCAACTAAACCAGTTCTAATTTACACCAGTTTTGATAAATCTCCCCCATTAGGTTTTCGCTATGAAAATATTTTTATGAATAAGTTAGCTACAAAATAACATTCATTGTAGATGGGATACTACTGATACTACTACAGGTGGTAGGTGGTACAGGGTCTCTCAGTAGGATAGATATATTGCATCCGGGTTAAACCTGGGTTCTGGATGTAACACCCTGCCCCTCCCTCCGCAATTTTACTGAAAGATCCCTATGGTACTGTTCATTCAGTTCAGCGGAGCCGCAAGGTATTTTGCGGCTGTCTGAAATGGGTGTGCCCCTGCTCTCAGCCAATGCATTTTTTTTTATCTTAATAGTACAATATGGACTGTTGCAATTTCCATTCCAGGTACAACTCACCACATAGGAGATAACGTAGACTATGGGTCTACATTTACACAGGAATCTCTATTAGACATATATTCAAAGGGTTATCCGATGGACGACGTAAACAAATGAGAATCCGACATCATATAGTACATGACAATCTCTTTCTAACCAAGCTAGAACCAGTCCTGTAAAACACATGAAACCAGAGATCTCCCCATTCATTTCTCTAAGGCTAAATGCGCACGACCGTTGTGTGTTTTGCGTTCCGCAATTTGCGGAATGGACCGGGCGGCCCATTATAGAGATGCCTATTCTTGTCCACAAAACGAACAAGAATAGAACATGTTATATTTATTTTGCGGTGCTACGGAATGGAGCAACGGATGCGCACAGCATATGGAGTGCTGTCTACATCTTTTGCGGCCCCATTGAAGTGAATCGGTCCGCACATGAGCCGCAAAAACTGCGGCTCAGATGAGCACCAGAACAACGGTTGGGTGCATGAGGCCTAATTGCTAGTTTGCTAGATTTATTTCAAGTTGGCAAGGGGCATGTCCTTTTTCAGGGGGGGTCCTTTCTGCTGCAGCTCTCTCCCAGTAAGGTCTCCTTCACACATTCAGTGTTTGGTCAGTGATTTTGAGCCAGAACCAGGTGTGGCTCTAACCACAGAACAGGTGCAGATCTTTCCCTTATACCTTATGTCTGTGGAGGCTCCAATCCTGTTGTTTTTTTTTTTTTATAATATAATCTTTATTAAATTTTCACAAAGACAAAGCCAATCGGACAGGCCATAACAATAGCCATGATCATACCCAATCCTGGTTTTGACTCACAATCACTGATGGAAATCACTGACCAAACACTGATGTGTGAATGAGGCTTAACTGTCATTATGTAAGGGTACTTTCACACTAGCGTTTTTCTTTTCCGGCATTGAGTTCTGTCCTAGGGGCTCAATACCGGAAAAGAACTGATCAGTTTGATCCTAATGCATTCTGAATGGAGAGAAATCCGTTCAGGATGTATCAGGATGTCTTCAGTTCAGTCACTGAACGGCGTTTTACCAGATCAGTTGCCGGAATGCTGGCAATAATTTACAATGAAATGTATTAGTGCCGGATCCGACATTAGAAATACCTGAAGGACGGATCCATCCTTCTGGTCTGCGCATGCGCAGACCTTTAAAACTGTGAAAAAAATACAAGACGGATCCGTCTATCCGCATGACAAGCGGCGAGATGGATCCGTTCTTGCAATGCATTTGTGAGACGGATCCGCATCCGGATCCGTCTACAAATGCATTCAGTTTATATCCATTGCTGGATCCGGCAGGCAGTTCCGACGACGGATCACTCTGCCGCAAGTGTGAAAGTACCCTAACTTCTAAGATATGATAGGGCTAGTGGCGATTGAAGGATGGAGGATGGTGGCAGTTGAACTGAGCATGTGGGTCCACCTTAGTGCCGTTTCTGAGGTGGACAGAGAAATAAGGAAAAGAACAAACAACAGGTGGCGCTATACAGGTACATTTTATTGAATAACTTAGTGGCTATACTAAACTTTTAATTACATTCAATTACAAAAGGATTTAGATCCAGGTGCTGGTTTAAAAAATGTAGAATATTTTCTGTGGGCCAAACCACAGCCTTAGCAGGCATATATGTGTATATATCTCCCCTCACAGGTCACTGGCATATGATAGAAAGCACGCTGTGCAATAATATCAGCGGCAGCAAGCAAACAGTGAGGCTGGATATGAGGCAGCATATTCAGATGAGTCATTAGCTGCATCACCACCTGGAAACAAATAAGGAGAATGGGAAGAATGAGTCAGCAGGGGCTGTTTACTGTTTGTGCGAATGCCTCCCATATTCAATCTGGAATATATTTTCAGATCTCGAGTCGTCGGGTGTTCAGCTCTTATACATACACATATGTTATATGATACACATTGTGTCCATTGCTGAGCTTCACCGCACGTTGTAGCTGAAGAATGATGGTGCAAATTAGCGAAATATCAATGAAATAAAAGGAATAGCCCATGAGATCGCTGCTTAGAAGAATGAAACAGGAGAACATTTCCAGAGAGTCTTATGATCAATACCTTTCAGTTATAGGACATGTGAGCATTCCTCTGTCTCGAGACTTTGCCTAGGTTTCAAGTGCAGTTCAGTAGACCTCAGCTAACATTATTGCTCTAATAGGCAAAGTATCATTGATTATCACGATTATTGTATTATTTCTTAATAGACCCATATATTTCTCAAACATGCTCTGGCAGAGGTCATGGAAGCGTCAGCCTACCACGATTCATTCATTTATGCATTTATTAATAAGAGCAGACTCTGAGATCAAGCTCCTGGGCTCTAGAGTAAACGCTAGAAAGTAGGCCCACTTTAACTGCCAATGATGTCATGTGACACCCTATAGATTGTTTCAAACTCCAGGGTCCTGCTGTAAAGCTATACCTGATATAACTGTATGTGAAGTCCTCATTCATCCAGGTCATTGTATATCAGTAGTAATAAGCCAGAACAACTGGACTTGTATTTTTTCTTGAAGACATTTCGCTAGTCATCTGACTGGCCTTCTTAATTAGAATGACTTGTACAAGGAATCTCCGGCATTAACTACTGGGGACTCATGCTTCAGTCAGCATAATCTGTCTATCATAAGAAAATGGGGGTCAAGGGCCTTCTGGAGGTAAGATGTTGATTGTCTTTCCATGACTAAGGATGTTAGCTAGATTAAATTGTCCTAGGAGAGTCGTTGGAACAGCATTGTAAGTGGCAGACAAAAAATGTCCCCCCTCACCTCTATTAAAGTTAGATTTCCAATTTAACATAAATAGCTTAGTTCACACCTCTTTTTTAAGCACTCTTTCTCTGTGTCTGGATGTGAACCTCAATGTCATCAAACAAGTGTCCTTTGTGTCACCTGTATTAACGCTGGAGATTCCTTGTACAAGTCATTATAATCAAGCAAGCCAGTGGGATGACTAGCAAAATGTCTTAATGAGACAATGCAAGTCCAGTTTCTCTGACTCATTACTACTGATATGCTTTGTAAGATACCCGTTT